>BSUD01000001.1:153911198-154105571 GCA_033239045.1 Fagopyrum esculentum
TAATTTAACGATTTTTTAATGACCCTAATATATATGAATTTTGTTAACACAAGACAATTTACTTATGTAATATATGATTGAAGATTTAAACTACGAATATATTATTTATGAACAGTATATACTTTTTATATATTACATATTATTAAATTTTATCAACCTAGAAGTCAATTTTAAAATTTTATTAGTATTCGATCATGTGATACACATAAGCTTCTTCTAATCCTTTTACAAAAAAAAATTAATTATTTGTATAAAATCAAATCGTATTTCCTCAATAAATTTCAACCACGTTACCTTTAATTTAAATATTAGTTTTCATTGTTAAAAAAATATTAATTGTTCCTTAAGGAAAAAAACATATAATTATCTATAAATCTATAACTATATAATAAAGGCAAGGTTGGCTTGTGTACAGTGACTGTTTTGTTTGGGTTTTTTAATTTTTAATACATCTGATAGGTTGTTTGGGCTTTTAATCCTATTTGGGCCTCCGTTTGAGAAATACTTGCTATGTTGTTTACAGTCAGTTCCTTGCTTCGGCTGTCGTCACGCAACCATCTCCGTCGGCCTCTTTCTGGTTCCACCGCCGCCTACCCGTGCCCTGCCATCTGGAATGTCGTTCAGGCTCGCAAACCGCCTACTTCCATCAATCGTCTTTGCTCCGTCTTCCCTGCACTTCGTTTTCGAACAGTCCGCGAGTTTCTTCGCCCGGTACGACCTCCGTTCGTTGAGGAACTCCCTCTTTTGCTGTTCTCCGCGTCCAATGTAAGCCCTATCTTGTGTCCTTTCTATTTGTTCCTTATACTCTCTGATCATAACTTATTTCGCTTTCCATCATGTTCTATAATTTTTGACTTTAGAATGTTGAAACCCAAATTTCAGATTCAGCTTTTCCCTTTTTTTTGATGCCAACCTGAGGTTTAGGTAATTGCTGCTCTACTTAGCTTTTGAATTAGACATTCAGCTGGAGAAAAAAGGAAAGGTGCTAAAACATGTCTTAGTTTCTGTGTATTAATTAGATGTTGTATGTCAAGACTACAGACATTCAAACAGTTCATGACCCTTGCGTAGCAACTATGATGTATTCTAGATTTTCATACGATAGTGATGCTTTTAAATTTGGATATATATATAACTTCCTATACATTATTGTTAAATTTTTCTTAAACAAGGCTAGTAGTGATAATTTGCTTAACCAACAACACATTTAGGAGTGATAGGGTACGGATTAACTAGGATATTGGGATAATTGATTTGTTCTCTTCCATTAATATTAATCTACCGATCATAATGTTTTTCCTTGTAACTTCAAACCACAATGTTGGGATAGTTAATTTCTTTTCTTCCATTTATATCTGTCTTAGTTTTTGACAATTACATGTAGGGAGTTTTCTGATTTGTTTTGTTACTAATTTTGTTATTTTTTGAATTATACCTTATCTCTCTCTCTCTGTGCTTCCTCGAACATCGTTTGTTTTTTTACAAAAAAAATTGTACTCCTATGTTCTACAAAGTTACAGTTTGAGGTCGTGTACATCTGTCTCTGTGTCTAGGTGTTGATATTGATGCTGCCACTGCTTCTGGAATTAAGGTTGCTCGAATTGTGAAGGAAATTAAACTGTGGGTGTGACCAGTTTTTGTGGTCACTAGTCTTTGATTTAGAGCCTGAGTTTGTGACCAGTTTTTTATTAATGATTTCCTATTTGTTTAGTTGCTTAAGCCTCTGATAGGGAATACATGGAAGTTGCAAGAGCATGAAGAATTTCTTGCTTTGCTGGTGCAGTTCCATTAGAATGTAAACATTAGTTTCTCAATTTCCATGAACTTTTTCTTATTTTGTTTCAATCTTGTGTACTATTGGATTGTCCGTTGCAAATGGACACACCCACTGGAAATACATTAGTCTCTGCTGAATGATTGAGGATTACTAATTCTGCTTGCTTATTTATTTTATTGCTCCTGACTATCCTGAAACTTTTGATCCTAGTATTCATTTTTGGGTTTGGAAATATTAGACTTGAATTGGCAATTTGCTGTAAAAGTCATTGCAACTATCGATGATCTTGTAGACGAAAAGGGTTGTCATTCTGACATACACAAATTTGCAAGAGTTGCAGACATAGTTATATGTTGTTTGGCTATGAACCAGAAACTGTATGCCCCTTTCCTATCACTGCTCAAGTGCAGGCTGGCATAGTCGATGAAAAGTTCATCTCATCAATGAAAAAGGTACTTATATTCCCCTCATTCAAGCTACTAGCCTAATTTCGGCCGTCACTTGTTTCGGTTTGTATCATTGAATTGCCTTTATAAAGGATGCATGCCATATTGTAATAGAAGCAATTTTGTCATATACTGCATTTAAGGGCTCGTTTGGTATGTCCCGGGAATCAGGTTTGAATCAAGGAGCATTTAGTGTAGGTGCTGGTTTTGGAGGTTTCCAAGACTCGAGTAGGTTGCTTCGTGTCTATAATGCTTGGTTTATTTAACCTATTAGCTCAATTGGAAGAGCAATGTGCTTGCGCACAAATATATGGGTTCGAATCCCATATAGGTTATTTCATTTGTTTTTCTCTTTATGAGAAGTGGTTTTAACATTTTACTGAATTGATGCTAATAGTTAGATTGTTGAAATATACTATATTGTTTGCTGGTATGTATAAAATGACATTGATATTGATAGAATGAACTTATGCTAATAGTTAGAATATCAAGAAGAAAATAACAAAGTCTGTTGGTATATATAATATCTTAAATTTGCAGAACAAATTATCACTACTAGCCTTTTTATGAGAGAATATTAGGCTTTGCAAGTCTTCATACTTCCCGCAAAGTGAGGATTTTATAGTTATCGGGAATGCAATTTTTCATAAGTTAAAAGAATAAATGATATAGCTAATTAGGGTCGGTATCTTCATTTTCTTCAGTTACTCAGACAACAAGTAGTTGTAGCAGGGGAACAGCACGAGGAGCTGCCGAGTGAAAGGCTAGCACTAAAAGCAGCAGGTTAGAGCTGCACACTATTTTCGCCATGGCTGGTCGGCTAGCTAGTTTCAATGGTTGCTGCTACAAATATGCTTACCGTGTAAGATGAGGTGGAGAGCTGTTGTTTTATTTTTAGGAGAGATGGCCTATAATTGACAATGGAACACTTGACCAACTAAAGTTAGTTTCAATGGTTACAATCCACCATCACTGCAGGGAGTTTGAATATGTCAACATTGAAGAGAATCTAAAGTTATTGTGGCCTACTGAATCCTGATTGACACTTCTGTCATAAATGTAATTGGTGCTGCAAACCCGGGATGTAGGGCGGGTGATTATTCTATCAATAAACACTTGACCTACTAATAATCAAATCATGTAACAATCACACCTGTCCAGATGGATCTGTAAAGTTAAGACAGAGCATTGGCAATACTACTAGGAAGTAGGCCACAATTTAAAGTCATTGAAAACACTCAAATGTCATCAATTCCCATAAGCTAATTTCAACTGATGCCAATATCACAATTATCACATAAGGTTTCACAAAATCTCTCTTTAGCATTTCATCGAACACTCAAGTGTCATCAATTCTCATAACCTAATTTCAAGAGATTTCAGCCCAAACGTATTATGCAATAACACTCATCAAAACACTTCACATATCACAAAAGTAGACATCGGTTCTATCAATTTCTGAAATCAAAGTGTTAAAGCAGAATCACTTCGAAACTCAAGACAAGGAAGAAGTGAAGAACTAACAATGGAGTTGGCAGCCAATGAAAGCTTCGTGGTGGGATTCTCAGTTCTCACGAGCAGTTATAGAGGTGGACGTTAAAGATGGAGATCCATCAGATGACTAGTAAACTTAGTTTCTTCGTACCTGAAGTCAGTGACGTAATTACAACTAAATTGAGCAGCTGAATAAAGTGGTATAGAAGAATTGTACTTGCTTCTCCACATCAGAAGCTATTAATCCTCTCAGTAAACCCCCGTTCTGGGTTTCTTGCATGATTCCAAATAGATTCATCTGTATAGCACATCACACAGCCACCAGGCCACACAATATCTCGCCTTCAATCAGGACACAATCTGCTAATACGATCTTTACAATAAAAGCACATGTGTGCATGCTTTCGCTGCTTTAAGGAACTTCTCAACAAAAAATGAAGTTCCTTCTTGGTCTTTAAGGCTCTAACACACTTACATGATCCGCATTAACCTTAATTCCCTAATTGTGATTAAAAACTCAAACAACAAGATCAAAAGGCATATATTCAGATGAAGTTTGTCTCATATAGCAGGATCTTGCAAAAATGTGATGAAATTCAGACATCACACTCACAAGAATGTCAAGAAGACAGTATATTCACTAATATTGTAATACACTTTGATATTAAAAAACAGAATAACTCAAAAAGGAATATAATATACTTACAGAAGAAGAAAGATTGCTTAAATTCTCAAAATAGGATATAATATCATAATTCTCAAAACACAACAGAATATAATAAATCTCATAAGAGGGTTGAAATTTGCATCGTGTTTACATACATGCCACTAGCAGAGTCCAAGACTTTTGTCAAGAGGGTACTTTTACACTCATCAATATGCAGTATATACTTCTAAAATCTGAGAAACTACAAAGCACCTTTGAATTGTACTTTACCAAAACAAAATGGACTTAAATGCAGAATAAAACTGTTCAACCATAATAAATCAATTTTATTAGACTTATCAAAACTCAAATCTCCCTTCTTCTTTCACAATCAAGAGCCCAACTGTACACTCTGAGATCAAAATTCACTCTGAGATCAAAATTTATTGTCATAATCTATATCGGTTGAATCATGACAACAATATGGAAATTCCTAAGAGCTAGACAGACAAAATAAAGGCTTGCTCTAAACACTACCTATCAGTTCACTACTCTCCTACTTCTTTGAGTTCAACAATCAAGCAGTTTTTTATACGTTGGCCTGACTGAAGCGTATAGGGATCGTCTTCTACAATAAAGCTGTCTGAACTGAAGATTGTGGTGGTACCCATTTCCTCCAGTTATAGCGACTCCTTACCCTATCACCCTGTAACAACGAAAATCGACTATCAATAGGCTGTCAAACAAACAAAGAACTTAGCAAGTAATATAAAGCAATACCTGTACTTCAACTACATTGGAGTATCTTATTGATATTAGTATGAAGGGAATAGAACTACTCAAGCTTTTCACCTGAAGAATGAAGGGTAAAGTTAGTTAACTGTCAAACCAACAGTTTAAATACTTTTAAAGTGTATAAAGTCTTACTCTACGAAAGCCTGCAATCAATGAAATAGGAACCCAGCCTTCAACGTCCATCTTGGACCTCAGATAATGGTCATCTTCCAAGTTGACATCACTATACAACATAACATATAAGTATAAATCATATAAGTTCATTTATGTAAAACCAATCAAGAATAAAAGAAGTATAAGATACCTAAAATAATAGTCGATCTGCATGAGTATCATTGACGCTGTAGGGTCAGAAGGGTCTGGGAAAAACATATTTAGATGCTCAGGTCCGAAAGGACTTCCTTCACGAGGAAGTTGAGTAATAGGATCCATGAATGCCAAATCTGAAACAAAGCCTATATTAGTGACTAATAGAGTAAGATACATAAGCTCCTGTATTGTTTTATTGTAGTATTCTTACCGTCATGACGCATCATTAAACTCTCATAAAGTCTCATAGGCGGTGGTCGATACATAGGTGATTGAAATCTTTGTTCTTGAACACCATAGAAATAGTTGTTCCGAATGTGCGGATGAGATTGGATATTACCATGATGACCCGCATTGCCTCGCCAAGATGATCTTCTCTGAATAAAACGATTACCCGAAGCGAGTGAACGCGTTGAAGATGGTGCAACATATTCTGATTCTTTTCTGATTTGTTCATCAACAATATCATGCCGTGGAAGCTCTATATTAGAATTACTATCGGTCTTCTCTAATATGTCTTGTTGTAAAGGAAAGTTGATTGTCGAGTTCTCATCCCCCATCTTTTCTTTGCCCTTTACATCATAAACCTCAGATGCCTACACAAAAAAGTATGTTCACCAAAACATCATACGTTAGTAGGAACTTTGATGTTTTTTTGAGGTGATGCTTCTTACGGCACAAAAATTTTTGTTACTGGCAGCACAATATTGGTTATCTTTGCACTTTGCTGCTGTAGTAATTTTTTCTAAAAAAAAATTCTCTTGAGCTACCCCCTTCTATGGTAATTGCAGAACGTTCCTCCAACTGTATTGCTCAGATTCCTGAGGGAGAACAAGTCAGAATGGCAGATAATAGCATCGACCCATACTTGGCAGCAGCTGTGAAAGTTAGTCCTTGTTGCTTGCCTGGGTCTCGGGTGGGAGGTTATGGCAATCAGGTTATTCTTCCATTGGCTAAAACCATTGAGCATGAAGAGGTAATCATCCGATAACAAACAACTTACTTCATTATGGTGATAGAGAAAAAATACCTGACGTTCCGGAACAGTCGATGTCGGAGTTGCTGCTGCAGACGATGATGCCGAACCAACTATAATCTCTGCCCAAGAACAAGAACCAAAATTTCTGTTTTGAAGACCTTCAGAGGCGGTAACTTTCCCCCCTTCTGTGTTGGCCATTGATGAAGGATTGATGTTAGAGTAAAAGGGACGAATAGAGGAACAGTTGGCCGTCGACGTTGAAGCACGCTGGTTACGAATTGAGCGCAGGTTGAAGAGTGTTTAAATAGAAGGTAAGTTTTTATCTTATTTTTGATGATGTATTTTATCTTTTTAAAAATCCTAAAAAATATTTTATCTTTAATTCATGATGTATTATTATTTTTAACCGTCGTTGTGAATCTTTTGATCCCCTAGAGATAAAAAAAATTAATTAAAGGATGAGATTCAAATTTATTAATTAAGTCTAAAGATAATATGAAATTTAAAATAAATTAATATATCCTCTTCCAAATTACGTCTTCGGCTTTCTCTGCAAAATGTTAGTACAATATTGCGATTCGAATAGAGATGAAATTGCATTGTAACTTCGGCCCCCCGCAACTCTATCCAGCATTCATCTGAACTTGTCTTTGTCCGGATTTCAGGTTTTGTCTATTTTCAACTCATTTATTCAATTGATGGAGGGATGAATTTTGTTCCAATTAGGAGATTGATTCTCAAGGTTTCTGTATAACTTGTTTGCTATACTGTATAACCATAAATCATCGAGATCTTAGTTCACTTATATGGATTTTGAAAGGTTTTGAATAGATTGCAATGATGTATATCACCTACTCGATAAAATGTTCATGAGAATACCCTAAAGTTACAGTTTGAGGTCGTGTACATCTGTCTCTGTGTCTAGGTGTTGATATTGATGCTGCCACTGCTTCTGGAACTAAGGTTGCTCGAATTGTGAAGGAAATTAAACTGTGGCTGTGACCAGTTTTTGTGGTCACTAGTCTTTGATTTAGATCCTAAGTTTGTGACCAGTTTTTTTATTTATCTATGCTTTCCTATCTGTTTAGTTGCTAAAGCCTCTGATAGGGAATACATGGAAGTTGCAAGAGCATGACGAATTTCTTGCTTTGCTGGTGCAGTTCCATTAGAATGTAAACATTAGTTTCTCAATTTACATGAACTTTTTCTTATTTTGTTTCAATCTTGTGTACTATGAAATGTCCATTACAAATGGACACATCTACTGGAAATACATTAGTCTCTGCTGAATAATTGAATGAATTACTCATCCACTGGAAAACTAAAATATGTAAAACTAAAATATGTAAAACTTCTTTGAACTTTGAACTTCTTTCCTATCTGTTTTTTCTTATTTTATATTATTTGATTCTTATTGGTATCTATATTTTTGTTTTTAACTGTTAATATGTAAAACTAAAATATGAAATGATTCTTGTTCTGGAATCAGGTATACCATTTCCATTAGACTTTGAACTTCTTTCCTTATTATCATACATAGTTGTTTTTGTTGAATTTTGAATCTAATTTCTGCTCTTTTCGTGCTCTCTTAGCTGCACTTTCAGGAGGTGTGGGTGTTGATACTGATGAAAGCTTACTTATTGATCTCAGACCATCTTTGCTTACACTTTTGGAAGCAAAAAAGCAAACAGAGAAAAGACAAAAAAAAAAAAAACTTAATTCTAGCAGCAATCTGCACAATCCTCAACAGATGATGGTCTGAGAAAAGGTTGGACTTGTGTTTTCCCTCTATTTCAAACTCTTAAGTGAAATATAATGTCTTAGCAATGATGGATTATTGTGCCAGATCTAACCATTACTCCAAAAGTTTCATTACTCATCGACTTAGTTTAGTTGATTTGCTTAATGTTTAGGTATGGTGCACAATCCTCAACTGATGATGTTATAATTGTTCTTATCAGGTCCAGATCCCTGTTATAGTTGTTGTTTGCAAGTTGGATTTAAGGATGACCTTTAACAAGTTCGAGAATGCTCAAATCATGTGGAGACATTTTTTTTATTGTTGTTGATGATTTTTGCCCCTTCAGTAGCCAAAGCAATTTGTGTAATAACTGCAAGCGGCCTGGTCACTTTGCAAGAGAATGCTCAAATCTTGCAGTTTGCAACAACTGTGGGCTTCCAGGGTAAAAAATATTCTACTCACATTTTGTCATTCTGAAGTTAATAATCTCAAAACTGTTGAGCTTACAGTTTTTCCTTTGTATCAGCAAATTTTCTCAACAGGCACATTGCAAGTACTGAATTAAATTCAGTCATTTCCTTGAAATATGTTCTGCCTATGCCTACGGAGGTGCTGAATTTTATTCATCCATTTCCTTGGAATATGTTTTGCCTATGGCTTGGCTCCTGAGAAATACTGAAATTTAGTGCTGCTGCCAAATAAGAGCCTTGCTATTTATCTTTTTCGCAATTTTTAGAATTTGGTTTGATTGCTGAAGGTTGAAAACTGGAATGTTGTTTATTTTGGTATATTTGCTGTGTTAACAAAAAGTTTAAAAAAAAAAGAAAGTTAAATTATATTTTCGTTTTTAATGTTAAATAAAAAAAAGAAAAATAAAGAAACAAAGAACAAGTCTCGCTGTTCTCCCTCGCGCGACGCAGGTCTTCAACACCGCCGGCTTCCCTCTGAACACGCCGACTTCCTCTGCACCACCAGCTTCCTTTGCTCCGCCGGATTCCCTGTGCACCGTTGTACTTCTATCATCATTGAGAGCTCCAATCTCAACACTTGAAGAACTGATCTCTGTTGGTGAATGAATTTCTGATTTTTTTTATGCTCAACTCAGAACTGATCTCTGTTGGTGGATGGGTTCCCACAACTCTTCTAGGTGGTTTGGTTCATTTTCTTCATATTGCTGATTTTTTAACAAATTGTTGCAGATTAGCTTTTTGTGGCTCTGATTGTTGTACTTCTATCATCATTGAGAGCTCCAATCTCAACACTTGAAGAATGAGAACCAAACCACCTTTGCCTGAGTTCAATTGCTGATTTTTTTAAGAACGAGATTTCTAAGACCTCCTTCTAGGTGGTTTGGTTCATTTTCTTCATGCTGCTGATTTTTTTTTCCCCACCTCTTCCACTACATTATGTGGATTAGCAGTTGCTGATTTGAGTAAATGTTGTTGATTTTTTATGACTCTAGCTTTAGATTAGGAAGCTCTCATGTCCATTGTTGCTGATTTCTGTAATGTAGATTAGCTTTTTGATTTTTTTTAAGTTTCTGATTTTCAGGACTCTAGCCTTAGAGGGAATCCGGCGGAGCAAAGGGAAGCCGGTGTTGCAGAGGAAGCCGGCGTATGCAGAGGGAAGCCAGCGGTGTTGAAGACCTGCGTCGCGCGAGAGACAACAACGAGACCTGTTCTTTGTTTCTTTATTTTTCTTTTTTTTTTTATTTAACATTAAAAACGAAAATATAATTTAATTTCCTTTTCTTAAAACTTTTTGTTAACAGAGTTAATAAAATGGATGGAAAATGTAAGAATGGACACATAGAGGAAAATGTAAAAACCACGAGGGTACTAAAAGGAATTTTAAAACTTAGTGGTTACCGAGAGGAAAAGTCGAAACCTCGATAACACCAAGAGGAAAAATCCTAGTTTTTATGAGGCCATTGTTTTTTTTTGGTAAAAATTTATGAGGTCATTGTTTTATGGTCACTTTGCTGAAGTTTTTATCATTGTTATTCGACCTTTTAGCTGGGATCCAAAAGGCAGGAAATTAGTATATTAAATCGTAAGATGCATGATATTATGTAGACTAGTTGCTGGCCGCGTGCTCTGCACGTGGTTGCAACGATACATTCACGAGTATATGTATTGTTATTATATAAACTTTACATTGGTTCGTGAAAATAACGGATAAATTGATTATTACTTTTTTGTTGTATTTATACAATTAATTTTAAATGCTAGATTGTAGACCGCAAGATTGATATGAGATCTTACCACATACAACTTAAACTACTTTACCATAATGTTTGACAAACTCTTTGTATTTCGACGTCTCTGAATTAGTATCAGAAAATTTTCGCTCATCTAAGTTGATTTTTGAACATTTTGGCCTGCTTCTCATACGTACTTACCTTATCAAAGTTGGTCCTCACATATTTTGATGCGCTCCTCGTACGTAGTTAATCAACAGTCTTGTCCTTTTAGATGAGTATATGATTCAAGTAACCTCCAAAAAATTGCAAAGTGAATTCAGCATTATCTTCACTAAGGCTACTTCGCAACCCAAAGAAAAAAATATTTCCGATCAAGGCATAACCTCCAAAAATTGCAAAGTGAATTCAGCATTATCTTCATTCCACTAAGACTTAACTGGATGTGTTTTTCTGTGTGATGAGAGTCAATGTTTGGCTGTCGATCCAATGCCCCATTCAAATCCAAGCACACCGACTTCACCTTCAAATTTGCACTAACTTTGATTTTTGCCCTTGTCTGTTGATCAATTTCTTGATCTTGGTAAAAATAAAACTTCAGCCATGACTTCCAATTCCGGGCAGGAACGGGTCTCACAATTGTCAGTAAATTTGGCGCTATTTGGCTTGAAAAATTGTCACTTGGTGAAAGAAGAGCAATGGTGTTCACTCTTGTGCCCGGTGGATACCAATCTCAATTAATGGTAGTTCAGGTTTGCTTTGTTCATCAAGACTACCCTCCCATGCCAGTACTAATTCAACCAATTACAGATAACAAGCATAGGGATTCCGAATTGCATGGGGATATCTCTTTTCCATGATGATGAAGAGGAGGTTGAGGTTGAAGAGGATTTGGCATGTGGAGAGGTAGCCATCTTCATAGGATCATAGATCATGAAAGCAAGATTACCACGGGCGTCAAATCCAAAGACCCAATGTGCCATATTACTCCATCTGTTGAGAGCTTTATGAAGTTACGGTAGCAATGATTATTTTCCCTTCAACTCTTTTTTTTTGTGTATCCCAAAAGATCCAGAACTGAGCTCGTGATGAACTTTACAGCCAAGTCAGTACAAATTTATTTGCCAACATCAAATAACCATTTCAAGGTTTAAGTTCCACATAAGAGGTAAAATGCAAGATCGCACTTACTGAGCTTTAACTTTTTACAACCGAATAAATACCGAAACTTTGGCTACAGAGAGAAATGAATGGGGCAAAATTGTCAGTAAATTTGTTGGAAGCAAGGAGATGGCTTTATTTGTAATTTTGAGCCACATGAGGGTGAATCATTTGACTATTCATAACAGGTTCTCCACTTTTATATATATATGATAAGGCAACCTTGCCTCCTTTTTTATATAGTAATAGATAAAAATATAAATTTTTTATAATTAAATAGCCAAAACAATAATAAATTGTGTTGTTTTTGTAATAAAACAACTAACAAGGCAGTTCTTTTTCTCTATCACGAAGACTAAGCATTTTGAATTTTAAGTATCAGAATTTTTTTTGTCCTCTTACCCAGCTGCTCTTGCTCTTTACTCTTAACCCAAAGCAGTGGAGCCCCAAATTTTTCAGGAGAAACAATAGCATTAGTAGCTATGCACCTCATTTGAATCAAAGTGGATTTGTTGAAAACCCAATTAATGATAATTCAAAGAATCAAGCTTGGGGTTCTCATGTAACAGCTGTTCAAAGATCACGACCAGTCTCTAGCTTTGGAGATTACAAATCCTAACAATATACTTGCGCAGAATGCAGATAGATTGTTGAATGACGCCTTATTTTAGCAACATAAATGCATAATATTTTGAATGAGAATCAATCAAAACACAGTTGTTCATTGATCTGAAATCTATTTTTATTTATTTGAAAAAGAGTTCATGACATGGGTGGATGTCATATTTACTGATTACAAGAACTAAAATGAGGTAGAAACTACAAAGCACCTTGAACTGTACTTTACCAAAACAAAGTGGACTTAAATGCAGAATAAAATTGTTCAACCATAATAAATCAATTTTATCAGACTTCATCAAAACTCAAATCTCCCTTCTTCTTTCACAATCAAGAGCCCAAATGTACACTCTGAGATCAAAATTCACTCTGAGATCAAAATTTATTGTCATACTCTACATCGATTGAATCATGACAACAATACAGAAAATCCTAAGAGCTAGACAGACAAAATAATGGCTTGCTCTAAACACTATCAATCAGTCATCTTCACCTATCTTATTTGAGTTCAACAATCAAGCAGTTTTTTATACGTTGGCCTGATTGAAGCGTATAGGGATCGTCTTCTACAATAAAGCTGGTTGACCTGAAGATTGTGGTGGCACCCATTTCCTCCAAATATAGTGACTCCTTATCCTATCACCCTGTAACAATGAAAATCGACCATCAAAAGGTTGTCAAACAAACAAAGAACTTAGCAAGTAATGTTAAGCAATACCTGTACTTCAACTACATTGGAGTATCTTATGGATATTAGTATGAAGGGAATAGAACTACTAAAGCTTTTTAACTGAAGAATGAAGGGTAAAATTAGTTAACGGTCAAACCAACAGTTTAAATACTTTTAAAGTGTATAAAGTCTTACTCTACGAAAGCCTACAATCAATGAAATAGGAACCCAGCCTTCAACGTCTATCTTGGACTTCAGATAATGGTTATCTTCCAAGTTGACATCACTACAAAACATAACATATAAGTATAAATCATATAAGTCTAGTTATGTAAAACCAATCAAGAATAAAAGAAGTATAAGATACCTAAAGTAATAGGATCTGCATGAGTATCATTGACGATGTAGGGTCAGAAGGGTCCGGGAAAAACATGTTTAGATGCTCAGGTTCGAAAAAACTTCCTCCACGAGGAAGTTGAGTAATAGGATTCATGAATGTCAAATCTCAAACAAAGCCTATATTAGTGACTAATAGAGTAAGATACATAAGCTTCTGTATTGTTTTATTGTAGTATTCTTACCGCAATGACACATCATTATATTCTTATAAGGTCTCATAGGTGGTGGTCGATACATAGGTGATTGAAATCGTTGTTCTTGAATACCGTAGAAGTAGTTGTTACGAATGTGCGGATGGGATTGGATATTACCATGATGTCCCTGATTGCCTCGCCAAGATGATCTTCTCTGAATAAAAGGATTACCCGAGGCGAGTGAACGCGTTGAGGATGATGCAACAAATTCGGATTCTTTTCGGATTTGTTTATCAATAATATCATTACGTGGCAGCTCTAGATTAGAATTTCCATCAATCTTCTCTGATATGTCTTTTTGTAAACGAACGTTGACTGTCGAGTTATCATCCTCCATCTTTTCTTTGTCCTTTACATCACAAAGCTCGGATGCCTACACAAAAAATATGTTCATCAAAACAATATATATTCGTAGGACGTTGAACTACTCCCTCATACATTACCGGTTTGTATTTTCAATTACGAGTGTCTACAAAATTACTCAGGCACTTGCAAAGAGTCCTTTCGTAGGCACTCGCAAAGAGTGCTTGTGAAGGGACTCAGACACTCATAACGAGTGCCTGCAAAGGGACTCAGGCACTCGCAATACCAAAAACAGAATTTATCATCAGATAGCCAGTGCTTCAAAATGAAAGCATAGTAACTTAAGAAAAACGAAGCGAAAAATCTTGCGGTGGCCTGAGTGTTCAAGGTTGGTGATGACAGAGGCAAGCCCTCTGGTGGCCGTTGCTGTCGATACGACTTCACGTGTACCTATTACTGATGATACCCTTATGCTAGATTCAAACAATCAACAACAAGTCTATAGAGCCAATAAACTCAGCGCAAGAAGAAGATCTGGCAAAGAAACATGCTGAAGAGAAGGACATGGATGAACCATCTACTACGACTCAGCCTGAGTGCAAGCACAAATGTGGGGATACTAATTCAAAGTTTAAAAGCGGTATGACCAATGTCTGCCCTGCCCCGAATGAAGTGATGTTGGTTGATTCTATTGGAGACACTTCGAATAACATTACAAGGGTTCCCCCTAGAACCTGGAGCGAGGTTATTAGAGGGGTCCAAAGCACTAACATCAGTAAAGATAAGAGTACTAGAGAGTTCATTGAAGGGTGGATCACTGTTAGCTACCCGTTCGGACATGAAGGTGATCTAGTGATTTAGATTGATAAGGAAGTTGCAGATGATCTTGAGGCGAGATGGAGCAATTCTTTAGTCTTCAAAGCTCTGGGCTTCCCGGTTGCTTTTTCGGTTATAAAGAGGAAAATCAGAGAGCTCTGGAAGTGTGGAGAGAATTTACAGATTATGGACTTAGAGAATAACTATTTTCTTGCAAGATTCAAAAGTAAGAACGAGCTCTTGATGGTCCTCACAGGCGGTATGTGGGTAGTATTTGGTAGGTGCCTTATCATGAAACGTTGGTCTCCAAACTTTGTCACTTCGAGTCCCATTACTTCAGCACCTACGTGGATAAGGATAACCGGAGTTCCTGTTCAGTGGTATCATGAAGCACTTATCTGGAAAATTTCATAAGGAGTTGGCATTCCTATAACGATTGATCCTAAAACTCTACACTTTAATAGAGGGAGATTCATACGTGTTTGCATAGAAATTGATCTCAATAGACCCCTCATAAAATTTATATTCATCAATGGTCAGAAATGCCCCATTGAATACGAAGGTCTAGACATAATTTGCTTCAAGTGTGGGAGATTTGGACATTACGCCTCCCACTGCAAGTTCTATAGTTGTCTGGAGAATCATGGTAGCGAAACTGTCGAGAAAACAAATGAGAAGGATTCTGATGAAAACGGGAATGTTATCCAACAAAATAATACTACTCCAGCTACAACGCCGGTGGAGGGGGATGTTGATGCCGGATTTGGTCCATGGATGCAGGTGGCGAGAAGGACCAGAGCTCAGAAAGGATGGTATCATCAGGATGCAAATCAAGGTTATTCTGCTGATCAATCAAGGAATGCCAATAAGGCCATACAAGGTAAAAACATACATGGCAAAGGGAAGAATCTTTCGGCTGGATATAAATCAAATCAGTGAACTATTCCAGCACATATTCCGTCCCATAAATTTGTGGAGAATTGGGCCTCAGATTCTAGAACTCTCTCAAGTAGGCTTAAGAAAGTTGAAGGCCCAATGGTTAATAAATCAGTTATCATTAATCAGATTGTTGAAGAGTCTCGGGATTTAGGATATGGTAACCCATCAAATGGGCCTCACTTAAACGGACCTAATAAGGGCGACGGCCCAAGTAATTGCAGTACAATTAGCAACAGTTCGAAGCAGCAGAAGCTAACATTCACAATTGTAAGAGGATAGTACGTAGAAACCATGCAACCACACAAGGTAAATACTAACCCTCCCATTTTTGGTACTACTGTAGATAACAAAGAAGAAACTAGTGAAAAGGAGAGCAAACAAAAAAGACGCAACAAAATGAAAAACGAAGTGAGAAGAGCGGCTTGGAGAGCGAAGAAGATGGAGGAACCTGGTACTGTTACAACCCCTCTCAAAAGACAACGACAGGATGATCCTCCACAGGTGAAGAGTCTTCAACGTGGGTCTTAGCTCGAGCTTATCAACAGTGGGGTTGACACCAAACTGAGTCTAGAACAGTCCCAAACAAGAGAGGTTGGTGAGCCGTCAATCCCGGGTACCTCTCCTACTCCATACCCGACTGAACAGATGACAAGTATACCTATAAACAGTGAAGAGCATTCAGCTATGTCAGATGAAGTTATGAAAGAGAACCATGGTGAGGTGGTTGGTGTGGAAGCTACCAAATTGGGTCAGTAGTTTCTTCCGTTCTTTGTTTCATCCCCTTAACTCGGTTATTATGAATTTTCTTTTTTGGAATGTTTTCGGAGCTTGCAAGAGCGGGTTCCGTAGAGCCATTAAGTATCCGAGTAATCATCACAATGTCGAAATCCTTGCCATCTTTGAGCCCCGGACCTCTGGAGCTAGGGCGCAGGCTATCTGTGATCGCTTAAGTTTTTCTGGTTGCTTTCGTGTTGAAGCCGTGGGCTTTGAAGGAGGCATTTGGATCTTGTGGAAGAGTGATAAGGTCCATCTTAACATAGTCAACAACCACAAATGCTTTGCTCATGCCAAAATTATTGAGGGTAACAACTCCTACAGGTTTATAGTTGTTTATGCTTCTCCTAATATTAGTAGACCTCAAAAGTTTTGGAATGTCCTTGACAGTGAGTTAGCTACGATATCGGAGCCTCTGATTGTGGGAGGAGATTTTATTTGCATCTGTTTTCTCCATGAGAGAGTTGGAGGCTCTGGAAGTCTTCATGCAGACTCTAAGGTCTTCAACGATATTATTATGGTCCATGGTCTAATCGACCTAGGGTATATAGGAGATCATTTCACCTGGGACGATAGCAAGTCGACTAAGCGAAAAGTGTTCAAAAGACTAGATAGAGTCCTCATGAATCAGATGACCGCATGAAATTGCCTAATACGCAAGTTAGACACCTTGCTCGGTTCTCCTCCGATCATTCTCCGATCCTGTTGTCTCTGGACTCAACGTTAATTTGCAGACGAGAGATAGGACCCGTCAGATTCCAGGCTGCTTGGATGTCCCACAGTGATTTTCATCCTATGGTGGATATGTGTTGGTTCCATAATCCGGAGGTAAGTAAGGCTCTTCCTACTCTTTAAGTCTTCTCTTATTGTTTGGAATAGATTCGTCTTTGGGAATGTCTTTCGCATGAAACATGAAGCTGAATCCAAGTTAGCTAAGATCCAAGGGAGAATTAGCTGGGGCAGTTCTGCGAGCCTTTTAAACGAGGAGGCGGATTTGAAAGTTGAGTTAAAGAGCAATTTGGAGCAAGAGGAAATGATCTGGTTTTCAGAAATCTCGCAAGCAATGGCTTGAGCATGGAGACCGGAACACCAAGTTCTTTCATAATTCTACAGTCATTCGGAGGTCCCGGAACAAAGTGATGGGCTTGGAGGTTGATAGTGAAGGTTGAATGGAAGATCAGATGAGACTTGAGAACCATGAAGTTGATAATTTTCGTGATCTTTATTAAAAATTCTAAGGATTCAATAACAAGAAAAATTGAATCAATCCATAGAAATAAAACCATAAATACTTCTCCTAAAAGGCCTTATATTCCCATGGCCCGGCCTAGTCAATACCTCGCCGGGCCTTATATCCCCATGGCCCACCTGCTACCCCCGTGCCATCTGGATACGCATGATTTTCCGGTTATCGAAGAAGCGGAATGGGCCAATATTCAAAAACCGATAGAGATGGAGGAGGTTTGGCAGGCTGTCAAGAGTATGGGAGCTTACAAGGCCCCCGGTATTGATGGCTTCCAACCCGTCTTCTACCAAATATGTTGTAATGTTGTAGGGATTTCAATGAAGGAGGAAGTTCCATGTTCTTTAGTACTCAATAACTCTATTTGGGGAGCAATGAAACTCTTATTTCTCTTATTACCAAAGTGGGGAAGCCGGAGTTCATTAGCCAATTCCGACTGATTGCTTTGTGTAATGTCAGTTATAAGATCATCACCAAGGTCCTTGTCAGAAGAATGCAAAGTATCATAGGTAATCTAGTTAGTCCTACTCAAGGTAGTGGTACACTTAATGAGGAAGAAGAAGTCTGGTAAGCAATGGATGATTCTAAGGCTGGATCTCGAGAAGGCAAATGATAGAGTGAGGTGAGATTTCATCGAGGATACTATTTTTGAGGTTGGGTTTCCTCAGACATGGGGAAAAATGATCCAAGAGTGTGCTACCACTACGAGAATGCAAGTTATCTAGAATGTAGAAGTGACCGAGCAATTTGTTCCGAAAAAAGGCATCAAACAGGGTGATCCGATTTCCCAATATCTCTCCGTGTTATGTATTGAGAGACTCAGTCACCTTATTCTTGAGTCTGTGGAGAATGGGGAGTGGAAGCCCATTACCCTCTCTCGTGAGGGTCCTCCGCTCTCTCATTTATCTTTTGCATATGACATCACTCTCTTTGCGGAAGCCTCGCTGACCCAAGTCCTCGTCATTATGAGGTGCATAGAAATGTTTTGCAATGCTTCGGGCCAGAGAGTCAATATTCAGAAGTCAAAATTTTGAGTCTCTCCCAACGTCTCAAGAGACCTTTGTGATAGTATTGAGAGGCTTAGTGGAGTTGAGGTCGCGAAGAACCTTGGAACCTATCTTGGCATTCCTCTCCTCCAAGGACGAGTATCCAAAACGACCTTCTCTAGTTTGCTGGATGGGATTAATCACAAGTTGAATGGTTGGAGAAGCAAAACCCTTAGTTTTGTGGGTCGGTTCACCCTCACGGAAGTTGTTCTTACCTCTCCCCATATATTATATGTCCACCCTTTCACTTCCGGTGAGTGTTTGTGACGAGATCGATAAAACTTGCCGAAATTTCGTTTGGGGTCATCAGGACGAAAGTCGAAAGCTGCATACAGTCAAATGGGGAGATATTTGCTTACCGAAAGAAAAAGGGGGTCTAGGCATTCGCAGTATGTCCGAAACTAACTTGGCCATGCTGGGAAAGTTGGCATGGCGTTTTCTGAAGTGCAATGACAGCCTCTGGATAAACGTTCTGGAGCGAGAACAATGGTAGATGTCGGAAGAGTTTGATCAATGTAGCTTGGATTCCACCATCGGGTGACTTTGTGAAGGTGAATACGGATGGTGCTAAGAGTATAGACGGCTTCGCCAGCGCTGTGGGTGTGGTAAGAAACAAAGCAGAGGATTGGGTGAGTGGTTTTGGTGTTAACCTTGGAATCTGTACCGTACCCATGGCTAAGCTATGGGGTTTGGTACATGGTCTTAAGGTAGCTTGAGAGTTGGGTTACCGATCGGTAATCTTTGAAACGGAATCACTGTTGGTTATCAAACTCATCAAGAGCATCATATCCCCTCACCATTCCCTCGTCAGTCTGGTGTGTATGTGTCATGACTATATGAGAAGAGACTGTACTATCCAATTTCAACATGCCTTCCGTGCGGCGAATAGAGTAGCGGACTTTTTAGCTAGTTTTGCTTTGAACCTTCCTATTGGATTGATTGTATTGTCTGACCCGCCGGAGGGTGTAGTTGATCTTTTACTTGATGATGTAAGGGGTCGGGCTATCCCCCTATGATGACTACTTAGCCTTCTTTCCAATTAATAAAAGCGTGTCTAGATGCGCCGGAAACCACTGAATCTCCTTCCCACCAAAAAAAAGGATAACCAGTGCTTCTTCTTTACTTCATTGTACTGATAGAAACAAATACCTGGCGTTCCGATACCGTTGACGTCGGAGCTGCCGCTGCAGACGACGATGCCGAACTAACGATAATCTCCGCCCAAAAACAACAATCAAATCTTTTGGATCGAAGACCTTCACCGGAAAATTTAGAATTGTCAGAAGCATTAACTTTCCCAACTGTGTTGGCCATTAATGAAGCAGCAATCTAACTTGATTGACGTTAGAATAAAAGGTGCCAACAATGACGAATAGAGGAACATGTTGAAGAATCCTTCCCCGACTCTGTTGGCCGTCGACGTTGAACCAGTTTGACGAATTGAAGCAGGTTGAAGAATCCTTATTTACGTTGTTTAAATAAAAGGTATGTTTTAATCTTTAATTGATGGTGTTATTATCTTTTTAAAAACCCTAAAAATAGCTATGGATATTTTATCTTTAATTGATGATGAATTATTATTTTTAACTCTCCGACTTTCGGTTGTGCTCTCTTGGAGTTAAAATTTTTTTTAAGGCTGAGATTGAAATTTATTAATTAAGTCTAACAAATAATATGAAATTTAAAATAAATTATTATATCCTCTCCAAATCACGTGATTTTCTTCATTGTGGCATTCTTCTGCAAAATGATAGTACAATAGTGGCGATTAAGCGAATATAGATGAAGTTGCAATCTTGTAACTTCGGCCGCAACTCTACCCAACATTCTCTGAACTTGTCTTTCTCAGGATTTCAGGTTTTATCTATTTTCAACTCATTTATTCAAATGATCGAGGGATGAATTTTGTTCCAATTAGGAGATTGATTGTCAAGGTTTCTGTAAAAAAAACTTGTTTAATTACTATACCGTATAATCGTTAATTAGTGAGATCTTTGTTCACTTATCTGGATTTTGAAAGGTGATTGAAATAAATTGCATTGATGTATATCACCTACTCGACAAAATGTCCAAGAGAACTGATATACCCTCATTGAGTATGTTCTTTGAAGTTACAGTTTGTGGTTGTGTACTACATAATAGGATGTTTCAAATGATCTAGTGCCTACATTTGTCTCTGTGTTTAGGTGTTGATATTGATGCTGCCACTGCTTCTGGAATTAAGGTTGCTCGAATTCCAACACAAACCACTGAAAATACAATATCACAGTTGATCTGGTCACTGGGTTATCCTGCATTTTCTGTCCTTATGGAAGATTGAGATGCAGAATTCAAGTGGTGAAACTTTGTTTGGTAAGAGGGTAAGTCAACTTTACTTCTGACTAGTTTTATTGACCCCGACTAATAATCTAGAGTCTCTGCTGAATGATTGAATGAATTACTCATCCTGATTGCTTATTTTCATTTTGGGGTTTGGAAATATTGGACTTGAATTGACAATTTGTTGTAAAAGTCATTGCAAATAAACGAAGTTGGACGTCATATCCTCAAGAATCTGGATTCATGCCAAATCAATGGTAGGATGGAAAATATTCTTTTCTTTAGTTTCTCTTCAGTGACATAATGCACCTTGATTGATGTATCAGTTAATCTTGATGCAAGTGTTGCAAACATAGTTATATGTTGTTTGGCTATGAATCATGAAACTGTATGCCCCTTTCCTATCACTGCTCAAGTGCAATTTTAGGGTTGGTATCTTCATTTAGTTGAAGTAACTGAAGATATTTTAGAATTTTGAATTGTCTGCTTTCAATCACCGCCTGCATTTTATTGCTGAACTATCCGAATGTCTGTTAAAGGACCATATTGTTGTGCACAATCCCGGGAAGAAAGTTTAACATAGTCACTCAGACAACAAGATCAAATTCACTAATTGTGATTAAAAACTCAAACAGAAAGATCAAAAGGCATATATTCAGATGAAGTTGTCTCATATAGCAAGATCTTGCAAAAATATGATGAACTCAAACATCATACTCACAAGAATGTCAAGAAGACAGTATATCACTAATAATGTAATACACTTTGATATTAAAAAACATAATAACTCAAAAAGGAATATAATATACTTACAGAAGAAGAAAGATTGCTTAAATTCTCAAAATGGGATATAATACCATAAGTTTCAAAATAAGATATAATATCATAATTCTGAAAATAGGATATAATATCATAATTGCGACTGCGAAAAACGCCAAAAGGCCGAAAACTTTTTAAAAAATGTTCAACGGTTCCTCCCAGTAAATGGTTCGACCTTTATTTATTTTGAACCGGACCGTATTTAAACGGTTTGGTTCCGAACCGATCCGCTAAATTCCGGTTCAGTTCTAACGGGAACCAGATCAAATTAACAGCCCTATGCTTGACCATGTGTCGTTATGAAACGTTATCCATTATCCGCTAATCGTAACCTAACTTTTAGTATTGAGGATTTTTTTTTGGTCTTCCTATCGTATCAATCGGCCAATACCGCTTTACATAAAGACCGGATACTTAGCTGACCCATCTGTAGGCCATACGTAGATGTCAGAATCAAGCAACGACATCTACAGCTCTTAGTTGGTGCTCAACTGCCTCGTGAGGTGAATGTACAATGTTACACACTCCATGCATTCATTTCAAGCCTATACATTGTTGGCCAAGATTAAATGCATATAACAAGATTAAATGCTATTCATATTTACCGATTACAGGCACCAAGAACATTTACCAGGTCAGACTCTTTAACTCACCAATGCAACTCCTGTACACTATTGTGTCATTTGGCCAATTGCATATAAAATGACCCATGTCTCAATCGCTTACCAGCTAAACTACGATCTGGTAGCTCAGTCTGATAACATTCTTGAATGGTATTTTAGCGAAACAAACGGACTTAAATTTAGAACGAAACAGTTGACATCAAATACAACATTCAATCAAGAATGCAACTGTTTAGCCCCAATCCAACTGAATGTAATAAAGAGACTGAGACATACACAATTTTTTCCATTTATTTCGTAATAGTGATGAATTATTGTCATATAGTAGTAAAAAGAAATAGTTCTACAAATGGATGATCAAAAGCCTGTAAAAATACAGATTGCCTATAAATTAACAAGGAATGCAAACCAATGCAGTGATTTGGAGCATTACTTGAACAAAACAGCCTGTAAAATCCATCAACTCTAGGGTTAGTTAAGGTTTCTCAACTTCTTGTATTCCTCAAACCCAATTAATGATCCCTTGATCTTCAGCCAATCAGCTGGTCTTGGCATAATAATTGCAATATAACCATCTCTATCAGCCTGCAATTTAGGTTTAGAAAACTTGAAACTACCGATGGAATGCTACAATTAGAATCTCTTAGCAATCTAGTCATATAATACATAAGACAAAAGATTTTAGGAGGCTTACTGATTTATTGAGAAGTTCCGGGTTCTTGAGTAATCTACTATTGACCTCTAACATCGATCCTTTAACACAACATCTGTTGGATCAAGACAACAATAAGGATGCAGGGAAAACCGAAGAGTTATTTGATATAAAAAGGATTGCTTATGAATCGAATTCTACCTAGCCACATATGAATCATCTCCGCATAATACTTTGCATAAAGCTGTATTTGTCTCAAAGTGTTGCGCATTCTGCCACATGATGGACATCAGCAAAAATTAGAGCATTCCTAAGCAAGTTAAATAAAACACAACTAGGGCTTTGTTTGGCACATACACTTGCAAGGAATTATAAAAAACAATTTAATGGACAAAAAAGAGAAACAGCGAGCAATTGGAATAACATGTAAGGTATTATGCTCTACAATGTTTTGACTACATCCTTTGTTTTTCAATGAGAAAGCCACTTCAATTCAAATTACTTACTGTTTGGCTCTTCTTCAAATATGTTCTTTTTTGATAAATCACCACATCCTTCATAAAAAGTGCCAAACAAAGCATAGATTGCCATATTTATAAAAGCTGAATTCTTTAGCTATAATCAAGGACATATAATATGGCTTCATATACATTCCAAGTTCCAATCATCCCTATCAACATTCTGTCTCACCAGGCAAGAGCTAAACCTCTTTCATGTGAATACATTTATTGAAGAAACAAATTAACCATATACTAGCATTGCAATAAAGTATAGAAAGTGTGATGTACAATAATAAATTTACCTTTTTGCGTTTACCAGACACCTTGAGTTCACTTCTATCAGTCTTGCCAACATTAAAATCAACAGAGGTGACTCCTGCTCTAAGAGCAACGTGTGCAGGTGCCAGCCCAATTACACATAAGCTTCCCTTCAAACAAACACCATCCATTAGTTTTAATCGCATTTTCTCTATTGAAATTTCATGACGTCAAGTTCAATAATGCTCTACTAAGTACTAATATCGTAATGTAAAATTTTGCACAATCAAATCGAAGAATCATGAAGCCCTACCCATTAGCGTGGCGATATATATACTGATCGTGCCCTGGCTTCAAGAAATCTGAAACAATTCAACTCAATTACACATATGGCTTGATGAATGTGAATTAGGGCTTGTATAACTAACGCAAATTCGAGACAGACCTGGGGCGAAATATCGAGCAAAATTGGATTCAACAATAGATGGAGGAAAGAGAGGAAGTTCTCCAACATCAGCAAGTAAAATCCTTCTCAGCTCTTCATCTTCAACCTCTGTTTTTCGATCAAGCAACACTTTTTCTTCTTCTCCTCCTTGTTGCTGTTGCTTTTCTTGCTTCAGTGGAGACGAAGGATTTGCAGAGACGCCATTGTTAACCTCTGCCCCTTCCATTGACACGATGCTCTCCATTGCCGAAAATAGGAAAATTTTACAGCCAGTAATGACGACAGCGAACTCGTTCAGTTCAGTTTCAGACTTTCAGGCGGCAAGTTCTATTTTCTAGGTTTTGTTTTCTGCTATGCATAATGGATAGCGTGATATACAAACTTGGGCCGTTCCAGCGTGTTGGGCCTAACTAGCCTTCTATTATGGCCCAAATAACAGTCTTTTTTATTCTTCATTATTGGGCCGATCCAGCGTGTTGGGCCTAACTGGCCTTCTATTCCGGCCCAAATAATAGTCTTTTTGGTTCTTCAGTCGTGGGCCGCTCCAGCATATTGGGCCTGATTGTGATTCTCCAGCGTATTAGGCCTAATGATCTATATTTTATCTAAACATATTCTTTCTACTTTCTAGTAATTCGGAAAATAAAATTTGATATATAATTTATTATCAATTTACATAATACATTGGGGAAAAAGAAACAAAAACAGTGCTTGATACACATACATATATAATAATTGTGTGTGAATATATGTGTGAAAATAAAAAATAATTCAGCAATGTAGAGCGCCCAAAGCGAAAAAAAACAAACCTTTATCTCGCAGTATTATATATATACTGAAAAATCGAAGGCTTTGCCATGTAATTTCATTCGACAGAAAGAAAGAAAAAACGGCGGGCAGCTCCAAAGACCAAAAAAGCAATTTAGCATGCCTCTGCCTATGATCACAAACCTCTTCAAATGAAGCAGAAACCCCCAATGACTATGATGTTTCTTGATCAGAACTGAACTGAACTCGAAAATGTCTGACCGAAAGTCCAACTAGAAGGAGCAATGTTGTTGAAAGTCCTTATAACACCATCAGTCGTGGTTATCTGAAAGGACAATACTTGGCCGTTAAGGTACGAATTCGACTGCCAATTTGAACCCCAGTTTCTCGACATAGCCATCCATCCGCTGCTTTTCGAGCCCTTGATCGACACCGACTTGATCGAGCCGGCTCCTCCGACGTTCGAGATCAACACTAGCTCAAAGTAGTCTCTTCCGTTTATGGTGAACCTTACTCCTCCGTGCTTCTTACATGGAACCCTGGAATTTCAAAATGAGTTACAATGTAATCGATGTGGGATTGGTTTTAAAAAAGTGGAGCTAGGCGCCGGTATTTCCGAATATCCGATTCGATAATAATATAAAAATTCGATCAGAAGATCCAATCCGAATATCCGGTTTAATCCGATATATTATAGTTAGACTAATCGAATATATCCGATCCACCTTTTTCTTTACTCCAAACCTCGAAGCGTATCCGATTCAATGATCCGAAAAATATGCCTGAATAATATTTTCGGATCCGGATTCCGGATCGTTCGGATTAGTGTATCGGATATTTTTGGTCACCCTAGTAGAGCGGGAAAATGCAAACCTTTGAAAGATGACAGGGATAATGCCGCCCTTGTAGACGCCGATCTTCTCCCAAGCTGGCTGAGCCATATCGAAGTGCTGAAGAGGAGGGTTGCACCATCCTCCATTGTTGTTAGCGAGTGCGGGGTTTGGTGGGCAGAAGTTGGTTGCAGTGACGGTGACGGAGTAACCCTTCTTGCACCAGGTGGGATCACTCATGTAATCGCATATGATCTTGTAGCATTGCCCGCATGATGCTCCATTGTTGAACAATGCTGTGCTCAATGCAGCTGTTCTTGTACCGTACCCTGTCGAGTACAAGTTGCCGTATCCGCAAGCTCCTCCTGTTACACAAATATATAAATTAAAGATCCGGTTTCGTGTTAAACCCAATTGACAATAGATGCAATAGTTACGGTGACATACCCATTGTGCCGGAAGCATCGCTGCCGCCGTAGAAGGTGGCGTGAGCTTTGGTCCAGGCAGAAGCCTTATAAGCATCTGCGTTTAGACACAGGCAGTATAATGCGAGTGCGATGACTGCAAATGTTGAATTTGCCATTGTTGATTGATGATTAGTAGGAAAGGAAGATGAGTTTGATAGTGTTGTGATATGAAGAAGCGAATGATCTGAACAATTTATAGAAAGCTGCTTATGCATCTCACATCACATGGACAGCTCGAACAAACAAAGATGGATATAAATC
Source organism: Fagopyrum esculentum (assembly GCA_033239045.1). Lineage (NCBI taxonomy): Eukaryota > Viridiplantae > Streptophyta > Magnoliopsida > Caryophyllales > Polygonaceae > Fagopyrum > Fagopyrum esculentum. Next base: position 153,937,691 of record BSUD01000001.1, read on the forward strand.
GAAAACAATAAATAATTAATGGATCAGGATAATAATTTATTGAAGATTGACCCTGCGAAAGTTTGAATCTTCTTCCCTTCAAAAAAAATAAAAAAAATGTTTGAATCGTTTTTTTCTTACACAACGCACATCGGCACATGCATTGATTGATCTCCGTTGGAGAAAAGCCGTTAATAAATTAAACTCTAATTTATATTTTATGCTTTTATTGTGCGGTTTAGACCTTTTTATTTATTATAAATTATGTTTTCTCGACTCCTACAAATGATCTAATTTAATGCATCTTTTTGGACGAAAATAAGAAATTCGGGATCTCATAAAAAATAGTGTTGATGGGTCGAGTGTTCCATATGGATCAAACCCTCAATAAAACTATTAGTTTATTTAAAAAATGTTCAATTTTAACTTTATAAAAAGATGCAGTCTAATATGATCATCTCGATATCCCACAAACAACCGTAAAGGTATTAGAATGCCCAAATGACAAAAATTATCACAATCAATTTCAATAGGATTTAGATTTGAATAGCCTCTTGCATACCAATTTTAAGGACATAAGCTCCCATTTTATCACCAGATTAAACCAAGACAAACAAACTCTCCATTGTGATTCCGGATCACGTACTCAATAGATATCATACTTGATCGAGTTTAAATCCATCAAAATTATATATTAAATTTAAAAAAAAACTATAGGACAAAATACGAAAACCTCAAATTACAACACCCTGTGCGGTTTATACTTTTGGTTTGATTGTTTTTATATTAATTTTTTAAAAGTTTATATAATTTGGATTGATTTTTCATAAAAATTGATATTATTATAGGTAGAAAAACTTAGTATCACATGGCAATGCCGTATTGGTTTTAGCTTTTGGTGGATCATTTTGATCATCACCTCATGTGGTGTGTACAGATTTATTTTATTTTTAAGCACAAATTAAAGTTGTTTGATTGCAAGATAAGATAAAGGAAATTGAGAAACAGGATTTAGCTAGCCGTCTAGCACCCATATGACAGCGTAATTAAACAACCGCGAATAATGGCAAAGAGGGAAACACCGACATAAATATTATAAACATCATCGTTTTCTTAATTTATTTCTAATTATCTTTTCGGTCCCCAAAATTACTAGTATGTATGCTATCACCACCCGATGTAAAAAAGGCCAAATTTAGATAATCAGCGGTGTAAAATGGATGATGGGTCGGGTAAAATTTAGATAGAGAGTTCATCCATCGTCACCCGAATCACCCGATCCATAAATCTTCCACACACACACCCCCCACCCCCTGAATCATGCGGTGGAGGCAAAAAAAAAGTTTTGTGCATGACATTTCTCATAAGTTGAAAATTAAAAGCTAAAATCATTAAATTAAATTAAAAAAAGTATACTAATATTTTCGTACCATAAATTAGAGCTTTTGTGGGCATCTGTTTTTTTTTTATTTAGAGGATACTTAAATTAACTTTATGTATTTAGTATGTATTTATAAATAAATTGTCAAATAAGTTAAGTAGTGGTTGATGAATTATTGTATTTGAAGTTATATGTATCGATTACGTTAGATTAACTAAAAGTGAATAATAATAAATTTCACTGATCTTCATCCGAATATATGTATATTTTCTTAAAATAAAAATATATACAAGAAGAAAATTTATTTTGTATAAACTTCACTTAATAGATTTCACTTAATCTTCATCCGAATATATGTATATTCTTTTAAAATGAAAATATAACAAGAAGGTTTGTTTTGTATAAACTTTACTTAATGTCCATAAATAAAAATCTTTTTCATACTTTCGCAACTTGAACCTACGCTTCAGGTACCTCCTTACTTCTACCAAATGAGCTAATAAAACTATATAAATTAATTCCAACTAAATTAATTCCAACTTCACTTAACCCATTGTATTCACCTCTGACGTGATTACGATCGTTTCCACGGTAATACCCAATGGCAAATTTGTAAATATTCCTTCATCATGTGTCTTGCACATGTCACCATGGTTGTCATTAAGATTTGTGATAAGTTTGCATTTAAAGAATAGGGTCGATAAGCACACAGCATAAGCAGGATAATTAAAACATATGATCATTGTTGGTGGAAACTTGCATGATGGGTGATCCCCAATACGTTGTACGTATAAAGAAGGATTAACAAGACGATTATAAGACAATATAGATTATATCATTATCTAAAGCCTTGATCAAATGATAACGAATCTCGTAATCGAAATTGTAGGAGATCAATCTTATATATATTAAAGCAGAAGCATCTATTGCCATGTGTCAACACCGGATTTCTCGAAGTCTAAAAAATTATTTTAAAAAGTAATTTCTAAATGTTAATATAAATTGAAAATTGATTTTCAAATTTTTCTCAAAGTCTAAAAAATTATTTTAAAAAGTAATTTCTAAATGTTAATATAAATTGAAAATTGATTTTCAAATTTTTTTAAAATATTTAAATAAATATTTTTATAAAAATAGTTTTTAACCTTTATGGTTTTTTTTACCAACAAGCATATCTTAACAAATCAATTTAAAAATATAATTAATTAGAAGAAATAAATACATAAAAGAAAATTAAAAATTATAATATTGATTATAATTTTATTTTTCGGATTTTTATTTTACAAAAATATACATATAAATTTCTAAATATTAAATATTTATTAAAACCGAACCCGCACACAGTGCGGGTAATACACTAGTTGTAAAATTGTGAGATAGTAGCATCAGGTTGGATTGAAAGCTTAGATAAGTCCTTACGCAATGATTGGGGATTATGACTTTATGAGTGTAGTAATATATTAAGTATTGTACGTAGCCTTTGCAAGTTGCCATGTTAGAAGACAAATTAGGTTAGTTAAGAAGGACGTGCTACGGAAGACGAATGATTTAAGCGGAAAATGGTGCGTATTTGATGGGTCAATTTGTGGTTATACACTTAATCATTATAGTATTAGGCTTACTTATGTTATGGTTAACAAATTATGGGCGATAATTGCTCACGTTATTTGTATAATATTGGAGTACCTTCTTTGTCCTTTGATATATATCAATATATAACTTAAGTAAACGCTCAAAATAGCTTACCAACTTGGCCATGTTGCAACTTTTGACTTCTCCAACATTAGATTAAGGTATAAGGTGTGTTTGGTATAATGAAATTAAAAATGGAAATGAATGGAACTAAAGCTGAAATTGAATGGAATGAAAAGAATTATTTTGTTTTTATGTTCGTTTAAGATGAGAATGAATGCGTGTAAAACCTCAAGTTCTAGGAACTCGAAGCGTTACGGGATAGGACCTCACAATGGGTCCTGACCCTCAGAGTAGCAACGACACAACGGATCTTGCAATAAGGCATAGACGAATGAAAACCAAAACTCAATATAAAACCAAAGGTTTAAACAAAAGGAAGCGTAAAAGACTCGTAGCCGAGTTCAAAACAAAAGGAAAAACAACTACATAAACATAAACCCGATCTCGTCCTATAATGTACGGGAACCCCGACTGACCACACCATCCGGATCACTCAGCAACATCTTGAACCTGAGGAACATCTACAACATCGGTATAAACCGTTAGCTAACATTCTAGATATCAGAAAGACGGTAAATGCACAAACACACATAAGGTAAAGTAAACACATAGCATGCTCACACAACAGCCGGTTATTATCTTCCATTAGGTTATCCAATTACTAATTCAACTTATGGTTGTTACACGAGTATCGCTACGATCTCGCCTCCGTCCTCTTTCACCTATAGGAATAGAACGTATGCATCCTTCTGTCACCTGCTGGACTGGTCGCGAGAGCACCTCCTAGTTTCCCCATTATGAACTAGACAAGCGGTAACCGCCCGGTTATAATACACTTGGGCCAATTAAGGAATAACAAAGGTGAATCCTATTCCGGTTATCATTTATAACATGATAAGCAACACAAACAAGCCAAAACAATCAAACGGATATACATAATGAAGGTAAGTAAGTCCAAGGGACTTACCTCACTCGAAGGTAATCTCAGCACTTAGTAAACACTTAGGAAAGGGACAAAGGAAAGCCTGTTCACACAAGCATCACGAATCAAGAATCGGAACGAATGCTAGAAGTCTATAACTTATAGTCTCCATGATCTCTAAGAGATCTACACAAGCTGAGGTCTCAAATTTAGTCTTACAGAACACTCAGGGGTCAAGGAACATCTAGAAGGAACAAGGAAAGAAATGGGGAAGGCAAAAAAGGAAGCAACTCACAAGAACAGGAGTTACTACAGAAGAAACTACGGGGCGGATGGACAGACGCATGGGCGGGAATCCACGGGGGCGGCACGACAGAAGCGCGGGGGAGGATCTTGGACAAAAGCTAATGTCGGCTTCTCGATGACAACAGAACCACGACAAGGCCAAAGCTTGTTCTTCCAACTCTCACACTCTTCACAACTCAACCAAGGGAGCCTGTGAACATCAAGGATCATCAACAGCACGCTCCACAAGAATCAAGGATCATCAACGGCACGCTCCACAAGAATCAAGGATCAAACTTGATTCTTGGAGAAGAAGAAAAGAGGAAACGAAAGAGAGAAAGAAACAGAAGAGAAACAAGGTGCAGCAACACATGAACGTGATGAAGAACAAGGAAAGATGAACTTACACGTTCAGAAAGATCACAGGAAGCAAAGGTGACGGCTGTAGCTCTCAATTGAGAAAAATCAACCTTTTGTTTGGCCTATAATTATACAACAACTGGAAGAAATGACTGAACTATCAACTGATGTGATATGTGGATGTTTGATCGTCATGGCTCAAGTGATGTTTTGCAAATATACCTAGTAAAAAAACCTAAGATTTTATGGTGTTTTAGTGGGTTAATTGAGGTTGAGTGTCGTAGTTGTGTAGTTTATAAATTTTGTTTGGCCTGTAATTATACAACAATTGGAAGAAATGACTGAACTATCAACTGATGTGATATGTCTGAAAAACAAGTTTGTTTATATGAAAAAAAATTTGGAGTCTTTGGCACACTTTGGGGACTAGTGACACCGGTCTAGGGTGGCATCATCCAATAGAAGGTCGAATCATTGCAGACCATGCATGATGGGAGAAAAAAATAGAGGTGAATTATCTATTCTACTTGCTTCATATATTCTTTTATTAACTTTGAAGGTGATGTTTTGGTTGTCATTATAACTATTTATTACAGGAAGATAAAACTATAGGTATTTCGCAACAAAGGCGTTCCAGCAAACAGGAATGACTTGTGGGATCAACTCTTCACCAACATTGTTGCGACGGAAAACATTGTGTGGTTCCTAGTATGACTCAAGATGTGAGTGAAAAAGTGACCGAAAATGTGGGAGAGGGTGTGACTCAAGATGTGGCACACGATTTTCAATTTGATGTGAGACAATATTTATAAAAATGATGTAGATGGTTTAGTTGGTTTGGAAAATGAAAGGGGTTTCAAAAACTCGGTACCTTGATGTTTTAACGAGGACTTACTTAATGATGTGCATATAAAGTAACTCAAACACATGGTCAATCATCAAGGAAAATGAGGGGGATTTCAAAAACTTGGAACAAGAGTTTCCTCGGGAAAAAGAGTTTCAAGAGAAAGACATTGAAGGGGTCGACTGCCTCCAATCAAGGACTTGATATGATTGGGAGAACCAGTGAGAGGGTGTTGAACTTGTTGGAGGGAGAAGTTGGTAGCTCTGCTCCAAATGCAAGACATAAATATTTCACATCGGATGAGAGTTTGGAGGTCCTAACACAAATGGTGTCATACAGTTTACTTATGCATGGAGAGGCGTTGTGATGTGTGGCTGTTGATTTGCTTGTTGTAGATTACACTCGAAACATTTTCATAGACTTACCCCCAAGTGATGGAAGATTGTCATGGCTCAAGTGATGTTTTGCAAATATGCCTAGTAAAAAAACCTAAGATTTTATGGTGTTTTAGTGGGTTAACTGAGGTTGAGTGTCGTAGTTGTGTAGTTTATAAATTTTTTTCAATCTATTTTTCATGTTAGTCGTGTCAAAGGAACTTAAGTGTAGTTTTTTAAGTGTGTTTATGACCTTGTTATTTCTTTAACGAACTTGTTGTTCCTTTATGTACTGTTTCAATTGTAATTTTTTGTTAAAGTGTTTAATGGTTACTACATAGGTTGTGGAGCACCTTTAATTACAAGTTAGTGGCACCTCCAACACCGAACAAGCGAGAAACGGCTATCTTGTGGGCAATTATGGTTGGGTGACAGTGTCTCTGTGTTGTCCACACATTACACCAAGCATGCGTGTCCAGAAGGTCTCATGCTACACATTTGAACTTACAGGTGCAAAGTGGATGTAACAACTACTGACTTCGTCCTCGAATGTGAGGTGCAAAAATGCCCTTCGTTTGGAGAAACATGTACTATTAAGATTGTGTAGGGACTTGAACGAAAAACATGGATTACAAGCATCAAAAAACAAATCCGACCTTGAAAAGTTTGGAATCTTATTGTACACATTGGTTGTCGGTGTTTCGGACTGTGGGACTTGTGAAAGATTTCAACGATCAAGGGATACAATTAGCCAAACGATCCGCGAGGTGTTGGAGGCTATTACAGGATGTGGAAGCAACTTCACCGGACTGGCAAACGAATTCTTACGACTACGTGACCCTCATTTTACAACCATCTTAGATAAGATATTGAAGGATAATAGATACAAATACTTTAAGGTACATTCTGGTTGATACTTAGTTATGAATTTCTAAGCAAGCACATATTACATTTTTGTTGGTACTTAATTATGACTTTAATCATTCTTAGGGTGCAATTGGATGTAGATGGGACTCACATCAATGCAACAATCTCAATTGATGAACAAATGTCATACATAGAACGTAAAGGTGGGACAACCTTCAATGTCATGGCAGTTTGTGACTTTGATATGTACCTCACATTTATATCAACTAGTTGGAATGAAAGTGTACATGATGCTAAGGTTTCCATCATGCTTTAACCACAAGAGGTCTCAGTTTTCCACATCCACCACGTGGTAACATACATGACTAGTTCCTGTGACATTTTTTATGTATATTGAAATATGAATTGAACTGTACTTTTCAATAGGAAGATACTATTTAGTAGACAAAGGATACCTTGATAAGCAAGGGTACATGGTGCCATACCCCAAAGTCAAATACAACCGGGTTCAATTCCAAAGGGAAACACTAAAAAATGCTAAAGAAGGGTTCAAATGCATTCACTCTTCAGCACATAGTCACATCGATTGTGTCGTCGGGATATGTAAGAGGGAGATGGAGAATCCTTAAGCAATTTCCGGGTTACCAGATTGAGACCCAAATTGATATCATCATTGCATGCTTTGCTCTAAACAACTACATCCTTACGCACCAGGAAAAAAAAAAGATTATTATTTCGATGAAAAAAGAGTTGAAGAAGTTATTGACGAAGAAGTTATTGACCAAGAGTTTGAAGAAGATGAGAATGATGAAAATGATGATAGCGTCAATTAAAGAAAGCATAAAAAAACAAGAGGTTCAAAACTACAAAAAGATAGTTTTCCATCATACAACAACACTCACACCCACATATGATAGTCCACAAAGATAAAATTTAGTACAACACAACACTTTGTATATGATAGTCCAAAAAGATAGAATTTAGAACTAGCAACGGCCTTAATTGATACTACACCCCAATACTAGTGAAATGAGAGATTCATAACTACAAAAAGATAGTTTCATAAAAAATATCAACATCATAAGAAAGCATAAAAAACAAGAGATTCAAAAACTACAAAAAGATAGTTTTCCATTATATAGCAAGACTCACACTCACATATGATAGTCCAATAAGATAAGATTTAGTACAACAAAACACTTTATATATGATAGTCCAAAAAGATAAAAATATAGAACTAGCAACTGTCTTAACTAATAGTACACCCCAATACTAGTGAAATGAGAGATTCAAACTACAAAAAGATAGCGTCATAAAAAAAATATCAACATTAATTATAAGAAAGTATAAAAAACAAGAGATTCAAAATTACAAAAAGATAGTTTTCCATTATACAATAAGACTCACACTCACATATGATAGTCCAAAAAGATAAAATTTAGTACAACACAATACTCGCCTATTGACTAACAAAAATTGTTCTCACTATACTGACTCACATAACACATCAAGTTCTAAGGTTTTCCATCATACAACAAGAGTGTAATTTGTAACTGAAACTAAAGAGTAACACTCACCTATTACTTATAGTACAACACAACACGAATCAGCCAGGTGCATTTAGTACTAGTTGACAGAGCCAAGATGGATACAACTGATCATACTATAACTATCTACCTTATCAGTGTATATATATATATATATATATATATATATATATATATATATATATATATATATATATCTATATCCTACAGTTTCTACTATATGGTGCAAAAAAAATATTTTACACCACACATCAACAAAGATGACAACTTCATGAACATGTAGGAAGCCACAACACAAATCAAACATCCACATACACCCACAATAGATACAATTGATCATATATAAAGTAAGTATCATGCATACTAAAATGACTGAAAGTCAAGGAATCGACAACGATAAGGCTTGCTCTAAGGTTTTCTATCACTATCACGAGTCAGCCATGAACATTTAGTATCGGTTCACAAACCAATTGATCATATATAAAGTCGGTATCATGCATACTAACATTGTAATTTGTTTGCAGACAAAAGAGTCAAACTCACCTATTGATAGACCAAAATTGGTCACACTATCATCTTGAATCATATGAAACTGAAGAGTAACTGTAACACCCCAAGTTCTTGGAACTCGGGGAGCTACTGGTTGGGACCTCACAATGGGTCCCGACCTTGGTTTAACAACAACATTACTTGGATCTTACAACAAGGCAAAAATGTACTTAAAACAATTTCGAAATATAATATTTTTATTGTATGAATGTACACATGTGACAGCCTTACAAAACATAAACATATACATAACATGCATGCTGTATGGGAAACTCCCCCGTCCCCATCTAATGAGTACGTGGACCCGGATGACCATCCGTTCCAGATCACTCTGCAACTGTCTATCTCTACGAATCTACAACACGGATAAACCGTTAGCTAACAATCCAAAAATAAGCAGAATAAGGATAGCACAAACACAAACAAGGTAACATAAACAATCATCATGCTGGCACACAATCCGGTTATTATCTAGTAGTTAAGTGATTCACCTTATTCCATTTTACAGTTGTGGCACGAGAAATCTTAAGAGTTCTCGCCTCCGTTCCTTATCCAACTGGGTGTAGGTCTATCTTACCTCCGCCGGTAGCATCACTACAAACCGAGTGTGGACTAGTCCCTAAAGAAACCCCCAGCGCCCTCAGGCTAACTGAGTAGAATGCCACCGCCCGTTACTCTTAGGCCAAAGTATAGGTCGGTAGATAATTACTACTAAAATATAACTATAAACATATCATTCACACACCACCATCATTATCCACACTCATATCTAGAAGTCAGCTAAGTAAGCCCAAAGGACTTACCTGAGTCAAGTCGCAACTCTCTTAATCTCAACTCGGTATGTAACCGTAGGAACTCAATTGCCTGTTATACAAGACAAGGGGATCAATAATGTATCCCACTTTCTTAGAAGTCTCCAACTTCTAAGATATAAAAATCGATCAACAAGAGATTACCAAAATACCCTTATACAGGTAAATGACCATTTTACCCCTGACCCTGAAACTTCTAAAAATTTCATAATTTATGTTTAAACTCTTATTTGAGACTAACTAACCATATTCTACTCCCTAGGATGATTTTAGGTAACAATTAGAAAAACCACCCATTTTCTATTTCTCGCAAAGTCACTACAGTCCAATTACAGCTTCAAATATAAAATTCGAATAATCTTATAAAAATTCCGAAATAATTCCCTAGGTCATCTATGATATCCTATCTACTCATAGGAGAAAGAATTTCTTAAAACTGTTAAAGCATCGCTTCTACAAAAATTTCTAAAGTTGGGTACAACACTTAACAAGCAGCACATTGTCTTACTTTTAAAAAAAACATAACTCCTAAACTACTCGCTGTATTTATCCCAAATTTTGATATGTTCTACTATTAAATCTTATCTCTAATATATCCAAAATTCAGACGCAAAGGAGATCAAAATTCTATTTAAAACTATCTCACAAAACCGAATTTCAGCACAACAGAAAAACTGCTTACGACTCCATCTTTGAAAAAATCATAAATCTCAAACCACTCGCTGGATCCCTCTCAAATTTTAATATGTTCTACAACAATATGTCAACCATATCATATCCAAATTCAAGTCCAACGGAGATCAAGAGCTTATTCAAAACCATCTCACAAAACAGCATCACTTGCTGTTTTCCCCAACTCTCAGCACATATATAAAAACGTCAACTTTGAGACACTATAACTATCACACCGTAACTCCGATTGTTCCCAAATTTTAGTATGATATACTATGCCACACTGATTACAACATATCCGAAATTCAGCAAGAAAGGAGGAGTCTAACTTACCCAAATCTGGGCCCGAAGTTGGATGCTCGACAAAGTCGGAAAAAGCTAAGAAAATGTAACAGTTCCTTGTGTTGCTTCTTAGCTGTAGTATATAGGTTTCAACAATAGTTCAGAGACAACTATTAGCACATATATATATATATATATATATATATATATATATATATATATATATATATATATATATGGAGTGAAGCAAGGGAAGTGGTGTGGATCTTACTCGGCTTACAAGGCTCAAAGTGCTTTCGTGCAAGACCGAAAAGGGAGGCTCTTGCTACTGTTGTGGGTGTCTCGTGCAGTAGGGAAGCGAAGGTCATCTGCTTGCTGGTGTTTATGTCCATGAAGATGGCTACTGTGTGCAGAAACATATGGTGTGCAGAAAGGTTACAGCAGCAAGATCTCGTTGAAGAGAAACGGTTCAAGGGAGGGGTGGTCTGATGCAGCATGGTGTGTCACGGTCGGTCCTGGTCCAGAGAACGGCACTGCTGATCCTTCCTAGGTGGAGCAGGAGATCCCGAGGCAAGGTATGGTCTGCTCAAGGGGCATCTTGGCTGAAGTCGTATAACCGTCATTGAAGGCTGAAGACGTGAACCATGGCTTGGATCCGGAGGCAGCGACTTGGTGTGGAGTCCGCTGAAGGTAGAAGGGAGAAGCGGCCGATGGGACTCCTGGCATGACCGTTGTAGTCCAGTGATGAAGAAGCAGCGCCGGTTCCACAAGAAGAAGGGCAGGGACGTGCGAGAGAGGAGAGGAGGCAAGGAGAAGGAAAGGCTAGGGATCGAATGTGAAGAATCCGTAACTTACCCTATGGATGTATCTGGACGCGAAGGAGGAGGGAGGTGAGGAGCTGCACCGCGTGATCCTAGGGAGCGTTTAAGGTAAGAAGATCTGCTCTCCATCTGATTCTGTATATGCGTTGAACGGTTGCCTCACAACCGGGCTGGCTGCGCTCTTCACTTCCGGACGGGCCTGAGCAACGGGCTGGACACGATCTGGGCCAGCGCTCTCCCAAGGACGACGTAGGGCTGGACAAAGGGCCAAGCTGCTGGAGTAGGCCAACGGACTGGGCTAAAAAAAATAGGAAGAGTGGGCTGAGATTGGTAGGAGCTTGTCAAGGCCTTTTCAAAACTCGTCATGGCCTTGCCAAGCTCGTGCATGGTCTTGTCACGACCTCGTCTTGATCTCGTCAAACCTTGTCATGGTCTCATCTTGTCCTTGTCTTGGTCTCGTCTTGATCTCGTCACTAGGATGTCATGACCTTGTCAAAGACAAGTCATGATGTAAACTAGGGTTTGATGGATTAGGGTTTGCTATAAAAATCTTATCATTTTATGTGGAGTGAGGTGACATAAAATGATAAAATTTCTAGATTCTGCGTCCGACTAGATAGACATATAGGGATCAACGGCTCAAATCCGGTTTGCTACGGAAATAAATGAAATAAAAATTCCGGATATTACAGTAACACTCACCTATTACCTAAGACCAAAATTGTTCTAATATTTTCTATCATACAACAACACTCACACTCACATATGAAAACACTAACATTACTTGCATGTTCATATACTAGTAGTTGGCTTAACTAATTTATCAAAATAAAGTTTTTCATCATACAACAAGAGCTTAAAAGTAAATTGATTCTTTATTACCTTCAATCAGAGAAGTCGAATACAGGGTCCTGCAAATTTTTGGAGGTTCAAAAAATGGAAGAATCAATACGAGAGACAAGATTATAGATGACAAAAGAAATGGAAGGCGAAGACAAAAGGCAGTACAAGAGACAAGAGTTGAAAGATTGAATAGAAGGTGGGTGAATCGAAGTGAAGAGAACATACCTGCTGACCGACAAATCTGATATTGAGAGAGTTATTGTGAAGCCTTGTTCGGGTAATTGGGGAGCAAATGTGAGTGAATCAAACAAGCCGAAGTGAAATTCTGCCCTAAGTAGCTACTTGAAGGGTACAAATGTCATCCACAATTCTTTCCTTCGATTCAACCTCATGGGGCAGCTGAATCATTCACTCAATTCAATCGATTGGTTCGACTGAATTTATGCCCTAAGTAGTTACCGAACAGGTTGGTTTCTCATTCAGTCGATTAAGTCAACTGAATGAGGGCTACAACACGCACCCATAGTCACAGAGATAAGTTTTCACCCGTTGATAATAAACAAATTTGTAGTTTTGTACATAAGTCGGTTATTTTACGGAAGTTATAAAGGCACGACGATTGATTTTACAAACGTCAACCGCATTCGCAATGTGCAACTGTGATTGCATATGCATGAAAGAAACATCCGGTTTCGGAACCCGTAACCGTGGCGGTTACAGTTGCGGGTTCCGAAACTATGATAAATTTTCTTTGTGAATCTAAACAAAAAAAACTTTGACACTTACACGGTTACGCAGTGTGTGACCGTGTCAGCATGTCAATTTTTTTACCTTTTCGGTACGGTTTCGGAAGCCGGATGCGTGACGCATTTAAAATGCACTTCGGGTAGACATTTTTTAAATTCACCATCGTGTACTTAAAATCCCCATGTAGAATTTCAATGAATATATATTTTAGGTTTGAACGTAACCTGTACATGTGTTCGGACGTCTAATGAAATTTCACCCGAAATTTAAACCACTAAAACTCGACACAAACCATATTTTAAGCTATGAAGGAATGATGTTATTCGGGTTGCTAACTTGATATATAGTTGGTGAGTAAAGTTATATCATAGGAAATTAAGAAATATAATAAAATTTGCGGTTTGAAAAATCTTAATAATATACATGTGGACTTTGAGAATTTTATTTAGATAGTTGTTATAGTTGAATTGAGAGAAAATATATGATAATTAATGATTGACCGTGCAACGTACCCGCATTGTTCCCTTCAAAAAAAAACTTGATAGGCATTATAATAAAATTAAGAGGGTGTTGTAAAATTTGATAAAGTCAACCTTCACTATAATGTCCCAAATAAGTTACAATATACATGATAATCATTACAATGGGCCTAAAGTAATGGTCAACATTTTATTATTATAGAGATCATTACCTTAGATCGATCGATGATAACGGTATATTATCATAATGTAATAGTTTGATAAATTGAACTATAACCATTACAATACATATACATGTGTACTTATAGGTCCAATCATTACCTTATATATACAACCATTACCTTATCTAGATAGTCATTACCTTGATTATATAGATAGAGAGAGGTTGACTCTCATATAAACAGCTCTTAACATGTAAAATGAGAACAAATTGTATCCGTTAGATCGTTAAATATATAGCTGAAATTAGGCGATATTAAAGGATAAAAAAAATCGTGTTATTAATGGAAGAAGATTCGCCGGACCTGAATCTATATATTCGGCGGTATAATCACATATATTCGGCGATATACTCACATATATATATTCGGTGTTTACACGTTCACACGATAAGAGTTGTTTACATATATATATATATATATATATATATATATATATATATATATATATATATATATATATATATATTCATGTAAGCATCGTGCACAAATTATATAAGTCTTAAAAAACTATATTGATATACTAAATGCATCATATTTTCCATAAGTTTTCATCTTATTTATTATAAGGGGATAGGTTAAGTTAGGAATAAACATCTCGGGTATTTTCCATCATCAGTTTTGATTTCGTATTCTAAAAGTTAGACTAGTCGTATTTCATTATTTCTTCACTTTAAACTAATCATGCTCTCACAAAGAATCAAGAGAGCAATTTAAAGTTAATATTCCCTTTCTATAACAATATCAATATACTAAAGCTTAACGATCCCTTTTGGTCCAACTATTTTACCATCAAATCATCAAACCAGGACTTCAAACCATATGTTGTCACATAATCATTGCCGGTGTAGTACGCCATCCATAATCTGCCGCCCTACACCGTCATTCATGCCATCACCACGTCGTATTTTAATGATATAAAAAGTGCGGCTAGATGCGTCGGATACTGCTACCTCTGCTTCCCAGCCACCACAAATAGAATGATCCCCAACATCGAATAGCACTCGAGAGAACATTTGACGAACTATGTAATACTTCATCCCATGATTTAACTCAAGAGAACATTTAATGAATAGCACTCGAGAGAACATTTGTCCCATCTACTATAAGATACTGAAATAAGATAAAACCATTTATAATAAATAAAATATGGGCAATTTTGGTAACTATGCCTTTTTGAAAAACTAGAGTAATATATAGGCTTTTTAATGTTTCAATTAAGTAAATGTACCTCAAACTTTTGTATTTATTTTCAAACTTTACACACTCTTATCTCAAGGGGTACATTTACTAAACACAAAACTAGAAAAAGTCTAGTAAACCAAATTGTTTCATAAAATATAAGATCCATGTTTTCAAAATGAAATATCATATGCATTTTAATTAAAACAATATCATGTATGCACAATAGCTCATCGGAAATAGAAAAATATAAGAAGATTATTGTCTTATTTAGACATAATATTTTGTTTGTCTCAAATCTTTAAGTTCCCTACTTATATTGAGAAGTAATTTAATTATAGTTGGAAAAAATGGTTTGAACGTGAGATCATATTGTATTTTAAAATTCATGTGTACCAAATAAATATAGTCTTAGTTATATATAAAAAAGAGTAATTCATAAATACAATTGGACGAAGATTTGATATCCCAATGTAACTTTTCAAATTAATATGGTGTAATGTCTTAGTTTTTGCCTTCAATGTCTCGCGGTGAAGAGGGCCACCTCTGCGGCCAGTCGTTCCCGCGACAGGGTTAGCCGTCCTTGTGACTGACTACAGATCCCGCGCGATCTGATTTTTATTCCGTTTTATTTCTTTTCATAGATAGAAGATCCGATCTTCTATCTTATGGGCCGGCTTTTATTTGATCTTCTAACCCTAGAGACGTCCTTCCTTTTATCTTTTTCAACCGTTCTCTATAAACTCCCGCTTTCTCTTCCTTTTCCCGTTTCTTGCTTACATCTTCTTCAACCTTGAGCAAAGTTGCAGCCTTTCCCTCGTGATCTTCTGCAGAACATGTAAATCTTCATTCCCTTTGATCTCTCTCATGTTCTTGAGCTTGTTGCATGCTTCTCCCTTCTGTTTCCGTTTCTCTTTTCGTTCTTCTTCTTCTTCCTCTTCACAAGAATCAAGTTTGAGTTTGGATTCTTGTTGGTCTTTCCGTTGTTGATACGTTGATGTTCTCAGGCTTCCTTGGTTGAGATTTGACGTGTGTCGATCGAAGAATCGAGCGTTGGATCCCTTGTTGTGTGTGAGTTTCGACAATCGCTTTTGTCAAGCGACTGCCCCCACGCCTACACCTTCCCTCCCCTGCGGTGTTGTCTGGCCGCCCCCGCGGTTTGTCTACAGTAGCTCCCGTCTTTGGTGAGTTGTTTCCCTTCCTTGTTTACTTGTTCCTTCCCCTATGTTGTAACACCCTGAATTTCTCAGAACTCGGGACGTTACTGGTTAGAACCTCACAATGGGTTCCGACCTCAGTTTGACAACAATATTACTAGGATCTTACAACAAGACACAAATAAGGAAAATTGAAATTCATAAAATAGTATTTTTAAGGTAATGAATGCAACACGGTCTAGCAGCCTAAAGTACTTAAACAAAGGAAACGAACAACTGTCTTAATCAAAAGAAAGAAAAGACAACCCCAACCCCAACCCCCACTCTAAGGAGTACGGAGACCCGACTGACCACTACTTCCGGGTCACTCAGCTGCTGGTCTAACCTGCGGTAAAACTAAAAACACAACAAGAGGAACCGTTAGCTAGTTATCTAAATATTAGAAGAGTAATAGTAGCACACACACACACACATAAAAATATAAACACCCATCATGCTTTCAAACAAGTCCATTTTATTATCTTGAGTTAAGTTACTCTTTCACGCTAATGATACTTATTTTGTGACACGAGGGATTCCCAAACCTCACCTCCGCCCCCGTGTAACCATCAGGAATGGATCCGATGCATCTCACCTTGTACCTGTCTGGTCTGGGTATAGAGAACCTCCCAGTCTCCTGTCAGAGCTGGGCAGTGATGTCACGGCCCGTTATACATACACTTGGGCCTTAACATAATAATAATAATGGTCGTCCTAGCAAGTTATTATTATTAAAACACGCACATAACACACACAACCACTACCACTCAACTAATATCCAGAAATTGGCTAAGTAAGTCGCAAGGACTTACCTGAGTCAAAATACACTCTAACACGTCTCAAACAGTCCGTACTCGTGGTAACTCAAACACCTGTCAAATAAGGCATGTGTAACAAAATCACATCTCGATGTCCAACCTCATGCGAAGGAATTACGGAAAAAGCTCTCTTATGGTAAAAGACCATTTTAACCTTGGTATAGTAATTTCTCGAAGTTTATTCTCGAATTCTACTAATTTCTTTCATATCTTATTTTCCAAAAATTATGTCTCTCTGATGGCTACTTATAGGTTATAAGGTCAAAACTCGAGACAACTCGAAGAAGGACAACACTCCTTTTCTCCGGTTTCTAATTACGCTACAACATATATTATACCGTCAAACATGTTTTTAACCTTTCACCTTAACTCACTTATATCTACATAATTTCCTAACTCTCAAATCATACTTATATACGTAACCCACATTTTACTTACACTATACTTACATATGCATACCACTCTTACTCTTATATATATAAACCTACACATATCCATTCCTATACATCTATATATACACATACACGTCCACTGCACTTATACATATATATATATATATATATATATATATATATATATATATATATATATATATATATATATATATATATATATATATATATATATCTTCCACTCATCAATCTATATAAACGTATAAAAGTATACTGATGACACATATATATATTGTATATTCATCTCTTCAACATCTTACTTCTATATATACATATAATTACGTACACTGCACAAGTAAAACTCACCACATACACCACGTCACGCCTCAGCAGGGTAGAGGATTGGGCTTCAGTCGATCGAAGCAGTCCCGGGTCGACTTCTGTCGGGCCGGAAGTATGAGCAGGAAGTTGGTGGTGGTTTAGGAGCTGCTGCAGGGCCGAAGCGAGGCGGCGCGGATGGTCCCTGCCGGCCGAAGAGAAGCAGCGTAGAGAGTTAACAATACTAACGCCGAGAAGAAGAATGGCAAGGAGGGAGAAGGCGGCGGGTTTACCAGGCTTCCGGTGGGGTCTAGCGGTCGACGAGAAGGCGGCGCGGTGGCTCCGGTGTGGCGGCTAAGGCCTGCAGTCGCGGCTGTGGAGGGAGAACGCATTACACCGGCAACAGAAACAGGGGAGGAAGAGGATAGACGAAGGTGACTCACCTGGCGGCTGCAGTCGCCGGCGAACAAGGGAGGTCGACGAGGCGTGTGGTGGCGTCTCCGGTTGAAGGCAGAAGAGCTGCTTGTTCGTTCTTCAGCGATGGAGAGGGAAGACAGCAAGCGGCACACAGACGGTAAGGTAGATTAGGTTAGTTTAATTAGGTTTTAATTAAAGATTAATGATGGGCTGGGCTGGTGGGTATTTGGGCTTGATAGTGGGCCAACTGGCCCGCTCTCCCATTAAAACGAGAATAGGAAGTCGTTATTCGCCCGGTTTCTGGTTAGGTACGGGAAGTTATATAATACGGAATTAAATTCCGTATTATCTTATTATTATTATTATTATTATTATTATTATTATTATTATTATTATTATTATTATTATTATTATTATTATTATTATTATTATTATTATTATTATTTTAAGGTGCGTAATTTATTTTCGGTTACAAGGTTTCGTCATTTTATGTGAATTAATGTCACATAAAATGATAGAAATAACACTCGTTTTATTTTGCTTTTAATTTATGTACTTATTTATTTAACATTGACGTTTCGGAAATCGGTTAAATTCAGGTTTAGCGGAGTTTCAAAATTCCAGTTATTACATCAGTGCCCTCTTAAAAGAAGTTTCGTCCCGAAACTTAGAATAATTCTCTTAATCGCGCATTTCTTTTGGTATATTAAATTTTCTCGACATTTTCGTTGGCTACAAGCAACTACTCAATCATCAAAAGTAGACATGTGTCACTTAAAACGTAATCACTCAAATCAATATAAAAAACCTGAAAGTTTAAACAACACAACATCCGAGTACTAACTCGTCAAACAGGAGTAACCTCTAACCCCGCAAAGAACTCGGGATAGTTACGTCTAATACTCTCCTCAGTCTCCCAAGTGGCCTCATCAGCTCCTCTCCTAGACCACTGGATCCTCAACATAGGTATCTCCTTGGACCGCAGACGTCTAATACTGCGCTCCAAGACAGCTATTGGGTACTCTATAAATGTATGGTCAGGCTCAACTATCAGATGCTCGTGGCTGATGACGTGTCTCGGATCCGGGATGTACTCTCTCAACTGAGATACATGAAAGACTGGATGGACACCCTCTAGTCTCGGCGGTAATGCTAGTCTGTAGGCCACCTCTCCAACTCTCTCCAAGATCTCAAAAGGTCCGACATATTGGGGACTCAGCTTCCCCTTAATGCCGAAACGCCTGACTCCTCTCGTAGGTGACACTCTCAACCACACCTGAGCACCCACTCTAAACTCCAAAGGTCGATGCCTTTTGTCGGCGTAGGACTTCTGACGACTCTGGGATGCTAACATCCGCTCTCGGACTAGGGCAATCTGAGCGATGTCATCCTGTATCTGATCTGGAGCTACTCCATCAACTTTGTTGGGCTCATCCCAACATAATGGTGTACGACATCTCCGCCCATACAAAGCCTCATAAGGAGCCATCCCAATAGACACATGCCAGCTGTTATTATATAAAAACTCTACCAGTGGGAGATGATCTGGCCATACCTGTCCCCAATCTAGTACACACGCCTGAAGCATGTCCTCTAAGGTCTGAATGGTCCTCTCGGACTGTCCGTCTGTCTGTGGGTGATAGGCAGTGGTAAAGTGGAGGCTCGTCCCCAAGGCAGTATGTACCTGCTGCCAATATCTCGAGGTAAAACGTTCATCTCTGTCAGAGACGATAGTCCTTGGTACTCCATGGAGTCTCACAATGTGTCTGGTGAACTCCTCAGCTAGACGACTCACCGGCCACGTTTCCTTAATCGGAATGAAACGTGCGGTCTTCGTCAGGCGGTCTACCACTACCCAAATAGCATCAAATCCTCTACTGAGTCTCAAGCTTGTGACAAAATCCATAGATATATCCTCCCACTTCCACAGTGGTACTGGAAGTGGATGGAGCTCTCATCCAGACCTACGATGCTCAATCTTGACCTGCTAGCAGGTCGCACACTGAGCTACATACCGAGTCACATCGGGCTTCAAACCACCCCACCAAAAGGATCGTCTCACATCCTTGTACATCTTACTCGCTCCAGGATGTACTGAGTATGGGGTAGCATGAGCCTCACCTAGTATCCTCTGTCTCAACTCACTGTCTGACGGCACACAAATGCGATCCTGGCGTCTCATCAATCCATCAACACCAATAGTGAACTGTGGGGCCTCATCTCGAGACATCCTGTCTCGGATCCTGGTCAAAGTCGGGCAAGTCTCCTACTTCTGCCGGATCTCATCCAACAGATCAGGAAGTAACTCCAAGGTAGCCAACTGACTATCAGTATCGGGAAACTGAATCTCTATCTCCAACCAAGCCAGGTCTCTCTGCAACTGTGGATGTACTGTCAACCGGGCTATCGCCCTCTCCCTAGGTGTCTTCCTGCTCAAAGCATCAGCTACCACATTCGCCTTCCCGGGGTGGTAAAGAATCTCAAGGTCGAAGTCCTTGATCAACTCTAACCACCGCCTCTGGCGGTTATTCAATTCTCTTTGAGTGAATATATACTTCAGACTCTTATGGTCTGTGAAGATCTGACATGTCGCCCCATAGAGATAGTGACGCCAGATCTTAAGAGCATGGACTACTGTAGCCAACTCTAGATCATGTGTGGGGTAGTTCTCCTCATACGTCTTCAACTGTCGAGACACATAGGCTATGACCTTACCCCTCTACATCAAAACACACCCCAAGCCCAACTTGGATGCATCACTGTATACCACAAAGTCATCATTACCCTCAGGCCATGCCAAAATCGGAGAGGATGTCAATCTCCTCTTCAGCTCCTCAAAACTCTGCTGACACGGCTCAGACCAGACAAACCAAGTGGTCTTCCTCAGAAGACAAGTAAGTGGTCGGGCAATCAAGGAGAACCCTTCCACAAACCGACGGTAGTAACCTACTAAACCTAGAAAGTTGCGAACCTCCTTAACATTCTTAGGAGGTTGCCAAGAAGATACTGACTCGATCTTCGCCGGATCGACCTTAATACCCTCAGCAGTCACCACGTGACCTAAGAAAGCCACCTCTGACATCCAAAACTCACACTTGGATAGCTTAGCATACAGTTGGCTATCCTGTAGAATCTGCAATACTGTCCTCAAGTGTCCGGCATGCTCCTCTCGACTCCTAGAGTAGACTAGGATGTCGTCAATGAAGACCACTACAAACTGGTCTAAGAAGTCAATGAATATCCCATTCATCAACTCCATGAACACCGCTGGTGCATTAGTGAGCCCAAATGGCATCACTACGAACTCATAATGACCATATCTAGTCCGGAATGCCGTCTTAGGTATGTCCTGATCTCTCACCCTCAACTGGTGGTAACCTGATCTCAAGTCTATCCTCGAGAACACAGACGCCCCATCCAACTGGTCCAACAGATCATCTATGCATGGCAGTGGGTACTTGTTCTTGATAGTTACTTTATTCAACTCTCTATAGTCTATGCAAAGCCTCATCGATCCGTCCTTCTTCTTCACAAATAATACTGGCGCGCCCCAAGGAGACACACTAGGGCGTATGAAACCCTTCTCTACTAGCTCCTCTAACTGCTTCTTCAGCTCAAGCAGCTCTATAGGTGTCATACGGTACGGAGCCTTCGAGATCGGTCTCGTGTCCGGCTCCAAGTCAATGCTGAAATCAACGCTCCTCTGTGGGGGTAGTCCTGGCAGGTCGTCACTGAATACCTCTGCAAACTCGCATGCAACAGGTATCTCCTCTATGGTCAGGCTCTTGCTTGCCTTCATGGCATAACACCAGAAGGCCTTGCAACCCTGTGCTATCAGTCTCGCTGCCCTCACTGCACTAATAACTGTGCCGGACTTTCCGAGGTCCCAGCCTCGGAATATCACTTTATGACCCTCCTCAGTGGCAACGGTCACTGTCCTCCTACCAATGTCTAAGACTGCTCCATGTTTCTTCATCCAGTCTATCCCTAAAATGACATCCTCATGAGCTAAGGGCATGACTAGAAAATTGACTAGCCAGTCTCGATCTCCCATGCGAACAGGACATCTAAAGATCTCTCTAGTCCCTCTTACCTTACTCCCATCAGGTAAGCCTATCATAAAAGGTATTCCCTCTACAGTAGCTAAGGACAATCTATCTACGCATGCATCAGATATGAAGGAGTGTGTAGCACCCGTATCAAATAAAACTCGTACAGGTAAGTCATGGATCTGGATCGTACCTGTGGCAGTCGGTGCATCTGACTGATCAGCATCTCTCAACTCAAACACTCGTGCCTGAGCTCCTCTAGTATCAGCTACACTACCACGTCCTCTGCCCCGACCTGATCCCTGCATAGAACCCTGTGATAATGTGTGTCTTGGGGCCTTGTAAGACTGCTGCTGACCAGGAGTTCGGTACTGCTGCTGACTCGGAGCTCGGTACTGTGGCGGTCTCTGTATACTCCTTGATAGACCTGCAGGAGAAGAATCCTACTGAGATGGAGCCTTGCCCTAGCGGCAGAATGCAGCTCTATGTCCAACCTTGCCGCACTAGAAGCAGGTCACTGATGGCTTCGTGCAGTTCGATCGGATGTGTCCATAGCCACTACAGTTGTAGCACTGTAAGCCACCAGTTGAAGTCTGACCAGTAGCGGTATGGCTATGTCGCCCCTGAGTCTGTCCCCGTCCAAAAATAGCTACTCCTGAACTACCACTAGCATAACCTGTCCTCTGCCGCTTATCCGGCCTGTCTGACTGAGCAGCTCTCCTCGACACTGGTTTGTCTCTCTCATATGCAGACGCTCTATCCTGATAATTTGACAGAGTCTCACAGCGAAATCCTTCCAGATAGGAACAAGTACTCTCTCTCAATCTCCGTGAAAAGAGATATACATGCTGCTCCTCAGGAGGTGCAGTTGGTCCAAACAGTGTCAGTTCCTTCTGGAACTTCTTGATGGTAGCAGCAATCGGAATGTCCTCAAATCCTGCCTCAATGAAGTCCTGGAACCTCTCTTTCCTCAAAGAGACAGGGAAGTATCTGTCTCTAACAATGCTCCTCATCTGCTCCCAACTAGCGACTCGACTACGTATGGTCCGCCACCAGGAATGAGCATCCTCAGTGAAACATGTCTGCACCAAGTCCACCTGTCGGTCCTCTGGGCAACGAATTGCCTCTAATGCAGTCTCTACCTGTCCAATCCAATGCTCCACCTCCAGCCCTATCTCTCCACTAAATGAGGGGACCTTTTGAGAGTTGAAAGCCTTCAACCACTCTTCCGGCCTCGGTGCTCTAGACCCAGTAGGAGCTCTATCAGCCACAACTCTCCTCTCAAGTACAGCTGGCACCTGAGGTGCTCCCTGTGTCACCTGGACAGATCTAGCCGGTACTGGTGGTACTTGGGTAAGTCTCTCTGTCCTAGCAGCCTCCTCCATACGCTCAACGTATGCTCAGTACTCTCTGTACTCAGTCGCTCCAATGGAAACACGTCCTGACTCCGTCGAACGTGCTCACTGTGCTCCAGACCTAGCAACGGTCTCATTCCTGACCTCAGGACCTACACTCTCCGCTACCTCCTCCACTCCAACCTCTAGCATGATCACTACTGGTGGATCTTCTCGAGGAGCTCAACCTCGACCTCGGGCTAGTGGAGGTCTACCTCCACGGCCGCGTCCTCTAACTATAGGGGTCCCATCTCCCCTACCTGGTCCAACTAGAGGGAGAGGTGGACGACCTCTACCTCGACCAGTAGCTAGCGTAGCTCTAGTACGTGTCATCTGCACGAGGAATAATAACTATAATTACAACTAGCAAAAAAGTCCAAAAAGTCCATCTACAGTAAAACCTAAAGTCCATACTAAGCATACTGAGATCCGCGGTAGTAGTGGTGGTCAACCGTACTTTTCTATTCCCAACAAGACTATGCATGCATTTAAAAACCAAAAATTCTCTTTTTAAAACTCAGACCCCTTTTCGGGTTCTGCTTAAAACTTATTCGGTCTTTCAGAAGATTTCAAGTGCCATTGTTGCCAACCTAGAGCTCTGATACCATGTTGTAACACCCCGAATTTCTCAGAACTCGGGACATTACTGGTTAGAACCTCACAATGGGTTCTGACCTCAGTTTGACAACAATATTACTAGGATCTTGCAACAAGACACAAATAAGGAAAACCGAAATTCATAAAATAGTATTTTTAAGGTAATGAATGCAACACGGTCTAGCAGCCTAAAGTACTTAAACAAAGGAAACGAACAACTGTCTTAATCAAAAGAAAGAAAAGACAAACACAACCCCAACCCCACTCTAAAGAGTACGGAGACCCGGCTGACCACTACTTCCGGATCACTCAGCTGCTGGTCTAACCTGCGGTAAAACTAAAAACACAACAAGAGGAACCGTTAGCTAGTTATCTAAATATTAGAAGAGTAATAGTAGCACACACACACACACATAAAAATATAAACACCCATCATGCTTTCAAACAAGTCCATTTTATTATCTTGAGTTAAGTTACTCTTTCACGCTAATGATACTTATTTTGTGACACGAGGGATTCCCAAACCTCGCCTCCGCCCCCGTGTAACCATCAGGAATGGATCCGATGCATCTCACCTTGTACCTGCCTGGTCTGGGTATAGAGAACCTCCCAGTCTCCTGTCAGAGCTGGGCAGTGATGTCACGGCCCGTTATACATACACTTGGGCCTTAACATAATAATAACGGTCGTCCTAGCAAGTTATTATTATTAAAACACGCACATAACACACACAACCACTACCACTCAACTAATATCCAGAAACTGGCTAAGTAAGTCGCAAGAACTTACTTGAGTCAAAATACACTCTAACACGTCTCAAACCGTCCGTACTCGTGGTAACTCAAACGCCTGTTAAATAAGGCGTGTGTATCAAAATCACATCTCGATGTTCAACCTCATGCGAAGGAATTACGGAAAAAGCTCTCTTATGGTAAAAGACCATTTTACCCTTGGTATCGTAATTTCTCGAAGTTTATTCTCGAATTCTACTAATTTCTTTCATATCTTGTTTTCCATAAATTATGTCTCTCGGATAGCTACTTATAGGTTATAAGGTCAAAACTCGAGACAACTCGAAGAAGGACAACACTCCTTTTCTCCGGTTACTAATTACGCTACTACATATATTATACCGTCAAACATGTTTTTAACCTTTCTCCTTAACTCACTTATATCTACATAATTTCCTAACTCTCAAATCATACTTATATACGTAACTCACATTTTACTTACACTATACTTACATATGCATACCACTCTTACTCTTATATATATAAACCTACACATATCCATTCCTATACATCTATATATACACATACACGTCCACTGCACTTATACATATATATATATATATACACTCATCTCTTCTAACTCGTAAATCTATATGTACGTATACACGCACATTGTACATATTCATATATATATATATGTGTGTGTGTGTGTGTGTGTTTGTGTGTGTGCCTATCTCATTCAACTCATCAATCTATATATGTGTATGCCTATCTCTTCCACTCATCAATCTATATAAACGTATAAAAGTATACTGATGACACATATATATATTGTATATTCATCTCTTCAACATCTTACTTCTATATATACATATAATTACGTACACTGCACAAGTAAAACTCACCACCTACACCACGTCACGCCTCAGCAGGGTAGAGGATTGGGCTTCAGTCGATCGAAGCAGTCCCGAGTCGACTTCTGCCGGGCCGGAAGTATGAGCAGGAAGTCGGTGGTGGTTCTGGAGCTGCTGCAGGGCCGAAGCGAGGCGGCGCGGATGGTCCCTGCCGGCCGAAGAGAAGCAGCGCAGAGAGTTAACAATACTAACGCCGAGAAGAAGAATGGCGAGGAGGGAGAAGGCGGCGGGCTTACCAGGCTTCCGGTGGGGTCTGGCGGTCGACGAGAAGGCGGCGTGGGTGGCTCCGGTGTGGCGGCTAAGGCCTGCAGTCGCGGCTGTGGAGGGAGAACGCTTTACACCGGCAACAGAAACAGGGGAGGAAGAGGATAGACGAAGGTGACTCACCTGGCGGCTGCAGTCGCCGGCGAACGAGGGAGGTCGACGAGGCGTGTGGTGGCGTCTCCGGTTGAAGGCAGAAGAGTTGCTTGTTCGTTCTTCAGCGATGGAGAGGGAAGACAGCAAGCGGCACACAGACGGTAATGTAGATTAGGGTTAGATTAGGTTAGTTTAATTAGGTTTTAATTAAAGGTTAATGATGGGCTGGGCTGGTGGGTATTTGGGCTTGCTAGTGAGCCAACCGGCCTGCTCTCCCATTAAAACGAGAATAGGAACTCGTTATTCGCCCGGTTTCTGGTTAGGTACGGGAAGTTATATAATACGGAATTAAATTCCGTATTATCTTATTATTATTATTATTATTATTATTATTATTATTTTAAGGTGCGTAATTTATTTCCGGTTACAAGGTTTCGTCATTTTATGTGAATTAATGTCACATAAAATGATAGAAATAACACTCGTTTTATTTTGCTTTTAATTTATGTACTTATTTATTTAAGATTGACGTTTCAGAAATCGGTTAAATTCAGGTTTAGCGGAGTTTCAAAATTCCGGTTATTACATATGTTTTGTTGATGTTGTTGACCCTTGGGAATGTGCAAGACTAGGGTTTGTGACCCTAGCTTGTGGAGATCTCTTAGAGATCATGGAGCCTAGAAGTTATAGACTTCTAGCAATCGTTTCGTTCCTGATTCATTATGTCTTGTTCGAGGCATTCCTTATAGCTGACCTTTGAGTTTATCTTCGAGTGAGGTAAGTCCCTTGGACTTACTTAGCTACGTAGTATATTGGTTTGATTGTATTGGCTTGTTTGTGTTGTTGTTTATCGTAATAACGGATAACTAGAATAGGATTGGCCTTTTATACTTTAATTGACCCAAGTGTATTATAACCGGGCGGTGACCTCTTGTCCAGTTCAAAATGGGAAAACTGGGAGGTGCTCTTGCAACTAGTCCAGCAGGTGATTGAGGGAGGCATCCGCTCTATTCCTATTGGTGAAAGGGGACAGGGGCGAGATCTTAGTGATTTTCGTGTGACAACATAAGTTAAATTAGTAAGAGGTTAACTTAATGAAAGATAATAATCGGTTGAGTGCGAGCATGCTATATGTTTATATTACCTTATGTGTGTTTGTGTTTTTACTGTCTTTTAGATATCTATAATGTTAGCCAACGGTTTATACCGATGTTGTAGATGCCCTGCAGGTTAGGGATGCTACTGAGTGATCCGGACGGTGTGGTCAGCTGGGGTTCCCATACATTATAGGACGAGATCGGGTTTATATTTCTGTTGTTGTTCTTTCTCTTTGTTTTGAACTCGGTTGTCAGTCTTTGACGCTTCCCTTTGTTTTACCATTGGTTTTATAACAGTTTTGGTTTTCATTTATTTGTGCGTTGTTGTAAGATCCGATGTTATCGTTGCTACTCTGAGGGTCGGGACCCCATTATGAGGTCCTAGTCCGTAACGCTTTGAATTTTCAAAACTTGGGGTGTTTCATAAGGACAGTGGATAATTAGGCTCATAAAATCAAATGAACCTAATTACAGACAAATTATGAAGGGCAATTGATGAATCCTCAGTCCATTCAAAGTTTTTTTTATAAATAGGAGCGGGTCACTCCCTGCATAAGGCGCTTTATTGAAGAAGAATAACAAACTAGAAATGAGTGCAACAAGGGTTCGAAACCCCCCTCATATCATCTAAGAGTTCTTATTTGACGTTAACCAAATGGTGCAGGTAACTCGATATCAAATTCATTAAAAATTAATGGGTATAATCAATTCACATTATTATGTCATAAAAAAATAAGTTATGACTTGATGCTCTTTTAAAACTACGGAGGAAATTCAATATTGAATTAAATCGAATTCGGTTGTCCCCTCCAAGTAAAGTACAATTTAAGTCAAACTTCGGATTTAAAATCAAAAATGTCAATTTAACTCTATATAAAGCATTCACTCGTCAAGTTTAACCACAAAAAGTCCAATCTGATACATACTCATAGGTCACCTGAACAAACATTGATACCAATATTTTTATACAAATACGTTTTATTTTGAAGACAATATTTTTAATGATATTTTCTAAGTTATAACTATAACATATATAAAAGGTTGTTGATAAACATATAAAATAAGTTGTTTCCCTAACAAATATCCCCATTTAATTGTTATCACAATTATATATACATAATAAATATTAATAGAGTTAATCACAAAAAATTGACTATAACTTAACGATACTGTAAGATCCCAATTTTGACCTTCACCGCCCTTGCGGTGAAGAAGGTCGCCCCAGTGGCCTTGATGTCTGTCACCGCCCCTGCGGATTTGCTGCAGATCGCGCCCGAAATGTTTTCGTTCGTTTTATCTTCCATCCATAGATAGAATATCCGATCTTCTATCTATGGGTCGGCTTCCTTATCTTTTTCTTGACCCTAGACGTCCTTCCTTTTATCTTTCCGCCTCTCCTATGTATTCCCGTCTTTTCTTCTTTTTCCCGTTTTTTGTTTTCGTTCTTCAACACTAAGAGCTGCAGCCTTTCCCCGTGTTTTTCCTGTGATCTTGTTGAACGTGTAAGTTCCTTTTTATTTGATTCTTCCTCACGTTCAGGTGATGCTGCAGTTGCTTTCCTTCTGTTTCGTTCTCTCTTCGTTTCCTCTTGTCTTCTTCTCCAAAAATCAAGTTTGATCCTTAATTCTTGTGGAGCGTTCCGTTGATGATCCTTTGATGTTTACATGCTCCCTTGGTTGAGTTGTGATGTGGTTGTGTTTTAAGAAAAGTAAGCTTTGGCCTTTGCTTCGTTCCTTACTGTCGAAGTAGTTGACAGTTCTTTTGGCACGAATTCCGCCCCCGCGCCTCTGATGTGCCGCCCTTGCGTGTTGCTGCCCTTGCATCTATCTAGCCGCCCCTGCGGTTTCTTCTGTAGTAGCTCATGTCTTTGGTGAGCTGTTTCCTTCCTCGCTTTCCTTGTTCCTTTCCTTGTTCCTTCTGGATGTTGTTGACCCTAGTGTTCTGTAAGACTAAGGTTGAGACCTTAGCTTGTGTAGATCTCTTAGAGATCAGGGAGACTAGACGTTATAGACTTCTAGCATTCGTTTCGGCTCTTAATTCATGATGCTTGTGTGAACAAGCTTCCTTGTGTCCCTTTTATGTGACTTTCCTGAGTATTTGTTGAGTGTTGAGTTACCTTCGAGTGAGGTAAGTGCCTTGGACTTACTTAGCTTCATTCCGCGATTGGTTTGATTGTACTGGCTTGTTTCTGTTGTTTATTGTATTATGACTGATAACCGGAACAGAATTGACCTTTGTTATGCCTTAATTGGCCCAAGTGTATTATAACCGGGCGGTTACCGCTTGTCCAATTCAGAACGGGGAAACTGGGTGGTGCTCTCGCGACCAGTCCAGCAGGTGACAGAAGGATGCATACGTTCTATGCATGTTGGTGAAAGGGGACGGAGGTGAGATCGTAGCGATACTCGTGTAACATCCATAAGTTGAATTAGTAATTGGATAACCTAATGAAAGATAATAACCGGTTGTTGTGTGAGCATGCTATGTGTTTTCTTTACCTTATGTGTGTTTGTGTCTTTACAGTCTTTCTTATATGTAGAACGTTAGCTAACGATGTATACCAATGTTGTAGATGATCCACAAGTTCAGGATGCTGCTGAGTGATCCGGATGGTGTGGTTAGCTAGGGTTCCCGTACATTATAGGACGGGATCAGATTTATGTTTATGTTGATGCTTTCCCTTTTTCGTTTTAAACTCGGTTGCAAGTCTTTTACGCTTTCTTTTGTTTAAACCTTTGGTTTTATTATAAGTTTTGGTTTTCATTCTTATGTGCCTTGTTGTAAGATACGTTGTGTCGTTGCTACTCTCAGGGTCGGGACTCATTGTCAGGTCATAGTCCGTAATACTTCGAGTTCCCAAAACTTGGGGTGTTACATTTACGAGATAATCATAAAAACCTATAAGCCACATGATTAAATCTTGGTAACAATATTTTATAAAAGACAATGTTTCCGTAGAAATATGTTTTATTTTAAAGACGTTGTTTTCGTGATATTTTCTAAAAGACTCGTGGCATAATTAGCATTTATGGCTCGTTTGGTATGACAGTAGAATGAGGATGGAATCATGAATCGGAATGGAATAGGGAATTGGAATAAGTCATTCCTTATACTTGGTGTTTGATATGATGTTGGAATGAAATATTTTTTACACATCTTTTTTTTACTTTATATGAGTTATGAAACGAGAAATCATACCATATGTGATGATGTATGTGTAAATTTTTATAATGTAAATATATGATATTTTTTAAACTACATTTAAGAAAACTGAAGAGTGATTAATAACTTAAAAATAAACTGAAGAATGATGAAAGACAACACATAAGGTTGTTAAGATTAACAAATATCGATTATTATATATTTAGATATTCTTGGATATATTTGTTACAAGATTTGTGCAGGATCTTCAAATGACTATAAGCATATATGTTAGTCGAAGATTGCATGAAGATTTCGAGCGTTCAAACGGCAAAAAAACGTGAGAAGATAACATGCAGATTATGTGGGATCGGCCAAGAGATCTTCAACAACCGAGATTATGTGGAACGATCAAAGATGTGTGAAGATTTGACGGAACGATTAACAAACAAGAAGATCCGTCTAAACAGAATAATCTATAACATAATCAAGCAAGCAATGAAGAGACACACTAGACGTACATCGAGATACAAGCTTTCTTCAATGCAATCGACTTTCTTACTCTTAGTTGCTACTTGTTTTAGTTTTGTTGAGAGAGTGAGAAAAACACAAAGAGCGATATAGGAATATCATTAGTGTTATACTCAGTGAACTACTGTGCGCATTAACTAGGCTATTGTTCACTAGGTTTTGAGTTGACTAGATAGTAGTGGTTGAGGCAACAAGTGTGAAAAGAAGGAAAATTATTCTAGATTGTATCTAGGACTCGAAAGAAAGTTATATAATAGATAGTTAAATCCTACGGGTTGAATAACCCTAGGCGGAGACGTAAATATATCGCATGTCGATCTTGATTTTATTTTCGCACTTTATTTTATTGTTGGAAATCGTGACTAACAGTTTTTACATGTTTAAGTCAAGACCTTGAGATTCATTTCAAGACATTGACACTGCGACTGCGAAACTAGAGTATCTCTTTCCTTAATCTATCTTCTACTCTGTTGTTCAAACCCTAATAAATAGGTATATAATTTCTTCTATCAAAAATATATTTTTTTCTAATTGAACCAATTATATTGTTTTCGAGCATTTTCAGGCTACATTAAATTTTGAATGACATATAAATATTATAGTTAAAAATTTTTTGACAAAATCATGCTTAATTCAAACTAATTGTTGGACAATAATTTTTTTTATTTTGTGAAACTACATAAGCAATTATATATATAAATAAATAAATATAAATATATATATATAGTGTCTGGTCCCGGTGAGAAGGATCCTTGCAGATAGAAATGAGGAGAGTCGGGATGGTGACACGTATCCTGTCACGTGACTTTTTTTTTTCTTTCCAGATTTTCTTTTTGTAAATAAAAATCGGTGCTCATATTTTTATAAATATGTGTTCATTAATAAAAGAGTCATTGTTCATATTTTATCAATAAATGTTCATTTTTTCCCAACACTAACTATTCATTTTTTAACATTAATTGTTCATTTTTGTATTTTTGTAAACATTTTTTTTGGATTTTTTTTGAAAATTATACTATTCTTTCAAATCGTGTTAATAAAATATGATGTTCAGTTTTTTTACAAGTATGTATTCATTTTTTTTACATTTATGGTGTTTATTATATGATGTTCATTTTTTTTTGAAAATTATACTTTTCTTTCAAATCGTGTTTATAATATTCAGAGATCGATTACATAAAAAATTGTGATATCAAAGAGAATACAAGACGATTCAGGTTTTGTTTCTTCGATTTTCTACTCTCACTGTTTAGATTTCAATTTTTAAGGTTTAGATTTCATTATGATTGATGTTTGTGTTCGAAATCAAATTTGTTTGAATTATTTTTGTATTTGATAAGTTTGATTGAGAAAATACATGTATATACATATATTTGAGTTGGTCTAATAACTTCAATTGAATAATCTATATGCTCCTTTTAGTGTGCACGCAAACTATTCGGAAAAATGTCTTATTGAACAATAATTTATAATATTTACAGGAACAATGACATAAAAAGTATGAACACTAACGAATAAAACACATGAACAATGACGTATTAAAGTATGAACACCGATGACTTATCTATAACTTTGACACATACATAACATATTATGATAATCTTTTAACGTTTTGTTATGAGCTTTTTTTATTTTTTGTGGCTATATACTTTTAATGAACATCTATGCATTATAAAATGAACACAAAAGAATAAATGTACATGACACTTTGATGAATAAAAATACTATGAACACCGATGTATAAAAACATGAACAATAACATATAAAAGTATGAACACCGTTGACTATTTTGAACGTAAGGGTATTTTTCAGATTTTAAATCAATTTACAAAAATACCATTAATGATGAGCGTTTGAGAGCTCTTAATTTAAAATTCATCCAATGGCTTACAACTCTCCTAATTCATATCTACAAGCTCTCTCCTCACTTGAACTAAAATCTATATATATATATATATATATATATATATATATATATATATATATATATATATATAGTATAGATCCTATGAGAACACCCCTAACGTGTATACATAAGAACAAATTCGTAATTATTATTAGTTTTGTTACGAAGGTGTCATACCGTTTAATGTATTATTCGTAGTTATTATTAATTATGATATCTACTCTAAATCTCAATCCTTAATACTCACCATCTAACGGTGTACAATTGTTCTCATGTATACACGTTAGGGGTGTTCTCATGGGAACCACAGCCTATATATATATATATATATATATGTGACATTGTTCAGGTACGGTTCAATTAATGCGGTACGGCCGTGCGGCCGACCATATGGCCGACACGTGTCCCAGAAAATTTTTTTTTCCAGAAACGAAAGAAAATTTATTTGAACTACCATATTATAATTTATGTACTATTCTCCTATAAACTTTGAACTATTCCCATATAATCCATGAACTATTACTTTTTAATATAATCCATGAACTATTATATTATAATTCATGAACTATTCTATTATAATTCATGAACTATCCCATAATAAGTTTTGAACTATTACTTTCACTCTTTTATAAATTTTGAACTATGAACTATTCTATTATAATTCATGAACTATCCTTTTAGAAGCTATGAACTATACTTTAATAAGTTTTGAACTATTACTTTCATTCCTTTATAAATTTTGCACTATGAACTATTCTATTATAATTCATGAATTATCCTTTTATAAGTTATGAACTATTTCATAATAAGTTTTGAACTATTACTTTCACTCGTTTTTATAAAAAAAACTCGTTCAAAAAATAAAATTTTTTTTTTTTTTCCTGGACACGTGTCGGCCGTACGATCGTACCGGAATAATGTTCTTACTTGAACAACACCCTCACCCTCTCTCTCTCTATATATATATATATATATATATATATATATATATATATATATATATATATATATATATATATATAACTTTAAATTTAAAATGAGTTTATGTTGTTTATGAAATCATTTTTCTTCCGATTTCAAGTGTTACCAACCCGATATATTGATATGACTCATTTTCGATTTCGATTTTTAATTCCGTGAGAATCGTTTCAAACGAGTAGCGATGCTCGAGAAAATATGTAGCGATGCTCGAGAAAGTGGCGTCACAGCCTAACGATCCTATTGCCATCCTTTCTTCAGAAACAAATACGGTGGCATTTACTTCGCCGACTTTAGCAAACAGATACAGAAAACAAACTGAACCCTTTCAGTTTTCCCGCTCGCCGAACACTCCCTTTTTATTGCTTTCACTCCTCACGCTCTCCCGATTCCCCCATGAAACCCTACCCGTTTATGCTTCAATAATCAATATGGTGTATACGCTATTCTTCTCTCCAATTCTCGCTCACCTCTCTTCCAACTCCCTTAATACAATCCGCTGAACCATTCCAACAGTTACATATGGAATTAGGGATTTAACTCCCAAATTCGTCACAATTACTTCACAATCGGTTCATCGGCCAGAAGTTGCGTTACCAAATATGCTGGTTTCGATATTTATGGCGCTTCTCCTGCCGTGCGCAGGGATGGCGGCGGTTTTCGTTGTTTACATGTGTTTGTTGTGGTTTACATCCGGAAGTAACGCAGGGATGAGGTCTCCGGTGAAGACGACCGTCAGAAATGGTTTATCGGCGGAGGAGCTGGATAAGGTTCCGAAGGTTAGGGGAGGAGAGCTTGTGATGGGGAATGAGTGCGCTGTTTGCTTAGATGATATTGAAAGTCATCAAACGGCTCGTATGGTTCCTGGTTGCAACCATGGATTTCATGTTGAATGTGCCGATATGTGGTTGTCTAAGAACTCGATTTGTCCTATTTGTAGAGCGAGATTTGGACCTGAGTTCTTCTGTTCTTCGCAAAACCCTTGCTGAACTCGTAGTTAAGTTCTGATTCTCTCTGTTTTTCTTTCTTTTTAGGTGCTCTGTTTCTGCCTCGTCATTTTAGAATTTTGTTAAGATTCGTTCGTTGTGCTCCTGATTTGTGTTCAGTCTGATACAAGATTCCTGTGTTTTATTCTTCTCTAAAACAAACCATTCATAAAAATCAAGTCTCGTAACAAACCATGAAGAATGACCATTCCAATATCGATGTCAGCCCGCCTTTTCTCCTTTAACATCGATGAAACTAACTCATGAAATCACTGTGTGTTTCATCCCAGTCTTGAATTATGATTTTTTTGTGATATACTTTTGGTTTTCGCAGCTAATGTATGATGTCGTCCAGTTTTAATGGGATGTGTCTATGTTACATAATGGTGTTAATCAACCTTTGGAATTCATCTCGCACGGGCAGCATACTCTATTTCCTATTAATTTGTTTTTCTTTGATATTTTAGAAGAAAATAAAGTACCACCAAGGTCTATAGTGTTTCGATTTAGGGGTTGAACTTGTTCGTAGCACAAGGATTAGTTAATTACGATTTTTGCATTGAATATTTTGAACTAGTACTATAGTTCATGTTGTTTTAGGGCGTGTTTACCTTGCGGGTTTATAAACTAAATGATAGTTTATAAACCTTTGCTGATTTTAGTGTAACCGTTTACCTTGCGGGTTTATAAACTAAATGATAGTTTATAAACCTTTGCTGATTTTGTGTAACCGTTTACCTTGCGGGTTTATAAACTAAATGATAGTTTATTTGGGTTTTTAAACCCGTAAAAAATAACCTTCTCAAGATGAGGTTATTTTTATTTGGGTTTTTAAACTCGTTAGTTTATAAACCCGAATAAACTCAAACCCTTAGTAAACACGCCCTTAGTTTAATGTATAAATTTTTAACAATTTAGGGGTAAAAAAACAAAGTGGTCATATACGGGCTGACCCGAGAACCCGGTTAGGGCATGAAAATGGTCTATTTAAGGAGGATGACGGTACTTAAAAATCATGGTAAATTTTTTTTACCTCACTCCGACTTAATCTAATTTGAGCCCGGTTTTATATAGGTCGACTACTTGGACCGACACATTATTTTAGAAGTTTTTCTATTTTTTTTCAATTTTATTTTTAACTTTGTTTTTATTTATATTACTATTATGAATGTGTTGTCCTACACGACTTTAAAAAATATTATATTTAAAATCAAAAAAATATTTAATATAAATAAATTTATAAATAAGACAACTATTAGAATTAGCTCTAGACAAAAAAAAAATTATATAAATAATTAACGCAATAAATTAGTTAAAATATTAAAATAAAAAAGTCATTTGTGTGACAATATAATTAAATAGGATTTTATCGAGATTTTGTATTAATAATTTTGAAAACTATATATATTAATTTGAATTAGAAAATAAGAAGAACAAGCAGGAGAGGGAGGATAAAAGGTTAATATAATTTTATTGGATTGTGTGAACAGTGGCAGTTATATGATAAATGAGATATCATCATATCGTATAGAGTTGAAATTCAGTTGGGAACACGTTGATTGGAGACATCACTGTGAGAATTATTATTATTTATGGTTAAAAATAGTGTACAATTTATATTTCTAGTATAAAGTTAATGCTTTTGTTGTATATGAAAGAAGCCAGTGAGGTGACGGTGGAAGATGTCTTTTTCTTACTGGGAAACTCAAATTCTATCTTGGTGGATGATGTCAGGAATGTCGTAATAATCGTTATGCTTTTTCTTTTTATATTCACCAAACGGTTGAAGATATCGATGATAAGTACATTGAAAAATGAAAATGGCACTTGCCCACTTTGTAACAAACAGATTGTACATACTCTATAAGTCGGTCTATCAATAAGCAAAGTCTTGTATGTTGTCCACTTCTCCAAACCCGTGTCACTATTTTACACCAAGTTTTGTTCATTAGTTTTCTCGTGATGACCTTCTTTGGTTGAAGTCGTCTATCGGCCGTTTGAGTTTACCTAACTAATATTCACGTGTTTTGTGAATGAACACGTAAACTTGGGTTTCACCCATTATAGTAAGTTACCAACTACTCATTATGACGAGATATGTCATAGTATTGTGTATCCAATTACATCGAATATATATAGAGGCTGGTTCAGATGAGGAGCACCTTTGTGGATAGGAATGAGGAGAGTTAGAATGGTGACACGGGACATGTAACGTCACCGTTTTCTTTTTTTTTTTCGGGAAAAAAAATCTGGAAAAAAAGAAACAGTGACGTGACATGCCACGTGTCACCAACAGTTAGTAGTAAAAATATGGTGTTCATGGTTGTAAAAAAAATGTTGTTCATATTTTTACATGTATGTGTTTATTGTTCTTACAACACTGGTGTTCATGTATTTTAAAGTAAGTGTTCATGGTTTTTAAAGTAAGTGTTCATATTTACTAATAACTGTTCATTTTTTCCGAACACTAATTGTTCATGTTTTAACAATAAATGTTCATTTTTGTAAAAATTTTCTTTTTGTTTCAAATCGTGTAAAAAAATATGATGTTCATTATTTTACAAGTGTGTGTTCATAATTTTCAGGATAAGTGTTCATATTTTTCAAAGTATGTGTTCATAATTTTGTTAATGATTGTTTATTTTTTTGTTATAGGCAGTATTCATATTTTTATTACTAATTATTCATTTTATGGTGGTGCCACGTGGCATCACCACGGTTCTCCTAATTCCTATCCACAAGGGTCCTCCTCACTTGAACCATAATCTATATATATGTGTGTGTGTGTGAGTGTATGTGTTAAATTCCAGTGAAAACGTGTGTTACGGTAATAAATAAAAATATCTAAGTATTGTCGATTTATAGCACAAACGTTTCAGATTGATCGGATATATGCAATTATTACAGTAATTGTGTTTGTGGTAACATTATTATATTTAGATACAATATTATGCTTATATAGTTATATGGGAACTAATAACGTGATGGGTTAATTATTGTGTACGATTATTACATTTTCCTGTCCGAAAAATTCTATCCTTTGTTGACTATAGCTTTCGTGCTTCAACGGAGAAATTTTTCTAAACTTTGCCGGCTAAGACAATATATTACTTTGTCGGCGATAAAATTCATGCATGATGTGTGCATGGAATCAATGAAACTAACTTAAACACGATAGTTGCACGTGCACTTGCACAATGAAACGTGGGTGGTACACATATGCGTGCATGAACACGTGCATGGAATCAATGCATCTAATTTTATTGAAACACGACCACATTACTTTCCATCGATTCTTAGGTGGCGCACGTAAACGTTGAAAATCCTCTGTTAGTTCAAACGGTAAGGGAGAGGATGAATAATCAATATACGATTGGTTAAATATGACAAGCATACGTATTTTCTAACATGAATGGAAACAATCTCAATTATCAGTAATATAGCCTATTTTAAAAAACGTTACGTTTGATTTATGAATAACTTAATCTGAAATGTTAAGACAAGACATACATACCCCACCCAAATAAAATTTACAAGGCACCAATTTGGTGTTGCTTCACAACTTTGTTCACATCAAGAGCCTTAGAGCCCCAACTTTTGGGGCTTGCCAAAGAAAATTTCAGTCAATGCTCAACAAAGAGTATTCACTAAGATTTCAACAAATAAAGAACATGAACTAATGTAGCACCCTAGTCTAACATCTTACTAGGTTTGCTACAACGCCAACAATTCCTTTATTACCATTGAAATCCGCCTCAGACTAAATTACAAGACTTTAATGAGTTATATACAACGAATTTATTATGCATCAACTTAACTCACTTACATATATTAAAATATAGATTTAAGTTTAGTTATGTATAAACTTCCAAGGGAAGGTGAAAGGTGATCACGTGTAACTCCGGTGTGCTTCTAATACTTCATCTCATACTCACCTTAACCTGCCAATAGGTTGATAAACAACCAAATCAAAGCACGAAAGAGAGAAAGAAAAAAGTGTCAATCTATTTGATAAACTGGCACACTGGATTCACCTATTTTTTTAAAATCATATATTAAATGCTATTCATAGATGCAACCTTACTAGACATTAAATTCATAATCAATTTAAAGGAGAATAATTAATTGCATTAGTGTTAAGTTAGCAATTTCACCGTGGTTACCAGATATAATTTTAACCATTAATCAATCAAAAGACAAGTCTTGGAGAACCTCTTTGTAAATTCATGCCTCCTAAATTCGCCTACCGGTAGCGAGATCGGAATTAGACGACCTAATTCCCGGGGTCAACTAAACCTCAACGGACATTTCTAATAATATTGCTGAGCCGTCATTATTATTTACCCATAATGCCTTATCGTATGAAGACTTTTGCTAGGTCGGGTCTTAACTGGTAAATTAATTATTGTTCCTTGATCGGGTTGTATTTGTTCTCCGTATGTTTAGTTTCTTCACATTCTCTTGTGTGCACTTTTACGTTCTTACTTCTTCTCCTTATATAGAATTGTTAATGTCATATATTAAGCATTAACATATTCATTACAATCCACCAAAAAATAAAAATTCATTTTACCTTTTTCCTTTTTTTCTTGTTTTGTTATTATTATCATTGCTAAGGACAAGTGTTCTTGTAAGCTTCAAAATTTTGCCAAGAAATAACAATTCTCACGTGGTGACATGGAGAAGAATACAAGCAGCAAGCCTACTACCTAATCTACCATTCTTATTTTAAATTATAGGCCTACTTACTTTAGTGTATTTAAATTTTATTCTTTTAATTTACATAGTCACCTAGAATTTCCTAATTATTTACTACTCTTATAATTAGTTATCTAAATTAAGTAATATTGACACGGTATAAGTCAATATAATTTTGACTCGTAACGGAACTTATTTATATTGTACCTTATTTAGCGGAGTACTACAACCTTCCCTTCTAAAATTATACTTTGTCCCCGAAGTATCATATTTCAAAGAGGTGAGGATATCGATTTTTCATATCGCTTTCGGTTTCCTACGTTATCACATCGATTCCTTATTTTAACCAAAGAACTTTTACTAAGGGAATTATCTTATTCCGCAAATACTTTTCTCGATGCTCTAAAATTCGAACGGGTTCCTCGGAATTTTTGACAGCTGCTTGTATTTCAATATCAGCATGGTTGATTATATGGGACGGATCAGGAATGTATTTTCGAAGTAGTGATACATGGAAAAGATTGTGTACTGGGTAGGTGGGTGGTAAGGCCAAACGGTATGCTAATGAGCCTATTTTATCCAAGATCTCAAAGGGTCCTATATATCTTGGTTTAAGTTTTTCCCGTTGTCCAAACCTGAATACTCCCTTCCAAGGTGAAACTCTCACAAAGACTTTGTCTCCTACTTCGAAATTTATTTCTCGGCGCTTGAGGTCCGCATACGACTTCTGTCGACTTTGTGCTGCAAGTAGTCGTTTTCTGATCATAACTACTTGTTGAGTTGTCTCTATCAGTAGTTCCGGTCCTATTAAAATCGTGTCAACTCGATTGTTCCAACATATTGGGGACTTATATCGTCTTCTAAACAGTGCTTCATATGGGGCCATCTTTAACGAATTGTGCCAAATATTATTATAAGTAAATTCTATGAGAGGTAAACATTGAAGTCATCCTTGAGGTCTATCCAGTACACAAACCCTTAATATATCTTCTAAGGTCTTGATGGTTCTTTCTGACTGCCCATTTGTTTGGGGATGATATGTTGTACTGAACTGCAAAGTCGTTCGTAATCCCTTATGGAGGCTTTTCCAAAATATGGACATGAAACGATCATCACGGTCCGAAATTATTAATCGTGGAATCCCATGGAGACGTACTATCTCTCGTAAATAGACGTCTACCAACTCTGTTGGTCCCCAAGTTGATTGGATAGCCAAGAAATGAGTTGTCTTTGTTAATCGATCGACTATTACCCATACGAAATCCTTTCCTCCGACGGTTTTAGGTAAACCCATCACAAAGTCCATGACAATATTTTCCCATTGTCATTCCGGCACTGGCAGATGTTGAAGCTCCCCTCCAGGTTTTCTGTGCCCAATTTTAACTTGTTGACAAGTTAAGCACTTGGCCACAAATATCATGTATTATAGTCTATATTTTGGGATCGGTTTAGACGTTTTATCTTCATAAATCTGCATGTATAAATGTATATTCTGCGGTTATATTGTTGTTTTATCCACCTTTGCGGGAATCGAGGTCTACACCTAGTTTCTTTGTAAATGTAGGTTCAGGAAGCATTGACCGAGGTGATCTTGAGACATTGGAGCTAAGGAAGCTAAGGAGACATTGGAGCTACATTCAGGGATACAGTACCACCTAGTTTCTTTGTAAATGTAGGTTCAGGAAGCATTGACCGAGGTCTACACCTAGTTTCTTTGGACTAAAAAGGAGTTAAGGAAGCTAAGGAGACATTGGAGCTACATTAAGGGATACTCAGGAAGGCTCATGAAGCATTGAAATGGATTAGAGACTTGATTTTGGACCAGATTAGAGATGATTTAGTTTCAGCTGAGACTCACCTCGGTCAGCTACAGTACCACCTCGACCGAGGTGATCTTGAGGAGCGCCCCGACCGAGGCGAACACCCTGTCGTCGGCGAGATAGTATTTTTGGTTGAGATCTTTTATTTTTGGGAGGAGGATATCTTATATTTTTGGGCTGAATTTCTGGAAGGAAGATATTATTTTTGGGAGATATATTTTAGGAGATATGGATATATTTTTTTAAGAAATTATCTTTTTAAGATATTATTATTATCTTTCGAAGATAATTCTCCTATATAAAGGGTTGGATTTTTCACAATTCAACATCTACGGATCACCCATTATCTTCGGATCATCCTGATATCTTCGGATCATCATATGCTTACACACTTGTAGCATCAGGGATCCTGCAGTTTGCAGATCACCACTCTCCGGAGTTGAAGGAAGTTTGAATGAAGAGTTCAAGGAAGGAAGAAATCCTTGTTGGAAGTTAGCTTTTGAAGGAGTTTGTAAGATTCTCTTAGGCTACTTTTGATTTGTTGTCTTTGTTGATTTGTGACTTTTGAAACACTGATTTGCCACTTGTTTGATTCAGTTATTGAAGCCTTTTTATTAAAGTCTTCTTGTTCGATTATTGATTCCTTTCTCCTTAAATTAATTATTGTTATCATGATGATTGTTTGCCAAGTTTCTTATGCGATTCTAGGGTGATTGACTGAAAGTTGTGGGAAAGACGATGATAGAATGATCTTAATCCCAGCAAGACCCTGAAAACTTGAGCCTTTACCTTAACCGGCGAACACCTCGCTCAGTCGATGAACACCTCGACCGGGGTGGAATTTTCCTGAACGAGGTGAACGTTTTCCTGATCCAAATCTGAGTTAAGATCCAGTTTGCCAAATCTTATCCTTGTTATACCTTTCCTGGTTCAGTGCAGGCTAAGGATGTAATAGCTAGGATTTCTGAATTC
This sequence comes from Fagopyrum esculentum, assembly GCA_033239045.1. Lineage (NCBI taxonomy): Eukaryota > Viridiplantae > Streptophyta > Magnoliopsida > Caryophyllales > Polygonaceae > Fagopyrum > Fagopyrum esculentum. Next base: position 153,979,862 of record BSUD01000001.1, read on the forward strand.
TAATTAATGTTGATTAACTTAACTAGTGATAGTAATTGACATATAACTTGCGAAGATTGTGTAAGTGTTGAGTATAAGTCCCACCGTTATGTTCTTGGCGTAATTTTGGGCTTATGGTGAAATTTTCACTTTTTCTCCCGGGTAATTATTTTTACCCTCCGGTATTATTTGGAGCATTTGGATGCTCCAATTAATAAAAATGCAGTTGAGAGAAATGATCAGGATATCGGACATGTCCTAGATATAAAATAACATGGAAAGGCAAAACGGACAAAAGAGTCGCTATTTCGTTTCTTAACGGCTAAGAAATACGGCTTAGAATTACACGTTTTCCGAGGCAATTGTGGAATAATTATCCCTACAATGTTCAAGATCTATTATTCCAATTTCGAGAAGTTTGGAGAAGGGGGTTCAACCCGTCATTGGATCGATAAAAGAATAATTATCGATTTCGCTAAAGGATAATTATCGACTTCACTATAAATAGCGGAAAATCGTTTATTAATTCATTTCCTTTCACGTTTCCTCGTAAAAGCTCTGATTTCTCTCAAACTTCAAACTCAGATCTACTCTCCGTTTCTAATCCGATTTCAATTCCGTTTGAGTTTTTGGACTCCTCTCTTCATTCTCTTCATATCGGTACCGAGTTTCTGCATTTCCGATCAGATGAAGACCTGGTGGAGCATATATGTCACTAGGACAGTTTCGTCGCTCAGATTCCGCTGAATTTGATGTTGTACATGCGTAGCCTGCGTCGTTGTGATTCCGAATCTTCTTTCAGATCGTCAATCGGGTTAGTAACGAATAAGCTATGAATTTATTCGTTTTCCGTACTACGATTTGGCCTAAATCGACCTTAGGCTTTTCAAAATGGATAATTAGAAATTCCATTATGATCATTATATTATTCTGGTGTTTATGGGTTGTTTGTTGATGAAATCTGATGATAGGTGGGTTTAGAAATGGCTTGCGGGCAAAACGTTATTCTGGTGAAATTTAATTAATTAATTAAAGGTTAATTAATTAAATTAGGATTAAATTTGAGATTCAGGAATACTGATTAGATGCATGCTAGGTGTCAGAATGATTTGAGGATCATGATGATGTTATGGATATCGGTTATGGCTTTAAGGATTAGTATGTTTACGAGTATGATGAGATGTTATGTTGAGGATATGCCTTAGGCATTTATGAATGTGTTGAGGATATGAGGTTTAGATTTGAGATATAGGTTTGTTGTGGTGAGTGAGACGAGTCTCCTAACCTTTGCAGTATGTGATTGTGTGTGACTTGCTATTGTAGGCGTTGATTACTTCCCCAAGGGGAAGCTGTGACGTGGTACAGGTTACGAGTATATCAGGTAAGTCCATAGGACTTACTTAGCGTGCAGTTGTGGATTGTATGATTGTGATGGTTATGTGTGTTCATATGATTGTGCATTTATAACCTAAATCGAACTAGGATGACCATTCATTACATTTATTTGGCCCAAGTGTATTATAACGGGCGGTAAACGCCGGTCACTGCCTGCTGGTTAGGAGGAGGTGCCCTGAAGATGATCTCACAGGAGGGGACGAGTGAAGGTCACCCCCATGCAAAACTCCTGTGTTACGTTGGATGGGACGGGGTTCTTGAGGCTCCTCGTGTTACAAAAGAAGTTGAATTAGTAATGGAATAACGTAATGAAAGATAATAAATGAATGTGTGTGGCATTGCATGTTTGAGATGTTGATGTGTGGTTGTGCTATTACCTTCATGCTTTTCATTGTTGTAGCTAACGGTTTCATACCGTGTTGTAGTGTTCTACAGGTTAGGAATACTACAGAGTGAGCCAGATGGTGTGACAAGCCGAAGACTTCTGTACATTAGGATGCGTGGGATGTGGGATCTTTTGTGGTTGTGGTTTATGCTGTTGTTTTATACTCGGCTATGAGTTTGTAAACTCTTTTGATGTATCATACTCAGCTTTTATGTATTTGATTTTAATCTACCTGTGCCTTATTGTAAGATCCAATGAACTTGTTGTCAGGCTAGGGTCAAGATCCATTGTGAGATCCTAACCCAATGTGACACTCCAAGTCCCGCGGATTTGGGGTGTTACAAAGGATGAGACTTACCCGGTGATTCCTTTACTTGTTTACCCAAGATCATAAGTGATAGGTGATAGCATGAATTATAGTCTATATTTTGGGGTTTGTTTGGACGTTTTATCTTTCATAATCTGCATGTTTGTATGTGCATTATATGATTTTACTACCATTTCATCTACCTTTGCGAGAATCGAGGTCTACACCTAGCTTTGTTGTAATTGCAGGTAATTTGGTACGTTTTGCATCAAAAAGGAGCGAAAGGAGTCATGAGTCAATTGGAGCTACATCCAGGGAGCATAGCCATGGATTAAAGATTTACTTTGGACCAGTTTTGAGAGATTTCACATTCAGTTGTGACTCACCTCGGATGACCAGAGATTCATCTCGACCGAGGTGATCCAAAGACGCCGACTCGACCAAGGCGAACACCTAGGACGCGGCGAGAATATTTTATTCATGGATGAGATCTTTTAAAATTGGAAAGTGATCTTATATTTTTGGACTTGGCTCCTGGAAGGAAGGAGATATGCAGAATCATATATTTTACCTATATTTATGGGAAAATATCTTTCTAAGATTTATTATCTTTGGAGGGTTATTTTCCTATAAAAAAGGTTGGATTTCCACAATTCCGATATCACGCTATACCGTCGATCAAGGTTTATAGCACGCAGCAGCAGCAGCCTACTCCAGTTGGGAGTTTCGAAGAACCTTTTTGAAGGTTGAAGGAAGATTGAAGTCCATAACTTTTATAGCTTTTTGGAGGGTTTTGTAAGATTTTCTTTAATTCCCTCATTGGTTGTCTTGTCTTTTTGGATTGCTATCCAAGGAACGCTTTGTTGTGATATTTGATTCAGTTATTGAAGTCTTTTCATTAAATTTTTCTTTGTTCAAATATTCACTTTCTTCCCATATATTTTAATACTTTCATTATGATGATGAGTGGCTAATTTCCTTGTGTGATTCTAGGGTGATTGGCTGAAGGTTGTGGGAAAAACAATGATAGAATAATCTTAGATTCCAGTAGCATCCTGAAAGTTCGAGTCTTTAACCTTAACCCTAAGCATCTCGTTCGGTTGATGAACATCTCGGCCGGGGTGGAATTCTTCTGACCGAGGTGACTTATCTGATCCTAAACTGAGAGTTAAGTGTTAGAGTTTGCTAAATCCTATTCTTATTACACCTTTCTGGTTCAATACAAGCTTAGGATGAGACTTACCCGGTAATTCCTTAGTTTGTTTACCAACGATCATAAGTGTAGGTAATAAAGGTTTATCCTTTATTGGGGTTTGAGTGTGCTTCCATCCCATCTTTGTGAGTTAGCCTGAGACTTACCCGGTAAAGGTTGATTCTATTCCCTTAGATGGTATGTTAGTTTGAGGTTATAATTCTTTATCTTGATTCCTTGAGACTTACCCGGTAATAGGAGTTACGGTTTAGGATTAGTGTGTAGTGAGACTTACCCGGTGATCTACTCCACTTTAGAAACACCTTCCCCACGCAAAAATCTCAGCTTTGTCCGCTTATCTACAGATCTTGAGTTGGAACCACAACTAGATGCTTTAACCCCTAGAATTGCATGTTTGCTTTATTGACTTCTTATTCATCTTTGATTGTGTTAATCGCTCTTGTGGTTAGTATTGACATAAGCACACCGTATTGACTTTGTTTCACCGAGTCCCTGTGATCGACCCCTGGAATTTTCTTGCTTTTACTACGATTGACCCGTACACTGCGGGTTCGCATCCTTGTTTTAAGCTTAAGTCTAGGGTTATAAATTTAAAGCTTGCACACACCGTTTGGAGCGAACATGTTTTTGGCGCCGTTGCCGGGGACTTGGTCTAGACCGAGCCGGTTACGGTTTGTTTTCGGGGCATTTGCCCCTGTTGCTACTAACTACTCTTTCTATGAGTTTTGTAGTTTTCAGGATTTCCGATGACTACATTTGATCCAGCCTGGATAGCAAGGCAAAGTGCTAGGGCGGACCATTATGAATACTTGGAGGAGAAGTACTCCTTCTACTGGTTCAACAATGAATGGAAAAGAGAAGAGGCCATTAAGCATGAACTTGCAATGTGGGATGAACTGAATGTCCCTAAAAAGATTTGTGAGCAACCCCTTGAAGATTCTCTTGAATCAAGATGGGAGAGGTTGATGAAGAAGGTGGAGGAGCTCAAGGAAAACACCCTATCCTATGCTAAGCCGGAAGAGGAGCATAAGGAAGTGTTGCAAGTTCCAAGCACCCCTCCAATCAAACCAGAAGTTTCTCCTGAAGCTTTTGAGGGAGAAGAAGATTTGGAAGATTTCGATCTAACTGTTGAGACCTCGGTCGAAGTGGAAGAGATTTCGGCCGAGATGGAAGAATCTGCAAAACCAGAAGTGGAAGATGCAGAGAACCTTGGCCAAAGTACTGAAATTGTGGTCAAAGTTGAAGAAAGACCAGCAAAACTGAGAGAGATTTCGTGGGTGGATTATCAACCCAACACGAAACTTGTCTCAAGCTTTGGAGAACTTTGCAAGGTACATTCTCCTACTTCATTTGAATTCCCTATTAATATTTCTGAATTTTTCAGGGAAGCACCAAAGAGTTGGAGGTCTCTTCCGAAAGAACCTCCCAAAATCAAGATGAAGTCTTCCTTGAAATTGTTGGAAGAGGAAGCTCCTCGGATCATGAGGAGTGGAGTTGGCAAGCACTATACCGCTAAGGCGATGAAGAGTCTCTTGTTCAAGTATGGGGTCCCTCGCATGCTCAGGACCCCGTACCATCCCCAAGCTATAGATGGGGAAGCTGCTATAATTCTCGAGAAACTGTTTTCTTGATCAAGGAAAGGATGGGACGCGAGGAATGTCCCATTGAAGTGCAGGAAGTCTAGACGAATTCCGGTGAGAATCAAACTGTACAAGCTTGTACGTGGTAGATCTTACCATTTGCCGGTGAAGTTAGGAACCGGAACCTTCTTGGAAGATTTTTACGGATGTGATGAGCACTTCACGACATTCGAAGTGCATTGAGTAATCCCACTCCGTATGGTCCACCTAGCGACCTTAAGCCAAGCGCTTCTTGGGAGGCAACCCAAGGTATTGCTTTCTTTTCCCGTTTTCTAGTCTAGCTTAGATAGTTTTGTTTTTGCTTTGCTTTGCTTTGTTTTTGGCGTTCTGGACAGACAATAGGGAATATCTAAAGAAGGAACATAACTGGAAGGACGGAAGTTCGAGATTCTGAGAAGATAGAAGCATCTCGGTCATTGTCAGAGCATCTCGACCGAGTTGATTCTTGAGCAACCGAGGCGACTAGGGTTTCTGCAGAACCACCTCGGTCCGTACCACCTCGGTCCAGTCGAGACCATCTCGACTGAGGTGACAACAGATCCAGGAACGGTATAAATTGGGAAAAAATTTATTTTTACCTTTTTATCTTCTTCACCTCGACCGCGGCGACAGTCCACTTCGCTCTCTCTCAGATCTTGCTCGTTTTCGAAGATTTCTGCTTCTAAACTGTGATTGAAGGGCAGAGGAACCGATTGCAACAACAGATCTGCAAGAAAATCGAACGAATCAACCGAAACGAGGTAAAACAAGTCGAAACCCTAACTCGTTCATTCGCTTCGATTTGGGCTTTGGTTGCCCTTGATTCTGCTGAGAAAGGATTTAAGTACCCCTTAGGAAGCAATTGTAGTGATTTTGGGGGGAAAAGAACTGAATTTCTGAGAATTGGAATCGCAACTGTTGCGCCTCGGTCCGGTCAAGTTGCATCTTGACCGAGGTGATTCTTGAGGCTTGTCAGTGACCGAGGTGGTCTGACAGTGTTGAGTAAAAATGAGTTCCGATCGCCGCCTAGCCCTGAGAGACAGATCCTCACCCTCTCCTTCTTCCTCTTCCTCCCGTCCTTACCGCCCGGTTATCCACGAGAGATGCCAGGTAGACTATGAGCGCATAGCTAGCCGTCCAGTTATCGCACCTCGATTTCTGGACGTGTCGGCTTTTGATTGCCTAGGGTTAGATGCTGACCTTAGGAGGATGATCGCTACTGTCGGGCTGGATCAGTTTACTGAGATCCGAGCCCCAGCCTACTTGGAGCCGACCTTAGAGTTTGTTAGCTCCTTCTCCTACCTTCCCACAGACTAGTCTGTGAAGTACCGGTTGATGAACCGGAACTTCATAGTTCCTTTGGAGATATGGAGAGAGATTTTTGGCTTTTCCGAGCCCACCGCCACTGATTTCCCCTCCCGATCCGTAGCTAGGGAGTTTTGGGGGCAGATTGCCCATATTACCGAGCATGCAGACAGATGGCGCCCTGGAGATTCCAGGGAGAAGGTCATCTTCCACCCAGCTTTCAGACTAGCCCACAGGATATTTAGCGAGACACTTCTGGCGCGTACTGAGACGCCCCAGAAGATCCGACAGGGCGAGCTCTTCAGCCTCTACTGCATGGTTACAGGAGGTTTCCCAGACTTTGGCTTGCTCTTGGCAGAGGATCTGCACAAGATCAAGGCCAAGGCGAAGGGAGACATTTGCTGTGGAGGTCTAGTCACCCATATTGCTACCTATCACGGGATGGACCTCAGTGTATGCACGATGGTGGCGGCTCCGAAGCCGCTGGAATTACAGGAGATGATCACACGGAGGATTCTGGTTCCCCGTGGTTTGACCACTCCATACGTCGCCATGCCTTGGGAGCAGACTGCACCACAGGGGATCCGCTGGTCTGCTCAGTTCACAGTCTTTGATCCTCATTACTGGCAGACAGCTTGGGCTACACTGATGGAGGATCACAGAGAGACAGCAGCTGCCCCTGTTGAGGAGGAGGAGGATGACGACGACGAGGAGACGTTGGATGAGAGAGAGGGTGGTGTCCCGATGGATACAGGGACAAATACTGCAGGGACGAGCGCGCCACCGATTATCGACTTAGATGATGAGGAGGAGACGGAGCCTGCACCAGCTGAGACTTCTCCAGTCAGACCTGCTAGACGCAAGAGGCGCGGAGTGAGGGATCGAGCTGCCCACCGACAGATCGATGACCTGACAGATCAGGTTATTGACTCGTATCCTGCATTATCGCTGGATATCCGCGAGATGCAGGAGAGGCAGCACTATCAGCACGTCATGGCTCAGCTTCAGTTCGAGCGTGTCATGGGGTATCCGTTCGACCCGACACAGTATCCGTATGTGCCACCACCACCACCGCCGGATCGAGATTACTGAGGAGCTGCAGGATTTTCTTTATTTTCTTTTATGCAGTTCAGCTATTTATCCGGTGAGTACTCTCATTTTCTAGACTTTTATTTGACCCACTGGGACAGTGTGTCCCAAGTATGGGGTATTTGTACTTATCTGACTACGTGATGTATTTATTCGACTACCTTTTGATGTATGACACTTTATTTATCGGATATTTTCATATTTATGCTTCAGTTGCCTTTATAGGATTATTTGATATTACATGCATACCTACAGGTTATTTGATTGAGAAAAACGTCGAAACCGAAAAAAAAAATGGTTTTAAAAATTTTTTTTGACCTCGACCGGGGAGATTCTGGCCAAACGAGGCATTTCACCTCGGTTGAACCAAGAACACCTCGACCAAGGTAGGTTACTGAGAGTTTTCAAAAACGATTTTTTGTGTTACTTATCTGGATATGATCTCAGTGAAGATTCTGTTTACCTACTGGTTTTGAATTCTTTATGTGTTTGAAAGGTTTTATAATATGTTTAAGTTGCTAAATGCTTTGTTTGAAATTATTGGCATGTTTAATACTTTGTTTTTATCCAAATTATGTTGAATTTGAAGGTTGACACCGCAGGTTAAGTTCTCTCACTTTCTTCTTGGAAAGACCAAGGCAATTCATCTTCTTCTTCTTCTTCTTCTTTTTCTTCTTGATCATGCTTAGCCCCTCATATACATTTTGCCTCCCTTTACCTATCCAGGAATTTGGAAGCAAGCGAAGTGGTGAAAGCAAGTGGAGTTAAAGTTGAGAAGTGGCTGGAAGTGAAAGTGTTAGAAAGCAATAATAGGTTTGGGGAAGTCAATCATGAAGATGAGTAACTCGGCACCATTCACATAGCCGGGTGTTTGTGTCTTGCCAAAGTCGGATAAAGCGATATTCCTAACGGGTCATGGTATGTGCATCAAGGGTTTGATGCATCTCGAGAAATTGATGATTGCAGATTTCCTAGGCTTCGGTTATTGTGCACCTCTGTCCATGCATCCCAAAAAGTGAAGTAAAAGAAAAAGTGTTAAATAAGCAAAGCTTATTGGTGGAAGATATTGCAAGTCAAAGTGAAAGTGAAGTTCATCCTTTTCCCGGATTTTAGCACCACATTACCTTACATACATCCCTACCCTACACGTTTCTTGACCTTTTCTTTTGGGAAGCCCTTGAGACCTTGAGCTTGTTGATTGACTTAGCGGTTTAAATCGGATTATACATGATTAATTTTGATAATTATGATTTATTATGCATTCTATGATTTTATGCAAAGATGAACAACTTTCCTATATTTATAAAATGTTTTGAGCATATTGAGTTTTTAAATTCCAGGAAGTACTCTCTTAGAGTGATCTATGGTAGTTGCACACCATAAAATGTTTTTGAAAGACTTTTTCACTGATTTTCTTGACTTATAATCCATTCTATCTTATCTTTTATATGAGGAACTTGCTTGGGGACGAGCAAGGGCTAAGTATGGGGTATTTTGATAGCATGAATTATAGTCTATATTTTGGGGTTTGTTTGGACGTTTTATCTTTCATAATCTGCATGTTTGTATGTGCATTATGTGATTTTACTACCATTTCATCTACCTTTGCGAGAATCGAGGTCTACACCTAGCTTTGTTGTAATTGCAGGTAATTTGGTACATTTTGCATCAAAAAGGAGCGAAAGGAGTCATGAGTCAATTGGAGCTACATCCAGGGAGCATAGCCATGGATTAAAGATTTACTTTGGACCAGTTTTGAGAGATTTCACATTCAGTTGTGACTCACCTCGGTTGACCAGAGATTCATCTCGACCGAGGTGATCCAGAGACGCCGACTCGACCGAGGCGAACACCTAGGACGCGGCGAGAATATTTTATTCATGGATGAGATCTTTTAAAATTGGAAAGTGATCTTATATTTTTGGGCTTGGCTCCTGGAAGGAAGGAGATATGCAGAATCATATATTTTACCTATATTTATGGGAAAATATCTTTCTAAGATTTATTATCTTTGGAGGGTTATTTTCCTATAAAAAGGGTTGGATTTCCACAATTCCGATATCACGCTATACCGTCGATCAAGGTTTATAGCACGCAGCAGCAGCAGCCTACTCCAGTTGGGAGTTTCGAAGAACCTTTTTGAAGGTTGAAGGAAGATTGAAGTCCATAACTTTTATAGCTTTTTGGAGGGTTTTGTAAGATTTTCTTTAATTCCCTCATTGGTTGTCTTGTCTTTTTGGATTGCTATCCAAGGAACGCTTTGTTGTGATATTTGATTCAGTTATTGAAGTCTTTTCATTAAATTCTTCTTTGTTCAAATATTCACTTTCTTCCCATATATTTTAATACTTTCATTATGATGATGAGTGGCTAATTTCCTTGTGTGATTCTAGGGTGATTGGCTGAAGGTTGTGGGAAAAACAATGATAGAATAATCTTAGATTCCAGTAGGATCCTGAAAGTTCGAGTCTTTAACCTTAACCCTAAGCATCTCGTTCGGTTGATGAACATCTCGGCCGGGGTGGAATTCTTCTGACCGAGGTGACTTATCTGATCCTAAACTGAGAGTTAAGTGTTAGAGTTTGCTAAATCCTATTCTTATTACACCTTTCTGGTTCAATGCAAGCTTAGGATGAGACTTACCCGGTAATTCCTTAGTTTGTTTACCAACGATCATAAGTGTAGGTAATAAAGGTTTATCCTTTATTGGGGTTTGAGTGTGCTTCCATCCCATCTTTGTGAGTTAGCCTGAGACTTACCCGGTAAAGGTTGATTCTATTCCCTTAGATGGTATGTTAGTTTGAGGTTATAATTTTTTATCTTGATTCCTTGAGACTTACCCGGTAATAGGAGTTACGGTTTAGGATTAGTGTGTAGGGAGACTTACCCGGTGATCTACTCCACTTTAGAAACACCTTCCCCACGCAAAAATCTCAGCTTTGTCCGCTTATCTATAGATCTTGAGTTGGAACCACAACTAGATGCTTTAACCCCTAGAATTGCATGTTTGCTTTATTGACTTCTTATTCATCTTTGATTGTGTTAATCGCTCTTGTGGTTAGTATTGACATAAGCACACCGTATTGACTTTGTTTCACCGAGTCCCTGTGATCAACCCCTGGAATTTTCTTGCTTTTACTACGATTGACCCGTACACTGCGAGTTCGCATCCTTGTTTTAAGCTTAAGTCTAGGGTTATAAATTTAAAGCTTGCACACACCGTTTGGAGCGAACAATAGGTAATAAAGGTTTATCCTTTATTGGGGTTTGAGTGTGCCTTCATCCCATCCTTGAGAGTTAGCCTGAGACTTATCCGGTAAAGGTTGATTCTATCCCCGTGGGTGGTGTGTTGGTTTGAGGTTATAGTTCTTTTCCTTAGTTCCTTGAGACTTACCCGGTAATAGGAGCTTCGGTTTGGGATAGTGAGTAGTGAGACTTACCCGGTAATCTATTCCAACCTTAGAAACACCTTCCCTTGCAAAAATCTTAGCTTTGTCCGCTTATCTTTAAAAATTTTGAGTTGGAACCACAACTGGATGCTTTAATCTCTAGAATCCGCATTTCCCCTTACTTGACATATATCATCTTTGATTGCTTTGATCACTTTTGGTTAATTGCATCATTTGACTACCGATTCTGTGTTTGATTTCGCCATAGTCCCTGTGTTCGACCCCTGGAATTCTTGCTTTTATTACAATTGACCCGTACACTGCGGTTCGCGTATTTGTTCAAGAATACTTCTTGGGTTATGTATTTAAAGCTTGCACACACCTTTTGAAGCGAACAACCACATATTCGGCGATCTCATTTTTCATGTTCGCCCACCAAAAACTCCTTTTTGAGTCTTTGTACATTTTACTCGAACCCGGGTGTATAGAGTACGCAGAGTTGTGTGTTTCTTGAAGAATTATTTCCTTAAGTTTCTCATTAATTGGCACACATATCCGATCTTGGAACCATAAGGACCCAACATCTTGTAATATAAATCCAAGAGCTTTGCCAGAACTTACATCAGTGCATATCTTTATCAATTAAAGGTCATCAACTTGTTTTTGTTTGATCTCTTCTACCAAGGTTGCCATGATTTCAATCATACTCAATTGCCCTTGTTTGGGGTATAAATAGGTGGATATATGTAGTTTGGTGTATTAAAATTTGGGAACAATTCAACGGTCGGATTTAGAGTTATAAGGTCCCGAAGTAGGGTCGTAGTGCAGTTTTGTAAGAATGATGATATTTGGCTAAGTATAGATTTCTGGATTTTGGAACCATCTTTGGAGATTTTTGTAGGAGTTGTTGTTGAGTGTTTTTGAGAGATCTTTGCCCCTATGTTTAGTATGCATATCATAGAGGATCTAGAGATTTATTTCGGAATTTAATACTTTTATCCGAGCCTCATATCTTAAGCCAAAGTTGGACCTTAGCGACTTTTTATGAAAGTCAAGAATGTGTTTAACTCTTCTAAAACTTTAACAAACTTCCTTTCTAGAGTGAGAGTGTGATTTTGAGTTCTAAAGAATAGTTTGGAACCTTGTTATGGAATTTTGTAGAGTTTCGGGACTAGGGGTAAAATGGTCATTTACCCGCATAAGGGTATTTTGGTAATTTCTTTATGATCGATTATATATCTTAGAAGTTGGAGACTTCTAAGAAAGTGGGATACATTATTGATCCACGTGCCTTGTGTGACAGGCGTTGGAGTTTCTACGGTTGCGGACCGAGTTGAGAAATTGAGAGTTGTGATTTGATTCAAGTAAGTCCTTGCGACTTACTTAGCTGGTTTCTGAATATTAGTTGAGTGATAATAGTGGTGTGTGTACCATGTGTGTTATAATAACAAGTTGTTAGGACGACCGTCGTTATTATGTGTTAAGGCCCAAGTGTATGTATAACGGGCCGTGACATCACTGCCCAGCTCTGCCAGGAGACTGGGAGGTTCTCTATACCCAGACCATACAGGTACACGGTGAGATGCATCGGATCCACTCCTGATGGGTACACGGGGGCGGAGGCGAGGTTTGGGAATCCCTCGTGTCACAAAATAAGTATCATTAGTAAGAGTGAATGACTTAAATGAAGATAATAAATGGATTTGTTTGAAAGCATGATGAGTGTTTATTATTGCTATGTGTGTGTGTGCTATTATTATTCTGCTAATGTTTAGATAGCTAGCTAATGGTTGTTTTGTTGTGTTTCTAGATTTACCGCGGGTTAGAGCAGCAGCTGAGTGATCCGGAAGTAGTGGTCAGCCGGGTCTCCGTACTCCTTAGAGTGGGGGTGTGGGTTGTTTGCTTTGTTGTTCTTTCTTTTTGTTAAGACAGTTAGCCTTTTCCGTTGTTGAGTACTATAGGTTGTTAGACTTTGTTGCATTCATCCTTTTAAAAAATACATTTTTATGAATTTCGGTTTTTCTTATTTGTGTCTTGTTGCAAGATCCTAGTAATATTGTTGTCAAACTAAGGTCGGGACCCATTGTGAGGTCCTAACCAGTAATGTCCCGAGTTCTGAGAATTCGGGGTGTTACAACATGGTATCAGAGCCTAGGTTGGCAACAATGGCACTTGAAATCTTCTGAAAGACCGAATAAGTAATTAAGCAGAACCCGAAAAGGGATATGAGTTTAAAAAAAAAAAATTTGGTTTTCAAATGCATGCATAGTTTGGTGGGGAATAGAAAGTACGGCTGACCACCACTACTACCACGGATTTCAGTATGCTTAGTATGGACTTTATGTTTTACTTTATGTTGACTTATTAGTTTGATTATAAGGATATTTGATATAAATAAGTATATGCCGAAGATGAGTAGAAATTATAGTTATGTTATGTCCTTAACGGAGATAACATAATGAGTTTCTCACTCCATTGACACACCTAAGCAGACTCTAAAGGGTGTCAGTGCAAGGATAAGTATGCTAAACGTATGAGTATTACATTAGGCAAACATCCGGACAACTCATTCAAACCCTCCGGGGAACGTCAAAGAGGAAAAGGGTAAGACCCAAGACAACGCCAACGGAAATGAAAACCAAAGAACAAAGGATCTTGAGTCAAAGCAATAAGATTAAATAAAGAATATACATGAGAGTAGTTCCGGAAAAGCAATGCATGACCGTCAATTAGGAAAATTGGGAACAGCAACTCATAGACTCTTTCAAGTTGTGTAAAGTGACATTACAAACAAAGAGGATGACTTCAGAAATAATCATAGGCATGAAAGTCAAAGGGAGATTATGGCGATCCAGACAAGAGACATAGAAGGTAAGTTCACTGACGGGCCAGAAGGTGAAAGATTGATGCCAAAAGTAGGGTGAAATATGATCACTCTCGACAATCTACTCGACACCACAATTAAGATGAATAACCTAGACGATCATACGCGTAGGAGTCAAGATGAGATACATTGTCCATCCAAATATGAAGAATTAAAGATCCACAAAATGGAAGCTTATGGATTACGAGAAAGTGGAAGGTAGATTTCACAAGCATGGAAGTGGAGTGTCCTCATAGGACCCACGGGAATTACAACAAGGATCATGATGCAACAAAGATCGGATTTAGATACAGGTGGCAATGCAAACCAACACCCCAAGGAATAAGAGTACGTGAGAATGGCCTTGGTGAATTCGAGGGTCCCCAATAACTTCTCATTCACAAATAGATTTAAGTTACCAACACTAACGGTTCATATCAGATAACCGCAAGTAGACGATAACTAGGGTAAAAAGGATCATGAAGACGCACCTACAAGCTATCGTAGAAGATTTGATAAATCCGTTGACGGAAGAGGAATGATACAGTTGGACTCGTAAGAGTATAGCGATCTTATAGAGAGAAAGAGAAGTGTAGATTGTAGAAGGAGCTCAAGGAGTATAAACGGAGAAACTAGAGGAGATAGGTTTTTAGCAGGTATATCAAACTTCAAAAGAGATAGAAGAAAAGTAAGTTTATGATCTTGTAGAAGGTCAACTACACACTACTTGGTAACAACTGAGACTTTACACGTGTGGGTTAACTAGTGGTGATTGGTTGCCAAATAAGAAGAATAACCATAGAGTTACAAAAGAACTTTATCGACATGTGAAGACATATTTAAAGAGACCAACTGCGACAATTGTGAAGTCAAATCAATACGAGTGCTAGTAACACTGAATAAGTTCAAGTCAGTAACTCTAATTAAAATTTTTAGAGGAAGAGTTGACGGTTAGAAATGACCCCTTATATCAGTAATGGTATAAAGAGAATTGTTGTGAGAGCAGTTGCTTACCTCCTGACTAAGGAAAATATTACATATCACAGTTAATACAAATGGATTCGTATAAAAAGAACTAGAGGAGTAAGAAGAAGCAGATGATTTTGATCAAATCCTACGTCAGTCCAGATAAAGGGTACTTAGCATTCCACCAAAACGAGATTGATAGTGCGCTTTCAAAAAAAAATAAAAAAAAATTTGGTTTCAAATTTCTAGATTGACAGATGAAGTCGTGTGACTAAAAGATGTGACACAAAATAATTGGAGTTATAGAGGCGGCACAAACATAGAAAATATGATTTAATACCTTGGTGAAATGTCTTATCGAGTTGTGAGGTTATTGTAGAAGGAATCTACATTTTTGCTGGAACAAACATGAAAAAGAGTAAAGTGGAATGACTGAAGGTTGTTATACGGATCTTGTATCACCCCAATAAGATGATTCCAAAAAAAAAATTGTTTATATAAGAGTTTAATGAGAAATAGTGGTACTCCAATGAAATTTCAAGCTAATCTGGATAACCAGTAATTTTTATAAGGGGGAGTAGTAGCGAGATTGCGTACAATTGGCGTGCTAGAAATCCATTATCGACTGATGACATAAGGGTTGATGAAAGTAATAAGACCAATCAACGTGGTCCGTAAGGCGTGTACGAGAAAACTCAAAGAGATTTAACTATCCTACTAGGTGTAAAGATTTAAGGAAAGTAAAGCGACATGAGTATAAGGAAAAATAATAAATGCGATGCGGGAAATTTGATTTTTGAGAAAATCATATGCATCTGATGTTTATTATACAAATGGTACCGGTAGATGTTTAATAAAAGTCATGTTATCGGACCGATAACACTATGATGAATAAAGTGTAAACCAAGTGAATAGCTTAACCAATGAGAAGGAAAGTCATGTATCAAAAGGCGGCAATTGCTAACTTTAAATAAAGTGTTGAGATAAGATGTCTGTATGAAATCTATGCAAGAGTACAACACAACTGAAGTTTCAATACCGAATGAGTAGTGTTGATCAACTGACAAACTAAGCCGATGCGGACCAGGAAAATGTTACAAGATGAGTCATCTAGTAGAAGAGTTCACAAGACAAGCATGGGAGACCATCATGTAGTTAGTAGTTGTGTCTCAATATAGACTTGTCACCGCACCTCGAGAATTGGGAGCTAAATAGAAAGTTCCATGTCAAAATGGTAAATAAGTCAAGGTAGTGACTTGTAGGTCAACATGATGTACCCCTAAGTTGGAGGTCAAAAGGATTGTGAAAGGATAACCACATTGAGTAGTCTTGGCGAGTTCAGTCGAGTTTTGATGAGAGAAAAGTGAATTTTGGGAATTTCTAAGACGCCCGTTCCAATCCTTCCAAGGAGACGTGACCGGTGAGTCATTTTGTTGAGGAGTTTTCTAAAACCAATTGTGGAACTCCATGGGGGTCGAGAACCATAGTTGTGACAAAGATGGACAGTTTATTTCGAGGTTTTGGACAACCAGTAGTCACGACTAGCATACGAGTCTCTCCTTTAATTTAGTAACCATCTTTAGACTAACGATCTGTTTAAGGAGGATATTGCCATTATGAGAAGGGAAGTTACAGGTGAGCGTTTGGTAAATTATCCTGAATCATGGAAGATGCCATTATGATTAATGGGTGACAATAGATTGATCAGAGTAGCGCAGCGGTAGCGTGGTGGGCCCATAACCCACATACCAGGAAACTTAATTATATTATATCTATGACGTCAAGTTAAAGAATTATAGATCAACATGAGAAGTCCCTCATGAAGTTTGATTTTGAGTTATATCAAGACCTGAGAAGAAATAGGTGATTATTCATTAATTGAGGAACGATATGATGGAGTCATATTAAAGTATCAAGACCGAATGAATTGTTTCACAAAGAGCACTACAACACTTAGTAAAGTGTTGAGAGATGTCTAAGGTCATCGTTCTAGAGATGATAGTCGAATTCCTTTTGAAGGTAGGAAGTAAGAAAAAAAAATTTATAATTTATTCTTCGTAGAGTCATCAAAGGTTGTGAAAGTGGGTTAGGAAAGACAATCATTTGAAATTTAAAGCGGATTGAAAATTGATTGATTAACTAGCGCGCCTACCTCCAGTTTCCACGGGCCTCAACGAGAGGATACATACTAGAATTGAGACATGTGCTCATCTATGAGGATCTGATAGTTGAGCCAGATCATACTTTTGTAGAGTACCCAGTATCCGTCCTAGAGTACAACACTAGACGTTTGTCGTCTAAAGATATACCGATGTTGAGGATCAGTAGTCTAGACGACGATACGACGGGGCTACCTGAGAGGCAGAGGATAACATTAGAAGTAGTGATCCTGAGTTCTTTGCGGAGTTAGCCGCTACCTCAGCACCGACGAGTTAGTACTCGAACTTGAGATGTGTAATCTATTTGGTTATGTATTGATTTTCATGATTGAGTTTTGTTATTTCATATGTTGCTCGTGTATGATATTTGAGTCATAATTGCATGAGTAGGGGACAAAGATTCTTTGGAGGAATAGCTAGATACTCCGGACTAGTTATAGAATGTTACCCTAGTGATGTACCTTATTTTAAGTTTCGGGACGAAACTTATTTTTTAGGGGGAACTAATGTAATAACCGAAAAATTTTACTTTCGAGTTATTTTGAGACAACCCGGAATCCAACTAGTTTGGACTTCTTCCGTCTTATGTTCAAACCATGGAACCTCCATGACCAACATTTTATATAATCCATCACCTTATCATTTTATGTGATACTTTATATCATAAATCATCTATTCTTAGTACTTCATGTGGGTATAAATATATACCCTTTAGTATATCATATTATGTGGGTATATTTACACACATAGCGTACCTACATTATATTGCTTTATATACCCATTTAATGACATGTATACTCTACCTTTTTAATTTCCCATTTAAATCAAATAAGCAGTCAATATTTGTAACCCTCTTACAACCACAATTAGTGCTTTATATACCCATTTAATGACATGTATTGCAAAGAGTAACAATTGCCTCACTCATCCTTAATTCACCTAATCCCTCCACCTCCCTCATTTCATGGGATTTGATCCCAACATTTACGCACCCTTACCATCCTTAATTTACGTAATCCTTCGCTCACCGTTAGGAACATGAATGACTTATCCCAACTCTCTCACCTAGACTTCCATAACCGCAGCCCCATCTACCCTCTCTCACGATCGCCGATGGCGAATCTACACGCAACGCCATCGATGGGCTTCCTAGGTTCTGCAAGCAGAGGACATCGGTGCCAACGACTACCCTCATGGTTTCTGCAAATGGATGATCGGTGTCATCGGCGAGCCTCCTAGTTTCCGCAAATAGACGACATCGGGGAGCCTTCCATCCCTGCACACCGTCAACCGGGAAGTCCTCTCCATCCCTGCACACCGCCGATCGATACGATCCGCCCCAACCTCTGCTCGTATTCAACCGCAGCCTGGAAACCGGTACCGTCACCGATCGAAATCGCCGAGGTAAACTTGCGGTTCTCTTCCTCATCAAACTCAAATTATCGCTGCGTTGGTAACTCATGTATACTCGTAGAATAGTCGCTCACCTTGGGCTTAGAGAACTCGATCGGACTTCTCTCGATTGCGATCCCGGTACTTAACCATGCTTCACATCCTTCTTGATCGTGGGTTGTTGTCCATGGCTACCAAAGTTGCACTTTTACAATAGTGAGTCTCATATCCCATTCTTTTTGTTTGTAGTACTGTAATTGTAGTAATGGATGGTTAGTTTCAATAGTTTAGGAAGAGTAGCATTAGAGTGTTGACATTTGGGGTTGGCTCTCACATACCGGGGCTCAAAATGGGTAGGTTGGGTTTAGTTCATGGAAAATATGGGCTCTGAGTTTTGAACTCAGGAAGTATGGGTAGTGTGGAAATCCAGAGTGCTGCTACCAGTGAGAATCGAAGTCGGGACCTCCTACATGCCTTCCTCTTTTCCAGAATTTTTATGGTGAACTGCTGACTTTATGGATGAGTTTAGAGACCTTAACGTGATCATCCACCGTTGAATTTTGGATACGTTGTAGGTGGATACATGTAGTTTTGTGTATTAAAATTTGGGAACAATTCAACAGTCGGATTTAGAGTTATAAGGTCCCGAAGTAGGGTCGTAGTGCAGTTTTGTAAGAATGATGATATTTGGCTAAGTATAGATTTCTGGATTTTGGAACCATCTTTGGAGATTTTTGTAGGATTGTTGTTGAGTGTTTTTGAGAGATCTTTGCCCCTATGTTTAGTATACATATCATAGAGGATCTAGAGATTTATTTCGAAATTTAATACTTTTATCTGAGCCTCATATCTTAAGCCAAAGTTGGACCTTAACGACTTTTTATGAAAGTCAAGAATGTGTTTAACTCTTCTAAAACTTTAACAAACTTCCTTTCTAGAGTGAGAGTGTGATTTTGAGTTCTAAAGAATAGTTTGGAACCTTGTTATGGAATTTTGTAGAGTTTCGGGACCAGGGGTAAAATGGTCATTTACCCGCATAAGGGTATTTTGGTAATTTCTTTATGATCGATTATATATCTTAGAAGTTGGAGACTTCTAAGAAAGTGGGATACATTATTGATCCACGTGCCTTGTGTGACAGTCGTTGGAGTTTCTACGGTTGCGGACCGAGTTGAGAAATTGGGAGTTGTGATTTGATTCAGGTAAGTCCTTGCGACTTACTTAGCTGGTTTTTGGATATTAGTTGAGTGATAATAGTAGTGTGTGTACCATGTGTGCTATAATAACAAGTTGTTAGGACGACCGTCGTTATTATGTGTTAAGGCCCAAGTGTATGTATAACGGGCCGTGACATCACTGCCCAGCTCTGCCAGGAGACTGGGAGGTTCTCTATACCCAAACCATACAGGTACACGGTGAGATGCATCGGATCCACTCCTGATGGGTACACGAGGGCGGAGGCGAGGTTTGAGAATCCCTCGTGTCACAAAATAAGTATCATTAGTAAGAGTGAATGACTTAAATGAAGATAATAAATGGATTTGTTTGAAAGCATGATGAGTGTTTATTATTGCTATGTGTGTGCGTGCTATTATTATTCTGCTAATGTTTAGATAGCTAGCTAATGGTTGTTTTGTTGTGTTTCTAGATTTACCGCGGGTTAGAGCAGCAGCTGAGTGATCCGGAAGTAGTGGTCAGTCGGGTCTCCGTACTCCTTAGAGTGGGGGTGTGGGTTGTTTGCTTTGTTGTTCTTTCTTTTTGTTAAGACAGTTAGCCTTTTCCGTTGTTGAGTACTATAGGCTGTTAGACTTTGTTGCATTCATCCTTTTAAAAAATACATTTTTATGAATTTCGGTTTTTCTTATTTGTGTCTTGTTGCAAGATCCTAGTAATATTGTTGTCAAACTAAGGTCGGGACCCATTGTGAGGTCCTAACTAGTAATGTCCCGAGTTCTGAGAATTTGGGGTGTTACAACATCTATCCTTGTCGAATCCTTGTATTGAATTTCATTTGTGAGACATGCCATGTACTCTTATTGGACCTTTTTTTGACTTAAAGCATCAACTACTACGTTGGCTTTTCCAGGATGCTATTTAACCTCAAGATCGTAGTCTTTTAAAAGATCTAACACTAGTACAGAAATGCACATTTAACACGGTTCCGTGTGCATTATTTAGCACGATTTTGAACCGTTCTAAAATTGTCTGTGGTAAATGTGTTTAACACGGTTGAGCCAGAACCATCTTAAACGGGTTTACCACGGTTCATGTTTCAACCGTGTTAAACGGGTTTACCACGGTTCATGTTTCAACCGTGTTAAACACTTTTACCACGGTTAGGCGTGAACCGTGTTAAACGTGTTTATCACAGACCGTTTTAGCACGGTTAGGCGTGAACCGTGTTAAACGTGTTTACAACGGTTCACACCGAACTATGTTAAACATGTTTAACACGCTTAAGATGGACCGTGGTAAACATGTTTATCACATGTAGTTTTACCACGGTTCCATCCCAACTGTGTTAAAAGTGTCGTGTCAATCGTGTTTATCGGTTTTCTTCGAACCGTGTTAATCGTGTTTTCCACGGTTCTCCTCGATCCGTGTTAATCGTGTTTTCCACGGTTCTCTTCAAAATGTGTTTAACATGTTTAATACGGTGCTATAGAACTGTGGTAATAATGTTGAATCCTGATAATAATACTGAACTGTGGTAAATTAGTTGCGAGTGTTAAATGTGAATTTGACCGTGATAAATGTGTTTATCACGGTTTCATCTACAACCGAAGTAATACTATATATTCTTTTTTGGTTATGTTATATTGTTGCGCATATATACCGTACACCTATAGTAATCCAACACAATGAACAAGCTAAACTGAGAGGCTAACCGACAAATAATACTCAAAGACAATCATCAACAACACCATGATGATCGATCAATCAAATATAATCATGTCAATTTACAACAATAATTATTTCGATCATCTCAAAATACTAATCACTAAAAACCCATAAGTATTTCATAAGATACCTAGCTATTTACTTCAATATTCGTTCTTTCAATTTAGTGAAACCAATGCAACTAGTGTACACGTATAAATTGTTGCACATACCAACCCACTGATCTCGAACCTCATCGATTTGCTTTTGTGAATACGACACCGACTTAGATGAATCCGAAAACCACTGTCAATTAAGGGGAAATGATTTAGTGAGAAAATATGTCATATATACATGACAACACAAAAAAAAGTGAATATAGTTGATGCAAACCATAACTATAGTGAACTTCACCAATAATACTTAGAGAAGTAACTACAATTATACACATACCTTCTTAGGAACTTGATCTTGTCCTCCAGCGATAATCTCTTGAAAAAATTGAAGGACATAATAACCACAATTTACATTATTTTTCTGGTGAGGACACCAAAAAATAATCAACATTAATGCATTTAAAGAATAGTCATCACATTTTTTTATAAAATAATAAATTGAAGAGTGAACCAACACATTTCATAACAAACTTTTGACAACAAAGATAACTAAAACTAACCTTTACTTCAATCCACTTTATCGCCTTGTTTAACTTGTTGAGAGATTTGTTAGCAATCCACACCTTCATACCCCTATTTACACAAAATTACATTAATACAAGGTAGAATGGTATTGACTTCTTAGATATATTTATAACATGTTTCATACTTACGTTTCAATTATATGCTTGATGTCTCCTGCCAATTTTTCTCCAGTTGGATTGAGGCAAAAGACTACATTCATAAATGGATTATCAACACACAACAACTAGTGTCCCCTAGGCAATATTCATATGATTAAAATTACTCAAATAAACCAAATTTAACAAAATAATTGTAATATGAATAACATATCAATATTATAATTAACACTTACTTGGTTAAATATGGAGCAAAGAATAATTGTTTTGTTTGAGCTTTTTCCATAGCATTCGCAATATATACTGATCGCGTAGTGTTGATGTCTTTAGATTGAGATCTATCCAATTTTGTGGGCTCTTCGACAATGTTTGGACATAGAAAACCAAATTGATCTAGTGTCTTTTGCTTTTCACAAGCCTTTAGCAGATACCTATCTCATAAATTTCAGATTTTATCACAACGTTAACAATGCATATTGTGGCATATACATACATGTAAAATTAAATGAGTAAAAATCACTTACCTGATATAGACAAACACATGTACTAGTCCAATCTCATCCTGCTTCAATAATTTGAAGATATCCTCTTTAGTAACTTGCAATTTCCCCTCATTCTTAAATGCTTTAAAAATTGGAATCACAATTGTGATTCTCATGATTTTGGCAATTATATGCATCATCCCCAAAGTTGAGGTGATAAGTTTCACATATTTATCCATTGTCAACCACTCCTCCCCTTGTACCTTCATTGGTGGACTTTTTGTGCTCGTATTTGATGCTTTCGAAAGTCTATCAAAGTTATCACTCATCTCCATTCCATTCTTCTCATTTAGCAATGGAATTACCTTTCACACAAACCATCATTAGATCTTGCGAAAAATAAGTAATCAAGCAATAAACTTATCAAATAGTTACCTTTTCCAAATAAATGAGTTCAACTGGTCATTCCACAAAACCGTGCAAAGCATCAAATATAACAGAAGCTTCTTCAATAGGTACAGGTAATGGTGCAACAAGTACCTTAGGATCAGTGACGGTAACCTTCACGTGTCCATGTTTTAATGGCTTATTATGAACCATTGTCACTTCCGAATCAGGGCCCTTAAATACTTTTCCTATGGCAACTATTGGATGACCCGGATCTAGTGAAGTCAATTGGCAGTCAGTCCAACCCTAATGAGCATTGATATTGTCAACACCAACAATGTCTAAATACAAGTAAAACAAAAGTTCACAATATTAGAGCTTACCTCGGGGAAATATGTATTATAACAACTTTTCACTTGTAATTTCCCCTTCTCACTTACACTTTTGTAGATTTTCACTTTGCAATTTTGCCACATGCTCCTTCAGTACTCGTATTTCAACTTCCATCTTACTTATCTTTTCTTTATCTTCGGAAGGAGATGGAGTAACATTTTTACCAAAAAACTTTGATATATTCACCCCTGACCCAACTGCTAAAACACGACTGGGATGATCTTTCTTTTCCAAAACTGTAGCTAACAGATCTTGTCATCCAGAAAGAACAGCTTCTCCTTTATATGCTTGTTGTGCTAGCAACTCTTAGTAATTATATTAGTAGTCCAACAAATTAAAGAGTTTTAACATCGATACATTGAAGATATGAGTAAAAATATAATTAAAAGTATAATACATTTACCATTTGATCAACTACATGCTTAACAAATTCATCCATGTTACCATCTTTACCGACCCTTGCCTTTTCCACAACACATCTCGTGGTATATATGATAATTTGGCCAGTCGATGGTAGGCCCTCGGAATTTCTTAACTCGTTTTGAGCCTCTAAAATCTGCACAACAAATTTTAAATTATTAAATAATAATAATAATAATAATAATAATAATAGAATTTGTAACAAAAATATTTACTTACCATTTCTTCTTCCAAAGCAGCATATCCTTTACGAGATCCTTTGTATTTATAAACATACCTCTTCACAATCTCTCAATGTTTTAAAGTTTCCTCCTATTCAATTAAAAAACTATACAATTTGAATTGCATGTGTAGACATGATTGAAAGGTGGCAACTAATGTCAAACTCATACATGAAACTTGAGACTTTCCCTAGTTGCTATAAATAGCTTCCACATCTCTTCATCAATGAATGGATAATAGGGAGGAGGATTAGGAATAATATTTCTTTTTTTATCTTTCAAGCATCTACTTGTCGACTTTGATTTAAAAGTTCTAAAACTCTCCGAAGCCTCACTCAAAAGCCACTTTTTTTTGTGTTCAGAAACATCAAAAATACCCTACAGAATACATGCAACAATGGTATATTAAAACAGCCTCAAAAACAACAACTAAACTCTCAAAAAATATATCAACAAACAGATCAACAAACTGTCACAAAAGAGCCTCAAAACAATGAGTAAATTATATCAAAAAAGCCTAAAAACATAAAAACTAGCTCACCCTGTCTAAAAAACAGCAATTGAACTATCTAAAACTATTAAGAAAACATCAAATAAACAACTTAGTTATCTAAAAAACATCTAACTCTTGACGACTCAAAACCAAATAAATCACGACATCACTAATATTGTAAGAAAACTAGCAACCAAAATGATTCTGACAGTACATGTGCATCAATTTATCAAAAAAATAACTCAATTTAGGTCAGAATGCTTAAAGTCATCAATTAGAGTCAAACTATATATAGAGACTTGTATCAAAATAATTTATTAAAAGTGGTAAAGTTTGGCTAGTATTATAAACATTACCGATACATCTATTCAAATAGCTTCTTTGATATGATCCGGCACTTGATCCCATCTCAAGTAATTGATATTCACTCAAGAACGTGTAGACACCCCAATGTAACTCTTGAAATTAGCACGAATTTTCCCTATCACTTGTCCTTTGGCATTCCATTCGACCTTCATCTTCTCTCCCTTATCCCTTAGCCGCATAATCCTTGGTACAAGCTAGCGCGATGATTTGATTTTGTTAGTGTCTTCTTCAACATCTGATTGCTCTCTCTCGGATTCTTCGCCGGAGGAATCCATTAGCCTATAAAAAAAACATCACAAATGAGTAAATTTTATAGAATAGTAATGATATTTTTAAATATGTAACAAATCAACTAATATCAAATTAAGCAAATACTTCCAATTAATTTAGAAGCAATAGCTACATATTAATTTATCATTTATTTTCAATTAGTATAAATATATCCACAATCAAGGAAGAAATAAATTTGCTACTTATGTATTCTTTCTTTTACGTTTGGTTTTACGACGTTTGTTAGAGGTAGCAGCAGCTACAAAATCGGTTTTACGACGTTTGTTAGAGGTAGCAGCAGCTACTAAGATGGAGATTTGAGTCGTTGAGTAACCGGGTGCACTCATCACAAATGAGTTGTATTCGGTCAAAAGGCGGCTTGATTTGTGAAAAATGGAGATTTGAGTATGTCCATGTGATGTGAGGCATCTTAGGACACTAACATTTCTAATCATTGAGGTATTGGCTATTGTGCACAAATGCTTAATCTCTCAAGTAGAAGAAGTGTATAAGAGCAAATAAAAAGAGTGGGTGCATTGGTTGAAAGTTTGTGTAATGTTGGGTTGAAAATCCTTTTTCCCCGGATTAGTACCACAAGGCTAAAAAAATTTCCACCTTAATCATCTCCTCTTGGTGTGATCTTCTAAGTCCTCATGATTTATGTACACATGTGTTTGGCTAGTGATGGAGATTTGATTGTTTTTGCAAGCTATGACTATCTTGAAATTGATTGTATAACATGAGAGCATATGCAATGTATCATCATTTTTCTTGTATGGCTTGCTTGAAATGTTTTTTTTTCCCTATGTGCTATAACAATCATATTGAGAGTGATCATACTTGAAGCACTATCATAAGATTCTATATTTATTTTTGATATTTTTATTGTTATGTCATCATTTTACTTTGGTTTTGGTTTTTGCTTGAGGACAAGCAATGTCAAGTATGAAGTATTTTGATATCATGTTTTTATTAGGTTTATGAACATATTTTTAGGATTAGTTTTAGCATGTTTTGACACGAGTTTGTATGTTTTGTTACTAGTTTTCGTTACATTTCAAGTATGGAGGTCTACACTCGTTTTGTCTTTGTTTTCAATAGGATTGTTGGTGTTTCGGTGCATGATGGAGACATTAGGATATGTCTTTGAAGACTTGATGAAGAGATTATGACGTTGGGGAGAACTTGTCAAAGGTTAGCAAGGAGATCCATGCAAGGAAATCATGCAACGATCAGGAATAGAGAAAAGGAGTTGCTCGTGCAAAAGATGTTGTTACTCATGCACGTTCGTGCATTTTGACTGTCTTGAAGCTTTTGTCGGGTTGCACGAGCGTACAACGTTCATCTAATGCACATCTTTAAGAGACATTTGACCTTCTTGGTTGTTTAAACATCCTTATAAAGACTTTTTTGGGACTTTTGAACTAGCAAATTATCAACCTAGATTTATTAGTTTGGAAATTAGAGAGGGGAGAGAAAAGGAGACTAGAGAGAGATTTGGGATTGAAGTTTTTCCTTCTTCCATGTTGAACCTTGTAAGTTCTTTTACTATGATATTTGCTAATTCTATTTCTATTATGTGTGGCTAATTCTCTAAGTTGTAGGTTTGAAGATGAATCTAACTATGTTGAGATAGACTAGGCTCTTAGAATTTCTTGAATATAAATTTGATTATTTTGATTGATTTATATTTTAAGTAAATAGATCTATACCTAGATGATTGCTAGAAACCGAAAGGTGGTATGAACTGTTGGAAAATAAGGTATAGCCTTGAAACTTAATTGTGCAAAAGTGACTTAGATCTCTTGAGGAGAAGTAAGTTGTCATATATGCATATTTTATTTGTTAAAATTGAGACCGAAAAAAGATGTTTGAATTGAATTGGTTTCTTGTATCTAAGATCTTAAACGTTGTTAATTTATTTACCTTTGTGCAAAAGTAAATGTTAAATTGTTAAGGCACGTAACTTTGAGCCCGAAAAGAAATTAGTAATACTTTAGGCAACCTACCTTCATGATTATAGTCAGATTTGTTAAGAAAAGAAAATGTTTAAGCTCTATCGTTGATTCATAGTTGTTAAAATTTCCAATCTTGGAATATAACTCCCATATAACTCAATTTGGTCTTAATTCATTGGTTTCAACCACTTTGAATACTAAAAACAAACAAATATTTTCCACTTTTATTTTACCTTTTTGGCTTTGAGAACCGGTTTAAAGTTGTGATCTATACTCCTAAAGTCTTTGAGATTCGACACTCGTTTATACTCACATCAATTAATATATTTATGCACACACACGCACGCACGTGCGAGCACACACACACACATATATCATGAACATTGGATAATGATGAAAGTAGGTAGCCATCTAAAATCGTCTTGGGTATAGACAAACCAAGATCGTGCTTTCCAACTCTTATATGTAGCACCTCAAGTTCTGGGAACTCGAAACGTTACGGGCTAGGACCTCACAATGATTCCCGACCCTCAAAGTAGCAACAAGAATATCGGATCTTACAATAAGGCACAAATAAATGAAAACCAAAACTGTTATAAAAACCAAAGGAACACAAAAGAAAGCGTCAAAGACTCGCAATCGAGTTCAAAACGAAAGGGAAAGAACAACAACTGAAATATAAACCCGATCCCGTCTTATAATGTACGGGAAACCCGGCTGACCACACCGTCCGGATCACTCAGCAACATCTCTAACCTGGGGGACATCTACAACATCGGTATAAACCGTTAGCTAACATTCTAGATATCAGAAAGACAAAAAAGACACAAACACACATAAGGTAATATAAACATATATCATGCTCGCACTCAACCGGTTATTATCTTTCATTAAGTTATCCATTACTAATTCAACTTCTTTTGTCACATGAGAATCTCCCAAAGCTCGCCTCCGCTTCCGTCTGCCGTCAGGAATAGATCAGTATTGTCCGTTACCTGTGGGTCTGGGTTGCAAGAGCTCCTCCTAGTCTCTTGTAGAACTAGACAAGTGGTCACCGCCCGGTTATCATACACTTGGGCCAATTACGGTTATAAAGGTCAATCCTAGTCCTGTTATCCGTTATAACAATAAAGTAAACAAACACCACCAAAACAGTCAAACCAATATACGGAATGCAACTAAGTAAGTCCATGAGACTTACCTCACTCGAAGGTAAACTCAGAAATCCGCTACTGTTCAATTTCCCGAAGGAAAGGAAGAATATCTTCTCAGATAAGGCATCGGGGATCAGAAACTGAACGAATGCTAGAAGTCTACATACTTCTAGACTCAATGATCTCTAAGAGATCTACTGCAGCGTGCTAGAAGTTCCCTACTTCTAGTCTCAATGATCGCTAATGATCTGAACATGTTAGGATAATGATTCATAGTCTAAAGGTTCGCAAGGAACATCATCAACAACATAGCTCAAAGGCGTAACCAACTCATGGGGATCGATCAAGCCACTAACTGACATTTACACTAATCATCTAGGTCCAGCCTAGCATGCTCTAACATAAGGAAAAGGCAAAGGAAGCAAGGAAGGAAGCAACTCACCAAGAACGGGTGATACCGCAGAAGAACCACGGGGCGGCCAGACAGAGACGCAGGGGTGGCACTGGGCAAAACCGTGGGGGCGGTTCTGTGACAAAAGGTTGTGTCGGAGCTTCCTTTAACAGCGCAACACAACAAGAGATCCAAAGCTCGATTCTTTAATCCTCACACGTCAAAACTCAAACAAGAGAGCCTGTGAACATCTACGTATCAACCACGAAAAGGCCAACAAGAATCAAGACTCGATCTTGATTCAAGAAGAAGAAGAAGAAGAAGAAAAGAGAAAGAGGCAGAGAAAGAGAAAGAAAAAGCATGCAACATGCACAAGAACATGTAGAAGAATCAAAGGAATGAAGACTTACACGTTCAGCGGGGTTCACAAGGAAGAAGGTTGCAACTTGCTCGAGATTGAAGAACGTAAGCAAGAAACGGAAAAAGGAAGAGAATGCAAGGATTTATAGAGTACAGTTGGAAAGATAAGGACGTTTTAGGGTTAGAATATCTTAGGAAAGCCGACCTAAGGATAGAAGATTGGATCTTCTAAGAAAGGAAACAAGGTAAAAATGAAAAGAAAACAAATCCCGCGATCTGGGGTCAGCCGCACCCGCGGAATGACCCTGCCGCGACCGCGGCTAGCCGCTGGGGTGACTACTATCACCGTAGGGGTGCTGACAACAAAAAACCGGTTGTTACATCATATCCCCCTATAAAGAAGTTTCGTCCCAAAACATTCCACAACCCACAAGATCACACAACAACAAGGATGAAGCAGAAACACTGATCTCAACACATATTCCCTCGCGGGGCACATAACTCAAAACATCACACAAGCGTGTACACAACTCAACAAAAGAAACCGAAACTCAAACATCTACGCTATAGGTACATCCAACTCAGCATAAAACTCCGGATAGTTCCTCTGGATACTATTCTCTATCTCCTAAGGTTCCTCATTATCTCCTTGCATCGACCATTGAATCTTCATCATCAATATGTCCTTCGACTGCAAGCGTCTCGTACTACGCTCTAAGACAGCTACCGGATGCTCTACAAACATATGGTTTGGCTTGACCACTAAATCCGCATGGCTGACGATGTGTCTTGAGTCTGGTACATACTCTCGTAACTGAGACACATAGAAGACCGGGTGAACACCCTCAAGTCTCGTGGCAAAGTAAGTGTGTATGTTGCCTCTCCAACTCGCTCAAGAATCTCGAAAGGTCCGACAATTCTGAGACTCAACTTCCCCTTGATGCCTCGTCCCAACACAACGGGGTATGACATCTTTGTCCATATAAGGCATCGTAAGTAGCCATCCTGATCGATGTGTATCAATTGTTGTTATACAAAAACTCCACTAAAGGAAGGTGGTTTGGCCACACTTGTCCCTTGTCTAACACGCAGGTTCTCAACATATCCTCTAGAGTTTGGATGGTCTGCTCCGATTGACCATCGGTCTGAGGATGATAAACAGTTGTGAACTGTAGACTCGTACCTAGGGTGTAACACCCCAAATCCTGAGAACTCGGGGAGCTACTGGTTAGGACCTCACAATGGGTCCTGACCTTAGTTTGACAACAATTTAACTCGGATCTTACAACAAGGCACAAAAGTATTTAAAACCTTTGAAAACTATAAACAATATATACATCGAAATATGTATCAGCCTTACAAGAAAAGATATTACAACGACGCATATGAAGAACAGAAGACATCCCCGTCCCCAACTAAATGAGTACGTGGACCCGGCTGACCATTTCCTCCGGATCTCTCTACAACTGTCTTAACCTGCAAGGCATCTACAACCGGTGTAAAACCGTTAGCTAACATTCTACGCATAAGTATAAAGGTAAAAGCACAAACACACAACATACACAATCAACATGCACACTCAATCCTTTTATTATCTTTAATTAGGTGGTAGGTCATTACTAATGATACTTATTTTGTGACACGAGAGATTTCCAAACCTCGCCCCTGTCCCCGTTTACCAACGCGGAATGGTACTAATGCATCTGACCGTCTACCGGACTAGGCTGGTCGCAGGGAACCTCCTAAACTCTCGCAAGAGCTAGGCATATGATGTCACGACCCGTTATCATACACTTGGGTCAATTACGTAAATATAAAGTCGGCCTAATCCGGTTTCGTTGTTTATCATAACTAACAAACACCACTCATACACATTACACTCATACAAGAAGCCAGCTAAGTAAGTCCGTGGACTTACCTGAATCAGATCTCGACTTTCTATTTTGCAAATCGATCTGTACAGTTGGAATTCAGTGGCCTGTCAAAGGAGGCAAGTGTGTCAGCACAGTTTCTAGGTGATTAGAAGTCTAAGACTTCTAAGATAGTAGGTCTTAATAGAACGGAATTGATTACAGTATAAATTTATGGTAAAATGACTATTTTGCCCTTGGTCTCGAAACTTCCAAAAATTCCTTAATTCATACCTAAACTATTATTTGAGACTAAAGAGTCATATTCTAACTCCTAAAGATGAGTTTGGTTACAAACTGACAATTTACCCATTTCCTTATTTTTGGAAAGATCGTTAAGGTCCAACTTCAGCTTCAAATATAAAATTCGAATAATCTTATAAAAATTCCGAAATAATTCCCTAGATCATCTATGATATCTCATCTACTCCTAGGAGCAAGAATTTCTTAAAACTGTTCAACCATCACTTCTACAAAAATTTCTAAAGTTGGTTACAACACTTAACAAACAACACACTGTCTTAATTTTGAAAAATCATAACTCCTAAACAACTCGCTGGATTTATCCCAAACTTTGATATGTTTTACTATAAAATCGTATCTATAACATATTCAAAATTCAGCCGCAAAGGAGATCAAAATCCTATTTAAAACTATCTCACAAAACCGAATTTCAGCACAACAGAAAAACTGCCTACGACTCCATCTTTGAAAAATCATAAATCCCAAACCACTTGCTGGATTCCTCTAAAATTTTAATATGTTCTATAACAATATCCCAGCTATAACATATAAAAATTTCAGCCATAATGGATCAGTCTTTCATACCTAAATATTGTCATCAAGCTGGCTGCTCGTCGATATTGAAAACTAAGAAACTGCAACAGCTCATTGAAGTTTCTCCTTGGCTGTCATATATATGTTTCAAGATGATTTAGAGGAAACTATTAGCAGAATATATATGATGGGAAGCAAGGAGGAGATAGGGTTGTCACACACGAGACTCACAACAGATGGAGGCATGGTTGTTGCAGCACGCAGATGGAGAACCAAGGCTTCCAGTTCACTCGGGTTTGAGTGCTCCAGGAAAAAGAGCAACCATAGTCTTCAGAAGGCGCCAGTCTATAGTTTGCAGAAGAGGGGAGTCCTGATTCCTGTACGTGGATGGATCATTCCGAACAGGTGCAGCGAAGTAGGAGGGGAGGAGGGCACGCCTGCACTGCTGGCTCAATAGAAACGAGGAGAGGGTGTTGTTGCGTCTGTTGCAATCGTGTATGTGTGCAGGAGGGAGATCTGAAGGCGTTGGCAGTCTCAAGTCCTCCTGTTTGTGACGATGGTTGTTTCAAATCCTTGGCGGAAGGTGTGCAGCGTGATTTTAGAAGGAGTTACGGGACTTGAAGCGTCCATTGTTGTTGACGTTGCTGCTCTTCGAGTTGGGCTGGAGTCAAACGTAGCAAGGTTGGGCTGGAGTCAAACGCAGCAAGGTTGGGCATGCACAAGGGAGGAAGCGGAGGCTGGGCTCGAAGTGCTGCTGGGCCTGTGCAGCTGCGAGGACAAGTTGGGCTGGAGCAGGGCTGGAAAACTAGGCTGAAACTAAGTAGCAAAAAGTGGGCTGAAAGAGTGAATGAGGTTGTCGTTGCCTTGTCACAACCTTGTCAAAACGTGTCATGGTCTCGTCTCAGCCTTGTCGTGATCTCGTCTCAGCCTTGACATGCTCTCGTCTCAGCCTTGTCATGATCTTGTCTCAAGTCGTCGTTAAGAATTAATTATAAGAATTAGGGTTTGATATAATTCAATCATTTTACGTGAATTAAATTCTACATAAAATAATAAATAATTATAAGAATTAGGGTTTGATATAATTCTATCATTTTATGTGAATTAAATTCTACATAAAATGATAAAATTTGTGAAGAAAGAAATACTAGATAGAATGGGAAACCGTCAACGGCTCGAAGTCCGATTTGATTCGGAATTAAATGGAATAAAAATTCCGGATATTACATCAGTACTCTCTTAAATAAAGTTTCGTCCCGAAACTTAGAACAAGGTACTTAATTAAACGACTTCCATAATTAAACTTGTATATCCTAGTCTTACTAAATTTTAATTTCGTTTTCTAAACTTCTCTAACTTTATCAAAGTGTAACAAAAAAAAACGGTCGTTACATCAAATTCCCCTCAAAATAAGTTTCGTCCCGAAACTTAAGGTAAGACAATCCTAATCGGCCTTTATGGCACCAAATGGGTGTGTTTGATCACCACACAAAAGTCTCGTCATTTCCACATCTAAGTTTCCCGCACATCAAGATTACCAAAAGCACACATCACCGACTAAACACTCAATCATGAAATAAGCAAACAGTCAAACAATATCACACATACAAGGTCAAGCCCTAACTTGTCACTCCCGAGGTTACAACTATAGCTACATAGGTCTTTGAAATGTTACGTCTCTTACTATCCCCAATCTTAGGTAGCCTTATCTGCTTTTCATAAAACCACTGAATCTTAAATCTTTTCAGGTATTTAGATCACAAGTGCCTGCTACCACGTTCTAGAGTGGTTACCGGATATCTCACCGGTATCATCCGGCTTAACTTTCTGATCCTCTAATATGATAACCTAACCCGTGTCTGGTAGGTATCTTTCCACTGAAATTCTCAAACTCGATTCCCAAACTTAGTCTCCATGGGAAACTGAAGCTACCCTCTCTAATAGGGTGAGAATTACTAGTCCATCAGTCACTTTTAAACCGCTTTAAAACTTCCAACGGTTTTCCTTACACAAATCACTTCCAGATCCTTTGATGACCCTACGGAAAATAATCGATTCAACTTCCTTCCCTTCGTTATTCCTCATGTAAGGAATCTTCACCTTTAGCCTTTTCAGGTCTAATACTCGAGACAACTAAAATCAAATCTAGTGGTCATCCTCTTTGTTCACTTGGCATTGTTATATTATTTATAGATCTCTAATATATCGTTAGCTCTAACCCAGGCTTCCCAGGCATTACCCAAGATCTTAAGTGACATAGAATATGTCCGGAATGACGGTATGATACATAAAGTGATCTTATATCGCAGTTATTTGATCATAAATACTCAATAAATGCTAACACAATGTCAACATTGAACTCTTGTATCCTCCACTTTTATCGGACTAGTAATATCCCTCTAACTCAAAACGCAACTAGGCTCTGTTCCGACATAACGTTACACATAAAATCTACTCCGAGATTATACTTTCTTTAAGCATGGTTACTAGGTTGCAAGTATGCTCCTGTCGCTTCTCTTTCTTATGTATCTTCAACTCAGGATGGTAGTTACTCACTTTGAGCTTTCTAGTGCAGGCCATGCACAATACTTTTATTACATCATTAATTATTTCGTAATCCATCCAGAAAACTCACTATAGAGTATTCCATTAGTATAGAATTCCACACTACTTGTCTGGCAACATGAAACAAAGTCATCACTCTTCGCTTGGATCCATAATAGGGTACGAGTCTCCTTCTATTACCTCTACATGCACATAAGTTTCCCTACAACATTTCTAGTCACTCACATAGCCAATCTCAAGTTTCTTTCAACTAGAATGCATTTTACCAACTATCACCATCTTAAACTCGACACGACATCCATCAGTACCCTTGAGCTTCTTGCTTTGTGGGTTAGGACCCACCACGCTTCCGCTGCACTACTTTGATTATCCTGTTGTCACTCATTAATCCTAAGGACCTTTTTTTTGTAAGTATAAAATGATTGACCCCAAAACTCTTTCTTCCAATTACACCATGAGTCTTATACGGATGAAGTACCAAGTACCTTCTTTACTTGCCTTAAGAAAATAAAACAACGATTGAAAAACAGCTTCTTCCACTTACTTTCTTAATTCTTCTACCACGGATACAAACTCCCTGACTTGACCGGAGTTTGATCTTAACTAGCCAAGAGATAACCCTTAAAACGTTACTCTTTATACCTTTAATTCATCCAAGAAGGTTGTCATTGCCTACTTGAGGAAATCCTCCAAGGCGTCGGTAAAGCTACTCCATAGATCCACTGTAACAAATATCTCTTCTTAACGGCACATAACTCGTTAATACCAAACAATACTTGCACGTCCTTGGTTGACATCGGTCAGTCTATAATTGACTTATCTCAATTCCATACCTCCATTGGTGTTAAACTTTTGGTGCACATCACCTACTAGATTAATCCTTTTATCCTTCTTTAGTTCGTCTTGTCTTTCACTCTTCTACTTCCTTTGGGACAACTCTCTTTCTCAAGTCTCACTGTGCCATTCACCTGACGTCAAAAGTCGTTCCTAACACTCCACGATAGATGGTAAGCGTCTTGTAGTTCCGATGACTTTTAATTACCTCCCAATTGTAGTCCCTTTACAGGGACCGTCGGTGTTGATGACCTATGTTCTTTTATAAATGGGGGTTACCTTGGGCTCTTGAGTCCACCACACGATTCTCACAAGAACAGGTTCGTTAATTGGCATTGTTTGTAATATTTCCTTCCAAATCTCTGTTGACTATGTTACAGGGCTTCGATCCTTTCGATACTGGCGTTGTGATTCTTCTTAGAATTCTTATATTGAAGGAAGACAAAACATCTCCAGGCTTGTGAAGTCTACCTTTCGCTCTTACATTAAGTTGTAAGTCTCCATTCCGTGTTAATTGTGATCTGTAAAAATTTCCTTAGCTAGTAGGTAAGCAGTTGCTCACAACAATCCTTTAATACTTCTTTAGTTCGTTCTACCTTCCACCCTTCCGCTTCTTATGGGCTAACTCCATTTCTCTAGTCCGATTGTGTCATTCATCTGGCATAAATAGTCTTTTCAAGTTTCCACGATAGCTTGCAAGCGTCTTTGAAATTCTTATGGCTGTAATGATAATCCACTTGCAGTTCCTTTTGCATGGACCATCTGTGTTGATGGCTTAGGTCTCGTGGTAATTCGGGTTACCCTGGACTCTCGAGTCTAGCAAGGCCGTTCTCCTATACAGATTTCTTCACTGGTGTTGGTGGTAATATCGCCTTCCTGAACCTCCGTTGACCCTGCTACAGGCTTCCATTCTTTGGATATTGGCGTCGCGGTATCTTTCAAACTTCTTATATCTCTGAGGAGGTCAAAACCTCCCCACGGTTGTGGGGTCTACCTTTTCGCTTTTACACTCAATTGTAGGTCTTCATTCCGTGCACCTTAGATTCTCACACCCGGATTGACACTTTGTCTCTTCTGGTTTCTCATGCCCCTAATGGTCTATGTCTCATGCCCCTAATGGTCTATGGGGCATCCGCCTCGATTATAATGTCCTTGATTCCGCAATCTTGGTTGTACTCAATTCTACTTGTCACGTTCTAATATTGTTATCTCTACTCCGCACTCTTGTAGTCTCTTGCATGGTTCTTCTAATTCCGTCTTTCGGCCTCGTATGCCCGAGTTCCTTGTACGACCTTCTATTCCTTCTAACTGAACTACCTCAGGGATTTCTTCCTCATCTTATTGTGCATGTGGTAAAAATTATCTTCACAACTTTACTTACTTGCTCACTTGTTCTTTGAATAATTAACAAGGGTTACTAGGACGCCCACCCGAGTATAATACTTGATCCCAGGTCAGAGTCCTTTGTCTCGTGTTAAAAACTCTTCAAGTCTGCTACCGATTTATCATGAGGCGATAATCGCTTCATGATATCACAACTAAAGGATATAATATATCCTTTAGGATACTAACATACTACACATACACATATATATAACATACATTAATACTCATCATAATAAGTCCATATGCTAACTCATATCGATCCAAGCTGTAGAGATCCACGGAGAGCGATGGTGGTCCAACGTACTACTAACCCAACAACCCGACTATGCGCGTGTTTGAAAACATAAATCCGTTTTGAAAATTTTAGACCCCTTTCGGGTTCTAGTTATTTTTATACATTTGGTCTTTCAGAAGATTTCAAGTGCCATTGTTGCCAACCCAGAGCTTTGATACCACATTGTAACACCCCAAATCCTGAGAACTCGGGGAGCTACTGGTTAGGACGTCACAATGGGTCCTGACCTTAGTTTGACAACAATTTAACTTGGATCTTACAACAAGGCACAAAAGTATTTAAAACCTTTGAAAACTATAAACAATATATACATCGAAATATGTATCAGCCTTACAAGAAAAGATATTACAACGACGCATATGAAGAACAAAAGACATCCTCGTCCCCAACTAAATGAGTACGTGGACCCGGCTGACCATTTCCTCCGGATCTCTCTACAACTGTCTTAACCTGCAAGGCATCTACAACCGGTGTAAAACAGTTAGCTAACATTCTACACATAAGTATAAAGGTAAAAGCACAAACACACAACATACACAATCAACATGCACACTCAATCCTTTTATTATCTTTAATTAGGTGGTAGGTCATTACTAATGATACTTATTTTGTGACACGAGGGATTCCCAAACCTCGCCCTTGTCCCCGTTTACCAACGCGG
The DNA here is from genome assembly GCA_033239045.1 of Fagopyrum esculentum. Classification (NCBI taxonomy): domain Eukaryota; kingdom Viridiplantae; phylum Streptophyta; class Magnoliopsida; order Caryophyllales; family Polygonaceae; genus Fagopyrum; species Fagopyrum esculentum. The sequence continues at coordinate 154,016,922 of BSUD01000001.1, forward strand.
AATGGTACTAATGCATCTGACCGTCTACCGGACTGGGCTGGTCGCAGGGAACCTCCTAGACTCTCGCAAGAGCTAGGCAGATGATGTCACGACCCGTTATCATACACTTGGGTCAATTACGTAAATAATAAAGTCGGCCTAATCCGGTTTCGTTGTTTATCATAACTAACAAACACCACTCATACACATTACACTCATACAAGAAGCCAGCTAAGTAAGTCCGTGGACTTACCTGAATCAGATCTCGACTTTCTAATTCGCAAATCGATCTGTACAGTTGGAATTCAGTGGCATGTCAAAGGAGGCAAGTGTGTCAGCACAGTTTCTAGGTGATTAGAAGTCTAAGACTTCTAAGATAGTAGGTCTTAATAGAACGGAATTGATTACAGTATAAATTTATGGTAAAATGACTATTTTGCCCTTGGTCTCGAAACTTCCAAAAATTCCTTAATTCATACCTAAACTATTATTTGAGACTAAAGAGTCATATTCTAACTCCTAAAGATGAGTTTGGCTACAAACTGACAATTTACCCATTTCCTTATTTTCGGAAAGATCGTTAAGGTCCAACTTCAGCTTCAAATATAAAATTTGAATAATCTTATAAAAATTCCGAAATAATTCCCTAGATCATCTATGATATCTCATCTACTCCTAGGAGCAAGAATTTCTTAAAACTGTTCAACCATCACTTCTACAAAAATTTCTAAAGTTGGTTACAACACTTAACAAACAACACACTGTCTTAATTTTGAAAAATCATAACTCCTAAACAACTCGCTGGATTTATCCCAAATTTTGATATGTTTTAATATAAAATCGTATCTATAACATATCCAAAATTCAGCCGCAAAGGAGATCAAAATCCTATTTAAAACTATCTCACAAAACCGAATTTCAGCACAACAGAAAAACTGCCTACGACTCCATCTTTGAAAAATCATAAATCCCAAACCACTTGCTGGATTCCTCTAAAATTTTAATATGTTCTATAACAATATCCCAGCTATAACATTTAAAAATTTCAGCCATAATGGATCAGTCTTTCATACCTAAATATTGTCATCAAGCTGGCTGCTCGTCGATATTGAAAACTAAGAAACTGCAACAGCTCATTGAAGTTTCTCCTTGGCTGTCATATATATGTTTCAAGATGATTTAGAGGAAACTATTAGCAGAATATATATGATGGGAAGCAAGGAGGAGATAGGGTTGTCACACACGAGACTCACAACAGATGGAGGCATGGCTGTTGCAGCACGCAGATGGAGAACCAAGGCTTCCAGTTCACTCGGGTTTGAGTGCTCCAGGAAAAAGAGCAGCCATAGTCTTCAGAAGGTGCCAGTCTATAGTTTGCAGAATAGGGGAGTCCTGATTCCTGTACGTGGATGGATCATTCCGAACAGGTGCAGCGAAGGAGGAGGGGAGGAGGGCACGCCTGCACTGCTGGCTCAATAGAAACGAGGAGAGGGTGCTGTTGCGTCTGTTGCAATCGTGTATGTGTGCAGGAGGGAGATCTGAAGGCGCTGGCAGTCCCACGTCCTCCTGTTTGTGACGATGGTTGTTTCAAATCCTTGGCGGAAGGTGTGCAGCTTGATTTTAGGAGGAGTTACGGGACTTGAAGCGTCCATTGTTGTTGACGTTGCTGCTCTTCCAGTTGGGCTGGAGTCAAACGCAGCAAGGTTGGGCCTGCACAAGGGAGGAAGCGGAGGCTGGGCTCGAAGTGCTGCTGGGCCTGTGCAGCTGCGAGGACAAGTTGGGCTGGAGCAGGGCTAGAAAACTGGGCTGAAACTAAGTAGCAAAAAGTGGGCTGAAAGAGTGAATGAGGTTGTCGTTGCCTTGTCACAGCCTTGTCAAAACGTGTCAAGGTCTCGTCTCAGCCTTGTCGTGATCTCGTCTCAGCCTTGACATGCTCTCGTCTCAGCCTTGTCATGATCTTGTCTCAAGTCGTCGTTAAGAATTAATTATAAGAATTAGGGTTTGATATATTCCTATCATTTTATGTGAATTAAATTCTACATAAAATGATAAATAATTATAAGAATTAGGGTTTGATATAATTCAATCATTTTACGTGAATTAAATTCTACATAAAATAATAAATAATTATAAGAATTAGGGTTTGATATAATTCTATCATTTTATGTGAATTAAATTCTACATAAAATGATAAAATTTGTGAAGAAAGAAATACTAGATAGAATGGGAAAGCGTCAACGGCTCGAAGTCCGATTTGATTCGGAATTAAATGGAATAAAAATTCCGGATATTACATCAGTACTCTCTTAAATAAAGTTTTGTCCCGAAACTTAGAACAAGGTACTTAATTAAACGACTTCCATAATTAAACTTGTATATCCTAGTCTTACTAAATTTTAATTTCGTTTTCTAAACTTCTCTAACTTTATCAAAGTGTAACAAAAAAAAACGGTCGTTACATAGGGCGGCATGCACTTGCTACCAAAACCTCGAGGTGAACCGTCCGTCTCTGTCGGAGACTATAGTCCTAGGTACTCCATGAAGTCACACTATCTGTCTAGTGAACTCCTCTGCCAATCGACTTACCGGCCACGTTTTCTTGATAGGAATAAAACGTGCGGTCTTTGTTAGTCCATCTACTATAACCCAAATGGCATCAAAACCTCGACTCGGTCTCAAACCGGTAACAAAGTCCATCGAGATGTCCTCCCACTTCCACTGAGGGATGAGAAGTGGGTGTAGCTCTCCTCTTGATCAATGATGCTCGATCTTGACTTACTGATAAGTCTCACACTGAGCTACATATCTTGCCACATCTAGCTTCAGACCTCCCCACCTGAATGAGTGTATGATATCCTGATAGATCTTACTCGCACTAGGATGCACTAAGTAAGGTATAGAGTGAGCCTCTTGTAGGAAGGATAAGGAAGGAAAAAACATACATCACGCTCATGAACGTGTAGAAGAATCAAACGAATGAAGACTAATTACATGTTCAACAGGATTCACAAGGAAGAAGGTTGCAGCTTGCTCGAGATTGAAGAACGTAAGCAAGAAACGGAAAAAGGAAGAGAAGGCGGGAATTTATAGGGAACGGTTGGAAGGATAAAGAAGGACGTTTTAAGGTTACAAGATCTGAGGAAAGCCGACCCAAGGATAGAAGATCGGATCTTCTAAGAAAGGTAACAAGGTAAAAATAAAAAAGGAAACAGATCCCGCGATATGGGGTCAGCTGCACCCACGGAATGACCTTGTTGCGACCGCGGCTAGCCGCAGGGGCGGCTATTGTCACCGCAGGGGCGGTGACAAACACAGCTTGCCGCTGGGTGCGGCTATTGTCACCGCGGGGGCGGTGACAGACACAACTTGCCGCTGGGGCAGCCACTGTCACTGCGGGGGCGGTGATAGCAAAAAACCGGATGTTACATTATAGCTCTCAATCCAGTGATTCGAAGAGTATAGAAAAACCCATTACAAACTTAGAAATCCGGAAAAGACCAAAAAAAATCTTTGTTTGTGGGCCTTTAGGTTAAAAAGGTTCAAAGACCAGAAATTTATACGATGATTATGAATCCTTGAAGTTTTGATAAACTAGTACTCGCTAAACCAAGTTGTTTTAAATAAATCTAGTAAAACAAACTTCGCTATTGACCCTTCACATGCTTTATTTAAACAAAAAAAAATGTCACTCCTGTAGGAGGTTTCCAAAAGGTAGGAATAATGCGCTTTGAAAAGAAACAATATCAAATCCTCAATTCATAATGATATATGCAAACAATATATTAAAGCATTATAGGGATCATTTAATCTTTAGATCAAGGAGGAATTTTAGCCAATCATGTTAAAATATAAAACAAAGATCATATATTGAATCAAGAATGACAGGACTTATATGAGTATAGTTCCTCCAATGCAACCTTCAAGCAAAACTAACAATATCAGATGGCTAGAATAAGGAGGGTGATAGCATGTATTATAGTCTATATTTTGGGATTAGTTTAGACGTTTTATCTTCATAAATCTGCATGTATAGATGTATATTCTATAATTATATTGTTGTTTTGTCTACCTTTGCGGGAATCGAGGTCTACACCTAGTTTCGTTGTAATTGTAGGGAAAATGACACGTTTTGGACTAAAATGGAGCTAAGGAACCTAATAAGTCATTGGAGCTACATTCTGGAGCATTGAGGAGTTATAAGAAGATCTCAGGAAGCATGGAAATGATTTAGACGATTGATTTTGGACCAGATTAGAGAGTTGCACTCTCAGCTGAGACTCACCTCGGTCAGCTACAGTACCACCTCGACCGAGGTGATCTTCAGGAGCGACTCGACTGAGGCGAATATCGTAACGGCCATAAGATCTTTATATTTGGCTCAGATTTTCTATTTTTGGAAAGAGAAAATCACATATTTTTGGCTGGATTGCTGGAAGAAAGATATCTTTTTGATTGATTTATTTTGGGAGATATGGAGATATATTTTAAGGAAATTATCTTTTTAAGATATATTATCTTTGGAAGATAATTCTCCTTTTTAAAGGGTTGGATTTTCTGCAATTCAGCCATCGCGGAATTTCCGGATCACCCATCTTCGGATCAAGGGTATTCTGAAGAGTTTTGAAGGAATTTTGAAGGACGTTTTGAAGGTTGAAGTTCAAGGAAGGAAGGAATCAAGTTGAAGTTGGCTTTGAAGGAAGTTTGTAAGACTTTCTTAGTTGGTTTGTTTGTTGTCTTTTCTAGTTGTGATTGAAGAACGCTGATTGTTTGTTTACTTGATTCATTGAGTTATTGAGACCTTCGTCTTAAGGTTTTCTTGTTTGAATATTGATTCCTTTCTTATAAATTTGATTATTGTTATGATGATGATTGTTGGCTAAGTTTTTTATGCAATTCTAGGGTGATTGGCTGAAAGTTGTAGGAAAGACGATGATAGAATGAACTTAACCCCATCGGACCTTGAAAGCTCGAGCCTTTACCTTAACCGACGAACACCTCGGTCAATCATTGAACATCTCGGCCGGGATGAAATATAACTGAACGAGGTGAACCTTTCCTGAACCTTATATGAGTTAAGATTTCAGTTTGCTAAATCCTATCCTTGTTATACCTTTCATGTTTCAACACAAGCCTAGGATGAGACTTACCTGGTGATTCCTTTGTTTGTTTACCCAAGATCATGAGTGATAGGTAATAAAGGTTTATCCTTTATTGGGGTTTCAGTGTGCCTTCATCCCATCTTTGAGAGTTAGCCTGAGACTTACCCGGTAAAGGTTGATTCTGTTCCCTTGGGTGGTGTGTTGGTTTGAGGTTATAGTTCCTTTCCTTAGTACCTTGAGACTTACCCGGTGATAGGATCTTTGGTTTGGGATAGTGAGTAGTGAGACTTACCTGGTGATCTATTCCCACCTTAGAAACACCTTCCCTTTGCAAACCTCAGCTTTGTCCACGTTATCTTTTGAGATCTTGAGTCGGAACCACAATTGGATGCTTTAATCCTTATAATCCGCATTCCCTTTACTTGACTTTTACATCATCATTGATTTGTTGTGTGTTTGTTATTTGACAACCTAATTTACTGAACTTTGTTTCACCATAGTCCCTGTGATCGACCCCTGGAATATTTGCTTTTATTACAATTGATCCGTACATTGCGGGTTCGCATATTGTTCAGGCATATATCTTGGGTTATAAATATTAAAGCTTGCACACACCTTTTGGAGCGAACAGAGAGAATATAAGACTACTAAAATTCAGGAGGAATCAACGTATCTAATCTTAAGGTTGGGGGTGTTTATACAAGGGAGAAATCAGAGTTTAGGGTTTACACAAAATATAGAATTTTTATAGATGAAATTAAAGATTTGGAAGGTCTTGCCACGGCGGCAAAACGGCCAACCAAACGGTAGGTATATGACCACCATACGGCCGTATGACCACCGTTTGGCGGGCGTTTCACATCCTTGTTGAAGGCTTTGTGGGCTAAGCTTTACCATGGGACATGGTGTTGAAGTCTTAAACCAAACGGTCATCCAAACGACATTACAACGGCCACCTACGACCGTGCATTGACCGTTTGGTTTTGCCAACTGTCACTTCTAATCTCGAATCTTTTTCTTCTACTCCGATCTTGTGGACTTTGTGTTTTAGTTCTCAGTCATATTGATCTTATCTTCTGTTTTGACCTCAAAGAGGATGCAATCTTAACACTTTTGATTTTGTAAATGCATGAAACACATAAAAGCCAAGGTAGATACCAAATATAGAAAGTGGATGATTTATGTATAAAACGACATACATGGGATGGAAAAGAGGGTATGGTATGCCGTCTCCCAAGCCGGATCTATGCCGTATCGACTATGCAAAGAATGAAAATCATATCTTTCGATCTTATCTTTGGAAAAGATATATTTTGTAACCCTAGACTCCGTCTTGTGTGACCGTATATAAGCATGTATCAGTCTTATGTTTAAATATCCCCAAACATCCAACTATCACCGCATCCTTGAGTCTCATAGCCTTCAAGTAGCGTTAGAATAGAAGGTTCGTCTCGTTGCGCTGGAAGCCTGGAATCGAGCAATTGTGAGTTTATGTATACATTTTACTTTAAATTTAATCATGTCGATCTGACTAATCTCATGTTGATATAAGGATTGGATGATCCCTGTAATGGTTTGATTTATTATTGCATATATGATTTTTGAATTGAGATTGTGATATAGCTTCTATTCAAAGTACTTTGTTTCCATCTTTTATTTATCTTCGAAAGAAGTGACGTTTTATAAAGGATTTAGATAAAAAGATCTTATGCTAGCAAGCGGGATTATATCAGTGGATTTATTAAACAACACTTGGTTTAAGAGATTTGAACCTACCTTTTAATTTTAGGATTTCTAAATGTCGTATAAAGTTTTGGTGTTTGTACCTTTTCTTCCTAGCGCTACCAAGCGATACTTTTCTTGGTCTTTTCTGGATTTATAAGTTTTTAATGGGTTTTCTAGTTTACTAGGCACAATCAAGTTGGATAACACGGTCTTAGTTTGTCTATGTCAAAAGCTATTTAGATAGTTACCTACAGTGCTCACATATCAATGTTCATGATTTCATTTATGCAGTTTTACTTTAATTCATTATATTGAGAATTCTTGTTTCCTTATATCACCTCCCTCTATTATTTTCGGACAAACAATCATTGTTTTGTTTTGTTTTTTTATTCAAAATACATGTTTCCCCTCTTCTTTTCCTTCTTCTTTTCTCCATTTACTTAAAATAATTAATTATTAGTGTTTTCAAATTAGACGTAATCCCTTTGGATTTGACATTCGACTTACTAAAACTGACTCCGTCATCCTTGCGGGTAGGTTTTAAGACTACCAATCCTTGGATAAACTTGAAAATTCTGAATGTTCAGTAATTGAGAAGGATGAAGGTTGGACAACGGTGGTATAAGGGACAAAATATGTTGCATGAGCATAAAAACAGGTTGAACCATCGCATATTTGTGGTTCTTTTTTTGGCGTAGGTGAAGTAGATGAATTTGATTGATAACAACGTTGTCATCACGAGGTTGACCGTTTCCATCATGAGGCCACCAATCGGGGTACCTATTTAATTTAAATCACGCAATGCTCGTGACCATGCCAACCACGTGATTATAGATTGGACGATCTACAGAGGGACGTTGAGAGTCGTCACGACGAGCAGGTTGTCATCGATCCTAAATTAATAAAGATGGAGTAAGAATAATTAAAATATTACCATTTATTTATAGGTAGTGATTCAATTATTCAAGTAAATACACTTGTTATGATAAGGAATTATGAATTCATCTGAGCGATTGATTAGCTTGATCTAATTGGATAGATCTTTTCGCCAATTACACAATATTATAAGAGATGTGGTGATAGTTTTGTAAATTAAAAAAGGTGCGGTGATAATTTTGTAATTTTAAGAAGTGCGATGACATTGGCTCCGTTTGATAAGCCTTTAAATTAAGAGGATTATGATTATGAGAATTAAAACGGAGAAATAATTATTGAAATCTTGTTTGATAAGAGAATTAAGGAGATTAAAAAAGTTGGATTATGAAGATTAAGAGAATTAGATTATGGAAATTTTGTAATGTAAAACTTAGATTATAAGGATTATGGAAATTATTGAAGCTAAAATCTCACTTTTACCTCTCTTTCTATTTTCATCTCTTTCATCAATAAAAAATTAATACGTATTTTTTTGTAATTTTATTCACAATTATATTAATTTCACCAAACACTCATTTAACTTATTTTCATCCTCACCCTCTTAACAATTTTTTATCTCCTTAATTTTTCATCTAAATAATTCTCTTCATCCTCATCTTCATCTATGTAATCTTATCTTACCAAACTGGCCCATTATATATTTTTTTTCTACAAACACTTTTTTAGTTTGAAATTTGTGTACATCTCGTTCAAAGTTTTTGTTTTATTAGTTCAAATTATTTAACTAAAGATTCATACGTTTTTACGGGAAAATGATTATAATTGTTACATTGTTAGTTCAAAGTTTTAGTTCAAAAGTTTATATACAATAAGTTCCAATATTTTCTATCGTTAGTTCATGTGTTTTTTGGTTCCATTTATTAGTTATGTTTTTATGCATTTTTGTACGTGTACATGTTTGAACTAATTACACACAATGTTTCAACTAACGAAACACAATGTTTCAACTAGAGAACATTGGTGAAATAAGGCACTTTTTGTAACTTGTAGACTAATTAGGCACCCTATTGTTTCAATTAAAAAAATAAAAATAAAATTGAATGGATATTGCCGAAAATATGGAAACTTAAAGATTTTTCTCTCTCCTATTAATAATCAATTAAATTTTGTTAACTAAATATTCTTATTTCTTCTCTCCTTATTTTCTCTATCCTCTTAATTATAATAAATAAACAAATAAAAGATTGTGTAAAAGGTAGGATTCGAACTCTGGACAAGTTGCCCCACCCTTATACCAGGTTGACTAATTAAACTTTGTGTATTCTTTTGATGATACATAATATTAATACACAATTTCAATTACACAATATCAATACATAATTTCAAATACACAATGTTAATAAATAAAAGACTTGTGTAATCAAACATTGTGTAAATGACTCGAGCATACATAATGTACATACTGACGTGTGATATGGATAAAGAATACACTTTATTTCTAAAATTTAACCTTTATATACACATTTTCAATTAATATGTATTTATCACGCAATCACAAACAAAACTCGACACATTAATATGTACATATGTATACATATTTCATACTCAACAAGTATTGATTATTGCACATACTAGGGTTGTTAACGGTTCCAGAACCGGTAGTTTTTTTGTGGAACTGGGAACCGAACCGTTTAAGGTAAACAATTCGGTTCCTCTTTTTTTTCGGCCGGAACTGTTTGGAACCGAACCGGTCAGGAACCGTTTTTCCTGAACCGGAACCGGACCGTTTAAGAAATACCAGGAACCGTTTAGAACCAGTCCTAGATGAACCGTTTGGAACCGGAACCGTACAGAACCGTTTTGAACCGGAAACGTTTGGAACCGGAACCGTACATAACCGTTTAGAACCGGAACCGTTTAGAACCATTTGGAACCATTTGGAACCATTTGGACCGAAGAACCTGTTTGGAACCGGAGCTGAACCGCTTATAACGTACCTAATTTGATCCGCTTAGGATTGTACCTGGCCTATTATAAATTTCTACCACACAATTGGAACTATAAACAAAATTAAGTAATCAACAAGAACAAATTAACAAAAGAAAATAATCCTTACACAAAAAAAGTTCCAAAAACAAGCTTGCAATTTAAATAAGTGTATAGTTGCAAATTGCAAGCTCAATTACAAACCAAAGTTTACAAAGTGGAAATGCACTAGGCAACCGGCAACACAAAGTGAAACTCTTCAACCTACAATAATGAATAATGTCACCATAAAAAAATTTCATATCAAATAGAAAATAATCAAAAGTAGTTCATATTTTATACCTTTTCCTCTCTAGGTTTTTTTTGTCTTTTGTTCCTAGCTTTGGACTCTTTGATGACTATTCCACGAGCCGAAACTGAAGCATCTGAACTTTTTGTTTTCACACTTGGTATGGATGGATTGGATGTAGATTCAACTACAGGATCATTGTTGTCAAGTACCCCTTTCATGTTCTACAACAAAAAAAATGTTAAGAGAGAATTTGCAAATAAACAAGTACATAATTGAAAGAAAATCAATTTATATATTTACCTCCTTCAATGATTTCATATGTCTCCATTTCTCCTGGTTCTGGAACATATTGCAAGCCCATAATTGCATCCGATTTCAACCAATTTTGAAGACAAATCAGTTTTTCAACAGTCTTAGGCAACAAAGATGATTTGTAAGGATCAATCACCCTTTTACCAGTACTGAAAGTTGACTCACTTGCAACTGTAGACACTTGTACTGCTAGTACATCTTTTGCAAGTGATTGCAAGTTCGGATATTTATCTCCATTCACCTTCCACCAATCTAAGATTGACCAATCCACCTCTACACCCGGTTTTTTGACAACTTTCTCAATAGGGTCCAACAAATATCTATCAACCTCATGACCCACAACAACTTTCTCATTCTGTTCAATCTCCCTATCCCAATCTTCTTCCATAGCAGCCCTTCTCCCACTAATAGGTTTGATTATTGTTTCAACCCTATCACTCACACCCCTCTTTTTTCCTCTTGATCCTGCACTATCAAACTAAGCTCCATACAAGTCACATAACTTAACCATAAGTTGTCTCACTTCATCAGATTTCTTCTTTATCTTAAAAGTAGGCAAATTCAGTTGTGCTTTACATACTCTTTCAAAGTACTTCAGCTTGTACCTAGGGTCCAAAACCACAGCAACAAGAAAAATAGAGTTCATGTTATCCAACTTATCAAAATACTTGTTGTACTTTACCTTCATTTTAGTAGCCATCCCATATAAAACCTTGTCTGCTTCACTCGAATCAGGCCCTAAGCCAACTGCACAAAGATCTTCTAGCTCAGTTTCAACGGTAACAATATCTTGGAAGGCCTTGTGAGATGTTGGCTTAAGAGATGCACTAATATGCACAGTTGCTTCATAAAACACTTTCAAGAACTTAACAAATACCGCTGCATTGTTCCAATCTTCAACTATGGGCGGTTCAACTCTCTTCACTCTCCTAGAAGTAGGCAAAACACTCTCACTCGATATATGCATCTCGTCCTCGTCATCATCATGTTCATCCTCATCAAAATATCTTCTAAACCTCAAATCATCATAATACAATCTGAGAAAAGCTTTTTTGTATCCCAAAGCTCCATCCAACATCAAATAGGTGGAATTCCACCTTGTTGGAACATCCAAGACACAAACCTTCTTACAATCAATTTTCTCCTTCTCCATGCACTTTCTAAACTCATCATTTCTTGCAATAGAACCCCTTACATACCTCACAACATTTCTTATTGCTACAACAAACTTCTCCAAGGTCTTCAAGCCAGATCTCACAATAATGTTTATGATGTGAGCTAAGCATCTCACATGCATAAACCTGCCTCCAAGAATTGGTTTAGTTTCCCAACTACACAACTTATCTCTCACATATTCAATGGCAATTTTATTAGCAGATGCATTATCAACAGATATGCAAAGAACATTATCAATTGACCAATCTAGCAGACAAGATCCAAAATCTGACCTATTGTAACACCTTCATGATTTGGAATCACACAAAAAGCAAGCACTCTCTTATGCATGTTCCATCATCTATCAATGAAATGTGCAGTGACAACCATATAGTTTATGTTTTGGAAAGAAGTGCAAGTGTCCGTGGTCAAACAAACACTACGAGACTTCAATTCCTTCTTCAACTCCTCCTTCTTAGAATCATACATCTTTAAAAATCTTTTCATTATGGTTTGTCTACATGGAACTTTAAACAAAGGTACAACCTATGAGCAAAAATAACTAAAACCAGGAGCTTCAATGTAGCTAAATGGAAGTTCATCAACAACAATCATATGAGTTGCAGTAGTAACACAATTATCTTGTGTCCAATTAACCATCATTGGTGTGCCTTGACCATCCATCACTCCACTAAACATTTGTTGCCCAGATGACACTTTAGCTCTACCCGGATAAAGTTTGCATATAGTCTCAATATATTTCCTAAGTGTAGAAGTACCATGAGTAGATGCACTTTTAACAAATGAAGTATTGCAATACTTACAATGAAGTCTTTGGAAAGATCCAACTACTTTCTCAATATCATCGACCACATCCCTCAATGGATGACTCTTAGTCTCGAAATGAGAGTATATTTCAGCCCTTTGTGCTCCTTTTCTTCTTTTCTTTACTGTTTCAATAGGTTTCAGAACAGATTCAACAGTCCCACCGATTTCTTTTCACTCCTAGCTTTCTTGAGTTCTAGTTGTCATTGAAATGATAGAGATACAATCTCCCTACACTCCTGATCGCTTTCAGACTCATGAGATTGAGAACGAGATATACTCCCAGATAATTCAGACATTATGCACCTGAAAATACAAATCAAAATTTTATTTAAGGCATGACCAAAATACATCACTGAAGAGTGAATCTACCATGACCAAATTACAACATTATGTTGCAGAACACAACAACAAAATTTGTGCTATTAGAATGATAATCCCAAACCAACCTTCCAACAAAGATGTGAAAACCCACCTCTCGGTTATGTTACAGTAAACATTAAAACAGAAAAATTGAGCAGTGCCAAAATTCGTGCTATTAGAGTGGAAGTAAGCAGCAATCACTTGCAAGGTAGTTAAAACAGAACACCTGAGCAGTGAGATGAATCAACAAAGAAGAAAAATGCCTTAGCAGTGAGGTGATCAATCAACAAAGAAACAGAGAAACTGAGCGAGAAATTGAGCGAGGGCGACGGACGGACATATGGGCTTGTGGTCAGGTGAGCAGCGAGGGTCGGACGGACAGAGAAAGTGAGAAACCGTATATAAATGGTCCAACAGTGAGAAGAGAAAGTGAGAGGCGGCGAGGTGTGCGGCGAGGGTCGGCGAGAGGCGGCGAGGTGCGGCGAGGTGCGGTGATGGTCGGTGAGCGGCAGCGAGGGACGGTGAAGCGTGAGCGGCAGCGTGGAAGGCGGTGAGAAGAGAAAGTGAGAAACAAAGAAAGAGAAAGAAATTTAGGGCTTGGAAGACGGAAAGTTGGAAACGGGTCATCAGCTATCTTCATTTTTTTAATTTTTTTTTAGTATAAACGGTTCTAACGGTTTGAATTTTTTTAAAAAATAGAACCGGAACGGACCAAACCGTATATAAACGGTCCGGTTCCAAATAAATCTACATAATTTATTTTAGAAACCGAACCGAACCGCTAAATTCTGGTTCGGTTCCAACGGTTTCTAATGGAACCGGACCAAATTAACAGCCCTAGGACATACATATTATTCAGGAAAGAAATTCAATGAAAGGTATTTCGTACACAAGCTTTTTGGTTACACAAGTCTTTTATTTATTAACATTGTGTATTGAAATTATGTATTAATATTGTGTAATTGAAATTGTGTATTAATATTGTGTATCATCAAAAGAATACACAAAGTTTAATTGAAAATGTGTCTTTTTAAACCATTAATTAAAAAAATAATTAAATTTATATAGGAGAGAGAATATTTTCTAAAAAGGTACAATTATTATCTCTTTCCATTTTTTACGTAGGAGCAAAATTTTTTAAATAACTAATTAGGAAAACAATTAAATTTAGATAGGAGAGAAGATTGACTTATATGACAATATCTTTTATAATTATCTATTTAATCTTTTTCATCATAATTGAAGGTGCCTACTTTGTTAATAAAAAACAAAAAAATACCTACTTTATGAAGAAATATATATAAACTACCTACTTAACCAACTCACTCTTTGAACTAATGATATCCAAAATTTTTAAAATTTTATAGTCATAGTTCAAACCTTTTATATTATTAGTCATTCTAAAGTACCACATGCTTTTTCAACCTTGTTAGATACATTACTTAGTATTTTATAAAATTAATAAGTTTAAAATTTAATGTGAATATAATAAGTTTTAAAACTAATTATGTACTCTTAATTAATATAAAAATATAGTAAATTTTTATTTATTATTAAATTAGTTTTAAAAATATAATTTTATATATTGTATTTTTAATTCAAAATTAAATAAAATTTATAGTTTTTTTTTTATTTCAAAAAATAGCTTTAAATTTATTTTTTGGATTCAAAATTAAAAAATATATAAAAGAATTTCTATAATAAGAATAAATAGTTTAAAAGTTAATGAGATCATAATTAGTTTTAAATTTATTTTTTAATATTTTAATATTTATAATTGAGTTTTTAATATAATATATTTAAAATCTGTATAGAAAAGAAATAAATTAAATTACGAGGATATTAAAAAAAACTCAAATTTATAGATATAAAAAATTCAAAACTTGAACCGTAGAGAAAAATTTATTAATTTTAACTTCGTCTAATTCAAATCTCTAAAATCGGGGCATTTTCCTGTATTCTGAAAACTTTGGGGCTTTGGGGTAAACAATCCATCACGCCAAAGGCCAAGGCATTTTAATTCATTTTCCCGAATATAAATAGCTTACGCATAGCTCCGGGCCTGTCCCTGCGCTCAAAAATACCAAATCGACAAAAGTAGAGAAAGCGATTGAGCTAACCCTAACCCTAATCGTGGAAAGTGATCAGCCTGGCTTTCTCTCCTGCTCAGGAAACTATGGTGAACACTCTCATCTCTTCTTCATATTTTGATCTGTTTACATGTGGAATGCTTCGAATTTCTTGTGGCTCACTTTGAATTTCTTGTTTTTACTTTGCTTTGCTGTAGGCGGATTCTTGTATGACAAAATGTAATTTTATGGTATGAAAATCTGGTGTAAAAAATTTCTGGTATGACAAAATGTAATTTTATGGTATGAAAATCTGATGTAAAAAATTCTGGTATGACAAAATTCTTGTATGACAAAATTCTAGTATGAACTTTTCGTATGATAATTTCTGGTATGAACTTTTCGTACGATAATTTCTGGTATGAAATTTCTGGTATAAAAATTCTGGTATGAGCAATTCTGGTATGAGAAATTCTGGTATGAGAAATTCTGGTATGAAAAATTCCGGTAGGAGAAATTTAGTCCAGAAAATAAAAAAGAAATTAATAATAAAAAAAAAGGTAAGAAAAATAATAATAAAAAAACAAATTCGGTAATTAAAAATTAAAACTTATACTTATATAACAAATAACAAACATCATTTATTTCTTTCTTTCTAAATTGAAGGGTTAATAATTTTTACCAACTATTAAATGAAAGTGGTAAAAATTTTGGGTACACTTTCTTAAACAAAAACTCAAAAAGGCCTAGTATGTCAAATTATCCCTATCTAATTTCTATCCAACTGTCATGGTTTATATGCGTTCCTTGTAGATCCTCAATGCTCCAAAATACAGCTCCAATGACTCCTTAGATCTCTTGGCTCCATATCGCTTCAAAACGTGTCATTTTCTCTACAATTACAACGAAACTAGGTGTAAACCTCGATTCTTGCAAAGGTAAACAAAACGACATAATCATCGAGAATATATAGCCATGCATCCAGATTTATGATGATAAAACGTCCAAACCAATCCCAAAATATAGACTATAATACATGCGTTTTTTTGTTATATTAATTGAAATTATTTAACTAAAAAGTCATACGTTTTTACGAGAAAATGATTATAATTGTTACTTTGTTAGTTCAAAAGTTTATATACAATAAGCTCTAGTATTTTCTATCGTTCGTTCATGTGTTTTTTTGTTCCATTTATTAGTTAAGTTTTAAGCATTTTTGTACGTGTACATATTTGAACTAATTACACACAATGTTTCAACTAACGAAACACAATGTTCGAACTAATGATATCCAAAATTTGAACTAATATTCTAAAATTTTAAGATTTTATAGTTATAGTTCAAAACTTTTATATTATTAGTCATTCTCAAGTACCACATGCTTTTTCAACCTTGTTAGATACGTTACTTAGTATTTTATAAAATTAATAATTTTAAAATTTAATGTGAACATAATAAGTTTTAAAATTAATTATGTACCCTTAATTAATATAAAAATATCGTAAATTTTTATTTATTATTAAATTAGTTTTAAATATAATTTTATGTATTGTATTTTAATTCAAAATTAAATAAAATTTATATTTTTTTTATTTTATTTCAAAAATAGCTTTAAATTTATTTTTTGAATTCAAAATTAAAAAATATATAAAAACATTTTTATCATAAAAATAATTAGTTTAAAATTTAATGAAATCATAATTAGTTTTAAATTTATTTTTTAATATTTTGATATTTATAATTGAATTTTTAATATAATATATTAAAAATCTGTATAAAAAAGAAATAAATTAAATTACGAGCATATTAAAAAAAACTTAAATTTATAGATATAAAAAAATTCAAAACTTGAACCGTAGGGAAAAATTTATTAATTTTAACTTCGTCTAATTCAAATCTCTAAAATCGGGGCATTTTCCTGTATTCTGAAAACTTGGGGCTTTGGGGTAAACAATCCATCAAGCCAAAGGCCAAGGCATTTTAATTCATTTTCCCGAATATAAATAGCTTACGCATAGCTCCGGGCCTGTCCCCTGCGCTCAAAAATACCAAATCGACAAAAGTAGAGAAAGCGATTGAGCTAACCCTAACCCTAATCGTGGAAAGTGATCAGCCTGACTTTCTCTCCTGCTCAGGAAACTATGGTGAACACTCTCATCTCTTCTTCATATTTTGTTCTGTTTACCTGTGGAATGCTTCGAATTTCTTGTCGCTCACTTCGAATTTCTTGTTTTTACTTTGCTTTGCTGTAGGCGGATTCTCACCAGAAAAGGTAATTATTGCTCATCAAATCTCACATCGTTTGGAGAAATTTGGTTCATTGACCCCTTTCTATGTTTTCATAGCCTTGATTTTGTATTCCATTGTAGTTTTTGTTTGGCTTCCAATCTTTCTCTCCCCCCGTTTGCTTGCCGGTTGACGTAGTTATGCGATTTTAGCTTGAATTTCACAGACACCCTTGCCTAATGCGATTTTAGCTTGAATTTCATATATGCCTTCTGAACACCAAATACCATGTTCTGGAAACTCTCACTGAAACGCAACACGGCAATAGGATTAGTAGGCTAGTGACGTTAGACTACATTACATATGAGCAGCAGAGCAGTCACCTTATTTGGCACCTCTGTTTATCGTTCAGTCGTATCCATTTTGAGCTCTACCACTTCCTCTCTGTCCCAAGGACGCCAAGCTCACGCTCAGATTCTCAAATCCGGCTTAATAAATGACAATTCTCTATCAACAAAGCTCCTCTCTCTATATGCCAATGGGGAGTATTTCGCTGGTGCCACTCTCATTATTGATGCACTACCACAACCTGATTTGCCCTGTTTCTCGGTTCTCATCTATGCTCTTTCGAAATTCAACATACCCACTGGTGTCCTCCGAGTTTTCGCTAAAATGCTTTCAAGTGGTGTTTCCCCTGACAACCGTGTGCTTCCTGCGGTCTCCAAAGCCTGTGCCTCGCTGGGTTTATTAAGGTTAGGCAGACAAGTCCATTTGATGGTATCAGTATCGGGGTTTGAATCAGATCCAGTTGTTCAATCGTCATTGTTGCATATGTATATGAAATGTGATGAAGTGGGCCTTGCCCGTAAGGTGTATGAAAATATGCGTGAGCCCAGCTTAGTTAATCTGAGCGCATTGGTTGCTGGGTATGCTCGAAAAGGTTGCGCAGATGAGGCAAAGAGGTTGTTTTATGGGATGAGCAGTTTGGGTCTTGAACCAAATTTAGTGTCTTGGAATGGTATGATAGCTGGTTTGAATCAAAGTGGATTTTACAGGGAGGCTGTCACTGTGTTTCAAGATTTGCACTCGCAGGGTCTTTATCCCGATGAAAGCAGTGTTTCTAGTGTTCTAGCTGCAGTTGGGGATTTGCAGGATGTAAGCTTGGGAATTCAAATTCACAATTATGTAATCAAGGATGGCCTTTTGTCGGATAAATGGGTGATTAGTGCACTTATTGATGTGTATGGAAAGTGCAGATACACTGTCGAGATGATACAAGTTTTTGATGAAATGGGATGTTTGGAAACTGGTTCATGTAGTGCTCTAATAGCAGGACTCTCACGTAACGGTCTTGTTGACAAGGCATTGTCGATGATTAGGAGAATCAGAGAGCAAGGGCAAGGGTTGGAATTAAGTGTCATTTCTTGGACGTCTATGATTGCTTGCTGTTCTCAAAATGGTAAAGATATTGAGGCTTTAGATCTGTTCCGAGATATGCAGCTTGCTGGTGTGAAACCCAATTCCGTAACAATTCCTTGCTTGTTGCCGGCCTGTGGTAACATTGCAGCCTTAATGCATGGAAAATCTGTCCACTGCTTCTCTCTTAGGTCAGGTATCATAGATGTTTATGTTGGCAGCGCATTGGTTGACATGTATGCCAAGTGTGGTAAAATTAGAGAATCTCGGCTCTGTTTTGATACAATGCCTAACAAAAATGTGGTAGCTTGGAATGCTATTATAAGTGGGTATGGAATGCACGGGAAATCTGAGGAGGCCTTAAAGATGTTTGATTGGATGCAGAAGTGTGGCCAGATTCCTGACTCCATTACCTTTACTTGTGTGCTATCTGCATGTAGTCAGAAAGGCCTGACATGTGAGGGCCGGTACTATTTCAATAGTATGTGCAAAGAACACAGAATTGAAGCTAAAGCGGAGCATTATGCTTGCATGGTGAATCTTCTCAGCCGTGCAGGAAGGCTTGAAGAGGCTTATTCTGTGATCAAAGATATGCCCTTCGAACCAGATGCATGTGTCTGGGGGTCTTTGCTTAGTTCTTGCAGATCCCACAACAATGTGGACCTCGCTGAGATTGCTGCTGAGAAACTTTTTGAGTTAGAACCAGGGCATCCTGGCAACTATGTTATTCTGGGTAACATTTATGCATCCAAAGGAATGTGGAAGGAGGAAGCACGAGTAAGAAATTTGATGAAGGAGAAAGGCTTAAAGAAAAATCCTGGTTGCAGTTGGATTGAACTCAAAAATAAAGTATACATGCTTCTTGCAGGGGATAAATCGTTCCCTCAGATGACCCAAATTCTTGAAAAGTTGGATGCCTTGAACATGGAGTTAAAGAAGCTGGGTTTAGCTCCTAAGACTGACTTTGTTTTGCAAGATGTTGAGGAGCAGGACAAAGAGCTTATACTTTGTGGACATAGTGAGAAGTTAGCTGTTGCTTTTGGCATCCTAAATACTCCTCCAGGCCATCCACTTCGTATCATCAAGAATCTCAGGATATGTGGGGATTGCCACACTGTTATTAAATTTATATCAAAGTTTGAGCATAGAGAAATTTCTGTTCGTGACACAAATCGCTTCCATTGTTTTAAAGATGGAGAATGTTCTTGTGGGGATTTTTGGTGAATGTGCCACTTCTCTTGAGTGGTTTCCAGTAAATTCAAACCGAATGAAGATTTTTGTTTCCGATGAATGTTTTTTCTTCCCGTGTATTGGTTTTCTTACTGAGGCGTACACAGTTTCTGCTTAAATTTTCTTATGCAGTTTTTTCTAGTCTCAAAATGAACATATTAGGATTGTAGGAAGTGACAATATTGAGGTTTGAGATAAAAAAACATGGAAAGCTGATAGAATATTCAAGTGTTACTATACTTTTTTCTGATATGAACTACGGATAAAAGCTGAGCCCTTTAAAGTAAAGGAAAAAGATAGAAGCTGAGCCATCAAACTCCAAATTGTTAAGTCACTTCATCTTGTTTGAATACTACCAAACCCTTGTATTGTGTTTTTGTTGGAGAATGGATGGCTAATCTTATGGAAATGATGCACACATGAGCAATCTTGCTACCTAAGGCTTGATTTTTTTAATAATTCCTTACTGTCAATATGTGCATGCTTCGTAAAAATGTCATCATAGTGGCTGATGATGCTAGTGTCAGTAGGTATTCTCGATCTCCATCACCTAGGAAAGACCGATCAAGATCTCCCTCACCTAGAAAAGGTCGATTAAGATCTCCACCAAGGTCTAGGTCAATTTCGAGATCTCGATCACCTGAAGTACACAGGTCCCGCTCTCGATCGCCTGAAATGCACAGGTCCCGTTCTCGATCCAGATCACGAAGTAATGGTGGAAGGTAATTAGCACCCTTCTAAATTTGTAGTCCTTGCATGATGTGCTAGACTTATTTTTTACTTATTCTCTTCCAGGGATGAAAGGAATCCTGGAAACACATTATTTGTCACTGGCTTGTCATCTAGAGTAACTGAGAGGGATCTAAAGGATCACTTTGGCAAGGAAGGGAAAGTAAGCTAACCAATTTTAGTACCAATATTCTTTTTTTTTCTTCTTGTTTTCTCTATGTTTACTTTGGATCAGGATTATTTTCTGTAGCTATAACTTGTATTAATGTTGGGCTTACCAGGTGAGCTCTGTGTTTCTGGTTATGGAACCAAGGACCCAAATATCACGAGGCTTTGCATTTGTAACCATGGATTCTCTCGGAGATGCTGAACGCTGCATCAAATATCTTAACCAGTCGGTCCTTGAGGGCCGTTATATAACTGTTGAGAAGGTATTGTTTTTACAGTGTTATAACTAGATAATAACATGATGGGTACTGGGTTGCTTGGCTGTGTGTTTAACCTTGCGGTTTTTGGTTACGTTCAGACTACATTGCATCAGCTTTGTTGGCAGCAATCAAAGATGATGAGTTCATCCGTCTCAACTTTAGACAAACAGCTTGATCAAATGGCCAGCTAAACAAATTTCTCATGCATGTGATCAACTAAACATAGCCAATATTGCCAACAACTAAACAACCTGTTCCCATCATCAACTGTGACAACTGACAACTAATCAACGGATATTTTCAACACTCGAACAATTCTAATCAGTCATTTGTGGTATTCCAAACTGATATTGATTATCAGTGTTTTGTTAGTTCTACTTTCTTGATGTTGTTCATTCTGCTCTCAATGCTGGAATTTTGTATTCTATGTTTATTGTTATGATTATTCTTTGCTTTTGCTTCCTCCTCTGCCCCCTCGAAAAGTTCATGTATTTTAACCTTGACGTTTCCTTTGCTTCCATGTAGTGATTAATGTATGAGCAAAACACTATTTTTTTTTTTTCAATTCACATCATTCTCCCATTGATGAAGTGTTTATCATGTTCTAATTGAATTGATGAGCTGTTAGCTGATTGCTTTTTTGCATTCTGAACTTGCACAATCTTGTTTCTTTTTGCCTATTTATTCATTTACTACATAATAGGTTATATTTTGCCTTGATCTGAATTGTTATAATAACTAGAAAAAGAAACAAGTGTAAGAACTGCATCTATTTCCTTCTTCACTAGTTTATAATTTAGAAAATGTGAGGCTGTTCTCTCTGTTTCCAGTCAAGGAGGAAGCGCCCGAGGACTCCGACACCTGGACATTACCTTGGTTTGAACAAACGAGAAAGTAAGTGTTTATTATCTCCAATTCTTGTCAACCCTTCACATTATAGTTTGACACTTCCATATAATTGTATTCAAAATTCTTATGGGCAGGCTACCGTGGCGGTGATCGTGATCGTGGTCGTACCCGTGGTAGTAGTGGCTATGGGCGGGATGACTATGACTACAGGAGATCTCCAAGGCGATCACCACCACCCTATCGTAGTAGTCGTGGTTATTCGCCCAGACGCTCTTCTCCCTATGCAAGGTCAAGGAGGGAGAGATCAAGGTCATATTCACCTTATGATAGCGGCTATGCACGTCGCCCTAGTGGGTATGGCAGATAAGATGCTTTTGTAGGTTGCTTGCTCTTTCATTGCTTAGACTTGGGATCGTTGAAAACTGCCTTCCTTTTCTGCATTAACATAGGCTTGTTTATTACTGCTTTTTTGTGTTCACTGTTTCGGAAGCTGAACTGGTAATGCAACTAGTTTTGTTAAGGCTAAACCTTGGTAGTTTTTGTTCGATCTGGTGAAATTTGTGGGTTTGAAATCCATATTTTGATATTAGGTATGAGAGTGTATGAGCTAGTCTTGTCATATCAGGGTTTGGAGATACCCGAAACTTGTCTCGTATCCGTATCTTGATGCCGACTAGATATGAATACCCAACAACCCCTAAGTGACCAACCCCAAGAGCTTTTATCATGTTATTTGGGATGCAATCACAAGGTATATGTGTTTTGCTTTACTGTTGAAACAACATAAGACGACTTGGATTTGAATTAAGGTGATTCAGAATTCATTTGTGATGGGTAAAAGGGGAGGTTGCAGTTGCAGTTGGAGTGGAGGCAGTAGTAGTTAATGAATATGGGTGAGGAGTAAATTTGGAGGGAATCTTTGTCTGATGCTAAAGGCTTTGCAGAAAGCTAAGTTTCTGGCCTGTCAACTGCTTTACCAATTGAATATGATTTTGCTTCAAAAGAAATTCAACAAAATAATTGCGATAATGGACCACTTTTGTCTCATTTTCCCATTTTGAATCGTGACCACTTTTTCTCACTTAGAAATGGCCTTGTGTTTATGAATCGATTTTCTTATGTATGCTAGAGACCTCCTAAATCCCAGGAAATGTGAGTGCAAAACATGTGAGTGCAAAACTTGGTCTTAATGTCTAATAGCAAATCAGCTTTAATTAGGTTGTAATACGTCGGTTTGTTTATACACCTAAATTTTAACCAAGTTTAAAATGTGTGTTGATGTTCAGCTCGTTTACAAAAGTGAGCACGTTCAAGCGGAGTACTATTTATATTATGTATGACTTGTCACTAATTTCAGTCCGCATCATCAATAAATTTTCTACTTTTGAAAAAATTTGTATTACTGATTCTTTTTTCTGAAAAAAAAAAAATTAACATCAGAATTTTTACGCAAAAATTTCAAAAAATTTACATCTACATTTTTTCAAAAAATTTCTAAAATAATTATGAAAAAAATTTGATTGTTTTTTTCAAGAATTTTATGGAAAATACTTTTTAAGAGTTGATAATCAACTAAAGCAAATGAGAAGTCAATAGAAAAATTAACCTTTTAGTAAATTATTAATGACCCGACGTCCGTATCAAAATTGGTTTATTAGATTATACTTCGTACATGAATTAATAATTTTAAAAGTGTGTATTGTTTTTGTATCATTTTCAGTTTTTTATATAAAAATGAGGAATGAACCACCCTTTCATTCCGAAACCGAATTCTTGTTTAGCTTAGGTTTTTTTTTTTTTACTTTGTTCTCTTATCCGTCTACAATAATACAAGTATTTAATTATGAAGAATGTTTATACGTTTTTTGGAATCAAAATGAACCGTAGAAACTATAATAATTGCACAATATTACCAATTGACAATCAAAAGAACACAAAATTGGAAAACATGATAAACTTCATCTAAGTGAACCGGCCATTCATTTGGTTAACTGGAAAAAATGCATTCTAACAAGGGAACCAATATAGTTCATAAGTGTGATGTATGTGGGCTCGGCAAATTCACAAAACTCGTCCTGCTAAAAAGCTCACAAGACTTTACGAGATTGAGATTGAGCATGTCATGCAAAAGACTAAAATGTTGTTCTTACAAAGGTACACAGAGTTAAAAGACAAATAAGACGAACCTTATGAAATCTTGTCATGTAGGAGTAAAAATGAAACTGTGAAAGAGCATTAAGATATTGGCACGGCTCAATCAAAAGATGAATACCACTTAAAGTTAAAAGACAAACCCTTTACTTCTAAGTAAATATTTATCTGAGTGAACCGGGCCAACATCATAATAAGCCTTCCACGTACACAAGACACTTCCAATTAGGGCATTTTTCACAAAACGAATTTTTGGAGCTTTGAAATGGAATTTGGGATGGGCTTGTTGAAGAGAACTTACCCACATGAAGGATGTTGAGAGAAATAGGGTTTGTCTTGATCAAATTTAAAGAGCTAGGAGGATGGAGAGAGAAGTGAGAGAGCATTAATCTCTCTTCTCCTACTGACCTCATAACAATAGCCCTAATGTATTTACTTTTTACCATGCCATTCATTTAATAGTTACTTGAGGTATCAATGTGGATCAAGATACTCTCTTAACCAAAAAAATAAAGATATTTGTTGAGATGTGTTGTCTCACAACTATTATACTAACTCGTTTGAATCTAATATATAAGTATAAGAGTTACTTTTATTATCAAGTAATTTTAGGATAAAATATTGTGTATTTGTGTGTGAGAGACTCATTGAACTCGTGTCGTTCACGTTGTTTGGCCCCAAAACGAATATACGAAAAAATAAAAAAAATATTATGTAAGCTTATATCAAACCCATCTTACTCCCCCTACACATTTTATAAGTGGATTATTAAAAACTTTTTCATTTTGTCTACCACTTCATCCAAATATTTTACATAAGTCCGTCATATTATCAAAGTATATCCATTTAGATATAAAAAAAAATTATTAGAGGAACCCATATAAACTCTTTATGTGTTTTTATAACTATACACTTTGAGTGCGGAATTAGGGTTTGAACAATTCCGCAGTTGGCCTCCGTATTGGAAGCCGGTTCCAAGCCAGTACTAAGTTGCTTAATTTCACATATAGACTCCGAAACTGACATTTTTATTTATTTATTAAATCTGCGGTTTGACTTTGAAACCGAAATTGTTTTTATTTAATTGATTTTGCATTTGGACTTCGAAACCAAAGTTGTTTCAAATTTTATTAAATTACGGTTTTGAAACCGATGTCTATTTTGCAATCAAAACGCGAATTTAATTTTCATTTCATAGGCCAAACACGGAACTGTTTTTGTTTTTGTTCCGGGAGCCAAGTGTGGAGTTGTCCAGTTTTAATTTTGCACACCAAAAGCGTATTTAAAATGCTCATTTCAACTTCAAACAACTCCCCTATTTGTTGTTTTGATATAAAGGTGTAGAGAACAAGAAGACTCAACATCTAAAAGTTGACCGTCCTAGAACATCCTTTCGGATGAGGTGTTCAACGTCCTGTGGAAGGTTCCTGTCACTCGTATCCGAACAATGACCAAGAGATGCGAGCTATTCTACGACGACTTTGATTTTCCTAAAGACATGTTAAACTCTAACTTGTGCAGACCTTGAAATCAAAATTGATATGTCAAAAATGATTATTATCGCTTCTCATGCGGTTTCCATATATGATTGATTGAGTTGATGGGTTCATGGTTATCTCCCTCGATTGCAATGATGTCGAGTCCTAAACTTATGGCCTTTTGGAGGCCCTCTCTTAGAGCATAAGCTACCACTTGAAGGATAGTTTCTGCTCCACATCGACCCAATCCCATAACAAACGTTAAAAGATTGTAATCTCAAATTATAAGACGAAATGCAAATTGATCATTAGACTTTTTAGAAGAATCAAAATTAATTTTGACAGCGGTCAAACTTGGTCTCTTCCATTTTATTTTGTTTTTCGTCTTTATTTTGGAGACCTTGTGCTACAGTTTGATGTTTTTGAAGTAGGCTCATCCTAGTCTTTAGTTTGTTTTTGGATGAATTGATTTAAATCCCGGGTTTTTTTTTTGTTAAAAATGATTTGGTTTCTCATTAGCCAAATGTTCCACCTTGTAATCACTATTTGTCTTAATTTTGTTAGGTTGTAATTTTCCTTTATCTATTAATTGCTGCATGTTGGATCACATTTGTATAAAAAGAGTTTTAAATTTATCATTTTTTATATTATGTAATGTATACGGGCATTTGAAAAAGAGGTGTTTAACGCTCTCTATCGGGTGTTGACAAAGTTCGCATTGCATTATTAAGACCGGATTTTTTTTGCTTTATAGATTCTCTTTTATTTTTTTTTTTGGTAATGTTAGATTCTCTTTTATTGAGATGCCATCTAGAAACATTTTTCACAAATTTTTTTAACTTTTGGCATTATGTTTATATCCCAAATTAATATTTTGTCACCTGGTGTCCCCACCTTACGTTTTTGGATAAGATTCATCGTTGATTTAGTAGAGAACCATCATTTTTCACTTGACGCCCAATACAACATGTCTTGTATTTCATTTTGAGGTAGGTTGTACGTGTTTTATTTTTTTTAATAATTTCATGTCATAATAGACTACCCAATTGATAAATATTTTGTTGGTCCCATTGTTTATTTGTTATAAAGTTGCTTACTAGAGCAACCGTATCGATTAATGTTTTGTCATTCGCCAAGTTTCTACAGATTGTTCGGTTATTCATCGATCTTTCTAGAATCTAATGGTTTTCCATCCCAACACTCCATTTGAAATCTTTTTCAAAGTCTTCATTTAAATTTATTAGTTTTTTTCCATTGTCATGACGTGTTGTTTTTAGATTTGTAGTTTATAAGCATGTTACTTTGAGGTATTTCTTTTCTACAATTTAAACTTAAATGTTGTCTGATTCTGCCATTATTTTTCATAGTAGTTTAACCTATAAAACCTTGTTCATATCTTCCGATTTCCTTATTCTTGTTCCTCTTAGTGTTTTTGGTTTACATATTTATCCTAGTTGACGAGATGGTGGAAATTGGGTCCCTTGCTCTAGGGGGATGGATCTATTTATCTGGTCAAGTTCTTTATGAATGCTTGCAAGAAGTGTGAAGGATTGCATTAGGTAGCTTGGTTTTGCATTTATGTTGGCTTTTATCAAGGTTATTCACTTATCCGGCCTTCTTGATGAAGGGATGGGGCTTTCCATTTTGTTAGTTGCTGTTTAGTTTTTTAAGATGACAATATTATAGATGTTTTTATTTACTCGTCCGTTTATGATCGGACATCCTAGGTATTTTTCTAGGTTGTTTGTTACTGCAATACTCATATGTGTATGTATTTTCTCTCAGTTGTCGGTTCTACATTTAATTTGAAATGCTTTTGTGGTAATTTATCACCTTATCTGAGGCCGATCAATAATAGAATAATATTATTTATAGTCGTTGTTGTATTGGTGAAAATTATTATGTCATCATCAAAAGTTAAAAAAAAAGATAGTATATCCATTTTTTTAATATTAAAAACCCTATTATCTTCTTATTTTCATTTCTAGTTCTTTGTACAAGTCAGTCTAACATACCCTAAAAATAGATTTTTTGATAAGAGAAGATCTCAAAATTAGAGAAATATTCATCACTTTTTACTTGTTGATAAACATGTGCTTAGATTTTACAGAATTGGATTCGTTAGGATGTGTATTAATTACAAAAGAGTAAAAGACAAATAAAAAAGGCAATGCAGTTGTTGCCTTCTTGATGGAGAAGAAGAGATTGGTAAGACAAATATTAATTGCAAAGGGAATCTCATCAGAGAGACACAGACATATCTACAAAATTAGCAAATGAGACCAAACATGGACTGTCCAATGGCGTTTTCCTCTCTCTCGATCACTTACTTAACATGCAAATATTCAAACACAAGAAAAGTAAAAGATGATTGCATTTATGTAATATGCATGCACTTCTACGTCTACCTCTTACGTGCACGGAAGAAACGTCTCCATCCATCAAAATATAGCTTTAATTTAGACGGTTATTAGATGTACCGCTCAAAAACTTTATTGATGTTCATAACTACGCAATTCACGTGCGTACTTTTGATTTTCGCTATATGATTATAATTACACGTATGGTGTGAGTAGTTGGAGCCGATCTCAAGCCGGTAGAGGAGAAGAAGTTGCAGAAGCACGAATACAAAGAACTTGCAGAAGACTTCCCATAGAGACGAAGAAAAGAACAAGTTGTAGAAGCCCGTATTCGAAGAAGAGACGGAGAGAAGCAAATCTACTTTTGGAACGGAGAAGAAGAAGACAGGAAGAAGCTACCCGTTGGGGTCAGATTTGAAATTTTTATATCATAAAACTACGCTTTTAGGGAGCGTAGTTGTAGTAGTTTTTTATTTTTCAGTGCTCATCGGCATGGGACAACTACTTATAGTTGGCTCCAACTACGCATCCGGCATGCATAATTTTGGTGTTAATTAAAGAACTCGGTACGTTTTTTTAAACCGTTAATTTATTACCAAATTGTTATTGATGGTAACACTCTTGCACATTTTCTATTAAATTTTCACTAGTACTATATATTTAAGTTTATACAATAGGGTAGGCCAAATAGTGTTTACTCTCAAAATAGGTGGTGAAGATTTCACATAGATTGTGACTTACCTCTTATAAAGAAAAGTTACATGGGCACTCAAATTAATAGAAAGAATACACAAACTTCACGTTTGGTGGCTATCTAAATGGGGTATGTAACACGAATGACATGATAAGTTTGGTGAAGATATATGTACCTTTCTGTATATTGTATCGTTGGAGATAATAACTTTGCACATCTAATGCTAAAAGAATTCAAACTTAATATGTAAGATCGGTATATTGTATATTGTCGATTGATTTTGGGATGAATTGGGTTCGATATAGCGTACACCTCTGTTTACAGTCCAATGAACTTTAGTGAAAACAGAGGCTTTAAACTATGCATAAGCCCGAGCCAAGTTTTTAAGTAGAGTCCAAGTAGTTCAACAAACCTACAATGTTATTCTAGTCAACCCAGTTGAATTTTGACAAGTTATGTACACCGAAGTCCTAGCCAAATCTAAGTTTAATCGAGCTTAAAATATTTTATATTCGACTCTTTTAAAAAGTGAACTAAATTGAACCAATAACTCATCTTACATTAACATCCTTATTAATTCGATCCAAGTATAGTTCTATTCAATCTAAATATTAATCTTAACAAATTTTAGGATTAAGTATGAATAGTATGAGCCCTTTAACACTTCAGGTCACATATACACTCATATACACACCACTCTCGACAGGCCGCGTCCCACATATACGCTCATATGTACAAGACACTGCACAATCCGCATCCCACATGTACGCTCATATGTATACGACCCTCAACAGTCCACATCCGACTTTAACAACATTATCTTGTAGTTTCCATTCAGTCGCCTCGTTGTGAGGTTGCTTGAACTCACTTCTATGGGATATCTCTGCACCAAGACCGAGCCTATAGAATGGAAATAGAAACCGTCACAAGCTCATTCACGAACTTATGAACATTGCAAACAAGATTAGATTACAGGATAAGCTTACTTAGAAGGCCGGCCCTCGAGTTCTACTTCACTTTGCTCGTCTTCCCATCTCCCAGACATGTTATTGACCCACTGTATGGCCTGTATAGAATTGAACACAAATATGAAAAGAGACTGATTTTAGTAATGAAACAATCATGTACTAAGGTGTGTTACTGAAGTAGAAGAATTGCAATTGGAAACACACCCTCAGTATCAGTCTCTTGTTTTCCTTTCATTTTCTTTCAAGTCATGTTCTTCTACTTAGGGTGGCTTCGGATAAAACCCGATAATGAAAGAATGTAATATGAGATGCGATCCAAGCACAACCAAATGTCATTTTATAGGGATCTCATTTGACCAATATATTGGATAAAATGGCTAACTAAACCTTTTACCACTACTTCGAGTACTTATTAAGTAAATATACTCTAATAGAGTAATAGTGGTAAGTCAATTAGAGTGATAAAATTAGAGTTGTCTACAAAACAAACACCCACTAAAAAAATCTACTTTGACCAATATATTCTTTCCAATTATATTCCACACTTTCCCTGTCTCAAGATGAACAATGCACATCAAAATTGAACAAGAACTGACATCCTCATCTTACTACATTTAGGGCCCGTTTGGTTTGAACTCCAAAATCGAAAACGGAATGGAAACGAATCTAGTCCATATGTATCCCCTTTTTCATGAAAGTTTTTGGAATCATTCCTTGTGATTTGAAGTAATTGGAGTTGAATTTGATTACTTTTGATACCCTATCGGGTAACAAAATATGGGGAGGCAAGTGCATTTTGCATGTAAACACAAGGAATGATTCCATAGAATTTCATGAACAAGGATATACATATAGACTAAATTCGTTTCCATTCCATTTCCGTTTCCGGAGTTGGAACCAAACGAGCCCTTAGTTTTGCTTCTAACCACAACAATATTTTATCAGCCACAGCTCTAGGATCTAGCAACAAGTAAACAAAAATGACATGATATTCCATCAATATTGGCTACAAACACATCCAATTATAACCAATCAAACTAACCAGTTTATATGCCTTATCGAGCTTCACCAATTTAACGGGAGCCGGTTGATTTTTCTCATCAGCATGTTTCTTCTTGACACTCATGTGTAATACTTCTGCACAGGGTAAGACTGATCACAAACTAAACTAAACTAAATAGGGTGCAAGCGTTAAAGATTTCACAAACCCTATAATCCGTAAACATCTTCATACTCTCCTTTCTCTGAGTCTCTGACCAAATCCGGACTTGTTTACAGCAAAGGATCACACAAACCCTAATTTAACAAAGATTATAACATGAAGTCAAGATCATAAAAATCAGTAATTTTAACAAGATAGCATTGAACGGATCATGAGAAAGTCTTAAAAATTTGATCTTATTTAAAACAAATTCAAAGGGAAAGGGGAAATGGTATCTGAAAGAACAACCAGACAATACTTTTAAACCCTCCTATATCAAATCCCTTTCTTGATCAAATCAAAATCAGCCTAATATGAGTAACCAAGTTAAGCCTCACAGCATTGATACGATAACAGAAGAAGTAAATTACCTTCATACAACGATTACAAAATGAGCTTTAATGCCTGGTTTTCAAGCAGTTCGCTTTGCCAGTAGTTGTGCCGGTGGTATAACGGGTAATATTACCTGGGCCCATTTTATATTGGGCCGAATTATACGCTTTATCATCTCTGGATGACGGGCTATAGCCCAATAAACAGAAACGTAACCGGTAATGACCAAAATTCACAGATAAACTAAACCTAACATAATCACGAGAGCAAAGTCACAGCATAAAACACGTACACGTCGCACTAATATCAATTTAATATTCTAGCTCATCTAATGATCCAAAGTTAACCATTGAACCGCGGCGATTAGGACCGTTCATTTGCCTATGATTGGACCAAATTTTTTACATATAAAATTGGACCCTCTAAAAATTTAATTAACATGTTCGAATCTGAACTAGATATGAATATTCGGTCCATATCCTGTCCAACAATATACATATTGGTCAAGTTTTTTGTTTTGTTTTTGGTTGAAACAAATAACCTTAACTAATACCAAGAAAATAATCCCATGATAGTGTGTATTCTCTAAATAGGTGGAAATATGTAACACGAATGATACGGTAAGTTTGGTGAATCTATATTCCACGTGTAATATCCCTCACCATTTGTATGAATAGTAGGTAGGGCAAGGGAAATCGACAGTAGACGTGTCTACTGCGCCTGACGCCTGTAAAAGGAAAAGAGTCTCGAGATTGAAACCATCAACGAAGACAAGTAACATAAAGACGCCACGTAAGTAACCACTAATGTACTAACTGCAAACCTAAAGTAAAAATGTTTCGAGCCCTTCAAATTAGAGGTCACATAATTCTACCGGACCTTTTAAATATGGTGTTTGGGCTGCTGGCCCACAATCAGGATATTCAGCGTGGTGTCATCATGTAACTGACGGCGCCACGCGCTAATCTATTATTCTAGTGCGCTTATCGTGATCCGCCACGTGTATAGCAAACCTCAGGTAGGGCCCACGAGTTTTTTATGGAAAAAAATATATATTTTATACTATATTATTATTATTATACCGTATGATATAAATAACAATTTTAAGGGGGCTTATTTTCACTCTACGATGTGCTGTTATAAACATAGATAATTTATTTACATGAAAATCAATTCAAGGTCATTGACAAACGAACGACGATAATGACTCAAAGTCGGTCGCTATAGGCATCTTTGAAGATGAGCTTTTTAATTGATTGAGGATTATCAACATTGACAATAGAAAACAAAAAACAAAATGTAAATTTACCTCCTCTTTTGTATTTGGAGAAAGACGACAATGGTTTATCCAACGAAACTAGTAAGGCAGTTATTAGGTCTAGAGCATCAAAGACATCGGTTATGTTATTGACATTTTTAAAAATGCTATAAACAAAAATACACATGTATAAAGAAAAATAGCTATATAGATCAGTTTTAAAATATTTAATGAATAGTTTAAATCCAAATCCACACGTATTTTTAGGTCTAGGATCGGACCGATATATGGACCAATTTATTATGTTCAATACAACGCTTGTGGTCCAGTTCATTCTTTTTATAAACATAAAGGAGTATGACGCAATATGCTTTTTTTTTACGTTCGATGTTGTCTGTCGTAATATAGTCAACTATATTTATTTTCCAATTTAAAATTTTTTTCTATTATATATTTTTGCTATTTATTATTTAGAAAAAAAAACAATAATCAAAATTTCCCTGTTCTATTTTATGCTAATATAGTATTTACAATACCCATCAATCACGATATAGGGCCATAGGGTTTAGACTTAAAACCCGCTTAGTCGCTTATTACGTTACAATTGACCTGAAATTCACATATCTAAAACATTGTTATCATGTGTTTGTTGATTTTGTTCCAACTTGCATGCCAACCAATCCAACACATATGCGTGTTTTTTTGTTTACATAAGCTGGCAAATACAAATCATATTCTAAATTTGTTAAAACGTGGCGTTTTGGTCCTCATGACACGTGGAGGTAGGCTCCTTCCTTTCCCAATTGTTTTTGTGTTGGTGACTGCGAAGATCATTTTCTCTCTTTAGTTGAAAAATGCAGGGACGGTGGTATAGAACGGGAAGCCCGGGGAACCTACCACGGGGACCAATTTGAATTTCACTCCCCTATGTTCTGATGCTCCTACTTTATAAAATAATATTTTAATCATATCATAGGATTAATTATTTATAATATTTAGACCGGGTAAAAACATTGGCAAATTGACAAGGGCAACTGCAAGTGGCAACCAACCAGTGGAGCTTTCTAGATTAAGCTATTATTTTGAATAATCTTGATTAACTTTTACTTTTTTATAATTCCCTCCAAAACTCAATCGCTGTCCTTTGCAGTGATTACCCTTAACTTGCAAGCTAATATGCAGATTAGCTTGCTTTCTCAATTCACACCGTAGCTTCTTCAACCATATTTCTACTTTGCTAAGCCTAATTTCTTTATTTCATCTGTTCTTGCTACTGCTCTCTATTCATCTTTTCCTCAAGAACTCAAATATCAGTTTTTCATGGAAGGTATCAGAAGCCCTATAAGGAAATCCCCTAAGAGGGAAGGCGACCGTTTGATACTCCTCCAGAATCGAGATGATCCTATTTCCCAATCCTTCTCCTCTAACTCCGATTTCCCTGCTTCCAAACCAGTAGTTGGAGATAACAAAATCAGTAGAGACTCCAGCTACGATTTTCGAAACGACGCCGTTTCCCGTACCGGAATTAGCCCTAAGTACACGGATGATGATGGCAGCGTCGATTTCGATTTCCCTCGGCACAACGGGAAATCGGAAGAGGTAGATTTGGAAAGCCAGAGTCAGAATCTGTCTCCGGTTTCTGAAAGCCCTAACGAGTATGGTAAAATCACTCCTAAAAGCTTCGCCAAGGTTTCTTCTAGAGATAGTGATCTTCTCCGGCGCCGCTCTTCGGCTGGAGGAAGTCGGCAGGAGGACGAAGTGGTGGCGTGTAGCTCAAACGCGTCGTTTCGTCGCAAATCGGCTCTTCTAAAAACCTCAACGAAGTCCAGGCTTTTGGATCCGCCGGAGAGCGGGGAGAGAAGATCCGGTTGGCTTAAGAAATCCGGTTTAATTCACAACAAAAATGATGAGAACTTTCCCGATGAGGATGATCCGTTTCTGGACGATGATTTGCCTGAAGATTATAAGAAGATGAAGTTCAGCTTCTTTTCGGTTATTCAACTCTTGAGCTTAATTTTAATAGTTGCTGCTTTAGTTTGTAGTATTGTGATTCCTTATCTTAGATCCAAAACCGTATGGGGAATGCAACTCTGGAAATGGGAGGTGATGGTGTTAGTGTTAATTTGTGGTGGACTAGTTTCCGGTTGGCTGATTAGAATCGTTGTGTTCTTCATTGAACGCAATTTCTTGCTTCGAAAACGAGTATTGTATTTCGTTTATGGATTGAGAGGCTCGGTGCAGAACTGTCTATGGCTAGGCTGGGTTCTGTTGGCTTGGATTTTGATACTTGATCAGAAGGTTGAGAGGGAGACACACAGCAGGTACTTGCCTTACGTCACAAAAATTCTGGTGTGCTTTTTAATTGGAACAATCATATGGTTGTTCAAGACGTTGCTGGTGAAAGTTCTTGCGATGTCCTTTCACGTGGCTGCATTTTTCGATCGTATTCAGGACGCTTTGTTCAACCAATACGTGATTGAAACTCTCTCTGGCCCGCCATTGATTGAGATTCAGAGGAATCAGGAGGACGAAGAAAGGGTCGTATCTGAAGTTGAGAAGCTTCAAAAAGCTGGAGCTACTCTTCCTGCTGACTTGAAAGCGAATTGCTTGCCCAAGAGTCCTCAAATGATTGGAAAGAGCCCCAGGTTTTCAACACCATTGTCTGGAAAATTAGATGCAAAAGAACAGGCTGGGATTACCATAGATACGTTGCATAGGCTCAATCAGAAGAATGTTTCTGCTTGGAATATGAAGAGATTGATGAATACGGTGAGGAAAGGAGTTTTGTCGACTCTGGATGAGCACCTTGCTGAATCTAATATGGAGGATGAGACATCGATGCACATTAGAAGCGAGAAGCAAGCGAAATCTGCAGCTAAGAGAATTTTCAACAATGTTGCTAAGCCCGAATCCAAGTAATTCAACTATATTTCAAACTATCTATACCTACTCTTCAATTTCCATTTATGGGCTTTTGAATTTTTGTTGTCTCTCTTATCTAATTTCATAACTTTAATATTTGTTTTTAAGGTTCATTTATGAAGATGATTTGATGAGATTTATGAGAGATGATGAAGCTATGAAAGCGATGCGTCTATTTGAAGGATCTACCGAGAGCAAGGGAATCAGTAAGAGGGCCCTTAAGAATTGGGTGGTAAGCATTATTATCCATGTTTTGACTTCATCTAAGATTATTGCTGTAAAGTAATACAGTAATCCAAAGTCTAAGAATGAATTAGCTAGTTGTTTCATTGGTTGATTAGTAGATGTTTTGCACACATGTATTTGTAGTTAAATGCTTTTAGATATATTCATAATGCCATATTTTAGAACTGAAATCGCTTTTGTAATTCCTTCAGGTTAATGTTTTTCGAGAAAGAAGAGCTCTTGCACTCTCCCTTAATGATACCAAAACAGCCGTGAACAAACTTCACCATCTGTTAAATGTTTTGGTTGGGTTTGGTGTAGTGATCATTTGGCTTATGATCCTCGGTGTTCCTATCAGCCATTTCCTGGTCCTCATTAGCTCGCAGCTCCTCCTTTTGACATTTATCTTTGGAAACACCTTCAAGACAACATTTGAAGCCATCATATTTCTCTTTGTCATGCATCCATTCGATGTGGGTGATCGTTGTGAAATTGAAGGAGTACAGGTAATTATCAATTCCTAAGTAAATGCCTAATGCTGTTTCACCGAGTATTTGTTCTGCTGAACATAATTTATGTGATAACTTACAGATGATTGTTGAGGAGATGAATATATTGACTACAGTGTTTCTTAGATACGACAACCAAAAAATTATCTATCCGAACAGCGTTTTGGCCACCAAACCCATCAGTAATTACTACAGGAGTCCGGATATGGGAGATGCAATAGATTTCTGTGTTCACATATCCACTCCAATTGAGAAGATTGCAATTATGAAAGAAAGAGTCACAAGGCAAGCTTGTTATCCATTAGTTATATACACAAATCAAAGAACTGTTGTTTATAGTGTCTCAACAAGTTTTCGTGCATTTGAAATGCAGGTATGTAGAAAATAAGAAGGATCACTGGTATCCATCACCAATGATAGTGATGAGAGATGTAGAAGACATGAACCGGTTAAAGTTCTCGGTTTGGCTTTCGCACACTATGAACCATCAGGACATGGGAGAGAGGTGGGCAAGGAGAGCCCTTTTGGTGGAGGAGATGTTAAAGATATTCAAGTCTCTTGATATCGAGTATCGAATGCTTCCGATGGATGTAAATGTTCGAACACTTCCAAGCTTGGTCTCTGACAGGCTTCCTTCAAACTGGACCATTTGTAGCAGATGAAGCATATATTCCATCTATAGTTTAAGGATGCAAACAGCTTATGATTGTGCTATGTGCCTGAGGTTTGTATTTACTTTTGGCTATTTGAGAAGCACATTTCGAGCAAACCTTGTACAGTTGAGGCGAATAAGATGAACGATGTACTTCGACATTGCAAGAATGAAATGCTAGTGCTAGTACTTATAGTGCATACGGGAATTGGGGATCAGTTAATTTGTTATGTATTCACATTTTGATTAAATTCTTTGTTTTCTCAAAAGCCAAAGACGAAAGAGGGGTTGCAAAATAGTTTTGACCGAGTAGTCCCTGCGTCGACTTTCCCTTTTACGGTCTCCGTCATCCCATCCTTCCCTTATTTCGATGTGGGATTATATACAGAGCTACCATTTTTCTTAACATAGCGGCCCTCCTACCCTGATTTCGATGTGGGATTATATTCAGAACTACGGAGTACCATTTTTCTTAACATAGCCCTTCATATTGATAGTTCCTTCTCCTACTTCACTGTAATCGCTAATCCAAGACCAGGAATTCATTGAAATCTTCTTTGGAATGGTATTCAATAATAGTATTCCCAAATAATATTATAGAAAAAATTAATATCTACCTAATATTAGTATTATATTACTAACTAGATTATTAAAACAATACTAAATTTTAAAAATAATCGGTTTAGCATAGGTTTGTTGAAAAAAATGAAGAAAAAGAAGAAAGAAAATAAAGGGCTTGAGCCGGTTACCCGGTTGCCTACGTATACTCTCGGGGTTAAAGAGGAATCAAAGCCCACGTAGTTCTCTTACCTTTACTTACCTTTTTTCGGACTTCCGAGTTATTTTCGTTACCCCGCTTACCTTTCAACCTCGGACTCGGAAGTAGTGGCGTCGTCATCGGTGTTGGAATCCGATTTTGAGTCATACGTTGGGGCATTCCGTTGTTCCCGCTTCTCCGCCCTTATCCAATCTTGAATACAAACTTGCATCTCCAACTTTTCGGGCTTCAATTGGGTTCTCTTGTAATCGAGGATGTTCCCTCCTTGGCTAAATGCTTGTTCCACGGAAACCGTTGATGCGGGCACGGCCATGACTTGTTGTACAATTTTCACTAATGTTGGATATTTTGGGGCCATTTTCTTCCACCAATCCAAAATATCAAAAAAATCTTCACCATCAAAACTAAAACGTGATGTTAGATAATGTTGAAATTCCGCACTTGAGGATGAAAATTTTGGTGTTTTTGTCCTATTGGCTAAAATTTGTTGTGTTTTTGAAAGAAAAGATGAAGAAGAAGAGGGTGTAGGAGTAGGTGCGGTAGAAGAAGAGCTAACATTTGTTTGAAAAGAAGAAAGCAATTTTTCAATTTCGATACGAACATCTTGAATAATGTTAGGAACTAAGGCTTCTAAACCCAAACAATCATAATAAGCAACCAATAACTCGGAAACACCATCAAGTTTAAGTCTAGGATCAAAAACGGCGGTTATAAGATAAATCACGGGAATGTTGGTGTAATATTTTATCCATTTCGATTTCATATCATTGATAGCATTTTTAAGGGTTGGATAGTTAGAACCAATTTGTAATGCCTCGGAAACGTTTACGGCTATTTCTAAAAAGCTACTAGAAGTGGGAGTGTAAACATAACTCATGTATTTAGTTGAATCACTAAAAACCTTTAAAACATTACAAATATCAAGGCAAGTTTGCCAAACATTTTCATCATCTAAAATTGACCAAGGAATGTTTTGTGTGGAAAAAACTTGTAAAAGCTCTTTATAACGAAGGGCTTGACCAAGTAATTTGTAAGAAGAGTTCCAACGAGTTTCCATTTCTTCTGAAAATGCAATTGGATGAACATTATTAGATAAACATAATGTTCTCCATTTTTTTCTCAATTCGGAATAGTGCCAAATATGATCAATAACGTCGGTAATGGGGGTTAACATAACCGTTAAAATCTTAAGTCCATCTTGAATACATAAATTTAAAATATGACATGCACATATTTGATGGATAAAAGGCGTTCGCAAATATTGTCCCGCCTCCTCGATCAAAAGGTTTACGTCGGCGGTGTTAGCGGATGCATTATCAAAAGAATATGAAAAAACTCGATCTTGTATATTAAATTCTTGTAAAACCGTTTTTATCATGTTTGCAATGTTTGGTGCATCATGTCTTTGGTTGAAATGGCGAAATGCAATAACATATTTATGCAAAATCATATCGTTATCAATAAAATGTAAGGTAATGCCCATGTAAAAATATTGTTTCGATTGTGTACTCCAAATATCGCTACAAATGGATACTTGATGTGAAAAAGATGCCAAAATCGAAAGAATTTTTTTTTTCTTTTGTAGGTAAGATTTGGAAACTAATTTGGAAATGGTTTTACGAGAAGTTGGTTTAAAAGAAGGTTGAAGATATTTAGTGTTATATTCTTGAACGTTTTCATTTTCACCATAAGAAAATGGAAATGCATGATAACATATAACATCGACTAATGCTAAACTTGCTTCATTATGATTATACATAAATAGAGGAGATTGAGAGGAAGAAGATGCAAACCCTAGCTTTTCGGGATGAATTTTTTGCATGTGCATTTGTAAAGTCTCGTAACCGCGCTTCATCTTCCACTTGTACACCTTTGAACAATAGTTGCATGAAACTTGATAATAATCGTTCACCGGTGCCCCCTTCTTGTAATGCTTCGTAAAAATGTCGGATGTAAGCATTTTCGGTTGTGGCATTTGAGTTTTACTTTCTTGAGTGCTAGGGAAGGATTGAGAAGAAATGGTGTCACTTGGTTTTGCCATTACGAGAATCGAGTGATGAAATACACTAAAGATGAGAAATTAAAATCGTAAATGAGAATTATGATATTGAGGGTTGAGACTTTGAGTAGTAAAGAGAATGTAAGAAGATGGTGTGAGATAAAATGAAAGAGGAATTAGGTATTTTTATAGTTTATAGAAGTTTTTTTTTTTTAATGAAACAAGCATATAAGTTTTTTTTTTAAAAAAAAAAAAACACTAGCCGTTGCAGTGGGACCCAGCTTAAACAGTTGGTGGCAAAGAGCCGTTTTGCAACGGCTCTTTGCGGATCAAACCGCCGGTTTAACCGGCGGTTTGGTCCAATTTAAATTTAAAAACTTTTATAAAATCTAACCAAACCACCGGTTTGAACTAAGAACCGGCGGTTTGGTCCAATTTAAATTTAAAAACTTAAAAAAAATCCAACCAAACCACCGGTTTAACCTAAGAACCGGCGGTTTACACTCCGGTTTAGTTTTTTTCCAAAACTATAAAACGCTGGCTTATCAGACCGGCGGTCTAGCCGGTTCAAAATCCGCCGTTTTGCAGCTTAGGTGTATCCGCCTTGAAATACTAAAATTTAAATGTTACCTTTTATAGTTTCACAGTTATATATCTTATTATTAAGTTCAAACAAATTGTTCAAAATTTATACTAAATTTGTAGGGTTTTACCGAGCCGAAGCAAGGAACCCTTCCAGAAATTCTCGACGGTCAAGGACAAGCCAAGACCGAAGAGGGGGTTTGGAAATAGTTTTCAACCAGCAATTGACGCGCC
This sequence comes from Fagopyrum esculentum, assembly GCA_033239045.1. NCBI lineage: Eukaryota > Viridiplantae > Streptophyta > Magnoliopsida > Caryophyllales > Polygonaceae > Fagopyrum > Fagopyrum esculentum. Next base: position 154,056,825 of record BSUD01000001.1, read on the forward strand.
TCGGTTATTACCTCACTAGCTGCGTCATTGCCCCAAGCGCAAAGATAATTTTTCCTCCTACAGAATGTCGTTTTTATAGTCTTCATTCGTACCCTCCTTTCCTACTGTTCTCGATGTGGGAATATACAGAACTACCACATCTTAACACCGCCCTTCTTCCTTTGTTCCTTGGCAGTTCCTTTCGCATACTCTACTCTAACCGACGCCGTTTGATTTTCCATCACTTCTTTACTCGCTTTTTCTTTGCAGCGGGACTTTACCTTCAATTAGAAGCGGTTTGTTCATTGCTATGCTAAAGATGATTTTAAAAAGGTCGCATTCAAGCTGTTCGATAAAATTCCCCAGAGAGGTCTGTCTTCTTGGAGGTCCACCATTTTCATGTCTGTTGTTCACCAGACTTCAGATACAAATTAGAGGTAATCAAGGCTGGCAATCGAGAAATTCAGTGCTCGAATTCGTTTCTATATATCCCTTTTTCCATTTCAATGAGAACTAATGGGCATAACCTAATGAAACACTCATGGTGTCTGGGTTCACTGGTGATATGCTTCACCAATTGGCTTCTGAGTTCATGTGCAAAATGGGACAATTTGTAGCTTCCCATGTTGTATTTGATCACTATGCTCGTATATTTTTTCTAGATTAGGAGGATTTGAGATCTAGATTAATTTGATTATTTATTTTAAGCAACAAGCCTTAAGCTAGTCAAAGTGAACTATCTTAATAAATTGCTATAAGGTTTAGGCTTAGGAGGATTTGAGATCTAGATTAATTTGTTTATTAATTATTATAACCGTCATCTTTTGGAGATAAACTCGGTCCTATACGATGAAAGTTAGTGAATAACCATAGGAAAATACGAGGTAATCACCCTGTTTTGTGATGCTTTGATCGATGTGTTAGGCTAATCCTCTAATTCATACTTCTAATTAATAAATTGTGAATAAGATTGGGCTCTGTAGAATAAGATTGTAATTTCAAAGTACGTTTCGGGAAAACATTGAGGAAAAACGATATCGAGTCTCGGGTTTGAGTGCAACCGGATTGGTGCGAGTTGGAGTGCCGGCCGGCACGCATGCTTACTAGGTCTTGTAGCCCACTCATTTATCGATCAGCCAAGGACGGCGCGCAATGAATCCGGGATGCCCAAGTTGATTATACCCAAGTAAAGTCTTTGTTTTGTTCAGTCAACAAGTGATTTCTTGGACTTTGTCTTTGTTGGCAAAATAACAGTGTATGTACTTGGTACTTGTGGAGAGTTGCTAAGTGAAGCATCCAAGTTTTGTGTTGGGCCAAAACAAGTTGGGTCAGCCAACAAAATAAATGTCCAAGTGGGCCATCTCATCTTGGTTGGAAAAAATTCTATAGCAAAGAAAGAAGACAAAATAGAGGAGGGTTGCACATCTCACGCAGACAGGAGGGTATGTTGTACAATCTCTCACGCAAAAAAGAGGGAAAAAAGGGGAAGAGGCGTACAGAGGGCCGGTGTGCAGAGAAAGAGAAATAGTCTTTGCTAGGATTTCGTCAGATTCGCCATTAGAGAAGGTTCGGTCAAGGTTGTGAAGGCCGGAGATCTAGAGATTTGGAGTCGCTCGATGGGGTTCCTGGTTCCTGATTGCTCGACGGGGTTGCAGCTTGTCTCAAGGAAGTATTCTTCGGTTGTTCTTGAGTTGTTGATGCAGATTGTGTGATATCTCTTGCTTGCTTTGTTTTCCGATTCGTTTTTGGATTTTAATCTTGTACAATGGTTCCTTGGATAATTGTGGTTCGTTTAGTGGATTGAGTCTCCTGAGGCTCCGAGGAGTAGGGTTTACCCGAACCTCGTAAAAATTGGTTGTGTGCTCGTTTTTCCATATGTTCTTGTGTGCTGCGCATTTGAATGATATTGCGAATCTTTTGTCTAAAACTAAATTGTTGAAAACTAGACCTAAAAACGACTATAAAAATCCTAACAAAGTGGTATCAAAGCAAGGTTGCTCGTTTCTTGGTTTAGTTTTGTTTTTTTGTTCTTTCTTGTTGATACTCTTAGTTGATAAGAACTGATTTGGGTTGTGTTAAGTTGTGATGACAAAAAGTTACACAAAGATCAAGCCATATGATGACTCAAGCAATTTCGCAATGTGGCAAGTGAAGATGAGGGTTGTTCTCACAAAGGAAAGGTGTCTTAGGGCAGTGACGGGCAACTACTTGGCCATGACTTCGGAAGAAAAGAAGCAAGAAATGGACGAGCAAGCCCATAGTGAGATACTCATCAGGCTGTCGGATGAGGTGGTTAGGCAAGTGATTGACAAAAAGGATGCGAAATCCCTTTGGAAGGCATTGGAGGAACTTTACTTGGTAAAATCTCTTCCTAGTAGAATTTCATTATTGTATCGGTTGTTTACTTTCAAGATGAATGTTAATGAAACCTTAGCGTATAATATTGATAAGTTAAAATGACACAAGATTTAGAGAGGTGTGGTGATAAGATCATTGATACACACCAGACTGTTTTGCTTTTAAATTCCCTACCTTATGATTTTGATACTTTTAAAGATGTTATACAATTTAGTAGGGAGGATTTGACTATAAACAAGATAGCTAAAGCTATTATACAAAAAAATGAAGTTCTGAAAGTGTTTAGGTCTATGATTGATATTAAACTTGAGCCTAAATCTGAGCCTAAAACTAATTTTGTTTTGAATGCTGAAGGAATAGTAAATAGGGAGAAAAAGGATAAAGAAAAATGGCAATCTTATGTGAAAGACAAAAATGCTTTTATTGTAATAAGACTAGACATTTTAAAAGGGATAGTAAGAAAAAGGCTACTGATGAAAAGAAAAAGATAGATGCTGAATTTTGTGGTCTTGTTGAGTATGTTGCTAATTACACTGCTGAGCTTCTTGTTATTGATGAAAAATCTGAGTGTGATTTCTGGATGCTTGATTCTGGATGTTCTGTTCATATTGCACCCTTCAATTTTTTGTTTGAATCATTGCATGAGTTTGAGGGGGATAGTGTCATGCTAGGAGATCATACTTATTTAGAAGTTAAGGGTATTGGGAATGTGCCATTAAAAATGCATGATGGGAGGGTTAGAATGTAACACCACAAATCTGCAGGACTTGGAGTGCTACATTGGGTTAGGATCTCACAATGGATCTTGACCCTAACCTGACAACAAGTTCACTGGATCTTACAACAAGACACAAATAGATTAAAACCAAATACATAAAGCTGTATAAGATACATCAAAAGGGTTTATAATGTAACATCCTGGGTTTTAAGTAACCCAAGACGTCACTAGGCTAAGGACCACACAGTGGGTCCCATCAGTTAGCCTGACAACAACTTCACAAATAGGACCTTGCAACAAAAAGCACGAAAAATAATGAAAACATTCAACCTGTCATTTAGAAAACATTTACATAACAACCATGCATGCAGTTAGTATGTATATCCCAAAACGACATTTCACAACACGACACTTGAACAGTTACTTAAAACATCAGCCAAAAACCAGCACGTGTACATAATTCCACACAAGTAATGAAAGACTCGCTTGCAAGCGATTAATTTCAAAAGATGTTCAATCAACCCTTGGGTTAACACTGCCACAGCTGTCCACATCCTGCAACTGACATCCTTGAAGTGTTCCTATGATCAAGATTACCTAAAAAGATTCGGTTTAAAACCGTTAGCTACCGATCATAATCCATCCACGAGAGATTATATCCACACATCACAACACAACACACATCTTCAAATACCATATATCGTGCTCATGAGATGATATCGGGCTTATATGAATGATGCATGTGAATGCAGTATGCAATTTACAATTTGCGATCCCGGACCAAATCTGGAACCATTGCTTTACGATTCTGGCTTTGGTGTGAGCTCACCATTGCCCAGATTAGGTAAATTCAGACATTTGCTCTTAGGTCGTAGCCAAACTGATCAAGTCACGTGCCAGGATTTCTCGTGGCGGGTTATGGTCTTAACCCTCTAACCACATGCAACATTTTTCCGTTCATGTTAATGCAAACATTTACCATTTTAATTAGGTGTGCGACCCGAGCCTGAAGTTCATCAGACTCAGCGTCATTCTTATACACGCACAAGTGATCCGGGCCTGGCCAAGCTCCGACATTCACTGCAAGATACTCACTTGACATACTCTTGACCTTTATAGGTCGCTATCATATCACACGCCTCAACAAGCTTACCATGTCATAAAATACCACATCTCAATAGGCTAACATTTATCAATTTAATCATTTAACATAACCCTGACATGATATACATAACAATAACATTAAGCGTGCTCTACACATCACATCATCATATTCATAATAAAACACAACAAAAACATTAGCATGCTTCACACATAACATATCATAATGCATAACATCAATCACAAATCAACACAACAAGATATAAATCTCTCAGGCACGAGTTTCTACAGATCGAAGCTAAGTAAGTCCGAAGACTTACATGAATACGCTCACTGAGCAACTAAGCTATAGTTAGTCTATCGTCTTCAACAACACCTGTCAAAAATATCATATTTCTTGTATTAAATTTTTTGCTTCAAACATCAATTAAACTCATTCCTTTGAATTTAATTAGCTTATAGCATTTTCTAAATTCCTAGTTTAATTAATTAACCTTTAGTTAATTAATTAAAATTCACCAAAATAACGTTTTACCCACAAGAAGTTTCTGAACCCACATGTCATCAGATCTGCTCAAATAAACAGCCCATAATCACCAGAATAATGTAACGAGCATAATGGAATTTCCAATTATCCATTTTGACAAGCCTAAGGTCAATTTAGGTCAAATCGCAATACGAAAAACGAATAAATTCATAACTTATTTGTTACTAACCCAATTGACAATTCGAAAGAAGATTCAAAATCACAACGACGCTGAATACGCTCGGACACCATCAGATTCACCGGAATCTGAGAGACGGAACCGGCCATGTAAGGGGGAGGCTCGACCTGACCTTAAATTCAGCGGAAACGCAGAAACTCGGTACCAAAATGAAGAGGACGAAGAGAGGAATCCGGAAACTCAAACGGATTCAAAATCAGATTACAAACGAAGAGAGTGTGAAGGTTGAGAGAAATGAGAGTTTTTACGAGGAAATGTGAAATGAAATGAAGGAATTTCCTCTATTTATAGAAACGTCAATAATTATCCTCTAGCATTATTCTTTAGCAAAGTCGATAATTATCATCTAGCATCATCCTTTAGCAAAGCCGATAATTATCTTCTAGCATTATCCTTTAGCAAAATCGATAATTATCCTTTAGCATCATTCTTTAGCAAAGTCGATAATTATCCTTTTACCGATCCGAAGGTGGTTTGGGTTCTTTCTCCAAACTTCTCGGAATTGGAATAATATCCGGAATATTGTGTGGGTAGTTAATATGCAATTTCCTTGTAAATGCAAATTCCTAAGCCGTCTTTCTTAGCTGCTAAGATACAAAATAACGACTATTTTGTCCATTTTGCCTTTCCATGTTATTTCATATCTAAGACATGTTCGATGTCCTGATCATTTCCCTTAACTGCATTTTTATTAATTGAACCTCCCAAATGCTCCAAATAACACTAGTGGTAAAAACTATTCTCCGGATGAAAAAGTAGAGTTTTTCCCACAAGGTCAATCTCAGGCTAGAAACTCAACAGTGGAATCCAAGCTTGCCAATTTCACAATGTTCGCAGGTTGACCCAATATTACTATCAATGATTAGGTTTAATCCGCCACCGTAATCATGTTGATTTAAAATTTAGAATCCTAGCTCTTACATATAACATACAAGGCGAGTACAAAACAACATCCATAAACAACAACAACAAAAGACATCCCCATATCCCACGCAATCCTAATGTACAAAAGTCCTCGGTTGGTCACCACATCTGGCTCACTCTGCAGTCTTCCTAACCTGCAGGTCATCTACAACACGGTATGAAACCGTTAGCTACAGTAATGAATAAGTATGAAGGTAATAGCACATACACACATCAACAACTCATACATGCAATGCCACACACATTCATTTATTATCTTTCAATTACGTTATTCCATTACTAATTCAACTTATTTTGTGACACGAGGAGCCTAAAGAACCTCGTCCCTTTCCCCGTTAACACAGGGGTTTTGCATGGGGGTGATCATCACTTGTCCCCCCTGTGTTACTGGCTTCCAGACACCCCTCCTACCCTCGAGCGAAGGCATATGTGGTCATGACCTGTTATAATACACTTGGGCCATTTAATGTAATAAATGGTCATCCTAGTCCGGTTTAGGTTATAAATGCACAATCATATGAACACACACAACCATCACAATCACACAAACCCACAACTGAACGCTAAGTAAGTCCTATGGACTTACTTGATATAATCGTAACCTGTACCACGTCACAGCTTCCCCTTGGGGAAGTAATCAACGCCTGCAATAGCAAGACACACACAATCACATACTAAAAAGGTTAGGAGACTCGTCTCACTAACCACAACCAACCTATATCTCAAATCTAAACCTCAGTTCCTCAACACATTCATAAATGCCTAAGGCATATCCTCAACATAACATATCATCATACTCGTACACATACTAAACCTTAAACCCATAACCGATATCCATAACATTATCATGATCCTCAACTCATTCTGACACCTAGCATGCATCTAATCAGTATTCCTCAATCTCAAATTTAATCCTAATTTAATTAATTAACCTTTAATTAATTAATTAAATTTCACCAAAATAACGTTTTGCCTGCATGTCATTTCTAAGCCCACCTGTCATCAGATTTCATCAAACAAACAACTCATAAACACCAGAATAATATAATGATCATAATGGAATTTCTAATTATCCATTTTGAAAAGCCTAAGGTCAATTTAGGCCAAATCATAGTACAGAAAACGAATAAATTCATAACGTATTCGTTACTAACCCGATTGACGATCTGAAAAAAGATTCGGAATCACAACGACGCATGCTACACATGCACAACATCAAATTCACCGGAATCTGAGCGACGGAACCGTCCTGGGGACATATATGCTCGACCTGATCTTCATCTGCTCGGAAATGCAGAAACTCGGTACCGATATGAAGAGAATGAAGAGAGAATCTAGAAACTCAAACGGAATTGAAATCGGATTAGAAACGGAGAGTAGATATGAGTTTGAAGTTTGAGAGAAATCAGAGCTTTTACGAGGAAACATGAAAGGAAATGAATTAATAAACGATTTTCCCCTATTTATAGCGAATACGATAATTATCCTTTAGCAAAGTCGATAATTATCCTTTAACCGATCCAAAGGCGGGTTGAACCCCCTTCTCCAAACTCCTCGAAATTGGAACAATAAATCTTGAATATTGTAGGGATAATTATTTTACAATTGCCTCGGAAACGTGTGTTCCTAAGCTGTTAAGAAACGAAATAGCAACACTTTTGTCCATTTTGCCTTTCCATGTAATTTCATATCTAGAACATGTCCGATGTATTGATCATTTCTCTCAACTGCATTTTTATTAATTGGAGCTCCCAAATGCTCCAAATAACACCGGAGGGTAAAAATAATTACCCGGGGGAAAAAGTGAAAATTTTCCCATAAGCCCAAAATTACGCCAAAAACATAACGGTGGGACTTATACTCATCACTTGCGAATTCTTCGCGATTTATATGTCAATTACTATCAATGATTAAGTTAATCAACATTAATTAGAATTCGGAAATCCTAGCTATTACATAGAATACTTCAAAAGGTGAGGTGGATACCTAACCTTAGGAGAAATCTGATTTCTGAAAGTGTTTTAGATGGTTTGGGTTGTAGGATAAATTCATTGTGTGGTATAAGAGATGTCACAAAAAATGGTAAAACTCTTATACGTGGCATTAAGAAAGGAGGGTTATACCAAGCTATAGCCTCTCCTATTCTTAATGCTACAAGGATGAATGTCGATCCAAATTAGTCTAGAACACGTGTAAAAGGTGATCTAATTGTTTGCTTGAGTTTCCTAGACAAAAAAATTCAGTTTTGCAGTAAAATACAATCGGAAAATCTGCTGCACAGCGGTTTACAGCTGCTGCAGAAGCTGGTGCTAGTTTTAGGAAAGAGAAACTGGTGGAGGAAATGACTGGTATAGGTCATGGACTTGGACAACATCGACTAGAGCCAGAAAAAGGCTCACCGGGGCAGCCAAGCAAGGCTGAAAATGGTGGAAGAGTCAATGTTGGCAAGGCGAAATGGATAGCTAATCATGGAAGGGAAAATGCTCACAAATTAGGGGAGGTAAGTAAGATTTCTACTAAATCTTCTGAGGTGTGTCTTGCTAAAAAATCTGAAATGATTAAGATGCATGATTTAGGTAGAAAACATATGCCTAATAACTTGGTTGAGTATGCTATTATGATTGCTATGTTGAAAGAGCCTATAAGGCGGAAATGGTTGACACTAAGTGATAAAATGCTTAAGGTTTTGGCATCAAGAGAGCACTTAGGGGATAAGTCTTCCAATTATGGGAATATTACATGTGATGTTATACCTGCTGGTTTTACATGTGATTTTAGCCCTAAGGACTGTTTGAAATCCACTAATATGTGTATTGAGTTGCAGGGAAGGTCCCCACCTTGGGGATGTTGTATTATGAAGTGAGTATACAAGTACATGAGCTGATGAAGGAAGTGCTCAATCCATTGAGAAACGAACTTGGAAATTAAGAGGGCAATTGTAGAATTAAATTGTAATTTCAAAGTACGTTTCGGGAAAACATTGAGGAAAATTGAGATCGGGTCTCGGGTTTGAGTGCAACCGGGTTGGTGCGAGTTGGAGTGTCGGCACACAGGCTTATTAGGTCTTGTAGCCCACTCGTTTTTTGCTCAGCCAAGGACGGCGCGTAATGAATCCGGGATGCCCAAGTTGATTATACCCGAGTAAAGCCTTTGTTTTGTTCAGTCAACAAGTGATTTCTTGGACTTTGTCTTTGTTGGCAAAATAACAGTGTACGTACTTGGTACTTATGGAGAGTTGTTAAGTGAAGCATCCAAGTTTTGTGTTGGGCCAAAACAAGTTGGGCCAGCCAACAAAATAAATGTCCAAGTGGGCCATCTCATCTTGGTTGGAAAAAATTCTACAGCAAAGAAAGAAGACAAAATAGAGGAGGGCTGCACATCTCACGCAGACAAGAGGGTATGTTGTACAATCTCTCACGCAGAAAAGAGGGAAAAAAAGGGAAAGAGGCGTACAGAGGGCTGGTGTGCTGAGAAAAAGAAATAGTCTTTGCTAGGTGATATCATGTATTATGGTCTATATTTTGGGATATTAGACGTTTTATCTTCATAAATCTGCATGTATGGATGTATATTCTGCGGTTATATTGTTGTTTTGTCTACCTTTGCGGGAATCGAGGTCTACATCTAGTTTCGTTGTAAGTGTAGGTAAAATGACACGTTTTGGACTAAAATGGAGCTAAGGAAGCTAAGGAGTCATTGGAGCTACATTCTGGAGCTTAAAGAAGATCTCAAGAAGCATGAAAATGGATTGGAGATTTGATTTTGGACCAGGTTCGAGAGATTCTACATTCAGTTGAGATTCACCTCGGTCAGCTACAGTATCACCTCAACCGAGGTGATCTTGAGGAGCGTCCCGACCGAGGCGGACACCCTGTCGCCGGCGAGATCTTTATTTTTGGCTGAGATCTTTTATTTTTGGATGGAAGATATCATATATTTTTGGCTGGATTTCTGTAAGGAAGATATTATTTTTGGCTTATTTATTGTAAGAGATATGGATATATTTTTTAGGAAATTATCTTTTTAAGATATCTTATCTTTGGAAGATAATTTTCCTATATAAAGGGTTGAATTTTTCATAAGTTCAACCATGCTTAGGGCATCCAACAATTGAGGGATTTTCTGGAGTTTGAAGGAAGTTGAAGGAAGAATTGATGGAAGTTGAAGTTCAAGAAAGGAAGGAATTATAGTTGGAGTTGGCTTTCGAAGGAGTTTATGAGATTTTCTTAGATTACTTTTGGTTTGTTGTCTTTTATGATTTGTGACTTGAGGAACGCTGATTTGTTACTTGTTTGATTCAATTATTGAGACCTTTTTCTTAAGGTTTTCTTGTTTGAATATTAATTTCTTTTCCATAAATTTGATTATTGTTATCATGATGATTGTTGGCTAAGTTTCTTATGCGATTCTAGGGTGATTAACTAAAGGTTGTGGGAAAGACGATGATAGATAGATCTTAATCTCAGCAGGACCCTGAAAGCTCGAGTCTTTATCTTAACCCTAGAACACCTCGCTCAGTTGTTGAACACCTAGGCCGGGGTGGAATATAACTGAACGAGGTGAACCTTTTCTTGAACCAAATCTGAGTTAAGAATCCAGATTGCCAAATTCTATTCTTATTACACCTTTCCTGGTTCAATGCAAGCCTAGGATGAGACTTACCCGATGATTCCTTTGTTTGTTTACCCAAGATCATGAGTGTAGGTAATAAAACTTTATACTTTATTGGGGTTTGAGTGTGCCTTTATCCCATCTTTGTGAGTTAGCCTGAGACTTACCCGGTAAAGGTTGATTCTATTCCCTTGGGTGGTGTGTTGGTTTGAGATTATAGTTCCTTTCCTTAGTACCTTGAGACTTACCCGGTAATAGGAGCTTCGGTTTGAGATAGTGAGTAGTGAGACTTACCCGGTGATCTATTCCCACCTTAGAAACACCTTCCCTTTGCAAACCTCACCTTTTTCCGCATTATCTTTTGAGATCTTGAGTCGGAACCACAACTAGATGCTTTAATCCCTAGAATCCGCATTCCCTTTATCTGACTTTATATCATCTTTGATTGCTTTAATTCGTAGTTATTAGTAACATTTGACTACTTGATTTTGTGCTTTGTTTGACCATAGTCCCTGTGATCGACCCCCAGAATTCTTGATTTTATTACAATTGATCCGTACACTACGGGTTCGCATATTGGTCAAACATACTTCTTGGGTTATAAATTTTAAAGCTTGCACACACCTTTTGGAGCGAACACTAGGGTTTCGCCAGATCCGCCATTAGAGAAGGTTCGGTCAAGGTTGTGAAGGCCGGAGATCTGGAGATCTGGAGTCGCTCGACGGAGTTCCTGGTTGCTCGACGGGGTTGCAGCTTGTCTCAGGGAAGTATTCTTCGGTTGTTCTTGAGTTGTTGATGCAGATTGTGTGATATCTCTTGCTTGCTCTGTTTTCCCATTCGTTTTTGGATTTGAATCTTGTACAGTGGTTCCTTGGATAAATGTGGTTCGTTTAGTGGATTAAGTCTCCTAAGGCTCCGAGGAGTAGGGTTTACCCGAACCTCGTAAAAATTTCTTGTGAGCTCGTTTTTCCATCTGTTCTCGTGTGTTGCGCGTTTGAATGATATTGCGAGTCTTCTGTCTAAAACTAAACTGTCGAACATGTGCACAAAAGCCTCTAGAAGTTGAACGAAATATGTGGAGTGATACATTGAGTAGCAAATTTATGAGATTATTTTAGAATTATCTAGATTTATGGGGAAATTTTTTGTAATTATCTCCTAGTTTGGGGTGAAGGTCGGTTGCTAGCACTAAATGTTGTTGGAGAAATGTTAGAGTGAGGTTGTTCGAAGTGTATCAAAACGTAATAAATTATCCGCATATATACACGGTGAGTTAGGAAACGCGATTTTCCCAAATTCATGAAAAGCTGAACATAAAATGTTGTTGGAGAATCGATAGACTTTAATCTTGCTAGGATTGCACGTCTCGAGCATGTGAATTGTACCTACTGGTCTACCACAAGTACACGATTTTGCACAAGTAATACATGGAACAATCAACTATGGTATGTACGGAGATTTTGCAATATCGATTTTAAGTTCAAGTTGATTAAGTTTAGTTATAAAAGAAGAAAATGAAGAGGAAGATTCCAAATGTTTTTTTTTTGTATTTTCCTATTAAAAAAGTAAATCGAAACACATGTTAAACTTGCAAATGTATGTTTGTGAACTCAATTTTATTACCACGTGATAAAGATACAAGCAGTTTATTCTAATGATGGTCCAATATTCACCTCTTGACATTAATTGGGCATAAAACTCGACAGAACTCGAAAAAACTAGAGGAAAGAACCGTGCATTTTACTAAACACTTAACCTCCCTCAATCCTATCTAATTATCCTATCATATATTGATGAACCCCTTGTAAGAATGTAACGTGTGCTAAATGGTTCATAATGTCTCATTTTGCTAGTCATTAAGAGTAATCTCGATCAATGTGTTGAGCACTCTCGTGTCATCCACGTCTAGAAAGAGGTATAACTGTATAAGGCATTAGGAAGACAATTTTTAATTGAATCAAGATTTGTGATCTCACATCTACTTAATCCGAGATAGAATTGAACTTTCCAATAAAAGTTAGAATTTCATGATAGTAGACTTTCCTACATATCCGTTTCAACGGAATAAAGTCAAACGTAATTCTCATACATATCTTGGATTTTGTGTGTATAACCGAACTCAATGAGCGATTTCCTTTGTATCGAGCTTCCTACATATCCATTTGAGACGGAATCACATCACTGTAGTCATCTTACACACCTTCACTACTTTGGTTTCAACTTAGAATTTGTGATTGAGCTCAATGGTCATGAAGTTGAGTTTTCTACGTACCCTTTTATATGGATCAAATCATACGTAGTTCTTTGGGATCTTGAACTTTTCGATCAAAATTCAGCTACAAAATGACTTGATCTTTTTGGCATGAAATATAAGATCATTCACATATGTATTTGGTGCATGTAGAGACCATGTTTGAGAGACACCGAACAATGACCGATGTTGTAGCTAGCAAATTTATAAAGATTCGACTACCGACTTCATTTCCCACTGTTGATCTTCCTAGGCCCGATTGTTATATGTGATTGCCTCCTTGGTTTGTTATCACTGAACCTTTATTTTTGAGCGTTTAGAAACACGTATTGGGTTCTGCATTTGTTGCTTTCTTATTTTTGAGCATCTTGAAGACTACAACTCCTCTCTCTTTTGCTGAATATTTCTTCAAATTTTGGAAATTCTTCCGGACCTAAGGACTTATTCCACTTTGATTTCCTTTGGGTCACCGAAAAGAAGAACTAAGGACTTCTTCCACTTTGATTCGTCTAACTTACGAGACTTGTCTTGCCGGTAGCAATCGAACGAACCCCGCTTCTCTTATAATATGTTTAAAACTCTCGATCGAATTTGGCAAATTGCTTTTGAATGTCATTTTCAATGGTATATCCTATTTACAATCGAACTAGCTTAGTCGGACTACAAGGACGGAGCAACAATAATGCTTAAAGTCTTGAACAAGTCCGATGATTCTCGAATCTTCAAAAAATGAATCTCCTTTATTTGTCTCCTTGATTTCTCGTCACTAATTTATGATCTTTTTGCTCAAATACTAGAAAAATCTCTTACTCCTCTTTTTTCTTAATCGATTTCAGTACTTTTTCTTGTGTTCTCTTAATCCCCTTGGCCTCTAGAATCTCTTTTTCTTATCGGTTGCGCTCGAAGATGCATGACCCGAGAAGTTGCTTTCTCTTCTTGTTAAATCACTTATTTCTTTATTTCTCTTGTTCTACAGCTTTGTGCCTACTCTTCTCTTCTTTCCTAAGACGTTGCTCATACGTGTTTGGCAATCGACTTTCTACCTACTCTACATTTATTTTGTATCTTCTACTACAACATGAGTTTCTTATATTATAGGAGGTGCTTTTTCAATAACTTTCCTAGTTGCTTCTTTTTATATGATGATCATGGCTCCGGATTTTTTTGATTGAAATTGCATAGCTTTAAGTGCTTCTTCCAGCTTTGTATTTTCCAAGGCTTTTGCTTCTTCCAAGTTAGTCGCAAGTTGTAAACGCCATGTAAGTTCCTCCAAGCACTTCTCGAGTTTGTCCATGATTTCTCTCAAAGCACCTGTAACGCCAATTCGATATCGACTTCAACCGGTGTTGTTGGATACTTTTGCATGTTTTTGAATCCTCCGTTCACAAGGTTGCCTCATTACCGCATGTATTTGGACGTGGTGTCGTCTAACTTGAGGTTAGAGTAGCTAGAATATATATATATATATATATATATATATAGTATAGATCCTATGAGAAAACCCCCTAACGTGAGAACATGAGAACATATTCGTAATTATTATTAGTTTTGTTACGAAGGTGTCATATCGTTTAATGTATTATTTGTAGTTATTGTTGGTTGAGTGAATTATTCGTAGTTATTATTGCATTCGTAATTATTATTATTCGTAGTTATTATTAATTATGATATCTACTCTAAATCTCAACCCTTAATACTCATCATCCAACGGTGTACGATTGTTCTCATGTTCTCACGTTAGGGGTGTTCTCATGGGAACCACACCCTATATATATATATATATATATATATATATATATATATATATATATATATATATATATATAAAATTGTTGAATCACCATTCAATACATATAGGACAGGGGGAATTTAAGTACGCGGCGATCGATTTTACAAATGCTAGCCGCTTTCGGAACGTGTAACCATCACTGTAACGGGTTCCGAAACCGTAATGATTCTGACCGTTGTATTTCGAACGTTGTGCGGTAATGATTTGAAACATGACCTTTTTATGATCGTTGTAATTCGAACGTTTTGTATGTCCGATTATATATATTATGAGAGCCAAAGAAGAAGTGATCAACCTTCATAAAATATCCAAAAAATCGGTACCGAAAATGACAACACAAGACAATGAAGAGATGTTGATTCTGTTCGACGATACAAAATTTAGTCACCTAGACGAGTTTCTTCCAAATTTTTGTAAGATCTTGTTTTTAGCCTTCACCGTCCCCGCGGTGAAGGGAGCCACCCTTGCGGCAGGGCAAACCGCCCTTGCGGTTTTGCCCCAAATCATCCCCATCTATTTTATTCCGTTTTTATTTCCTTCCACGGATAGAAGATCCGATCTTCTATCTTATGGATTAGCTTTCCTGTAATGTTCTAAACCCTAGAACGTCTTTCCTTTTAGCTTTTCACACCTTTCCTATAAATTTCCTCTTTCTCTTCTTTTTCGTGTTTCTTGCATACGTTTTCCTTCAACCTCGAAATTTTTAGCCTTCTTCCCCCGCGATCTAGCTGAACATGTAAGTCTTCTCCTTCTGCGTTTCTCCCTCACGTTCATGAGTTGCTGCATGCCCTTTCCCTTCTGTTTTGTTTCTCTTTTCGTTCTTCCTTTTCTTCTCCACCAATAATCAAGTTTGAGCCTTGATTCTTGTTGGCCTTTCCGTTGTTGATTTGTGGATGTTCACAGGCTCCCTTGGTTGAGTTGTGACGTGTGTGTGTGTTGAGAAAAGCAAGCATTGACCCTTGCTGCATTCCTTGTTGTCGAAGGATTCGACAACAACATTCTGCACTGCCGCCGCCCCCACGCCTGCACAGAGCCGCCCCTGCGTATATTGCCCATCGCCGCCCCTACGGTGTTGTTTGCCACCCCTGTGGTTTTCCCTCTATTTCTCCCGTCTTTGGTGAGATGCTTCCTTCCTTGCTCTTCCCGTTCCTTTCCTTGGCTTTTGTGGAAGTTGTTGACCCTTAGTGATTTGTAAGACTAGGGTTTGTGACCCTAACTTGTGTAGATCTCTTAAAGATCATTGAGCTAGAAGTTATAAACTTCTAGCAACCATTTCGTTCTTGATTTATTATGCCTTGTTGAGCAGGCTTTCCGTCCTTCTTTCCTGCGGGAAACTGAGTTGTTCTTTGACCTCGAGTCACCTTCGAGTGAGGTAAGTCCCCTGGACTTACTTAGCTTCATTATGTATATTGGTTTGAGTGTTTTTGCGTGTTTGTGTTGCTTATCGTTATAATGGATAACTGGAATAGGAATCACCCCTTTATACCGTAATTTGGCCCAAGTGTATGATAATCGGGCGGTGACCACTTGTCTAGTTCTACAGGAGACTAGAATGTGCTCTTGCGACTCAAGCCTGCAGGTAGCGGATAGTACTAATCTATTCCTGTTGGTAGACGGAACCGGATGCGAGTTTCGGGAGATTCTCGTGTGACAAAGAAGTTGAATTATAAGTGGATAACTTAATGAAAGATAATAACTGGTTGAGTGTGAGCATGCTATGTGTTTATATTACCTTATGTGTGCTTGTGCCTTTACTATCTTTCTGATATCTAGAATGTTAGCTAACGATTTATACCGATGTTTTAGATGTTCCGCAAGTTAGGGATGCTGCTGAGGGATCCGGACGGTATGGTCAGCCGGGGTTCCCGTACATTATAGGATAAGATCGGGTTTATATTTCAGTTGTTGTTCTTTCAGTTGTTTTGAACTCGGTTGCGAGTCTTTTACGCTTGCCTTTGTTTAAACCTTTAATTTTATATTGTATTTTGGTTTTCATTTATTTGTGCCTTGTTGTAAAATCCGTTGTGTTGTTGCTACTTTGAGGGTCGGGACCCATTGTGAGGTCCTAGCCTATAATGCTTCGAGTTCTCAAAACTCTGGGTGTTACAATATGGTATGAGAGCTCTAGGTTGGCAATAATGACACTCGAAATCTTCTAAAGGTCGAATAAATAAATAAACAAAACCCGCAAAGGGTCTACGTTTTCGAAAGAGGTTTTGATTTTTAACTTGTCGGTTTGGGATAGATGTACGGGCGACCACCACTACCTCCCCGGATCTCAGCAGTGTAGTTCTTATATGTTGGTCTTTATGTGGTTTTCTTGGATTTTTGTTTTAGTGTAGCGTTGCCTTATATATCTATATATATCCTTATAGTAGATGGTGCGTACTAGAACTACATGTGCTATGGGGCGAGGAAGGGGTCGACCACCTCTTCTATTTGTTGTCCGTGGATGAGGACGAGCAGGAAGACCTCCACTAGCTAGATGAAGTTGCAGAGAGCGTTGTTCGTGAGGCTAGGAACGGGACCGCCGCTAGATCTGGAGCACAAAGAGCACAATCAACCGAGTCCGGTCGAGTGTCCATCGGAGCTTCTACATATCGCGACTATGTGCAGAGAGTTGAGGAGGCTATCAGGTTTGGAAGACCTGCACCAGCACCGCCAGTTCCCGCGAGATCAGCTGAGGTTTCGTAGAGAGTTACACAGGTTGTTGTTGCACCTACTAGAGTTCCAACGGAGGCGAGAGAGCCAAGACCCCACTGCTGGTTGAAGGCTTTCAACCAATTGAAGGTTCCTTCTTTCATGGGAAAGACTAGATTGGAGGTGGAGTTGTGGCTAGGACAGCTGGATTCTGCTATGGAGGCGATTGGTTGCCTAGAGGGACGTCGAGTCGACATAGCACAAACGTTGCTGAAGGATCGGATTAATTCCTAGTGGAGGACCGCTCGCAGTAAGGTCACTAGTTATAAGTAGATGAAGACGGTGATTAGAGATTGCTACTACCTTATAACTATGAGGAGAGATCGACTTCAGGATTTCCTCGAGGCTGGATTCAAAGATCTTCCTATTGTTGAGATCGTCAGCAAGTTCAAGGAGGATTTGTCTTTGTTGGGTCCTTCTACACTACTCGAGGATTAGCATGTTTATCTTTTTTCTTGGAGATTGAGAGAGTCTGCCTGCTTTATCTTGTTGGTTTCCGTTATGATTCTCTGACGGACTATCAGGGTAGAGCATCTGCTTATGAGAGAGACCGACCGGGCCAGAGGAGAGCTTCTCATACAAGAGGTCTTGAGAAGAGGTAGAGGACTGGACCAACCAATACTGGAGCTGGAGCTTCTAGTTTTGGGCGCAATCAAACATTGAGACGCTCCGATTTCCAGTAGAGTTCCGACAAAGGAAGGCAGTGTCATAACTACGGATGTGTCAGACACATTCGAGCTGACTACAAGAAAACAACAGTGACTTGCTATTCTTGTGGCAAGCCCGGACATAGAGATGCGTTTTGCCGTTAGGGCAAGGCTCTATCACAGGAAGGTTCTTCACCTGCTAGTGTTGTGGGAGGTGGATAAAGACCTCAGTATCAACCCCAACAGCAGTAGAGAGTTCCTGGTTCTACCGCTCCTCAAGGTTCCACTCCGGGCAGGACAGAGGACGAGGAGGTGGTACGTCTAACACTAGAGGTGCCTTAGCTAGAGTTTATGAGCTGAGGAGTGCAGTTGAGCCAACCGCTCCAACGACCACATGTACCATTCATATTAATGGTTTTCCTGTCAGAATTCTTTTCGATACCGGTGCTACGCATTCTTTTATATTTGATGCATATGTAGATAGATTGGTCTTAGTTACCGTAGAGGGTAGACCCTTCTTTATTGGATTACCCGATGGGGGTAAGATTAGAGGTTCACGATTGCTCTATTAGATTGGGAGGTTGTGATTGGCCAGCTAACTTCTTCGTCATGTACTTAGTACATGAAAAAGTTATTTTGGGCATGTATTGGATGGATCGACATTGAGCAGTTCTGGACATCAGCAAGAGGAAAGTGACGGTAACTACAAATTTAAGCCATGTGGAGATCTTTAGAGGATGGGATCTTGGAAAGACCGGTGCAGTCATCAATGCAATGCGAGATGCGAGACGTATCGGTCAGGGTTCCGAGGCCTTTTGGTGTTATGCCATGAAGGATAGTACGAGTCCAGCTTTGGAGGAGATTCCAGTAAGGTGCAAAATTTTTGACTTTTTCGGAGAGCCATCAGGTTTACCTCCACAAAGGAGTGTAGACTTTGGCATTGAGCTAGATCCCGATATGAGATTGATCTCTAAGACTCCTTACCGTATGACGCCTATCGAGATGCTTGAGCTTAAGAAGCAGCTCGAGGAGTTAGTAGAGAAGGGCTTCATCCGCCCTAGTGTATCTCCTTGGGACACACCAGTTCTCTTCGCCAAGAAGAAAGATGGGTCGATGAGGTTATGTATCGATTACCGAGAGCTTAACAAGTAACGATCAAGAATAAGTATACATTGCCCCGTATCGACGATCTTTTGGATCAGCTACATGGAGCTTCAATATTTTCACGGATCGATCTGAGATCCGGATATCACCAGCTGAGGGTGAGAGAGTAGGACATAGCCAAGACGGCATTTTCGGACCAGATATGACCACTACGAGTTTGTAGTGATGCCATTCGGACTCACGAATGTGTCAGCAGCTTTCATGGAGTTAATGAACAACATCTTCATCGACTTCCTAGACCAGTTTGTATTTGTCTTCATAGATTAAATTCTAGTATACTCTCGCAGTAGAGAGGAGCATGCAGGACACTTAAGGATCGTACTCCAAGTCCTGCAGGATAGAGAGCTTTACACTAAGCTCTCTAAGTGTGAGTTTTGGATGTCCGAGGTAGCATTCCTTGGTCATTATCGTTTCAGTTGAAGGGATCAAGGTAGATCCGGTGAAGATCAAGTCAGTAGTATCATGACCGCCACCAAAAAACGTCAAGGAGGTACGCAACTTCTTTGGATTGGCGGGCTACTACCGGCGTTTTATGGAGGGATTTTCAGTTATCGTCCGACCTCTTACTTCCTTGCTAAGGAAGTCTACGAGATTTGTATGGTCCGAGCCGTGCCTATAGAGCTTTGAGGAGCAGAAGAAGAGGTTGGCCTCTGCTCCTATCTTAGCTCAGCTAGAGGACAATGAGGACTTTGTGGTTTACAATGATGCATCCAAGCTAGGCTTGAGATGTTTTCTGATACAGAGGGATAAGGTGATTGCTTACGCGTTGAGGCAGTTGAAGACGTATGAAGAGAATTACCCTACCCACGATCTCGAGTTAGCTGTTGTTGTTCACGCTTTGATGATTTGGAGGCATTATTTGTACGGAGCTACGTGTCAGATTTTCACAAACCATAAAAGTGTGAAGTACATATTCACATAGCGGAATTTGAATAACCGTTAGCGCAGATGGTTGGAGTTGATCAAGGACTTTGACCTTGAGATCTTATACCACCCGGGAAAGACGAATGTGGTAGCTGATGCCGTTAGTAGGAAGACTTCCCTGGAGATGGTGATCGCTAGACTGACAACTCGGCCACGGTTACAGTGAGACCTTGCATGACTAGAGATGGATATCCACTTTCCGGATTCCGACAGCCACCTATCCACCTTGGAGATCTTACCTGACCTGTTGGTTGAGATCCGACAGAAGCAAGAGAGTTGCCCAACTTTGACACGGATCCGAGACAAGATGTCTCAAGGAGAGGAGCCACAGTTTGTAGTCGGTATTGATGGAGTTTTGAGACGCTAGGAGTGCGTATGTGTGCCATCGGACCAAGAGCTGAAACAACGAATCCTATAGGAGGCTCACTCTACACCTTACTCAGTGCATTCTTATGCGAGTAAGATGTATCAGGATATCAGACGCTCTTTCTGGTGGGAAGGTCTGAAGCCAGATGTAGTGAGATATGTAGCTCAATGTGCGACATGTCAGTAGGTCAAGATTGAGCATCACCGACCAGGAGGCGAGCTATACCCACTTCTTGTTCCTTAGTGGAAGTGGGAGGATATCTCGATGTACTTTATTACTGGTCTGAGATCGAGTCGAGGTTTTGATGCCATCTGGGTCGTCGTAGATTGACAGACAAAGGCCACACGTTTCATTCCTATCAAGGAAACGTGGCCAGTAAGTCGATTGGCATAGCGAGGCAGATAGTAAGACTCACGGAGTACCTAGGACTATATTCTTTGACAAAGACGGATGGTTCACCTCGAGGTTTTGGCAGCAAGTGCATGTCGCCCTAGGTACGAGTCTACAATTCACGACTACTTATCATCCTCAAACCGATGGTCAGTCCGAGCGGACCATCCAAACCTTGGAGGATATGTTAAGAGCCTACGTGCTGGACTGGAGATAGGTGTGGCCAAATCACCTTCCCTTAGTGGAGTTTTCATATAACAACAGTTGGCATGCATCGATCAGAATGGCTCTTTATGAGGCTTTATATGAACAGAGATGGCGTACCCCGCTGTGTTGGGACGAGCCTAGTAGTGCTAGCGAAGTAACATCCGTTGTGTTGGTTCGAGTAGCGGTGATCCGAGAGCGGATGTTAGTAGCACAGAGTCGCTAGAAGTCTTATGCAGATAAGAGGCGCAAAACCTCTAGAGTTTAGAGTTGGAGCTCAGGTATGGCTGAGAGTATTCCCGACACAAGGTGTTAGACGTTTTGGCGTCAAGGGGAAGCTGAGTCCGAGATACGTCGGACCTTTCGAGATTTTGGAGCGAGTTGAAGAGGCAGCATACAAACTTGCTTTGCCACCAAGACTACAAGATGTTCACCCAGTCTTCCATGTGTCTCAATTACGGGCGTATATACCAGACCTCAGACACATCGTCAGTCACGAGGATCTAGTGGTCGAGCCCAACCATATGTTCGTAGAGCACCCGATAGTTGTCTTAGAGCGTAGTACGAGACGCTTGCGATCGAAGGAGATACCAATGATGAAGATTCAGTGGTCGATGCGAGGAGCTAACGAGGCAACTTGGGAGACAAAAGATAGTATCTGACGGAACTATCTGGAGTTCTATGCTGAGATGGATGTACCTTTAGTGTAGTTATGGAGTTTCAGTTTCCTTTATTGAGTTTTACGTACGCTTTTATGACGTTTTGAGTTATGTCCCCGAGTGGGAATATATGAGTTGAGTTCAGTGTTTTTGAGTTGTTGTTGTGTGACCTTTCTAGTTGTTGCAAGTTTTGGGACGAAACTTCTTTTTGGAGGATCTGATGTAAGATCCTGTTTTTAGCCTTCAACGTCCCCGCGGTGAAAGGAGCGCCCCTGCGGCTGGCCGCCTTTGCGGCAAGGCAAACCGCCCCTGCGGTTTTGCCCCAGATCGTCCCGGTCTGTTTTATTCCGTTTTATTTCCTTCCATAGATAGAAAAGCCGATCTTCTATCTTATGGGCTGGCTTTCCTATGATGTTCTAAACCCTAGAACGTCTTTCCTTCTATGTTTTCACACCTTTCCTATAAATTCCCTTTTTCTCTTCTTTTTCGCGTTTCTTCCATATATTTTCCTTCAACCTCGAAAGTTGCAGCCTTCTTCCCCTGTGATCTTGCTGAACATGTAAGTCTTCTTCTCCTGCATTTCTCCCTCATGTTCATGAGTTACTGCATGCCCTTCCCCTTCTGTTTCGTTTCTCTTTTCGTTCTTCTTTTTCTTCTTCTCCAAGAATCAAGTTTGAGCCTTGATTGTTGTTGGTCTTTTCGTTGTTGATTCGTGGATGTTCACATGCTCCCTTGGTTGAGTTGTGACGTGTGTGTGTGTGTGTGTGTGTTGAGAAAAGCAAGCATTGGCCCTTGTTGCATTCCTTGTTGTCGAAGGAGTCGAAAACAACCTTCTGCACTGCCACCACCCCCGCGCCTGCACAGATCCGCCCCTGCGGATGTTGCCCAGCCCCGCCCTTGCGGTGTTGTTTGTCGCCCCTGCGGTATTCCCTCTGTTGCTCCCGTCTTTGGTGAGTTTCTTCCTTTCTTGATCTCCTCATTCCTTTCCTTGGCTTTTGTGGATGTTGTTAACCCTTATTGATATGTATGACTAAGGTTTGTGACCCTAGCTTGTGTAGATCACTTAGAGATCATTGAGAATAGAAGTTTTTAGACTTCTAGCAACCGTTTCGTTTCTGATTCGTTATGCCTTGTTGAGCAGGCTTTTCGTCCTTCTTCTTGCGGGAAATTGAGTTGTTCTCTAACCTTGAGTTACCTTCGAGTGAGGTAAGTGCCCTAGACATACTTAACTTCATTCCGTATATTGCTTGAGTGTTTTGACTTGTTTGTATTGCTTATCGTTATAATGGATAACCGGAATAGGAATCACCCCTTTATACCGTAATTTGGCCCAAGTGTACGATAATCGGACGGTGATCACTTGTCTAGTTCTACAGGAGACTAGAATGTGCTCTTGCGACTCAGACCCGCAGGTAACGGATAATATTGATCTATTCCTGTTGGTAGACGGAAGCGGAGGCGAGTTTAGAGAGATTCTCATGTGACAAAAGAAGTTGAATTAGAAGTGGATAACCTAATGAAAGATAATAACCGGTTGAGTGTGAGCATGCTATGTGTTTATATTACCTTATGTGTGTTTGTGCCTTTACTATTTTTCTAATATCTAGAATGTTAGCTTACGGTTTATACCGATATTGTAGATGTTCCGCATGTTAGGGATGTTGTTGAGTGACCCGGACGGTGTGGTCAGCCGGGATTCTCGTATATTATAGGACGAGATTGGGTTTATATTTCAGTTGTTGTTCTTTCAGTTGTTTTGAACTCGGCTGCGAGTCTTTTACGCTTCCCTTTGCTTAAACCTTTGGTTTTATATTGAGTTTTGGTTTTCATTTATTTGTGTCTTGTTGTAAGATCCGTTGTGTCGTTGCTACTCTGAGGGCATTGTGAGGTCCTAGCCCGTAACGCTTTAAGTTCTCAAAACTCGGGGTGTTACAATTTTGACATAAGGATATTTTAACTTATTGGAAGTTATCATTAAACTGAAAAACAAGAATTCTTATTCTATTTTATTTCAATTAGGGTTTACCGAATTATTCACGTGATGAAGGGACCGATTATTCTCGCATGTTTGAAATTTGTAGTTTTTTCCACGATTGCAAGACAATGGTTGATTGGGCTCGAGTCATTGGAGGAACTATGAATATGGTGTTAGTCACAAGTAAGTCATGGAAAATGTAAGGGGATTCGTTATGTTTCGTTTGAAATGCGAGCGTTTCAGAAACCCTCGGAAGAAGAAAGACGTTAATCCTGATATCAAGCCGACATCTATATGAGCACACAAATCGAGAAAAGACAGATGTTCATTTTGAGCTTAAGGGTGTACAAGGCAAAGTTGATAAATGGACGTTGCAACTTGAGAGGTACTATTCGTCGGGGCCACAACTTGAGAGGTACTATCCGTCCCGCGAGCTCTATCTCTCCGAACGGAGGCCGTAGGACGCCTCCGTCTCTCCATCCTCGCTAATATCTGTAGGAGTAGAAGCTCTACATAATTAAATTTAATATTTCTACTTAATTGATTTTAATTAAGTAAATGCAATTTAATAAATTTAATTATATCCAAAGTTAAAACCGAAAGATATGATTTTCTTCTACTACGAGGTCGAGACGACATATAGACAGTGTGGAGACAACATAGAGACAACTTGAGAAGCCGTCTCACCTCGTATGGCCAAGCCGTTTCATTGTGTCTAGATTTGGACTTGTCTTGGGCTTCGAAGACGTCTATTGCAGCGATGATAGTGGTATATACGACTTTGAGACGGCATATGAAGCCGTCTTACATGTCGCATGGCCTATATTGTTGCTCCATATCTTGGATCTTGTCTTAATGTGTCTCTAAGGGACTTTATGCTGTAGTTCCTCAGTCATGTAAGATATTCTCTTGAGCTCTGACTTCAGGGTGGATGTGTTTCTAGAACAATTGATGCCAGAAATGATTTAAACACAAAGGCCAATGTAGATACCAAAATACGAAAATTAGATTTAATCTATACAAATAGTGATGTATGAGAGAGTACATATGTATGAAATGCGTGATTCTATAGCTTATATGATGTTACATTTGACACTCATCAATGACCATCTTTTTCAATTTGCTCAAAAAATTATGTTTTGTATACATATTTCACTCTAGTAGTGACCACGGTCCACCGTCTTGAGTTTCACGCATTATGGAGAAGTTGTATGATATCCAATGGGAATAAAAATAGTTGTCCCATAAATTTGAGCAATAAGGATTGGTGATAGAGGAGTTGGCAGTTACTCTAGGGATTTGGGTGCAATGTACGAGAAGATTGATACCACAATCTATTTGGCCAGCAAGAAAATTGAGAATAAGTCGAAAAAGTTGGTAAAGACCAAGTGATACACGAACTTGTTAAAACGGAGGTTGTTGCATCATCTAAAAAAGGTGAAGATATTATAGCGAAGAAGTATAAAGAAAGGATGTTGTAGATGATGCAATCTACAAGACATGTGTGGTGACACAATTGAGGTATGAACCTTCTTTTTATTCCCGAATTATAGAAAGGAAATATGTACTATGAAACTGAGTTACAAAACCGTTGTACTTTACAAAAGTAAAGTATGAAATTGAGTTAGGTTCCTATTGTATGAAACTGATGTCTGCAAATATTTTTGTAAATGAATGTTGTTGTTCAAATGATGTTGCGATTACGTCTATACGTACGATGAGTTTTAAGAGTGAGGAAGGAAAGTAAGTTTAAGAGGACTCTCTATATAGGAAGAAGATTAAGATACTCAAAGCACCTAAATATAGCTTAGTCCCAACAAGTGAGCGGAAAAAGCCTATTCAACTAGGTAAAGAACAAGGAGGGCAAAGTTTCAATAAAGGGATACCTTAAAAACATGTCTAGGAGTGTCTTCAGGCTATACTCAACTCACCCGGCTGGATTGCGGACGAGGTAAAATTTTATTACCTATTTTTGAAATTGATTATTTGTTAATTCTTGTGATTTTGGAATTTGGGTTATGTATGAACTAGGTTTTCAGTTTACTTGCGAATTTGGGCTATGAACTAGGTTTTTATATGCATAGGTTTTCCCTCCTATTTTTCTTGTTGATTTTATTGTGTACAAGTATGGTTGCCTTATGCTTTTTATGAGTGTGTATATATATATGTTTGTAGTGTGTTTATCGCTGCCTTTTGCATCTTCTTGCTTGTGTGTTTATGGCTGCATTATGCTTCTTCTGCCTTCTGCTTCTCTTGGGTTGTGAATCCGAGTTATAAACTAGCGTGTTTATGGTTGTAGAAATTGTAATTGTAGAAACTTCCTAATGTTTCTACACCTTTTAGTCTTTAACTGGTTGTCATTGATTGTTCTAATGTGGGTTGTTTGTAATATTTACTTTATGTGACATGTGTAATATGAACATTATAGTTAGATGATGTATTATGTTTATTCAAACTTTTGCAAAAAAATTGAAGAATTAATTATTCTTATTCGCAAGTTTGTGACTCAATTTTATGATCATTACAACCGTGTGGTTATGTTAGGATGTAGATGGACAAACGCGTACAACCGTACGCATTTTGGTAAATTCTCCAAGTTTGACCCAAATATGTATGAATTTGGGAACAATATGTATGATGTTATCATAATAGATGTCCCAGCCTTGTTCCGCAAGCCTCTTTATGAGGTTTAGGGTTGTTAACGGTTCTAGAACCGGTATTTTTTTTGTGGAACCGGAAACCGAACCGTTTATGGTAAACATTTCGGTTCCGTAATTTTTTTTGGACGGTACCGTATGGAACCGGACCGGTTAGGAACCGTTTTTCCTAAACCGGACTGTTTTATAAATATGGAGAACCGTGTCAAACCGAACCGTTTGGAACTGGAACCGTTTGGAAGAACAACCTCAACAACGAACCTCAAGAACGTTTGCTGGTAAGAGAAGTGAAGAACGAACCTCAAGAAAGTTTCAATAGGTTTGGGAATATTAAGTGTTCAAATGTTTGTAGCCTTTGCTGGTAAGAGAAATGAATGTGACAGTAGTTTTTACACATAAATGCTACGTGTCAAGATCTAAGGTCCAACAACCCCGGACCTTCTCTATGTATTCGGCAAGTACTTGCACCATTAAGCCAAAGCGGTGGATTATCACACGTTGGGACTCGGCTTTAGTGAAGGTAATCCTTAGCGCCAAAGATGAGATGGTTGCCTAGACTGACCAGACGACACTATCGAGGGAGATACTTGAGTCTTGTTGTCAAGGGGAGAGATTTTGAGTGACTGGGGCTTATGAGATGCTTAGAACACAAGGTGAGAAAGTGGGCTAGTTCAAAGTAGTTTGGGATCCGAGGAATAATCCCAAGCACTGCGTTATCCTATGGATGACGATCATTGGCTAGTTATCTACCCAAGATAGGTTATATTTCCTTGGCATTGATCCTACTTGTAGTTGGTGCACGAGCGAGAGTGAGTCTCATGACCACTTGATCTTTGGAGTTTGCATATGCACGTGAGGTTTGGAGGCAGGTTTGTGCGAATATCATGATTCTTGGAGATATCACCACCAAATCATATGTATTGGATTGACTTACTCACACTATACATGACAAGATCTAGACAAAGTATATCCAAGATATACGCGTTTTCTGCTACGGTCTACTACCTTTGATATTTCAGGAATGTCTTGGTGTTTGACCAAAGCAGAATTCCGATAGATATCCTTGTGAAATTGACCAGGACCCACGTCTATGTAAGACCCTAGTCTTTCACATTCACCGCCCCTGCGGTTGACGACAGATTGCGCCCGATCTTTCTTTCGTTCGTTTTATCTTCTTTCCATAGATAGAAGATCTGATCTTCTATCTTATGGGCCGGCTTCCTATCTTGTTTCCTAACCTTAGACGTCCTTCCTTCTATCTTTCCACCCTTTCCTATATAATCTCGTCTTCTTCCCGTTTTTCCGGCCGTTTGCATACGTTCTTCAAACCTTGAGAGCTGAAACCGTCACCTTTGCTTCTTGTGATCTTGCTGAACGTGTAAGTTTTTCCTCCCTTGTTCTTCATCACGTTCATGTGCTGCTACACCTTGTTTATCTTCTGCTTCGTTTCTCTCTTCATTTCCTCTTTTCTTCTTCTCCAAGAATCAAGTTTGATCCTTGATTTTTGTGGAGCATTTCTTTGATGATCCTTTGATGTTCACAGACTCCCTTGATTGAGTTGTGACATGATTGTGTATTGAGAAGGGCAAGCTTTGGCCTTTGGTGAAGGTCTTTGCCGTCAAAGGAGAAGTCGGTGTTTCTATTGCAGAAACCGCCCCCGCGCCTCTGTTGTGCCGCCCCTGCGGATTCCCGCCCCTGCGCCTGTCCAGCCGCCCCCACGGTTTCTTTTGCAGGACTCCCGTTCTTGTGAGTTGCTTCCTTCGTTGCTTTCCTCGTTCCTTTCCTTGTTCCTTCTAGATGTTCCTTGGCCCTTGAGTGTTTTATAAGACTAAGGTTGAGACCTTAGCTTGTGTAGATCTCTTAGAGATCATGGAGACTAGAAGTTATAGACTTCTAGTATTCGTTTCGGTTCTTGATTCGTGATGCTTGTGTGAACAGGCTTTCCTTGTCCCTTTCATGAGGCTTTCCTGAGTGTTTGCTGAGTGTGGAGATTACCTTCGAGTGAGGTAAGTCCCTTAGACTTACTTAGCTTCATTCCGCGTATTGGTTTGATTGTATTGACTTGTTGTGTTGTTGTTTATTATTATAATTGTTAACCGGAATATGATTGACCTTTGTTATACCTTAATTGGCTCAAGTGTATTATAATCGGGTGGTTACCGCTTGTCCAGTTCAGAATGGGAAAACTAGGAGGTGCTCTCGCGACCAGTCCAGCAAGTGACAGAAGGATGCATACATTATATTCCTGTTGGTGAAAGGCGATGAAGGCGAGATCATAGCGATACTCGTGTAGCAATCATAAGTTGAATTAGTAATTGGAAAAACCTAATGAAAGATAATAACCGGGTGTTGTGTGAGCATGTTATGTGTTTACTTTACCTTATGTGTGTTTAAGCCTTGACTTTCTTTTTTATATCAGTATGTTAGCTAACGGTTTATATCGATGTTGTAGATTGATAGGTGATGGAATCACTATCAATTAGGGTAGTTTTTAGAGTCTTTTTATTGCATTAGTGTCGGTTTATGCTACTAACTCCTTGGTCCAGAAGAAGAAGATCAAAAGAAGCTAAAGAAGGAGTTATAAGCACTTAGGAGTGAAGATCAATCACAAAGCAAAGCTTCTGCTGCCTTACCGCCCCTGCGGGTCCTTGCAGCCGCCCCTGCGGTGACTTGCCTTAACGAGATGAAGACCAGCCCCCCTGCGCCTCCCACTGCGCCCCGCCTGCGCCTCGCCTTGGGAGCTGGAAGGTGAAGAGTCTGTGTCACCACCCCTGCGTTGGCCGTAAGGCGCCCCTGCGCCTTGACATCAGAAACGTCAGGAAGGCGAAAGGTCAGACGTTGAAGTGCATTAAAGATCCGCCCCAACGGAGTTGTGTAGCCGCCCCAGCGGTTTTGAAGAAGATCAACCGATTCTGCCTAAACCGCCCTTGGGGGTCCTGAAGGCCGCCCCTGCGGTGTAACGCCAAAAGCTTTACTCCGGCTATTTACACCACCTTTATGGCATTAAAGGTGGCTTTTTAGGCCGGCTATTTACTCCTAATTAAGTGTCTTTTGTAGTATAAATAGTCCATGGCTGATTGCTAGAATGAAATATACTTTTCCCCACAAAATCCATTTTAGTTGCTAACTCCCTTGCTACATTGGGTTGGTTTGAAGCTGCTTTGTTACTTTGGTTGTAAGTTCTTTTTAATATAAGTTTTTATTCAGTATTGCTTTGTGTTTCCTAGATCTCCATTGTTTAATTGCATGTTAACAATTGCTTGAGATTGATCACCTTAGGTTCTAAAGTGCATGTAAACAACTAGGATTAATAGGTTCCGGGTTCGGGTCTTTAATCTAGTAGCAACTTTAAGTAATAACGGGTTGTAATTACTTAAAGAAAAGGAACACAAATATAAAGATAAGTTTAACGGTTTTAATCTTCTCTTTATATCCCTTAGTCTTTGTTTGAATGCTAACTTGTTATTTGTTCTTGTAGGTTTACGGAACTTTAATAAGTTAAGTTGTGTTGATGCCGGTTGGCTCAACACATATGTATGATCGAGACGGGAGATTACTTAAGAATTTATAAAAGGAACGCACCAAAGTAGCAATTGCTTGCCTAGAATCAACCTAGTGTAGATTCATCCATTATTGTCTTAATTGTCGCGTTAATCGTTTTCATAAGCTTTTGTGCATCAATTCAACCAAACCCTCCCCCTTTGTGTCACTTGTTATTATAATCGATAATTGCATCTAAAACACCTTAACTCTCTTGGGTTCAACCCTTACTTAATCACTATACTTGTTCTTAGTGCTAAGTCGGGATTTACTTTTGATTGGGTATAGACGACCTTAGAAATACCTTCGGTCAAATTTTGGCGCCGTTTCCGGGGAGTTTTTGGGTTTTATTGTTATTATTGATTATTGGTTTGAACCATTTTTATGGTTCAAACCCGTGCTACTTATTCCGGCTTTGCTTCTTTTGATCCAGAAATTGAGAGGATGCATATCCGGCAACGAAGACAACAACAACTACAACAAGAGATGGCTGACCGTACTCTTCGTCAACTTACGCAGCCCACATTGGCTCAAAACCCTCTTGCGGTCGCTATACCGGCACTAGGGGAAGGAGTCAACTTTGAGCTCAAACCGGGCCTTATTCACTTGTTTCCATCCTTCCATGGGCTAAGTGGTGAAGACCCCATCAAGCACCTTGGGAAGTTCCACACCGTATGTATGAGCATGAAGCCGGCCAATATTACCGAAGAACATATTAAGATGAGGGCATTCAGCTTCACACTCAAGGATTCGGCGGATGATTGGTATTACCACCTTCCATCCGGGAGTATTGACACTTGGGAGAACCTTCACAAAGCATTCATGGAGAAATACTTTCCAGCTAAAAAGGCAAATAGCTTGAAGAAAGCTATAAGCAACATCGAGCAAGAGGTAACCGAAACTCTCTACGAGTACTTCGAAAGGTTTGCACGCCTCCGATCCAGTTGTCCTTTCCACGGATATTCAACTCAAGATATAGTCTTGTACTTGTACAATGGCTTGCTAGACAATGAAAGGAGGATCGTCGATGCGGATTGCGGAGGTAATATTCTTAACTCTACTCCTAACCTTGCTTTGGAAAAGATATAGGAACTAGCGGAAGGAACTCGGAATTTTGGAAGGACCCCGGCTAAGAAAGGAGTTCATGCCGTGAGTTCCGGGAAGAGCGAGATTTCCACCGAGCTGGCGGAATTGAAGGAAATGGTGAAGAGGTTAACACTTATGGGAACACCGCAACAGCTCAAAACTTGTGGAGTTTGTGCTGACCCGTATCATCCAACGAACATGTGTCCACAAGTTCAAGATGACGATGCTGAAGTAAACGCAATGGGTTATGGACAACCACAGCAGCAAAGACCTATGAACGATCCCTATGCACAGAATTTCATGCCAAATTGGCGTGACCAACAGAATTTTCGTTGGAGGGATCAACAAAACCAACAACAACAACCCCGCCAAGGTAAGTATCACTCAATTGAAGATATGTTGCACGTTTTGACTAAACACTTTGCTACTCATGTCCAAACAACAAAATCAAGCATCAAGAACCTTGAGAAGCAGGTTGGTCAAATGGCGGAAGCTATTTCAAGGACCGAATCAAGGCTTTCCGGAGGATTGCCCTCCTAGATGATTATAAACCCCAAGGAGAATGTTAGTGCGCTAACATTAAGGAGCGGGAAGCAAATCCGACAAGAACCGACAAAAGAGTCACAAAGCGAACCTTCTGTCGTTATTTCCGCACCCACAGCCACCCCTGCGGCTGCAGATGCGCCCAACCCAGAAGGAAGGACGCCCCTGCGGCTGGCTGCCCCCGCCCATGCGGTGACAACCCCTGAGCCGCCCCTGCGCCTTCAAGCTGACGCCCCTGCGGAAAACACAACAGAAGGTCCTGCTGAAAAGGATACTTACATCCGGCCTAACTTTCCGCCACTGTACTCCGAAAAGCCACCGGCTCCTTTTCCTGAAGCATTGAAGGAGCGAAGAACCATAGAGGACAAAGACCTCTTTGAGACTTTCTCTAAATGCGAGGTAAACATTCCCCTCCTTAAGTTGGTGAAAAGTATCCCTAAGTATGCCCGTTTTTTTGAAGGAACTTTGCACTATCAAGAGAAACCAAAAGGTAAAGAGGAAACAAAAAGTGCAATTGAGTGAACATGTGTCGGCAATTTTCCAACGGAGAATGCCCAAGAAATGCAGCGATCCGGGCATGGTAAGCATTCCTTGTGTTATAGGGGAAACCCGCTTTGACAAAGCAATGCTTGAACTCGGTGCTTCTATTAATGTTTTGCCATATTCGATTTACAAATCACTTGGCCTTGGGCCACTAATGGAAACTAGGATTGTAGTACAACTTGCTGATAGATCTAATGTGTACCCGAAAGGGATAATTGAAGATGTATTGGTAATGGTAGACAACCTGATTTGTCCTGCTGATTTCTTTGTAATGGATATGGAAAATGACTCGCATGCTGCACCCATTCTGTTAGGTAGGCCGTTTCTGAAAATGGCTAGGACTAAAATTGATTATTTTAGTGGCAAATTAACCATGGAGTTTGATGGAGAAGTAGTGGAATTTGACATTTATGATGCAATGAAATTTCCTAGCGATGATCATTCTCTATGTGCTATTGACGTTGTTGAACCTTTTGTGCAAGATGTTTTTGATAACTCTCACGTGGATGAATTGAGAAATGTGATTGAGCATGACATTGATGGTTTCAAATCAGATTATGTGTTAACATCTAGCATGAAAGAGGTCCTAGGGCATAAAAGGCTACCTATCTCCAATTTGGCCATTGGGCCCACTTTACTAACCCCAAGCAAAAAGCTTGTTCCGTCCATAGTGCAGGCACCGGAAATAGAATTGAAGGATCTTCCGTCACACCTCAAGTATATTTTCCTTGGAGCACACAATACCTTGCCGGTGATCATCTCCAATAAGTTGACCACCGGACAAGAAGATAAGTTGGTGAACGTACTAAAGGAGCACAAGACGGCCCTCGGATGGACTATTGCGGACATCAAGGGGATAAGTCCTTCCACTTGCATGCATAGGATTTTACTTGAGGACGAAACCAAGCCCTCTAGGCAACCTCAAAGGAGGTTGAACCCACCAGTGATGGATGTGGTCAAAAAGGAAGTGTTAAAACTCCTCCAAGCGGACATGATCTTTCCTATCTCGGATAGCCCTTGGGTTAGTCCAACACAAGTAGTTCCAAAGAAGGGAGGCATCACCTTGGTGGAAAATCAACATGGAGAGATGGTCCCAAGCAAAACGCAAACTGGATGGAGAGTTTGCATTGACTACCGCAAGCTCAATAAGGTAACACGAAAAGACCACTTCCCATTACCTTTTATTGATCAAATGTTGGAACGTCTTGCAGGTCATCAATACTACTGTTTCATGGATGGATATTCGGGCTATTTCCAAATAGCCATCTCACCAGAAGATTAAGAGAAGACGATGTTCACTTGCCCATTTGGCACTTTTGCATATCGTAGAATGCCCTTTGGACTTTGCAACGCGCCGGGCACTTTCCAACGGTGCATGATAAGTATTTTCTCCGAATACATAGAAAATTTCATTGAAGTCTTCATGGATGATTTTACCGTCCATGGAGACAGTTTTGACGCATGTTTAGGGCATTTAAAACTTGTTCTTGAAAAATGTGTTGAAACCAATTTAGTTCTTAATTCGGAAAAATGTCATTTCATGGTCGAAAAAGGAATTGTGTTAAGACATGTAATATCCTCAAAAGGGATAGAGGTAGATAAGGCAACGGTTGATGTTATTCAAAACTTACCTTATCCTACTAATGTTCGGGAAATCCGATCTTTTCTTGGTCATGCAGGTTTCTACCAAAGGTTCATCAAAGACTTCTCAAAGATCTCAGCACCCCTGTGTGAATTACTCAAGAAGGATGTCACCTTCATAGTGGATGAGGATTGCAAGAAGGCTTTCGACACTCTGAAGTCATGTCTCACCACCGCTCCGATCATCCGTTCTCCGGATTGGGAGAAACCTTTTGAAATCATGTGTGATGTCAGTGACTACGCCGTCGGAGCTGTCTTAGGACAAAAAGACGGAAGGGCCTCCCATGTGATCCATTATGCGTCTATGACACTAAATGGAGCACAAAGAAATTACTCCACCACCGAGAAGGAGATGTTGGCGGTAGTTTTTGCCCTTGAGAAGTTCAGGCAATACTTACTTGGGGTAAAGGTAATTATTTTCACTAACCATGCAGCCCTTAGGTACCTCATGGCAAAGAAGGAGGCGAAGCCACGATTAATCCGTTGGGTGCTCCTTCTAAGCGAATTTAACCTAGAGATAAGGGACAAAAAGGGAGCTGAGAACCTGGTGGCAGATCATTTGAGCAGACTAGTGCAAGAGGAGGAGGAACCGGGAAAAGAAAGAGAGATAGCCGGAAGCTTTCCAGACGATACATTCTACACAACTCTCTGTTGTATAGCCGCCCCCACGCCTCACACGAGCGTGAGGGCGGCGGCGAAGCGTGAGAAGTGAGAGCGAGAAAGACTGAAAGAGAGTGAGGTAGAGAAACGCAATTGCAAACCTAGTGCCTCTTGGCTTGTGTGTAAATTTTTCATAGTAAAAAAAATTTAAAAACTTTTTTTAAAACGGTTCCAAACGGTTTGGATTTAAAAAAATTGAACTGGACCTAACCGAACCGTATATAAACGGTCCGGTTCAAAATAAATCCAACACAAATTTTTTAGGAACCGAACCGCTAAATTCCGGTTCGGTTCCTACGGCTCCATTAGGAACCGGACCAAATTAACACCCCTAATGAGGTTGATGTTATATATTCTCCTTATAATCTCCTTGACTCACATTGGGTGACATTGTAAATAAACCTATTGGACTGGTGCATATATGTTTACAATTCGCAATGTCAATACATCAAAGAAGATAAGGCGAGACATTTGTTGGAACATCTTGCGACAATGTTCCCTCCATGTACCGTGGCTACACAATCGACACACAAGACTTGGGGATAATTTGCACAAGTCGTTCAAAATTGTGAGGAAGTCGGGGTTGCTTGACAATCCTGACGGGTATGTATATGTATCTTTATCTATATATTTGTTCATTAATCCTTGGATATATGGTTCTAACTAATACATTGTATACTTTATCTAATTGAGTGGGAGCTGCGGTATTTACACCATCAAGTACATACGATATATATCATCGGGTCGTGAAGATTTATCAATTATTAACGATGCTTATGTGGAAGCTTATAAAGAACAAGTAGCAAACGTTCTCTTCACTAGGGATTGGTGTAAACCGTTTGAGATGTAGTATATGTAAACCATTTGAGATGCAGCAGATGATAGTGAAACATTTCCGCATATATTTTGTGTAGTTTGCTTTCAAAATGCTTTCGACAATATATACATGTGCAATTTTTATTGTAGTGTTATTCACGTGGAACATATATTACACTTGTGTATTACTTTTTGGTATTTGCATTGTGTAATACAATTTTCCTTGTGCAGTTTTTATTTGAAGTGTTATTAAAGTGAAACATAAATTGTACTTGTGTATTATATTGTTGGCTATTTGCCTTTGGTTATAATATATATATTTATTGTGTACTTCAAATGTTTTAAGAGAATATAATTATATCTTGTTACACAAACTTTTGTTGTAAACTTGTGTGTCAAAATACATAATGGGCAATATATTGATACAAACTTGTGTAGGAAGAACGATGTGTTATCATTTACCCAAAGAAGTTACCCAAGTGGTTTCGTAACGAATTACACAAAATCGATTTACTGTTTGAAAATGCAGTGAACGACGAACATACGTACATAATATACCATGATACCTGTAACAAGCAATTTTGTAAAAACATTTAGTAATTACACAAATAGTTTCAAAATAGCAATTACACAAGTAATTTCAAAATAGTAAACTTTTTTTTAGGTAAAGGTAAATTCATAGAAAAAAGTGAAACAACATAATTAGGCCCGTTGAGGCCTAGTTATAATAAATGAACAAATTATATGTGCATGCCCACAACCTATGGTCTATGGTCCAAAACAACACACACAAAGTACTCTAGAGCAACATGCAATCCTCTTGAGTATATCTAGTTTCTACTATCATGAAACTGATGAATTTGGAATACATTCAAAACCGGAACAACTCATGAGGCTCGTCTACCTTTGACAAAATCATCAGCAAACAGAGAAACTCACAAGCCAAACAAGTGCCCAAACATCAAGACAATGACCAGCCCACCTTTGAAAAAGCCATCAACAAACTAGAACCAAGCTCGATACACACAAACGCGCGCACACACACACACACACACACACATATATATATATATATATATATATATATATATATATATATATATATATATATATATATATATATATATATATATATATATATATATATATATATATATAACATCAAAGTTTGAATAAAGATACATAAAGATACAACTCCGGTAGAAACCAACTACTAATATTTAATCCTCTCTCTATCTCATGCGGAGAATGCCTCGTGTAGCAAATTATAGACGTGGGTACTGGTCAATTTCACAAGGATATCTATCGGAATTATGTTTTGGTCAAACACCAAGACATTCCTGAAATATCAAAGGTAGTAGACCGTAACAGAAAACACGTATATCTTGGATCTACTTTGTCTAGCTCTTGTCATGTATAGTGTGAGTAAGTCAATCCAATACATATGATTTGGTGGTGATATCTCCAAGAATCTTGATATGCGCACAAACCTGCCTCCAAACCTCACGTGCATATGTGAAACCAAAGATCAAGTGGTCATGAGACTCACTCTCGCTCGTGCACCAACTACAGGTAGGATCAATGCCAAGGAAATGTAACCTATCTTGGTAGATAACCGGCTAATGATCGTCATCCATAGAATAACGCAGCGCTTGAGATTATTCCTTGGATCCCAAACTACTTTGAACCAGCCCACTTTCTCACCTTGTGTTCTAAGCACCTCATAAGCCTCAATCACTCAAAGTCTCTCCCCTTGACAGCAAGACTCAAGTATCTCCCTCGGTAGTGTCGTCTGGTCAATAAAGGCAACCATCGCATCTCTGGCGCTAAGGATTACCTTTACCAAAGGCGAGTCCCAACGAGTGACAATCCACCGTTTTGGCTTAGTGGTGTGCAAGTACTTGGTGAATCCATCTGACCCAAAGACTATCACATTGAGAATGAACGTGACATTAATTTTTACACATAAATGCTACGTGTCAAGACCTAAGGTCCAACAACCCCGGACCTTCTCTACGTCTTCGGCAAGCAAACTTTAGACCATGCAACACGTGGTTAATTCCATAGGAACTACATGCAAAAGGCTGGTAAGTTTGTCAAGCACCAAAACTAGGACTGGAAGAAGTGATAGCCAGAAGCTCTCAATATCCTACATGTAACACCCCAAATTTTTTAAACTCGGAGATCTACTGGTTAGGACCTCACAATGGGTCCCGACCTTGGTTTAACAATAGTTTTACTAGGATCTTACAATAAGGCACAAATGTATTTAAATTCTTTAAAAATAACAAACAGTATTTGTATGAATGACCAACACATGACAGTCTTACAAAACATATGTATATATAACATGCATGCCGAATGGAAGACTCCCCCGTCCCCATCTAATGAGTATGTGGACCCGGTTGACCATCTTTTCCGGATCTTTATGCAACTGTCTATCTCTACAAAATCTACAACACGGAATAACCGTTAGCTAACAATCCAAATATAAATAGAATAAAGATAGCACAAACACGTCTAAGGTAACATAAACACTCATCATGCTGACACACAATCTAGTTATTATCTAATAGCTTAGGTGATTCACTTTATTCCCTTTTAAAGTTGTGGCACGAGAAATCTTAAGATTTCTCGCCTCCGTTCCTTATCCAACTTGGTGTAGGTCTAGCACACCTCTGCCGGTAGCATCACTACAAACCAAGTATGGACTAGTCCCTAAAGAAACCCCCAGCGCCCTCGGGCTAACTGAGTAGAATGTCACTGCTCGTTACTCTTAGGCCAAATATGTAGGTCGGTCGATAATTAATAAAAAGTACGATTATAAACACATCATTCAAACACCACTATCATTATTCCCACACATATCCAAAAGCTAGCTAAGTAAGACCAAAGGACTTACCTGAATCGAAACTCGATTCCCATTATCTCAACTCGGTCCGTAACTGTTGGGACTCAATTGCCTGTCATAAGGGAAAGTTGATCAAAATACATCCCATATTCTTAAAAGTCTATAACTTCTGAGATGTACAATCCCTTCAAGAGAAATTACTAAAATCCCTCCTAAGATAAAATGACCATTTTACCCCTGGTCCCGAAACTCTCAAAGATCCTATAATATATGCCCAAAGCTTTCTTTGGGATTTAATTTCGTAATCTAACTCTTAAGAGTTAGTTTAGGTAGAACTTATAGATTACACATTTTTCTTAACTTTTAAAAAGGTCACTAAGGTCCAACTTTAGCCTATAATACGAGACTCAAATAAATTTATAAAAATTCTAAGAAAATTACTCAAGCCATATATGATATGCATACAAATCATAATGTCAAAGATCTACCAAAAATACTCAGTCAAGAATCTTACATAAATTCCCAAAATTGGGTCCAACATCCACAAATCCCATACTTAGCCAAAATTTGTGTAATTTCCTAACTGCACCATCAGTCTAGTTTGGACCTTCATAAACCTAAATCTAATTGTTGGATCAACCTCAACTTTTGATACATCACCCTATGCATGGCACTTCATAACATACCAAAAATTGAACGGTGGATTATATTTCTAAGGTATCTAAATGTAAGTTCAAACATGACTGCACAACACAAAATGTTTCCAGCACTTAGAGAATTTTAGCAACATCTAAAAAATTGCTTACAACCTCAACTTTGAAAAATCATAACTACTAAACCTTTTGATGAAATCCTCTAAAATTTTGATGTACTCTAGTATGTAATCCTAACTATTACAGATCCAAAATTCAAGTCCAACAGAGGTCAATAACCTATCCAAATCTATCTTACAAAACTGCATCACAAACTACATCACAAGTAGTTTTTTCTCAACACAGAATATTCAGTAATAGGAAAAAAATTGTTTAAGGTCCCAACTTCAAAAAATCATGACTCCTAAACCACTCGTTGGATTCCTCTAAAATTTTAATATGTTCTCCAACAATATTCCAACTATATCATATCCAAAATTCAACCAAAAGAATGAGTCTAGCATACCTAAATCTGGCCCCGAAGTTGGATATTCGACACAATTTCGAAAACTCAGAAAATGGATGGATCTTTGCTACTCCTCTATGGATGCTCTAAGTATGTTTAGGAGACCCATTACGCATGAAATTTGTGGAGGGAAGTGTAAGAAAGGAAGGGGTATGAATCTTACTTGATTCCAAGGCTTGAAAGAGAGGGAGAAGAGAACACGTACAGGGCGGACGAGGGGAACTCTTGTAGACAGGGCTCTTCTCGTGATAGAAGCAAGGAGGAGGCGGCTCTGCAGGCTGGATGGTTTCTCATGACAAAAGCAAGAAGAAGCGTGCTTGTTGTGTTGCACTTCATGACAGAAGCAAGGAGAAGCAAAGACTAGGACTTGTGGTCTGTTTGTGTGCCCGACCCCAAAAACAAGGCTGCTTGTGTTGGTTCTACCCGCTGCGTGAAGAGAGGAGGCCGCCTACAAGGGATCTGCTGGTGTCGAGAGGTAAGACCCGTCATTTTTGCATGTGTGATGAAGAGAAGACGAAGGAGGTTGGGGCTGCCTTTGTTGCTGCGAGTGTAAGGGAGCAGAGGCGACTGCTGCACAAGAAGATGAAGGGGACGAGAAGAAGACAAATCGAAGGATAGGCTCCGTGATTTACGGTATGGTTGTTCAGCAAGGAAAGGGAATCGAGAGAGAAACGGAATGGTAGCGTAACGGTTGTTTCTCCTAGCTGCTGAGTTGACTAGGAGGTGTTGTACCGCTGAAAAGGGTTGCGACATGGGCTATCAAGAGTGGGCTGGAAGAAGGTTACGCCTGGGCTGAAGTTAAGCTGCGCATGGGCTAGACAATAAGGAAGTAAGGCTTGTCTAGGCATTGTCATGGGCTTGTCAAGTGGTCTTGTCACATGCTTGTCATCTCATTCTACTCTTGCAAGAGTATTATAAGTAGTGTTTTATATGATCAAAACTCCACATAAAATCATAAAAGTTGGTAAGAAGCATTTTATGTGATTAATTCTTCACATAAATGATAGAATTTTCAAAGGAAGGAATTATTGTGAAACTTTTATCATTTTATATGAGTAATAATTTTGCATAAAATGATAAGATTTATGTTGATAAAAATAAATAACGAAAAAAATTTCCAGGGTATTACACTACAACACTACATTGATCAACTCTAGACGGCCAACAAACGACAAGTGTCTCTTGTACCACGATGAAAGTTGTCTCTCAATCTTGTCAATGAGAGGAGAGTAATCCCACGTCGAAGAATGGTAGGTGAAATGAAGAAGGTTTTCTATGTAGAATTCATGGATAGAGAATTTAAACCACATAACTATTACTCAGGATATCAAGCAATTCAAGCAACGAGAAATTGATAGAAAATGCCATCCTAACAGTAGTTAGCGGCCATTTTATCAAATAGTTAGTGGGCAATAATAAAAATCAACTATTACCTCTACACAACAGTTTTCAATTTAGAATAAGAAGAATTACAGTCGTCGTGATGACCGTAAGTGCAATGAACAAGGTTTTCTATGGACAGCTCATGCATGGAGAATGTCAACCACGTAACTATTACTCAGGACACCAAGCAATTCAAGCAACGAGAAATTGATAGCGAGTATAACAGTAAAGAACTTGAAAGTGTCTCTTAGCTACAATTGTTAGGATATTGTGAACGACAAATGATCCAAACTAAGATGAAGAAGAGACCTTTTTGCTTTACACATGAAAAATGTAGAAATAGATTCACCTCCTTCAAGCATGCGTGTTGTTCTCTGCCGAGGAATTGAATATTTGCAGCAAGCGTGTGTTTTTGTGCAAAAATAAAAAATGTAACTTTTAATTGTGTTTTTTTTTAATAACTATGTTTAATATTAACTAAACAAATCATGGTCATTCATCTAATCTAAGGACTGAGATTAGTTTATTAGGTAAATATTATGAGTAAAATATAGAGAGAGGATCTGAATTCCTAAAAAAAAGACCCAACTAAATACCATGTATTAAATTATATAAAAATCTCCATATAAAAACTTTTTTAACCAATAATCTTAAATAACCTCAATCAGATTTAGTCCCCTCCTAAAACCTCCATCTCCATCTAAACAAAGCCTTAATATACATTAATTTGAGATTATTTTTTCTACACATGTGCATTAAGATTTTCTACGGTTGTATATATTTCTTCAATTTGTTCTAATCTCGTCAAGTGTAAGCAAAGTTATGTATTATATCTTCTTAACATTCCTCATTATCGAAAATTCATGCTTTGGTGTTAAGAAATATTTCATCTTATAACTTCATCTAGTTTTTATGATCTTGACGTGATTTAAGATTAAAACTAATGAGTTAGTTTCGTAAATGAACAAACAAACTAGGAGCGTAACAATAAAAGATTAAGAGCGCCCAAAGAGGAAAAACTAATGAACAAATATTGACTTGCGGACTTGTGCAGAAACGGAACAAGACTAAAACAAGCTGGTTCGGTTTTATGTCATGTGTTTCTATCCAATGTAATTGAGGATTATGTCATTCATGTGTTGAAGTTCGAATAAGCCGCATACCCCATGGAATCTACGTAACAATCTATTTTAAGATATATTATTTTCATCTAAGTTAAAGTGTAAATATTTCCTTCTTTGAGAAAATTTGTAACATCTCATACAAGGTTAGGGTTTATATTTAGGAAAAGAATATTGTGATATTATTATCCACCAATAATATCACAAGATACGACTTTCCTATACTGAAACCCTAATATGTGAGGGCTCGTTTGGTATATTTTATGCCACGTTCTATGTTTCTTTTGGAACGTGATATTTTCTTATATTTGACGAGTCAAACTTATCCCAAAGAGCAAACAATAATAATTTATTATCACTTTCTAAGTTTAGTTGATGTTTAAGACTATATCGCGCTTTCTAAGGAACTTGAATTTTTTGCTGAAATACCAAAAAAGAAAGGAATTTAACACACTAAACAACTCTAGTGAAATGAGAGACCACAAAATGAAAGATGGATCAACCGTCATGCTTTAAAAGACTAATAAAAACAAAGAAAATCATCAAAGGGTGAGAAGATAAGACACAAGGGCCCGATCTAAGAGGAAATGGGGAAGGAAGGAAATCATAACAAGGAAAGACGATGAAAATGCGCCGGCGAAGAAAAGTGCACATGATATTTCTAGGGAACAAAAATATAACCTTAGATTTGTACTTAATCATGAGCCGTCGGATTTCTATCACACACCCATGATTCCTCCAATTAGATTAACTCGAATTGCGATCCAACATATGCTCCAATACCAACCCATACAACTCATAAATTAAAACACAAAAGTACAACAAAAATCTCACATAGTACTACATTATTTAATTTGGCATAGAAAAAGGACAACTAATTTTTCCCAATTATTATATGTAAGAAGTTATTGTCAATATTTGTAATGGAATATGTGTACATGGGGATTTTATTATATTAGAGTAATACCATTAAAAATGTTATTAATTGAGATTACTTGAAAGAAAGAAAAAAAGAAGAAAAAAACACATTTATACCCATAAAATAATTTATTCTCTCAATCTCTTCTCTCTTTCCCTTTTTTGTTTCTTCTTTCTCTTAACCAAACAATTGGAACAAGCATTCACATGGTCGAAGAAGATGAAAGGCAAACAAATTTCAACAATTGAATAATACAAATTTTGGAGGGTTAGTCAACGGTAAGAGTATCTTCCACACATAAATCTTGAAAATTCGAGAGGTTTTCTAATTTATTTTTTCACCAATCAAATTTTTTTATGTAAAATTCTGTAGAGAATAATTAATAATGGGAAGCCTTCCACAAGAAGGAGATTTACGAAAGTGTATCAAGAGGAAAATCCGTTATGGAATTTGATGGATCCGGTCATAAACAATTTTAGAAGAAGTGTTTTGTTGTTTGAGACGGGTTTCTCCAATAATAAATGCAAGTTTGTTGGAGGTGGCAACGAGTGTCGTCATAGCCTTTGAATTATAAACTTTCTGCTCCTTGATTTTTGTTTGCTCTTATGAAATATTTGTGTATAAATGAAGAGGGTTTGTCCAACAATTTCAACTTATAGTGGTTAAGTTTATTGGATTTACATTTATTTTTCTTTTGTTGTTAGGTCAAAATTAAAATCTTTTAGCGCAAAACTCTTTCACGTTTCTTGCATGCTTTGCACCGTAAATAACATATGATTTTGAGTTTGCACTCTTAATAATGTTGTTGTTGTTGGGGTTATCCAATTTTTAGAGAGTTTTAGTTCTTAAAAAACATGTTCAATGATGAGTAGAGTTTTCTCTATTTTCTAGAGGGAATGATATTCTCCTATTAAAATTTGTCCATTTTAAACATACTCATATATTTACTTTAAACGTCTTCGTAATTCTGCACACAAATTGCAAAATTAGTGTTTAATTAATTTCACACTTAGTGCCCGAAAAACGAAATTGGTTCCGCACTTGGGGTGCGAATTAAAGTTGGTTCCGCACTTGGCACCCAAAAGAGAAATTAAGTTTAATTAATTCTGCATTTGGACCCAAAACCAAATTTGTTTTTTTTTAAAAAGAAAAAGTTTGTAATGACTTATTTGATTCTGCGCCCAAAGTACAAAACTTAGTAATTTTTATAAATAAAATATATGGATATGTCTAAGATAACCCTTAAAGCAACTACGATACATATAACATTTTCTATTAATACAAATATTTAATGAATACAAATATTTAAGGAAGAGTTGGCTAAGTAGTCACTTTTTGCTTATGTAGTATTTAAGTAGTCACTTTTTGGACGTTGTAGACAAACTAGATCTCTCTTATTTATTAATAAAGATAAAGATTAATTGAAAGGGTTAATTGGTAATTTTAATTTTATTGAGTCCAAACCCAATCAATTTAATAAAGTCCAAGTTCAATTCAAGCCCAGTAGGCCCATTCGAGTTACATAAGTCCGAGTCCAAACCAAAATACAAATGTTGTAGCTAGTGAGTTTCGAACTCTAGATGAGAGGTCCTCCCTCCTACCATTATATCAGTTGGACTAATTAAAATTTGTATATTCTTTTGATGATACACAATATTAATACACAATTTCATTTGCTATGTCAATTTATGTAGCTAACAAATTCGGTCATTTTTCAATTACACAAGTTCCGTTTGTTTACACAAAGTTGAGCTACACAATCAAAAAGTTATGTCATGTACACAAGTTTGTCATCTACACAATGTTTGGTTACATAATTCCGTCATTTACACAAGGTTCGGTTACACAAGTTCAAGCACATCGAGTTACACAAGATCAAGCCCATCGAGTTACACAAGTTCAAGCCCATCGAGTTACATACACAAGCCCATCGAAAATTATAAAAAAAAAAAAGAATCATATTCAATATTGATAAAGTTGGGTCAAAATTTATAATTAATCAAATTAGGGCAATTTGTTAACTTTTAAAACTCTAGGCCTTTCATGTACTTATAAAACATGGGCCAAAATCTGTAATTAACTTTGTAGGGCCATATTTGTAGATTTTTAAAAAATAGGGTCATAAACGCAAATATAAAATATGAATTGTTTTTGCAATTTAGCATAATTTCAATTGAAGCAAACCCTAGCTTCCGTG
Source organism: Fagopyrum esculentum (assembly GCA_033239045.1). Taxonomy (NCBI): domain Eukaryota; kingdom Viridiplantae; phylum Streptophyta; class Magnoliopsida; order Caryophyllales; family Polygonaceae; genus Fagopyrum; species Fagopyrum esculentum. The sequence goes on from BSUD01000001.1 coordinate 154,101,426, forward strand.
ATGAGGCTTCTTCTCCAACTATTGGAGCAACAAGCAGCGGCGGCAACAACAGGACGTCTCCTCCACGCATGTGATTGGTCGGGTTCATCCAGTGTAATAACCGAAATTTTTAAAATCCGTTTAAATCCAGATCCAACCGGATTCCGTTCCGCCAACTTTTATTCTCTAAAAAAAAATAAATAAATAAAAAAAACGATATTTAATTTCTATCATTTTATGTGACCTTGATTCACATAAAATGATAGAAATTATGTAACCGGAAATAATTCCGTTTTTTTATTAAAAACCGAAGAGTAGTGCCGTATAAAATAATGACTCACTTTGTAGCCCGTCACCTAAGTGGATGAGCAGGCCCATCAGATCAGGCCCAGTAAATACAATTTTAGCCCAGCCCAAATCTACCCTAACCTTAAACCTAAGTAGCTTCTAACCTAATCTAATCATCCGTAACCTAAACTAAACCGCAACTACGCTGCTACCTTATCACGTTCCTTTGTGAGATCGACATAGCAGCAACCGCCTGCGCCGGACCTTGCCCCGTCGACGCCGGCCAGCGAAGGGAAACGTGCAGCACCGGTCCACCGCACAAGAGCCTCGCCGTCAGCGCTGGAGTCGAGCCCTCAGCCTTGCCGTCACCGTTGGAGTTGAGCCCTCAGCCTCGCTGTCACCGCTAGAGTCGAGCACAGGAACCTGCTGCAACCTTCGGCGACTCGACCTGCTGCTACCTTCGGCGACTCGACCTGCTTGCACAACCCTCTGCATAGGTGAGTCTTCCCCTACCTCTCCCACATGTTACGTACCCGCATCATCTGATGTCTACAGAAGGACGAGGGAGCCTTCGGCTTCTGCACTCGATGTTGAAGCCATGAGAGTGTTGACCTGTCCAGACCTTCGTCACTAGCGCCGAGTACCGCTCCAGCCCACACCTCCATCGACTAGGAACAACGCAGCACCGCGAGCAGCCCATACCGGAATTCTCGAGCTTCTCCGGCAGCAGTTAGGTAAAGCACTCTCCTTTCCTCTGCGTCCTTTCTCGAGCGCGCCATAACGATGTTGGATCGGAACTGCTGCAGGTTCGACCACGGTCGGCAAGCAAGGACCATCTTCACGGTTACAGTCCCGGTACTGAATCGAGCCCTTACCTCCTTTGAGCGTGGTACACGATCGTAGTTGTCGTCAAGCCATAGTTGCCGGTGAGCCCCTCCCCTTCACTTTACGGTCCTTTGTATACTTGTAGCTTTTGAAATAAGTTGTAGATCAGTAAGTTTAATATGTGGGTTGGACTCTTGCCGAAGGTCGAGGCGTGCAGATTTTGATTTGGGGTAGTTGTGGTTCATGTTGGCAGTAAAGGTGGGAGATGTGTAGAATTGTTTTAGTGCTGTGAGTGTTGTTTAGTACGTGGCTCTTTATATATATATATATATATATATATATATATATATATATATATATATATATATGTATATGTATATATATATATATGTATATATATATATAACACGAACCCGAAATCTAAATCCGAACCTATATATATACGAGTAGTTTGAGAGTAGTTAGTGAGTTTCATAGTGACATGCGTTTAGGTTTGACTAAGCATAGTTAAGACCTTCAACCCGATCGGTATAGTTGTTAGGTATGTTTGATATTGTGTTTCACATATTATAAAGCCCTATGATTAGTATATTAGCGTAAGTTACACTAGTATATGTTCTTGCTCTTTTACTAGGAATAATTATGAGGACGTTTATAAGCTCTTGGGATCGTTCCGACTAGGCTTTGTACGTTTAAGGTCCTCTCGGGTTTGCTTTTGAAGTTTATAGAAGCGTCTTGGGTCTTTGACTAGGTGTGTTCTATTCTAAGAGGGTGGATATGAGATTGAGATTGATCCAAGTTTTCCTGTTATAACCAGGTTTTGAGTTGTTCTTGCGGAATCAAGTAGTAGCATTGTTTCAGGATTTTGATTGGACTCAAGTAAGTCCTTGTGACTTACTTAGCTGGTTTCTGGATATTAGTTGGGTGATGATGGTTGTGTGTGTACAATGTGTGTTATAATAAAAATAACTTGCTAGGACGACTGTGGTTATATCGTGTTAAGGCCCAAGTGTATGTATAACGGGCCGTGACATCACTGCCCAGCTCTGCCAGGAGACTAGGAGGTTCTCTATACCCAGACCATCCAGGTACACGGTGAGATGCATCGGATCCACTCCTGATGGGTACACGGGGGCGGAGGCGAGGTTTGGGAATCCCTCGTGTCACAAATTCAGTATCATTAGAGTGAATGACTTAAATGAAGATAATAAATGGATTGTTTGAAAGCATGATGAGTGTTTATTATTTTATGTGTGTGTGTGCTATTATTATTCTCCTAATGTTTAGATAACTAGCTAATGGTTGTTTTGTTGTGTTTTTAGATTTACTGCAGGTTAGAACAGCAATTGAGTGATCCGGAAGTAGTGGTCAGCCGGGTCTCCGTACTCTTTAGAGTGGGGGTTTGGGTTGTTGCGTTGTTGTCTTTCCCTTTTGTTAAGACAGTTGGTTTTTCCGTTGTTTAAGTACGTTAGGCTGTTAGACTTTGTTGCATTCATCCTTTTACAAATACATTTTATAAATTTCAGTTTTCTTATTTGTGTCTTGTTGCAAGATCCTAGTAATATTGTTGTCAAACTGAGGTCGGGACCCATTGTGAGGTCCTAACCAGTAATGTCCCGAGTTCTGAGAATTCGGGGTGTTACAACATGGTATCAGAGCTCTAGGTTGGCAACAATGGCACTTGAAATCTTCTGAAAGACCGAATAGGTACTTAAGCAGAACCCGAAAAGGGATCTGAGTTTGAAAAAGGACTTTTGGTTTCCAAATGCATGCATAGTCTGGTTGGGAATAGAAAGTACGGCTGACCACCACTACTACCACAGATCTCAGTATGCTTAGTATGGACTTTAGATTTCACTTTAGTTGGACTTATTAGCTTGATTATAATGATAAGTGATGTAGATGAGCATATGCCGAAGATTAGTAGAATTTATAGTTATAGTACGCCCTTAATGGAGATAATAGTATGAGATCCTCATTCAGTTGACACACCTAAGTTTTTTTAGGGTGTCAATGTGAGGATTAGTTTGCACATCTTATGTGCATTAGGGTAGACGATTGGCGGGCAACTCCTTCGAGCTTGCTGAGGAGCATCGAGCCGGAAAGTGAGGACTGAAGGACAACATCAACGAACATGGCAAGCAAGGGATCCCGAGTCAACTTACCGAAAGCAAATGAAGGTTATACAAGAGGTTAATCCCGGAAAGGCATTGGATGATCGACAATTATGCAAATTGGGAGCGACATCACCTAGGTTCTTTCAAGTGTGATGTAAAGCAACGTTGAAAACAAAGGGGATGCCTTCGAAAACACACATAGGCATGAAGGTCAAGGTGAAATATAGTAGCAATCCAGACAAGAGGCATTGAATCTAAGCTTACTGACGGACCAGAAGGCGAAAGTTGAGGCTAGAAGCAGAGTGGAATATGATCAATCTTGACAAGCTACTTGCCGCCACAATCAAGATGGGAAACCGAGACAATCATAAGCGTAGGAGTCAAGATAAGATACATTGTTCATCCCGATAATAAGAATTAAGAGCCGCAAAATGAAAGCTTATAGGTTGCTAGAAAGGGGAAGGCCGATTTTACCAACATGGAAGTGGTGTGACCTCCTAGAACACACAAGAATTACAACAAGGATCGGGATACAACAAAGACCGGATTTCTATAAAGGCGGAAGTACAAGCAGCATCCCAAGGAAGGAGGGTGTAAGAGAACGGTCTCGGGGAAAAAGAGGATCTCTAATAACTTCTCATTCACAAAGGGATTTAAGTTAATAACACTAGCGGATCATAACAGAGAACCACAAGTGAACAATAACTCGGGTAAAAAGAATCATGGAGAAATGCCTACAAGTTATCATAGAAGAGTTGATAAGCCCGTTGACAGAAGACGAAGATACAACTAGACTCGTAAGAGTATAGTGCTCTTATAGGAGCGTAAATTGTAGAAGGAGCTAAAGGAGTATAAATAGAAGATAATTATTTTCACCTGGTATATCCAACCTCAAAAGAGATAGAAGAAGAAAAAAAAAAAAAAAAAAAAAAAAAAA
>BSUD01000001.1:154113540-154161195 GCA_033239045.1 Fagopyrum esculentum
ATTTGTTCATTCAAATGAGACAAACTTTTAATAAATTATTATTATTGAGACCAACTTATAATCGTATTTATAAAAATATATATCTTACAATTAGATCAATTTATAATACAAAAATATTATGAGTATTTATTCCGAAAGGTATGAATATGTGAGTATGTACAAAGTTGTATACATTATAGATGTATATATGTTTAATTAAATTAAATGAGATCAATGTGACTATGTGAGTACGAATAAAGCTATACAAAAAATATTATCAATTCATTACTTTGATTAACTAAAATAATTTACCATGTATATTGTAAAATATGTCACCTACAAATATTAATATAAAATTACATAATGATATAGAGTAACTAAGTATGCACATTATTAATTCATCACTTTGCCTAACTTAAATATTTTCCCATTTAATATTATTTTAAATATAAATATTAGTACATAATTGTAATATACAATTTTTATTTATCCTTCCTAAAACAAATACATTTAAAATTATAATAAAATTTTTTAATAGCCGGATATCCGGGAATATATAGTGATCCGGGACTATCCGGATATCCGGAGCTATCCGGATATCCGGCGATCCGGAGCTATCCGGATATCCGGAGCTATCCGGATATCCGGTGACCCGAGACGATCCGATGATCCGCGGATATCCGATGATCCGCGGATATCCGGTGATCCGTGAGTATCCGGATATCCGTGGATATCCGTTTTTTATCCGGGTATCCGCGGATATCCGGATGCCTAAAACCCCGATCCGTATCCGATCCGATGATCCGGGAAAATCTCCCGGATCGGATCGGATTTGGACCGGATCGAAACGGGTAGTAAAATATCGGGTTTTTCCGGATCGGGTCGACGGATTTTTCGGACCGGACCGGCGGATCGGATTGGTTTTGCCCACCCCTACCTCCAGGTAGGCGTTGTAATATCCGGAATTTTTTTTATTCCGTTTATTTCCGTAGCAAACCGGATTTTGATCCGTTAATCCCTATTTGTCTACTTAGTCGGACACAATATCTCGAAAATTTTATCATTTTATGTAACACCACTTCACATGAAATGATAAGATTTTTATAACAAACCCTAATCCATAAAACCCTAATTTAGAACATGACTTGTCTTTGACAAGGTCATGATGTCCTAGTGGCAAGATCAAGACGAGCCCAAGACGAAGTCAAGACAAGACCATGACGAGTTATGACGAGACCATGACAAACTCGTGACAAGGCCATGCATGGGCTTGACAAGGTCATGATGAGACCAAGACGAGATCAGGACAAGGCCATGCATGGGCTCGACAAGACAATGACAAGATTTGACAAGGTCCTGACAACATTAGCCCACTCTTAATTATTACTTGTCTTCAGCCCATTGCTCTCCTTTTGGATTCAACTATCCAACCCTTACTTCTTCCTTGCTGACGGACTGGAGCACAACCCAGGAGAGCCTTGTTTACGAGCCCAGTAACAACTCCCTCCCTGCAGGCCGCACAACTCCCTCTCCAGCCTAGTTTGGTCTCGCTTGTGTGCTGGCCCAGTGGCATTTTCGAGCTCATCGGGAAGGAGAAGAGCAGCGAGATTCACTCCCCTCTTAACTCCCTTGTAACGGCTGCTGAGTGTGCTAAAGATCCTCTCCTGTAACTGCTCCTTGATTTACGCAAAATCAAAGAGCCTGTCAAGCCGTGAACCACGTCCCTCTGTTGTCCGAAGTCAGCGCTGCACTCTTCCTATCTCTCTCTATCGTTCAATCCCTACACAGAATACGCCATGCTCGTCTCTCTCACCTTCCTTCATGAGACACCAGCGACAGGAGTCCCCAGCCTCTACACGCAGCCCATACAAACGAACCTGCAGGACCAAGTTTGCCTAGCTGCAAACTGGAAACACCCAGCCCAGTACCCCGGTGATGAGCCGCCTTCAACCTTCTGCACGATCACTCTCAAGCTGCTGCTACTACTCAAGGCCGGGTCTTTCCCTCCTCCTTCTACTAAGAGTGAGCCTCTGCACTTCAAGACTATCTTCAACAGTGTAGGGACCCCTACCTCCCTTCCTTCCTTTCTCCATTCTTCTTGCTGTCAAGACTGAATTAATGATTGTCCCTCCCTTCTACATCGGAACCATCACCACTAGATGAGCAGGCTGAGCCGAAGACGGTTTCTGGTGCAACTTCGTCGCCAAGAGGACCAACAGCAACGACCAATGAAGACTCCTTCGTCTTGGCCATCTGCAAGGGAGTTTCGAAACATAGATTGGTTGCCCATCTAATCGAATAGGGAGTCGGAGCAGTGGAGAGTCGAACCTTGAACCTGTGGCCTTCCTTGTCTTAACTACAAAACGCTGCAGGTGAGTCTCGAAGCTCATATCACTTGTACTCAGATTTTAATCCCCGAAATCAGTGTTGACTAGTCATCTTTAAGACCATGTTACGATACCTTAGAGACATAATCTACCGTTCAATTTTTAGTATGATATAGAAGGACATGCATAGTATGATATATTAAAAGTTTAGATCGATCTAACGGTCGGATCTGGATCCACAAGAGCTCGAAGTAGGCTAGGGGTGCAGTTTGGTATTTTGCAGATATTTGGCTAAGTATAAGAGATTTTGTGTTGTGTAGCCAACTTCGGATTTTTGTGTGGGATTAACTATTGATGCTTTATGAGTTCTGTTTCTTTCAATGAGTAGAATGCATTGCATAGAGAGAATAGATATTTTATTTGGGATTTTTAGATTTTGGTATGAGTGTTTTAAGTGAGGTCAAAGTGAGACCTTAGTGAGTTTTCATTGAAGTTAAGAAGTTGGAAAATTTTCCAACTTAACGGGATCTTTCTTGTGAGTGTTAGATGGTGTTTTTGGACATCATAGGAAGTTTTAGAAATATTTTTAGGAATATTTCTAGGGTTTTGAGACCTAGGGGTAAAATAGTCTTTTTACCCTTATGAGGGTATTTCGGTAATTTTGTTATGATCCATTAAATATCTTAGAAGTCGGAGACTTCTAAGAAAGTGAGATTATTATTAATTCACTTGCCTTGTATAACAGGCGGTTGCGTTTCTACGGTTACAGACCGAGTTGAGATAACGAGAATCGAGTTTCGATTCAGGTAAGTCCTTTGGGCTTACTTAGCTGACTTCTAGATATGAGTATGAATAATGGTAGTGGTGTGTGAATGAGATGCTTATAGTTATATTTTAGTAATATTTATATACCGACCTATACCTTGGCCTAAGAGTAACGGGCGGTGGCATTCTGCTCAGTTAGCTTGAGGGCGCTGGGGGTTTCTTTAGGGACTAGTCCACACTCGGTTTGTAGTGATGCTACCGGCGGAGGTAAGCTAGACCTACACCCAGTTGGATAAGGAACAGAGGCGAGAACTCTTAAGATTCTCGTGCCACAACTGTAAAATGGAATAAGGTGAATCACTTAACTATTAGATAATAACCGGTTTGTGTGCCAGCATGATGATTGTTTTATGTTATTTTGAGTGTGTTTGTGCTATCCTTATTCTGCTTATATTTGGATTGTTAGCTAACGTTTTATCCGTGTTGTAGATTTGTAGAGATAGACAGTTGCAGAGTGATCCGGAACGGATGGTCAGTCGGGTCCACGTACTCATTAGATGGGGGCGGGGAAGTCTCCCATACAGCATGCATGTTATGTATATGTTTATGTTTTGTAAGGCTGTCACATGTGTACATTCATACAATAAAAATATTATGTTTCGAAATTGTTTTAAGTACATTTGTGCCTTGTTGTAAGATCCAAGTAATGTTGTTGTTAAACCAAGGTCGGGACCCATTGTGAGGTCCTAACCAGTAGCTCCCCGAGTTCCGAGAATTTGGGGTGTTACAGCGTTGGCCGGCTCCTCCAGGCAAGCGGTTGGGCGGCTCCCTTCAGGCAGTCGAGGCGGCAACTTCTCCAGGCAGCAAGGCGGTGACAGGAAACCTCCGTTAACAATGGTACTTCACCATCAACAAGTAGACAGCAATAGAAAACCGTTAGAGACTGCAGCGCGTTTCGCCATTTCTTCGGATCCGGGCTCGTGTGCAAAAGTCAAACATTGATTGAGATTGTACCGGAAAACGCAGAAAGAGAGAGCGAGAATGAGTTCATATATGAAATCTAGAACGTTCGCAAAAAACCCTAACTGAGTATGATTTTATAGGATTTTAATTTTACGTATTCTTCTTATACCCCTTTAATTATTTGTTTTAATCGTTAAAAAATTTAGGCAGAAAATAGAAGGGCCTAGTTAGTCTACAAGTTACCAATTTTTTCAATATTTAAAGTATCCGCATTCTCTACTTGCTTTAACTAAAATGATTAGGGTGTATTTGTATGTTCATAAACACTAGTTTATAAACTAGGGTATGTTTAATATGCCATATAAATAGTGTTTGTTATAATAAAATAAACTAGTTTAGTGCTTAAATGAATGTTTAAAATGAAGCACTCGAATTGACAAGTGTATGATTAAATGAACTACCACTTTATGATAAAAATATCAATATATCATTTTATCCTTTTATTAATAACAAACTAATTAATTAAACAGGATATTTAAGACAAATAGTTGATGTAAATTATTATGTGAACATTTAAACTAGTTTTATACAACCAAACACGGTCTATGATATTTTTTAAATAGTAAATTACCGAAAAACACCCATTAAATGGGGACAATTGCACTTGACTACCCGCTAAATGCCTAATTGCAAAAACACTCATTAAATGTATTCCGTTAGCGTTTTAACACCCCATTCCAATTCCGTCAATTTTATTGTCGATAAGGCCCACTTTTGAATATTTTATTATTATTGTGAGTGAATCGAATTGGGTTTTGTTTTAAATCACAAACCAAGTAAAATCAATAAACCGAAATTTGTACTTCTTTATTCTTTGAATTGAAGATTCTAGATCGGGAATTAGGGTTTCTTAAAGTTTGTTTTTCTTGATAATTACAATAACTTGGAGGAAAATGAGGGACTAGTGGCCATTGAAACCTCTAAAATATTCTTCTTTTTCCCCTCATCCGTACCATTTTCAAAACTTTGCACAAATGGTTTCCACTAAAAACCCTAACATGGCCCAAACCCCAACCTTACCCACACAACATCCACAACGAAACTATCGGCACCGATTCCTTGGAGGTGTGGTGGAGGCGACATGAAACTTGTTCGCCACTAAACGTGCGTGCAAATAAGCTTTATATTTATAAAGCTGAAATAAAAGCAAGCGAACCCGCAGTGTACGGATCGGCGCAGATTAGCAAGTATTCTAGAGTATCGAACTCAGGGATTTGGTGAGTCAAATTCAGTTTCAAGTAGTCAAGTAAGTAAAAGTGTAAAGCTTTGCGAATATTGGGGAAAACAGCAACCCTAAAGGTCCGGATATCAAATTGTGGCAATCGATTCAAGATATTCTATAAGTATAAGGACAGAGTCGAGAATTGCAAAAGTATACTAAAGCAAGGTAATGTACGGTGAAGTTCCAGAACATTATATGTCTCACCCAAGGACTCTCTCTATAAAGGTTGTTGAGGCTGCAGTATAGAAAGGATCTAAGGACAAGAATTAATCTCAAATACCCAAGCTTGTAACCCAAGGAATCAAAGACAAGCCAAAACGGTTAAGGTTGTGACACTCGAAACCGAAATAGAGGATGTTGAGTCTCACTACTACCTAGGAAAGGCAAGTCAATACTAGGTTGAAGCAAATCTTTAACTTTGGATTAAAGCAAAAGCAATGGTCGTAAAACAGGGAAAATATACGGGTAGTTCTTGAGGATCCGCGGTCGTGGAACTCAAGAACAGGCCGTGATTTAAGGCGTCGACGAATCTTCTCACACTCTCAAGGTCCAATCTGTTTATGATCGATCTATCATCATCTAAGCCACAACTATCAACCCTTCACCTTAGAATTGCTAAAGGGTTTTAGCCAACAATCATTGTCATTGATTCAATATTCAATTAAGAAAGAGAGAAATATGAAAACCCTCGAAAACTCGATAAAAACTTAAGATCAATCTCAAATCCAAATAACAAGGCAATATGTTCAACGGATTCTGAATATGGAATAAGAATCCTCACAATAATCTCAGGCAACAACGGAAAACGGTTGTTAATCCGTTTCCGAAATCAAAACCTAAGAAATCTCCAAACTTCCGCCGCAAGTAAGCTTCGATCTTCAATCCTAGCCGTCGTCTTCGAAACTCTAAGCGGTGTCCAAGCAGCCCTAAGCGAGGATCCTCGAAACTCCGTTCTCTACTCCTTTTTATAGAGCGAGGAAGGGTTACGATAAAAGCCCATAAACATTGCTGACGTGAAAAATATGACACGTCATAATATTTGTCAAAATCACGGTCATAACAACTTTCCACGGCCGTGGAATTAGAGCGTGGACTTCAAATTTCCTTCTCCACGGCCGTAATTCAGGGCGTGGACTTGCATAACCTCTTTCTTTGCCTTTGTTTCGTGTCAACCTTCATTCCTACTCCTTCCTTAGCCTCTCTAATGCATCTCCTTGTCCTCAAGCATGATCAAATACTCCTTTTCTTCCATCATTTGCTCCGATTCAAGCTCTTATTCACCTATAAACAAAACAAAGCTAGTGTAGATCTCTATATCGATAAAATAGGTGAACAAGCTCACAATTGCTTCGAAACTATATCCATGTACACATAAAAAGAGGGAAAAACAAATAAAACAAGTGCTTAAAATATCGTCATATTTCATGCTAACAGCGACATGCCTCTAACCGATCGATGCCATCAAGACGTGTCTCCAATTCGACAGGGCTTGTAATTACAAGAGGATCATCCATTGCGGCTCCACTGTGACCCAAACTAAAGGTGCTCAGGCTCTTTGGAATGACTTAACCACTTTTGCTACTCATCTCAATAAATTGTTTGTGGTCATTAAAAAATTATCATCAAGAACAAGAAATCATATTTAATCATATGGATTCTAGCCTCAGGTTTGGGTAAATATGAATCGTCATACTCGGCATCCTTTTCTTCATCTTTGGCCTTCTCGCAAAAAAAACCAAATTCATCCTCCCTAAAGATTAGTTACTCCAATGACATCTTGAGACAACTTCAACAACTCTTCAAATTGCACAATACGGGTCCGGATCAAGCCTTCACCGTTCCCCTTCTGGTGTTCTTGTATGAGTAGATGGTGGGACCTAAAGATCCGTTAGATTGCGCAGTTTGCCTTAGCGAGTTCTCAGATGGTTGTCATGCTTTTCATGTGGTTGAGAAGACTAATTTGAGAGTGACACTGTGTCCTAATCGTGATGAGAGTTTTGATTTGGAAGAGAATAGATTGAAGAGAGAAATACGACGATAAAGACGGTGACTCATATAATTGGGTTCATACAAGTTTAGATACAAAAACGTATTTAGGTTCATATAACTTAAAAAAAAAGATTCGGCTTGCACATTCAATAATATAATAAACTATACTAGTTTAGATAAAATATTAAAATAATGATAAGTGGGCCCGTAAATATACACATGGACGGAATTGGGAGGGGTGTTAAAATGCTAAGTGAATGCATTTAGCGGGTGGTCAAGTGCAATTGACTCCATTTAGCGGGTAATTTTCGGTAATTTACTCTTTTTTTAAACTACAACTCAAATTTTATTAGAATTTACTTTTATACTCCGATTTGAATATACACTAGTATATAATGATGTCCAAACGAACACACCCATATAATACCGAGCTTTCTACAAAGTTGCTTTACATCCTTCACCTCTTTACTTTGGCTAAATGAACATCTTCGGTGTAGTAAAGTGAAATTAGAAATAGAGAAAAAAATAAAAGGATTCTCTAATACAAAATAGAAAAAAAAATACAACTTGTAACATAAATTGGACTATATCAAATAAAACTATGAAATAACGTTAAATTTCAAACAAAAAAAGGACAAAATAAGAAAGTAGGGCAAAGCTATATAAAAAGACATTTATTTATGAACAAATCTGTGCATCTGAAACGTTAGTTGATAGCATAAAAAAGGCATTTCTTACATTTAGTTTCAATGTCATTTTTTTTGTGTGGACACTAAATATACTGCTAATTATATCATTTTGTTCGACAAAACTCATTCCTATCCTGTTTTTATTCCTTTTATTACCATTATTTAGTATCTAATTTAAATACTTAATTTCCATTTTATGTAATAAGTGGATACTTATTCATTGTAATTACATTCTTATCCAATTCCAACACTAGGGTTTCATAGAAATTTTTATCAAATACAAATTAGGTTTATGTTCGGATTATTTACTTTGGACGACTCGTGGTGGTTTTCAGGATTTCGCCTCTGATAAACGAGGCTTCACCTTACGTCCAATGCACCTTACTGTAGCATACTAGCATAGCCTTATAGACCCGAAACAATGGTGGGTATGGCTTACATCTAATTTCTCGTCCTCTTCATCTCACGGTTTCCGACGTCTGCTTTGCGTCCCCAGGTAAAGCTTTAAACTTTCTTTGTTCTCCTCTTCGGCCTCTCCTGCGTTCGTTCTTCAGTTGCTCTTGATTGAATGGATTGTGCTTGAATACGAGTGGGGTTGAATACGAGTGGGTCGATGGTTTTACAGTTGGAATTTCATATTCGGGTGTGATTATGGTAGAATCAGAGTGGCTTCTATGTTGGAATCTCAATTTAGGGTTTGGTTGTGCTAAAATCAGAGATTTTGATCCTTGTTTGGGGTACACTTATAGGCTCTGATCGTTGATTATGGTAAAACTCGAGGGTCTGATCCTTGATTGTGGTAAATTAGAGGGTTAATCTAAAATTGTTACCCAGTTTTACAATTCGATCCTGCTAACTGCTTTGACTATATATGAAAACAACATGATACTTAATTAATTGATCACTTGATACCAAACAACAAGTATCAGTCTCATACCCATACATGATAACTCATAGCTATACCGATACTTGATACTGTTATATTTGATATGGGTACCACATGAGCCCTAAAATAATTCATTTATGGTTTTGCAAATAATTTAAAAAAGGAGCGGAAGTGTATTAATATAAATCGAGTACTATTGCAATTTGCTGCTGATTAAGTGAAGATTCATGAATTGCAAACACAGCATAGTTGCAATTTTAGGTCATACGCTAGAGAATCGCTACTAGTCGATACAAAGGTTTGCAATCTAAATGTGTTTTCAGTGTGAGAAGTGACAAGTCTTCTGGACACGAAGCCCTTATTGATGTGGGTTTTTAGTGTGAGAAATGTGTTTTCAGTGTGAGAAGTTCTCAGTAGTGTTATTTCATAATTTGAGTTTGGACTTTATTTTGGTTTTATGAGTTCCACTTTCCAGATTCTGGTGTTCTTGCCCCATGAAATTTAAAGTTTTAGGGTTGTTTTGTGTGGTTGCAGGTTTACACATTATGAGTTACAGCTGTTCAGGCTCGCTGCAGAGAAGTTTCTGGGAATTTCTAGTTTCTCGTTATTACTCTTCTAGTTGACCTCCTGGGGAGCATTCTTGAAGGTTTGCAATCTAACTACCATGCCTCTTGTTTATCCTTAAAATTTTCTGTGCTCCCCCACTATTTGATTGTATTAAGATGACTGTTTAATTGTATTTGGAGGGAATTAATTTTCTAATTGTTTTATTCTCTTACACATTTCAGGAAGTATGGCTCTTCAAAAACACATGCCTGCTAGTAATCCTCAATCCCTAGGGGTTAAGGCCTTGAGGTTTTCTGGTCAGATGGACCGAAAAACTCAGCGTACAGATGCTAGCACAAGGCAGAATATGGAGACTGATTTGGACATTGATCTCAGAGAAGTTTATTTTCTGATTATGCATTTTCTTTCTACCGGTCCATGTCAGAGAACTTGTGGACAATTTTGGAATGAACTTCTTGAACACAACCTTTTACCTAGAAGGTACCATGCTTGGTATTCTAGGAGTGGTGCCCCAAGTGGTGAGGAACATGATGACGGGTTATCGTTTCCTTTAAGTTACAACAAGCTAGTGGAAAGGTATAGAATCTACTTTTATGCTGATTTTTCCTTCTTAGTGGAAAGGATATAATCTACTTGTTATATGTTGTGTTTTCTTCTTCTTATCTTCATTAGAAATCATTGTTGTTCATTTTTGGATTTATTGGGCACATGTATATAACTATGCTTCCATATCACTGGAACCCATGACCTGACATTGTTCTTGTCATTTCCCCTGTGACTTACTATACCAAGCCATTTTATGCAGGTATACTCATGTTGAAACAAATCACTTGGTGAAGCTGCTCAAGGAGCTGATAAAGAGCAAAGCACATCCATTGATGGGTATGATGGGTGGGAATTCTCCAAATGCAGCTGATGTTCCCACACTTATGGGAGTGGGCTCTTTTTCACTCTTGAGCTGTATGCCCCTCACTACTTTCATCAACCCCTACTTTTTTTATTCTTCTAGGGAAACCATATCGATTCGTAGGGATGTATTATGGGTTAGAAATTAAAGGTGCTACATCGTAAAGCACATATGTGAGCTCCAATCCCATCAACTTTGTGCTGCCAAAAGGAAATGATATGCAACTATTATATCCCGTCTTATGTTTTAAATTTCCATCACGCCTCTCTCTCTACAGGTGGTGAGGATGAAAGCAGTAAAAAAGTCAAGCAACCACCGCCACCTGCTTACATGCGTTGGCCTCACATGAAAGCTGATCAGGTTCGTGGTTTGAGATTAAGGGAAATCGGGGGTGGTTTCACAAGACACCAGCGTGCACCGTCTACTCGTGCAGCTTGTTATGCCATTGCAAAGCCATCAACAATGGTACAGAAGATGCAAAATATTAAGAAGACTAGAGGGCATCTAAATGCTGTTTACTGCGGTGAGTATTCTGTTCTTCACCCACAATATTCTGTCTTTATTTCCCCCCTTGACTCAGCTGTAGCTTATCGTGGAGTAATAAGACTCAGAAGTGTCACAATTTCCTTTTTTTTTTTAAAATATATTTTCGTGACTATGAATCTTGAAATACTGTAGTTATTTGAAGTGGTGCTATAGTTCTTTAAGTGGGATGATTGTTCTGCTTGCAAGTACTTCCTTCTCTCATACTATCCATGGTATTTTTATGTGCACTAAATCTAAAGACAATAATCTTGGTCACTGTTCATCTATAACGAGAACGGTTTTGTAATGAGAACCCGCATTTCAGGTGGTGAACATGCTGTTAGATTTTTAAACTGAAGTCAAAGCAGCGAAAAATAAGAAATCTGAGGATGGTCTTAAGGAAGAATAGAGAAGTCTAAGAGCTTCTCTTTACTGTCTTGTTATATTGTTCTAGCAGAAATATCTATTAAAGACGAGACAAAAGGAAACCCAAAAGTAATGAGGTAACAGAGTAAAAGTAGCCTAGGTGATAAAATCTAATACCTATAACATAAGCTAAAATATAGCAAAATAATAAGGCCTAAAAGTAGCGAGGACAATCTAAGAAATAAAATAATTTCAGATTAGCCAAACTAGCACATGCTCATCAAATATCCTCAGGGTATATCCTTTGAGGTTGAAGATAGTATCGGAACCCTAGTAGATAAAAGAGCCAGCATTAGAATGACATGATATGGATTCAGTGTATGAAAAAAGGGGAGCAGACTCGTATCTTTGTGATATCATTTGTGTTTGCTTTGTTTAGGGTTTATTACTAAGGATCAAGGAAGGCTTTTTAATGTTTTATCTTCTAGGGGATGTTATACCACCGAGAAAACAATGAACATGCAGGGCTTTAAGAAAATTTGACAGGAGAAAATTACAGTGTCATTTTTACAGAATTTTACTGCCTGTCAAACTTGTAGCTCGGGAGAAATAAATGGCATACAACCAAAATCAACATGCTTGGTAGAACCCGATCATCAAAATTTATGGGACTATAAAAATGTTAAATTCCAAGAAAAATGAGCCCACCATTCCTTATCTAGAAATGAGAAACCAACAGATTGTAGAGATAAAATCTGGAGGAGACATCGAAAGTTCTTATGTTCAAGCATTTTCCAGATGCGTACCTTGTGTATGTGTTATCAGACAAATATGCATTCACATGTGTCAGATTTGGTTCCATTTACTTGCCTCTGGAATTTATTTCAACCTGCAATTTAGAATATTGTGAAGACCATCAGTTCTCTATCAAGTTGATTAAATCTGGTGCTGTTGCCCATTATCATTTTCATCATCCACAAGGAAGGCCATCAGCTTTGTTGATTAACTAATTGACAATGAAGTGTAAAATATCTTATTCCTTGAATCAGTTTATAGAGTTTTTAATTAAAATATCTCGTTTACTTTTGGCTCAGTTCAGTTGGAAGACACTTGTCTTTCATTATAATTTTCTCTTTACTTTCTAATAGTAATTTGGTTGTCATATCCCACAGCCACATTGGATCGATCAGGAAGGCTTGTTATTACTGGTTCTGATGATCGACTTGTCAAAATCTGGTCGATGGAGACAGCATATTGCTTAGCCAGCTGCCGGGGACATGAAGTGAGCTCTTCACTTTCTGTATCTCCATTGTTTAATGAATGGCTTCATTTATGTTCCATTCTCTTACATCTTCTGTATTTGAAGGGAGACATCACTGACTTGGCTGTGAATTCAAATAACACCATGATGGCTTCTTCTTCAAATGATTGTGTCATTCGAGTTGTAAGTTCTTACCTTGTTCTCTCAATTGTTTCTTTGAATATACTCGCTATTTGATGATTTCTATGCTTTATGTTACAGTGGCGTGTGCCAGATGGGTTACCAGTCTCTGTTTTACGCGGGCATACAGGAGGAGTTACTGCTATTGCTTTTAGTCCAAGATCAAGCGCTACATATCAGCTTCTCTCGTAAGGATATTATGTTTTTATTGTTAGTATTTGCTTTCACAAAATTACCCTGAGCAGACAATTATCAAAATTGCTGAATCCTTTGATCGTGACAAGTGCCATGATGATGTATTTGCTGCTATGATTTTTCCATTTGCAGCTACTTTTATGGACACTAGGTTTCTGGTTGGTACTAAGCCAGGGTAATGGATTAAAATAAGCAATAGAGTAAAATAATGCTGTGCAAAGAATTATATTAATTCCTGACCTGCCCTCTTCTTGTCAATCTTAAGATAGAATCATAGATTGTCCACACTAGATGAACTTCCTTTTCCCCTCATTAAAAATTTGCAAGCTACCAATCTATGGTTTACTGATAGTCTGATACCAACATTGAGCCCTATTATCTTTAATATTTTCTCTTAGCTTTCTCCCTGCTAAGCATTTTAAAATTTTGAAATGACGTAAAGAGAGGTGGAAGCTTGTTCAGCTTTAGTTCCTTAGCGATATAAGCTTTTACTGGGGATACAGGAGAAAATTTCATTTGTTTTTCACTTTGTTTGGTTGAGAGTGGGGAAAAAGAAGTTTTTGAATGCATACAATTTTGTAATCTCTGAAGTCTGAACTAATTATCAGCACTTACCAGTACCATATTAGTGATAGTGCTGCCTGCCATGCACCTCTGTTGCTGATGCCACTCTTTTGCTTTTATATCTCTCTTGTTAAGGGTCGGAGTGATGATAATTATTTTTATAACAAGCGATAGGGGTATTGAGGGAGCTTTCTCTTGAGATTGTAGAGCAACGTGTTTCGCACTGGTAGTTGGAACTTCGCAGGGAAGGTGATAATGACCTTATTGAATGGCAAGGTCATGTTTGATGTTTGACATTTTTCATGGGGGGAATTTTCAAGCCTGCCATTTTGATGGAGGGGTAAGGGGAGGAGGGTAGAAATGCCCCTTGTATTACGTCATCCTCCACCTCCATATTAAACCAGACCTAAGAAAAGAAGATAACAAGTTATATATATATTGGGCTGTAGGGTGAAGTGTAAAGTAGCTTCCATGTTCAGCTATGATAGAAGATTAGCAACAATAAAAATTCTTTACGATCTAGAGTTCAATTGTTTGTTCTTATAACCAAATATGATTGAAGCACTGAAGGAATGCTTTGTGTTTCTATATAGAAGATAGTTGGTATTTTGAAATCTCATGAACTCTTTTACGCTAAAAACATTCTTATGATGCAAATAAATCTTGTCCTTGCTGCTGGAAATTTTGGTTTTTCAGATTTGCTTTATGACGCCCAATTATGTTGTAAATCTATTGAATCATAGTGGACCACTTTGCCCATGAAATCCTGTATTCAATAATAAAGAGTTTGATTCGAACTCTATCTAGAAGATTTCAAAGTTTTTATTCATACGGGTTTCACCTTGAACTTTAAAGTATTTTACATGTGGCCCTTGTTTGCTGCAGGGTAGCAGATGATGGAGCTTGTAGACTATGGGATGCTAGGTCCTCCCATTTGAAGCCAAAAATGTTTCTTCCAAAGCCATTAGACAATACAACCGGTAATTTCCCTTCTATTAGTTGAATTTAGACAGTATATGAATCGAATGTTTACTGAATCAAACAATTACAGGGAAAAACAGTGCTTCCTCATCCAGTACAACACACCAGAGCCATCAAATATTTTGCTGTTCATTTAATGCTAGTGGGACTGTGTTTGTCACGGGTAGCTCTGACTCTCTTGCAAGGGTATGGCCATTCATTTTTTTGTTTTGTTTAGTTTAGTTATTATTCATATATTTTTGTGCGCGTGTTAACCGTGTTTGCGGATACAGTAATTCTGATTTTTTATATGAAGTCTATACATACAAACACATGCACAAAGATGGATGAGATCTGCAAATTGTTCTAAACTTCTAATTGGCTTTGACTAAATTATGGCTGAGATTGTAAGTAGTTGTAGGGTGAAAATTAGCAGTAGTTGAACAACTAGATGAAAACTATTCAAAGTTGAGAAAAGAATGATCACTGTTTTGCTCACAAAATGATTTTTTTGTAGAAATTTTGGGATTGGAGGGAGAGCAACGTTTTGTTGAAGAGTTCAATCTATGTTCCGTGGAATTTAAGCCTTGAGTTATTTAGGTTGGGTTTGCTGTGAGGGATCTGGTTTCAGTATTTTTAAGCTAGTTATGTGGATAACCTGTCGATATAAGCCATGTGAAATCACTCGGCTAGAAAATAGTGCCTCTGGTATGGTAAGCAGTGTGCCATGATAGCAGCCACTGCAACAGTTTTGATTATGTCTGCAGGCTCTAAAGCTTGGTAGTACAAAATCCAAGTTTGGGATACATGATGCAATTCTCTTATTATATTTTTTGAAAATGCTTCCTTTCTCTTTTTATACCTTGTTTTTAACGGTCAATTTACCCATTTCTCTTTACTTATCTATTTTTGTGCCACTAACTGTATTTTGTGGAGCAATAAACGGTTTGTCCAGTTACTCAAGGGTCCTAACTCAGTTTGTATCAGAATGAGTGTGCAACTTATTTTTTGTAGATTTTTTTTTAAAAAAAAATCAGCTTGTTATCATATGCAGGTATGGAATGCTTGTAAATTTAATACAGATGATTCAGAACAACCAAACTATGAGATGGATGTTTTGTCTGGCCATGAAAATGATGTAAATTATGTTCAGTTCAGGTCAGGAACTAAACTCAGTGTATTGAACTTTTGCATTAAGACATGTAACATTTTTGTGCTTTTGAATGCAGTGGCTCTGCTGTGTCTTCTAGGGCCTTTTTGCCAGATATGAAGGAAGACAAAGTTGCAAAGTTTAAAAATTCTTGGTGTGTAAACTTCCCTAATGTTTGCAGATATATTGATATTAGAGTTAATATAGTGCATCCTAATTTTGATGAGAATTTTGCATAGGTTTGCTCATGATAACATAGTGACCTGTTCTCGTGATGGAAGTGCAATTATTTGGATTCCAAGATCACGTAAATCACATGTGAGTTGCCTTTTGGATAAATGTTACTTCAGAGTTTTTCTTTCTGGCTATTTTATTTGCTCTCTTTTTTCACCGTTAATTTCTCTGATATAGCATATAGTATTATCTTTATAGGGTAAATCTGGGCGGTGGACTCGAGCATACCATCTCAAAGTGCCTTCTCCTCCCATGCCTCCACAACCCCCACGAGGCGGTCCACGCCAAAGAGTTGTTCCAACTCCTCGCGGTGTTAATATGATTGTTTGGAGCCTGGATAACCAGTTTGTCCTAGCTGCTATCATGGGTAAGCAAAAATATAAAAATTACATTGCTGCTATCATAGCTAGTCATATAGATGTGCTTTGGACATAATTGGGTAAATGTTTTTCCATTGTGCAAAAATTGAAACTTACATTACCTCTTCAATGAATGTAATATGTCAGTATTTTCTGTTGTTAACTTGCAGTTGATAAATAGCTGTAATTCTTAGTTATAGCTCTGATTTATTTGAAGTCCTCCGTGCTTGTCAAATTGTATGTATTTCAGTTGATTTCTACTTTCTTTTGATCATCTTCTTGGCATGCAGATTGCAGAATATGTGTCTGGAACGCAGCTGATGGTAGTTTAGTTCATTCTTTGACAGGCCATACTGAATCTGTAAGTTTAACCTTTCAGACGCTGTTTACTGTGAATTGCTCATACATCATTCATTTCCCCTTCTAATGGAGATTTGAGAGAGCAAATGACATTTTTTAATGTACCACATAAAGTTCACATTTTCATATTGTGCATTTATTTTCGTTGGCTCAGTTTTAGTGTAAGTATAATTGATAGGTACCTAAAAACAATAGGCTTCTATTACCATCACTCTTTTATTATGTCAAGATGCTCCTCCTGGATATGGCATACTCATCTCTCTATTCTTCGCAGATAAGCGTAGTCCACAGTCAAATACTTAAATCTTGGCTGCATGTTGTTGAGCATAGACATTTTTTTAAAGATTTTTCCCCCTAGGGTAATTTTATCGCAGAATCGTTGTGTTAAACTGATGTGGTTCTGCAGTAGCCTATATTCAACCACTGATTTGTCAATTACTTATGTCTTTTATTTGTTTAATTTCGTTATTAAGTTTGGTCAGTTAGTGTGTCAAGTAGTGGGTTAATTAGTGTGTCAAGTAGTGGGACAATTAGTGGGTCAATCAGTTATTTAGATTTTCTTTATAAGAAGGCACAACGTTAGTTTGTCAAGCAGACTTGAACATTGAATTGAAGACAAAATTGATGATTCCTCAGATTTCCTGTGTTAGAGATTCTTTAGCACAAATTGTCCTAGGAGTGAGATTCTTGCTTCTAGTGGGTTCTAGCATAAATTTATGCGTCCAATCCATTTTAGTCAAGAGTCTTGCGTGTAGCTTTGAGCTTTATTAAAAAAGTTGTTTCACATATGATGCAACTAATTCAACAAATAAAGGAAAAATTATGATGCGGAGGCAGCATTTACACAGACTGAAGAGGAACCCCTCTTCTGTTTTTCACAATGTCTCATCTTATGTGTGTAGCAAGCAGGTCACTGCTATGCTGAATTTGTCATGTACACTAGTCCCCGCTTACACTGCATGAAACCCCTTGCCTTTCTCTCAATCGTGCTGCTTTTAACCTGTACTGGCAATTACTCCTCTCAAAACTAAAATCTACATAATAAGATGAAGATCTTCTGGTCCAATAGGCTGTTGACACCTTTATTATTGTGATACCTTCACTTGTCAACTTAACCTTTTTCCCGTATCCTTACCTCATTGATCTGCATATTATCAGCAGTTAACGTGCAACCGAAAATTTATCAGCCGTGTTCAGCTATGCAAAAATTATTCTCTTTGATTGAATTGGTGTTGATGCATATGCTTTTGACCGTACTTCTTGTAGACATATGTCCTGGATGTTCATCCTTTCAATCCTCGAATGGCCATGAGTGCTGGCTATGATGGCAAGATTATTGTTTGGGATGTAAGTGCTTTTTTTTGCATAGCTGTTCAAAACTTTCTGCTGCTTCTTACATTTGTATTGATTCTTTTCATATTTCTATTGTTAGATATGGGAAGGAAAGCCTATTCGTATATACGAAACTGGACCTTATAGGCTGGTTGATGGGAAATTTTCATCGTAAGTAAAACATCATTCTGAAGTGGTTATTTTATATATCTATGCAGCTTGGGTTTTGCTGCCTTCAAAATTTTCTTGTCAGTCTTCTAATTTGTATCAAGATAGAACCATAGTTCTTACTTTGAAGATTTATAGAGTGTTTGCTACTTGTGTATGTATGATCAGAATGTATGCTATATGTTATCTATCTATGCAGGCTCTCTACCTACACATACAAAAACTTCCGTTTACATTATTAGTTTTTATTGATATCTCGATGGACAAAAAAGATGAAACAGTTTTATGATTAATAACTGTGATTGAGTATTACTGGTGTATCATGTCCATGAATCAAAGATTGTTCCATTGCCCGGGCTGCAATTATGAGCCATTGTTGGCTTTCCTTCTCTTTTTCTTTTGTATTTTTTTTGTCATAGATGATGGGTCATGTAGATTGTATTTCTTTATGTGTTTTCTATTTTGGTTTTTATCATTTAGTAAGTTACTACTTTCTCCATTAACTAGTTTCCTAAAATAATTAGGGATGGAACATCAATTGTTGTCTCTGATGATGTTGGACAACTTTATATATTGAGTACTGGTCAAGGTGAGTCTCAAAAGGATGCAAAATATGATCAGGTACGAGTTACTAAAATGAGTACAGGTTTCCAATTTGAATAGTTCTCTCATTTATTTATATCTTTAAAGCCCTGTTGCTGATTATTCTTACTTTACTCTTTAACAGTTCTTTCTAGGAGATTACCGACCTCTCATCCAAGATACTATTGGGAATGTAATTGACCAGGTAAATATATCAGAAATTATCATATATTTATCGGAAATTTCATATGGTAACCACAATGTATTGCAAATTCCGTCTGGTACCCAGTTTACAATTTCTTTTGGATTTGGCCAATGTGTTTTCTGTAACCAATCACGCCCTCTTCTTTAATGTTTAGTGTCTGGTGAAGTGCTGATGTGACATTGTTATTTTGAGCGACTATCATTTTTTTTTCTTAAATCGATAAATTATGTAAAACTAAACGATTACACAAAATCTCATCTTCCATTTCTCTTCCAGCAGTCTTTACCCCTCCTGATCTCCTCGATGGTTATTCAATATTATCAAATCGTCCATAGCCTTTCCTTCTGTCTACTTTATTGTGGATTCTTGCAAATTCATTTTATCAAGTGCATCTAACAAGACAATAATGTATTCATTAACGAGATTATCCTTTGATCCATAGTGGCAGAGTACAAATCTGACAATGACATCAACATTTGCATCTAATCATCATAAAAAAATTGTAAGTTGCTCAACATAATCAGTTGAGAACAATTCGACCCTTCAACCACAATTCAAGAACAAATATATTGTTTGAAGGGAGAGATAGTGACAGGAGAAGCATGGGCACAGATTGAGAGGCATAATCCAGTCTTCCATTCAATTCCCCTTTTCGTCAATTGACATTTCAGGGGAATTAGAATTAAATTGAGTGCTACTCAGAGCAGGAACAAAGATGTTGGGGTGGGTGTTGGTGAATGTTTGCTTTAGAAAGGTGATTGAAGGCACAGGGGGTAGAAGGCTAAGGCACTTCTGTTTCTATGTTTTTTTTTTTTTCTGTTCCTAAATCTGTTTCTAAATTTGAAAAAAATCAACTTGCTTTTGGTTTAATTCTACTTAACAATTTTTGTAACCTCAAAAGTTGATTTTAATGTTAATTAATGACGTCATGCCAGTAGCTTAGCAACTTCTGCTGATAGAAAATATCATGTTTGGTTACATAATGGCAAACCTTATGGTTACTAGGCGAAATTTAGCCTGGATTTTTATTAGAAATGTTTCTTCAGGGGCTTGTGAAATATTTTATTCTCTGCACATATCTATTGCATACTTCTTTTTCAAAATGCATAGGATCATTGTGTTGATGGCATGACCAAGATTCAATTAAGCATCCCATATTAAGATACTGCAACCAATATACGGCTGCATATAGATTTGTCATTAGTCTTTATCATGAAAATGAGTTGTTTCATCTAGTAATTGCTTGCACTAAACATTTCGTTTTGTTTAATCAGGAAACTCAGCTTGTTCCATATAGAAGAAATATACAAGATCTTCTCTGTGATTCAGGTTTTGTCCCTGTTCCCTAAGCTGTGAATAAACCATGAATTGCATCGATTTGTGATTGTGGGGCCTTCTTTTTGAATGTTAGGTATGATTCCATATGAAGAACCTTACCAAAGCACGTATCAGCAGCGCCGGTTGGGAACTCTAGGAATTGAATGGCGCCCTTCTTCCTTAAGATTCGCCATTGGGCCCGACTTTAATTCAGACCAAGGTTATCAAATTCCGCCACTCGAAGACATAACTGTGCTAATTGATCCACCACCAGAGTTCGCATACATCATGGACTGGGAACCAGATATTGAAGTTCATAGTGACGATTCAGATTCAGAGTACAATGAAACTGAGGAGTTCAACTTTGGTGGGGATGAAGTTTGCTTAACTACCCCAGGCAACTCTGAATGTAGTGGAGAGGACAGTGACGATGAAAATGGTCATGAAGATAGCATTCACAGATCAAAAAGGAAAAAATCTAGGAGAGAACACAGAGAAGTAAGTAACCACTTTCTTTATCCTTTGAGGAACTCGTAGAAACACTGCATATCGTCGTCGTTTTAAGTATTAGGTCCACTTCCCTTTTGGTGCTTATCCTGTGTCCCAAACTGTGCCCCAAATGGTGTCCCAAGAAAGTCATTTCACCATAAATTAGCATTTAAAAGATAATAACAATATTAATATTGTACATGATCATTCTAACATTTTTTACCAAATTTTATTTTGGAAAATCATACTATCAAACATAATTTGTAATAATATTTGAATAAACCATATGAAACTAATTCTTGTAATTATAATCATTTTCAGGATATAATTTTTCCAAAAATATGCAGATCTCTTAGATACAGAGGGTATGATATTACTGTGTGTAATCCAACAATTTCTCTAATGCTGTATGCCTTGTCATTTCTTTCGATTTATTTGTATATCTCTAAAGGGGAGGCCTTTTTTTGCTGCATCAGCAGATTGAGATCACTACTGCTTCAGGGAGGCGTGTTAAGAGAAGGAACTTGGATGAGTATGAAGATGATTTTCATAGAATTCATCAGACCAAGAAATTAAGAAATGTGAGAAAAACCTCAAGGAAAAAGTTCTCTTCTTCCAAATCTTCAAGGCCAAGGAGAGCTGCTGCACGCAATGCCCTTACCTTATTTTCTAAAATTAATGGAACATATCCAGATGGAGAAAATGGTGATGGTACGTTGGGTGAATCATCAGAAAGTGATTCTGCAGTTCAAGATTCTGATTTTGACAGTGAAGAAGAATCAGAGAAACATGTTTTGGACAATCATTTGAAGCAATTGAAGGGAAAAGAAGTCCTTCTGGATGATTCCGAGGATTCAATGCCTCATGATCTTCTACCCTCTCAAAGTTCTGGAAGCAGAAAGCGGTTGGTTTTGAAATGGCCTGTTCGTTACCCAAATGGAAGTTCAACCTCAGATGACTTGACAATCAAGAATCAGGATATGCCTGATTATTTTGGTCCATATAATTCTTCCAATATTGCCACAGAAGCAGATGATGCTACTTTGCAACATCAAGAAAAAGGAGGTGCTCATATTATCCTAGATGGGCTTTGGCAAGCAAAAAGTGGTGAAGCTGGAATAACTGAAAGAATTCTGGACTTATCAAAAGGGTACAAGGATGGGAATATCAGGTGGGGAGGGGTCAGGGCTCGCACATCAAAACGTCCTAGATTGACCGAGGCCGCCCCTTCAAGTGATAACCCTGAACCTAGTGCTTTAGGTGGCCAGAATGAAACAATGAACAGCAAAGATAAAATAAGTTCTGCGTGCCAAAGTCCTCTTAGAATTGAAAATTATGTGACTGAGTTGAAGTCAACTACTCATCTAAGCCCGGATCATGGGTTAGCTGGTGCGCATGAGGTGCCAATAAATACTAATGGATTTAGTGATTGTAATGGAGTGGCAAAGCAACTTAATATTCATGACAACCCCACAACTTGTGGGTTGGCTGAACCAAACCATGATAGTATTGGAATGATGAAGTTGGAAATTCGGTCAAATGGGACATTATCAGATCCTTGTAGTTCTTCCAAGTTGAAGATCAATGGTAATAATCAAGATGAGGTCTGTTTGAAATCAAATGACGAGGAACTTAAGGGGAAGCCTGACAACAGTGAATTAGATTGTGATAATGGAATCTCTAATGGAGTACAAGGCTTCAATAAAGTAACAAATGGGAAGGAAGGCTCCAGCTCAATCGATTCGCAGTGTTTGTATTCACTGAAGAGTGATAGAATGTTTAGTGCTGTTTATAGAAGGTCAAAGGGAAGTAGAACAAGAACGTTGTCAGGTGCTGATGACCAAGGAAATAAAATTGCTTCAAATGCAAACAACGGTAATCCCTGTGAAAATGCCAAAACAGATGAGCCTTTGGCTTCTTCTTCTTCAGGGCATGTAGGCTTGGACCAAAGTTCTGGCAGTCTGATTAGGAGATCAGCTAGAACATTAGCAGGGGTTGAAAACAATATGTTAAAAAGGTGTGACACAAGCCCCTCGGAAGAGTTTGCCTCGGGCATGAAATCAGGATTGAGATCTGCAAGAAATAGAAGAAGTACATACACCTTTGAAGCTAATACTGTAGATAAGAGAAAGTTAACTCAACCACAAAAGAAGGTTTCCTGGCTCATGTTGTCTGTGCTTGAAGGTTCTCGGTATATTCCACAGCAAGGGGATGAAGTTGTGTACTTAAGACAAGTAACTTCAGAAAATCTTTTAATTTCCACTGAATGTATTATTATAATACCTTTCTACTTTTATGATTTCTATTTGAACATTCTTGCAGGGACATGAGGAGTATATAACATCTATTAAGGGATCGGAAAGGGGACCTTGGCAGACTATAAAAGGCAAAATAAATTCCGTTGAGTTCTGTCAAGTTACGAATCTCGAGTATTCTACTGTTCCTGGGTCTGGAGATAGCTGTTGTAAAATGACACTAGAATTTGTAGATCCGGTTTCTGAGGTATTTGGCAAGACTTTTAGACTGACATTACCAGAGACTAGTTTCCCGGACTTTTTGGTTGAAAGAACAAGATATGATGCTGCTATTGAGAGAAATTGGACATCACGGGACAAATGCCAGGTTTGGTGGAAAACGGAGGGGGAGGAAGATGGCGTATGGTGGGATGGCAGAATTATAGGTGTGAAAGCCAAATCTAAAGATTTTCCAGATAGTCCATGGGAAAGATACGAGGTCCGCTACAGAACCGAACATGAAAGTATTCAATGTCATAGTCCATGGGAACTTTTTGACTCTGATACCCAGTGGGAGCAGCCTCATATTGATGAACAAACCAGGACAAAATTGCTTGCTTCCTTGGATAAACTAGAACAGTCAGGAAACAGACCTCAGGTAAATAATTACGAGCTTAATTGTTTTTCATCCATTCATCTGATTGTAGAGTAACGGGGAAGATAATAATCATAATATATAATATAACCTATGATATTGCAGGATAATTACGGTGTTCAGAAATTAAAGCAGGCTGTCCAGAAGTCCAATTTTTTGAACAGGTAACTTAAAATTTTCTGTTTCTTGTCATTCATTCATGAAAATGTCAGCATAACGATGCATGAAAGTCGTTCATCTATTTGTTTAGGTTTCCAGTACCATTATCATTGGATGTGATCCGGGCAAGATTGGAGAACAACTACTATCGAAGTTTGGAGGCTGTTCAGCATGACGTGAAGGTGATGTTGTCGAACGCTGAATCTTACTTTGGGAAAAGTGCGGATAATGCAGCGAAAGTTAAGCGCTTGTCAGAGTGGTTTGCAAAGACGCTATCATCATTGTAGGCTTTAGGATTATGCAAAATTGACAGTTGAGTAGGAAGTTGGCTTCCTAGCAAAGTGACTAGGCCGAGATAACAGGTTGATCTTCAGATCTTCCTCAACCCCAACATATCACATTAACGCAACGAGGTTTTTTTCGTGCCTCTCTCGTCTTCTTCAATTTATCTGTCGCTTTTCTTTGAATTGTAGCGGATAGAAATCAGATTCGGGAAAATTGTGTATAGCTGGACAAATTCATTTCATTTTTTTGTTTGTCAATCAATTTTCACAGTTAGAAAGAATTTAGAAATTAGGAATTTGAGAATTCATATTCACATTTGTTCATTTCAAACTATATAGAAATTTCGCAGCGTCTTATATCTGACATATACGTATTCGTGTTCATGTTCATGTTCTGTGCGGACGAATTTTGCTTGTAGCATGTCAGACGTTGTATGATCTTGTGGACAAGCCGATGATCAACACAGTTTGTGCGACTGCACTCTAATACTAATTGGGCAAAAAGAGGGGCAAAGTTGATCAATATGTTCTTTGAACAAAAACTAAAATAAAAGCTGAATCTAAGAAAATACTATATAGATAGATGAGACTCTTGTATCCTTCAACGGCGTGCCATGGCATGTATGCATCATTGACAAGCCACGAAGACGTAGATGAGATCAACCTAACCAATGAAATACTAGTCTCCTTCAGGTGGCCGACAAACCATGAAGACGTAGCTGAGATCAACCCAACCAATGAAATTTTAGTCTCCTTCTGGTGACGGATTGCCCAACAATCGTATATGACATCATATGAAAGCTTCAAACCAAGTCCATTACCTAGACGTATCCTTCCAGGGTGGAATCCGGGGCAAGGGCAAGGTTTGTACGTACAAACTGTCAAAGGAATCAATCCGGCAAATACGCTTCCTCGATGTTGGATATTCGTATAATACCCCAATAACATGATACGACAAACTCTACTCCAAAGTCAATCACCTGATCATCATATGGCTTGATACATAGTCATTTGCCCTCATTTGGTCCAACTGTGCTCGTAATGCCTGAACCCTCTCTATACTAATCGGCGGTGTCTTTGGAGACCAACGTGAATGCCCATGCAAGTCTGGATCCTCTACGGTTGCACATCCCAATGAGGGGAACTGTGCGTAAATCCAGAACTATATGAAGACAAATAAATTAAGTTTGACTCGAAAAAATTGATATGAAACGTACCCGCAAAAATGTAGTAAAATCTCTCTTCGTCTTTACTTACTTCCTATTAGCGTCTCCCAAAGATCTATATAAAAAATTGTGAGGGTTTCTCAAATGATCTCATACTAGTCGAATAACGTGGTAGATTTGTCGACTACTAAGACCGAGTGTGATCTTGACTGGATCAAACTCCGGCCATACAGCGGATGCACTGTCTATCATGTTATATTATACAAGTTCGAATCCTAATGCTTGTTTGCCAAGGAGAAGTACCTGAACAAGGAACACTGCAAAGTAGTCACTGGTATCAATGGGGATCGAGTTCCTTGTTCCTGCACTTCTCTCTGACCAAACAAGCAATCAAACTAGGAATAAGATCCGAATCTTCATTCTTCAACGCTACTCCTCAGATTTCAACAATTATTAGGACTCCAAGATTAGCAAAAGCGGTGGATATTTAATAGTAAATAAAAAAATATGATATAAAATTAGGAGGACCTGTCCTGGATTCATATGTCAACATATCTTTTTCGAACGAATCAAGATGACAACATAATTTTGTTATCGGTGGCTGTGTATGACGACATCCTTTCTCCATTTTGTCTATGTTCAACTTTAGGCCTTGTTTGGTTACAAATTTCGGTCAAAGTACATATACAAACGAACCTAGTCTATTTTTTCAAAATGATTCATCTACCGCAAGAACATCCTGTCTAATTTTGTACCCATTTTGTAGTAGACCTGGGCAAATACTAGGGTTGGACAAAAGCATTTTATTGCCGGTTGTTGCGAGTAGACTCGGGCCAAATTCGGATTTTGCCTCGAACCTTGTTCGAGTTCAATGATTTATCTAACCCGAGAATTTTTCTCAATTATACTCCTCGTTAAATATTCATCATCTTTTTAGATCAATGAAAGAACAATCCGTTATAAAAAATATTTTAATAATACTATTTTTAGATACTATTTTCATAACTCTTAATTAATAATATTTAAAACATAAAATCACAACTTGATCAAAATTCAAAATAGACTTTTTTTTACCATGGGAATAAATATTTAACAATATTTGTTAAAATTTATAGTATTTTAATTGAAGAAGTTAGTAGGATAATCGCATGATGCTGAAATATCTGACAATTAAATTTCTGTTTTTTGATTTTTGACTGATTAATCAATATAATAACAAAAAAAATTCAAAAATTTTGTTGAAATTTCATAATTGTATGTTAACAGTCCATTTTAAACTTTCTTTTTTTATTTATTTGAAAAAATGTTTCAATTTTTTTTTAAAAATTTTATATGTATTTTTTGAATTAAAAAAAGGTTAATCTAAAATTTATAACTCAGATAAATAAGTTCAAAAATTCACCCCATTTTTACTTTCGATTTTGGTGTCATGAATGATAAAAAATGGCGCTCCGTTTGGATGGAACTACCATTACTGCATGCGTTGACTGTACGGAACACTTAATTTTATTCAAACTTCACCTAAAACCCAAACAAGGCTTACACATAAAAGATGAACTTTATACGAGGCATACATATATATCTACCCTATTCAAATCCCGGAATCCAATTCACAAGGGTACTTCAATGCACGATTGCACGGCACTCCATTTCAACAGCCACTGGCGACATCTTGACGTTACTTCCATTATTATCACCAAATTCATAGCTCATCTATAAAAAGAATTACCCACTTTTCCAAACAAACCTTCTTCTATTTAAAGCCTACCATATCCATTCAATTTCAGCACAAACCCAGTAACCATACCATATGGGTTCCCTCTCATCTCTAGACACGCCTTTGGCATACCCGAAACCCCGTCGAGATGACTCCGTTATCGATACTTATCACGGAGTCTCCATCCCCGATCCGTACCGATGGTATGTATGTTAGTATAGATGCTGGGTTTCTTGATTTTCGATATTAATGAGTTGAATTTTGATTTTTTGTAGGTTGGAAGATCCGGATTCGGATGAGAGCAAGGAGTTTGTGAGGAAGCAAGTAGAGTTGACAGAGATGGTTTTGAAGACGTGTGATGTAAGAGAAGGGATTAGAGAGAGGATTAAGGAGTTATTTGATCATCCACGTTACTCTCCTCCATTTAAACGTGGATTAAGATACTTTTATTATCATAATACTGGCCTTCAACCTCAAGATGTTCTTTATGTTCAGGTTCATTTTCCTTTTTTACTATTTCTTTATTATTTTTCAAGTTATTTCTCTACACTTTCACCATTTTGTAGTTTAGATTAAGAAGTTTTTGGCATTATTAGAACATATAAACAAAGTAAAAAATATTTTATATTTGGCTTTGTAGTGAACGGCGTGTGGATGTCACACGTATTTGGCCTATTTGTGCAAATCACCCCTAAACTCGGTTTCTTCCGTGAAAATGTCCCACGTCGACAATACGACACTACGTCAAACTAACCTATATTATAAATAAATACTATAACTCTTTCTATTGTAAATTGATTTCAGTATGAATACATCTATTTAGTACATTGTTTTTCCTAGTACAGGATAGTTTGGAAGGGAAAGCGGAAGTGTTGCTCGATCCGAACGAGCTAAGCGAGGACGGGACCATCTCGCTCAGCGTCTGTTCTGTGAGTGAAGACGGAGAGTATTTAGCTCACGGTCTTAGTTCGAGTGGAAGCGATTGGGTTACAATCAAAGTAATGCGAGTTAGTGACAAAGTCGTCGAGCCTGATTCGATATCATGGGTATGAATCGATAGTATTCTTGGGGCAATTTGCAAAGCTAGTTCATGTTTACATCTACTTTGTTGCAGGTCAAGTTTAGCTCAATTGCTTGGACACATGATACCAAAGGCTTCTTTTACAGCCGTTACTCTGCTCCCAAGTAAACTCCTTTATTTCCCTCCCAATGATCTTGATTATCCAATGTATCCTCAATTTTGAATGGTTTGTACTTTGTACAGAGAAGGCGAGACCTCGGACGGAACCGAAACAAATGTCAATCTTGATCATCAGCTGTACTACCATTTCCTTGGTACAGATCAATCTGAGGATATCTTATGCTGGAGAGATACCGCCAATCCCAAATACATTTACAGCGCTGCTGTAACCGAAGATGGCAAGGTATAAAGTAAAAAAATAAATTTACTATATTCCAACTTAGATATTAACATCCTTGTGCAAATGTTGTGTCCAGTATGTGATTCTTTATATTGAAGAAGGGTGTGAAATCAACAAGAAAGTGTACTACTTGAACCTTTCTTCACTATCCAATGGTTTACTCGGCGATCGTAATGGCAAGCAAACACTTCCTTTCATCAAGCTTATTGATGATTTTGTTGGCAGTTACAATTTGGTTTCCAATGATGACACAATCTTTACCTTTCTAACAAACAAAGACGCTCCAAAGTATAAGCTGGCTCGAGTTGATGTCGATTCTCCTAGTGTTTGGTTTGATGTGATTCCAGAACATGAGAAGGATGTTTTGGTATCAGCTCATGCTGTAAATCGTAACAAGGTGTTAGTGAGGTACTTAAGTGATGTGAAGTATGTTTTACAAGTCAGGGACTTGGAAACTGGATCTTTTGTTCATCAATTGCCGGTTGAAATTGGATCAGTTTATGGAATTTCCACGAGGCGTAAAGAGAGTGATGTGTTTGTAGGATTTTCTAGCTTTCTTACTCCAGGGATAATCTATCACTGCGACCTGAGAACTCATATTCCGGAAATGAAGATCTTTCGCGAGATTGCTGTTCCTAACTTTGATCGGTCTGAGTTCCAAGTTCAACAGGTAAAGTAAACCATGGAATATTCCCACATCGACTACAATCAAATAACTGATCCTGTAAATATAATCAGACTTTCTATGATCACCAGGCCTTTGTTCCGAGCAATGACGGTACCAAGATTCCGATCTACATTGTTGCCAGGAAAGATATAGTTTTAGATGGATCACACCCATGTCTATTATACGGCTATGGCGGATTCAGCGTGAGCATTACGCCGTCATTCAGTGTTAGTCGTATAGTTCTTCTCAAACACTTGGATGCAGTTTTCTCCATTGCCAACATTCGAGGAGGTGGTGAGTATGGTGAAGAGTGGCACAAAGCGGGTTCGCTTGCTAATAAACAGAATTGCTTTGATGATTTCATCTCTTCAGCTGAGTATCTGATTTCAGCCGGCTATACAAAACCGAAAAAGCTCTGTATTGAAGGTGCTAGCAATGGAGGCCTCCTTGTTGCTGCTTGTATCAATCAGGTACCTGATTTTTTGGTACTAATATATGTTTATATTCATTTTAATCTTCTATGATGAAATTGTGTAACTTTGACAGAGACCAGATCTTTTCGGATGCGCTCTAGCTCATGTCGGTGTTATGGATATGCTCAGGTTTCACAAGTTTACCATTGGTAAGCAATGTTTTGATAGTTTATATTTTTTATTTGTTAGTTTATATTTTTATCTAATTCTTTGTCTGTATAAACAATATTTTCGTCATGGTTTCGTAGGTCATGCATGGACAAGCGATTTCGGATGTTCGGATCACGAGGAGGATTTCAACTGGCTGATCAAGTGAGTATATTTGGTTATGTTCATAGAATGAAAGCTGAACAAACAAAAAAACATAATACTTTGTTTTGTAGGTATTCACCTTTGCATAATGTAAGGAGACCATGGGAACAGAGAGGTTCTCCTTGCAGTAGCTCACAGTATCCGGCGACAATGCTCTTAACGGCTGATCACGATGACCGAGTCGTGCCTCTTCACTCCCTTAAACTCTTAGCAGTAAGTTTACTCAAAATCCTCGTGTGTCCTGCAAAAGTTGTTATACTTGCTGATATGAAATGTGATGTGTTGTTCAGACAATGCAGCATGTGCTTTGTACAAGTATTGAGAGGAGTCCTCAGACGAATCCTATCATTGGCAGGATTGAAAGAAAGGCTGGACATGGTGCTGGACGTCCTACACAGAAGTTGGTGAGTGTCTTCTACCCCAAATTTTGATCAATTTGATGGATCAATTTCAGGGGGTTTTCCCCCTCAAATGGATGAGTAATGGGAGACTTGTAAATTTTGCACAGATCGATGAAGCTGCTGATAGATATGGATTCATGGCTACGATGGTGGATGCATATTGGATAAAATAGAGGCATTTAAGAAAACAGGAAATATGGTTATAATCCGAGTAGTATATATGTATCTAAGGATTCAGAGAAACTATCATATTAAAATAACACCACACTTTTCTCAATCTCGCAGTTTGTCCAGATCTGTAAATGAAACAAATTAATAAGGTAAAAAAAGGGTTACCTACAATATAGGTAACTCTAAAATCTGGATTTATAAAAATCCGAGATGTTAAGGGTCAGGACTAGGCTGTGCATAATCGGACTGGAGAACTGGATTGAACCGAACAAAAAATTATGGTTAAAAGTATTAATTATAAGCTACAAAAATGAGATCTAATTGGATCCAAATCAACCACTTAATTCTCTTTCTCTCTCCATAGACATGTCCATCATATTGCTCCTTGTGCACTCCCATTCCTTACCTCTCATGCACCAACTTTCCTCTCATGCATATGTCCTTCCACGCTTGGTCCGGTTCATCCTTCTAAGATGGTTCATAGTTCTCTTGCTTCCATATATGCTTGATCTGAATTCTTATTACAATTCTCCGAGCCCTCGGAGTGAGTGGAGTGACCTTCACTCCTTGTCTTTTTTAGCTTCCATAATCAGAAATTTAAACCTAATAAGATATACCAGAAAAATTTTATATTTGAAACGGAATTACAAATGTTATATCAATTGCAATACCTTATCGATGCGACTTTGATATATAGTTATGTTTATCTAGATTTAAAAAAATTATTTTAGGTATATTTTTCAATAAACTAGTGTAATATTTAGTAGATTTTAGACTTATTAAAATTTTAAACAATTACCTCAAAATTCGAATCATCCAAAAACTTATTTGGCCGAACAAGATCTTAACTAGCAAGCGGAAATCTCATCGACGATGATGGTTAAGCCGATTTTGCCAACTCCCCTAATCAGGGATTTCCCACTAATTTGAAAGTTGTAGCCTTGTAAGCTACTTTTTCAGCTATTCTGAAAGTTGGTGCTATATTATGTAATTTCCCTAATTTATGCGGAGTTTTAGCAATCAACCACGTGGCAATTTGGTCAAAGATCACAACCGCCTTCTTCAACAAGAAGCCCACAGGATCCAGTATCAGTCCAGCGAATCCACCTTCAATGCCCGGCCCTTATCTTCTTCGCCCCTTAACTCGGAACTCTATAGTAGTTACAAAGCAAGTCAACAAACTGAGAAACTTCAATTCTCGTCCTTCACAGTCTTGGCTCTCCCCTTCTCCTCGTCTTTCTCTCTCCTTCACAATGTCTTCCGTCTCTGCCTTCGCTAAGCCCTTGCAGTATCCGATGTCCCGGAGGGACGAATCCGTCGTTGATAATTACCACGGCGTTCAGATTTCCGATCCCTATCGATGGTATCTCAATCGATTTTCGAAATCTCTTTTCCTTTTCGTCTGCATGTTTTGATTATATCGGTCTTAGTTGCGCTAAGTTTTCCAACATTTTCTTAGGCTTGAAGATCCGGATTCTGAAGAGACGAAGCAATTCGTTGAAAATCAAGTGAAGTTAACCGATTCGGTGCTATCACAGTGCGAGACTAGAGAAAAGCTCAAAGATAAGTTAACGAAGTTGTTCGATTATCCGCGTTACGGCTCGCCGTTCAAGCGCAACGACAAGTACTTTTACTTTCACAACTCTGGGCTACAGCCTCAAAGCGTGCTATATGTTCAGGTTGATCCTCTCGCTTTTTGTGTGTTTCTGTAAAAGGAATTGATCGGACGAGCAAATCTTCAAGCATTGATCATAATCTTGGTCATTTGGAATTGTTTGATGAAAGATCAGTAATGTCATTTTTGTTAGCTTTCCTGCACTAAGATATCCCATCAGACTTAGTCATCTCAATTTCAGATTTTGTTAGCTTTCCTGCATTGATATTGTCGATTGGTATGTATCTGACATAATGCTTCCAATGGTAGGCGAAAAGCGTGACAGTGGTGTGCCATCACAATTGTATTAGGAGTTTAGTACTATGAAAAGAATATGGCATGACATACCTTCCCTGGTTGATTAGTTCTAGTTCCTGTGAAGTGATTTATGTGCCATATAGATGTACTGTCAACTGATTCATCATTTGCTAATGGTTTCACTGCTTCTAAATCTTGTATTACATGTGTTGCAGGATAGCTTGGATGGGAAGCCTGAGGTGTTGCTTGACCCTAATGAGCTTAGTGAGGATGGAACTGTGGCATTGAATACCTATTCTATTAGTGAGGATGCCAAACATTTTGCCTATGGGCTTAGTGCCAGTGGAAGTGATTGGGTGACCATCAAAGTAATGCAGATTGATGACAAGAAAATTGAGCCTGATACTCTGTCTTGGGTAGGTGTACACCAAATGCTGTATACTTGTATACAGTTTAAGATTGATCGTCAATCCTAGATTTATTCTAAAGCAAGTTGCAACTGGGGACAAGCAGTGTCCGTCAGTTTGGATAAATATCTGCTTCATCATGTACATCTACTAGATTTTCTCAATAATGCATAATCATTTTACCTGAGCAGTTTGTCTATGATCAAACTGATTTTTTGCTTTTATTTTGCTAGAACTTTAATACAAATACTAAATCATTACAGTGATAGTGGTATTACATGGACTCATGATAGTGAATATATTTTACTTCAATTTTTTTCAGGTCAAGTTCAGTGGTATTACATGGACTCATGATAGTAAAGGATTTTTCTACAGCCGCTATCCGCCTCCCAAGTATGTAAATAATAAATTTTGCTTCATGCTTTCAATTTAAGATAATACTTTGTTAAGAGTGTTTGTAGAACTAAAACAAATGGCTATCGGTCTTCCTACTTGTTTGTGGATGTGTTAAATTTCACAAGTCAATTCTTCAAATGCTAGTGGGAGAAAGAGAAGGAGACAAGCTCTTAAAAAAAAACTTTTTACTTGTATCGATTCACAATTAGCTGATATCTTTTGAATAGCCCTGGACGTTTTTGACAATGTCTTTTGCAGTGGAGAGATATCTGATGCTGGAACTGAAACTCATGCTAATGTCAATCAAGAACTATATTACCATTTTCTGGGTACTGATCAATCTCAAGATATATTGTGCTGGAAAGATCCTGAGAACCCAAAACACTCATTCAGTGCTGATGTGACTGACGATGGAAAGGTGATTACTAATTTGCTATAGTGTTAAATAAGCAATGGCTTTATATAGGTTGAAATATTGGTCATATAGTCTTTTTGATGGTACCATATACCTTATAAATCATTGTGAAATTTGATGTAAAATTTTCTTTTCCTACGCTGTCAGAACTCAGAAGTGAACTGTTCATTTTTTTGACAGATAATCTTAATACTTCTATGCTCTTCATGATTTACTTGATTTATGCAGTACAACGATATTTGCAATTTTTGTGATTTAATCCTGTTGTAATGTTTCAGTATCTTCTCCTCTACACTGCCGAGAGCTGTGATGTCACGAATAAATTTTACTATCTAGATTTGTCTGCATTACCAAATGG
Source organism: Fagopyrum esculentum (assembly GCA_033239045.1). Classification (NCBI taxonomy): domain Eukaryota; kingdom Viridiplantae; phylum Streptophyta; class Magnoliopsida; order Caryophyllales; family Polygonaceae; genus Fagopyrum; species Fagopyrum esculentum. The sequence goes on from BSUD01000001.1 coordinate 154,147,290, forward strand.
GCTGGAATCTTTTCGTGGTGGAGAGGAGTTGCTTCCTTTTAACAAATTTATTGATACATTTGAAGCAAGTTATGAAGCTGTTGCAAATGATGAGACCTCATTCACTTTCCGAACCAACAAGGATGCTCCCAGGTACAAGTTAGTTCGAGTTGACTTGAAGGAGCCAAATGTATGGACTGACGTTATCCCAGAATCAGACAAAGATGTGCTTGAATCTGCTTCTGCTGTTAACAAAAACCAACTTCTGATCTGTTACATGCATGATGTTAAGCACAATCTACAATTAAGGGACTTGGGAACTGGTTCTATGCAGCATCACTTGCCCCTTGATATTGGAACAGTAAAAGAGATTTCTGGACGGCGGAAGGATGAAGTAGTGTTTATTGGATTTACTAGCTTCCTTACTCCAGGAATTATATACCAGTGCAATTTGAAAAGTGGAATTCCTGATATGAAGATCTTCCGTGAAACTGTTGTTCCCAACTTTGACCGAAACCAATTTCAGGTTGATCAGGTAATCTTTCTTCCTTTTAGGGGTGAGAAATGTTGTTTTACCAGGTCATTTGTAATTGTTAGGTTTGTTGGAACTTTTCTTCTTGCTGTCCTTTTTCTGAAATATGAATTATTAGACTAGCAAACTGTCTATTTAATTAAATGTGTACTGTTTCTGAAGGCAGTTTTTTCCCGTGCACTTAATTTCTAAATAGTTTGGTTCTTCTTCTTCTTCCAGGTTTTTGTTCCAAGCAAGGATGGCACCAAGATACCTATGTTCATAGTGTCCAGAAAGGGTATTCCCTTGGATGGATCACATCCTTGCTTACTCTATGGATATGGTGGATTTAACATCAGTATTACCCCATCCTTTAGTGTCTACCGTAATGTTCTTCTGCAACACCTGGGTGGTATATTTTGCATAGCCAACATTCGTGGTGGTGGAGAATATGGAGAAGAATGGCATAAGGCTGGTTCTTTAGCCAAGAAGCAGAACTGCTTCGATGACTTTATTGCTTCAGCCGAATATCTTATATCCACCGGCTATACACAGGCCCAAAAGTTATGCATTGAAGGTGGCAGCAATGGTGGACTCCTTGTCGGAGCTTGCATAAACCAGGTATCTCTTTTTTATATTGTTTGTTGTTTCTTTTTTTCATGTCTAGTAGAATATATTTAACTAATTGCAAACTTCAATTGACTGTAGAGACCTGATCTCTATGGGTGTGCTTTAGCTCATGTCGGTGTAATGGACATGCTTCGGTTCCACAAATTTACCATTGGTGAGGCGATATCCTTTTATCGATTATGTTCTCCTCTCTTCTTGTGTGCATCTTTTAACAAGGTTCATTCTTACAGGACATGCATGGACTTCAGACTATGGTTGTTCAGATAAAGAGGAAGAATTTCACTGGCAAATAAAGTAAGTCGTCTTCCAATATTATTTATTCCCCTTTTGAGTTGCTTCAAAAATGCATCCATTTTGAAAGCCAATGGGGTAGGAATGCAGTGATCAATACATTTATAACACTTTAAGTTAAACCACGCAAAAGTTTGAATATCTGTTATACTACTGGCAAATCTCTTTATGGACTGAAGCTATCTTCATCAAGAGTTTGTATGGTTAGTTTATATATTGTTTTTGGTTGAAAGTTTTATGTCCCCAATAAGTAAATATTGTGAGGGTTAAAAATTGTTTGTAAATGAACAAATATTTACAAATTGAACACCAAACACAACCTAAATCATTTACTGACATTGCTATATCTAACCTTGCAAAGGTTAGAGTTCCAACTTCAAAGGGTTCAACATCAAGAATATAGCGTCACATCAGGAGCAAACATTTAAGTAATTTAAAGTAATAGTTTACGAATACATTCCTCAATGTAACAGGTACTCGCCTTTACATAATGTAAGGAGGCCATGGGAGCAGTCCCCTGATAAGAAATGCCAGTACCCTTCTACCATGCTATTGACAGCTGATCATGATGATCGAGTTGTACCATTACACTCCCTGAAACTATTGGCTGTAAGTTCTTACCATAAAAAAATAATGTGAAATTTTAAATAAAAAAAGAACCAGAATGCTGATCCGATGATAATAATTATGCAATTGACAGACCTTGCAACACGTTCTTTGCACGAGTGTGGACGGAAGCCCTCAGACTAATCCAATCATTGGGAGGATCGAGCGCAAGGCTGGTCATGGAGCTGGTCTTCCTACGCAAAAAATAGTAATTCTTCTGTCCTTTTGATTTGTTTTCCAATTCCACAGTACTTGGGGTTTTCATGGTTCACAAGTGTTGCCAATATGTTTTTCAGATTGAAGAGGCTGCTGATAGATATAGTTTTATGGCGAAAGTAGTGGGTGCAACCTGGACAGAAGATTGAACATTTCATCGGTTGTCGAGGCATCTTTGAAGGCTGCAACAATGCCAGCTTAATTCCTTGGAAAGGTTTGATACTTTGGCGGTTTACGGGGAGCATGGTTATTTGCAAAATGTTGAGCTGAAATGAATTATGGTGTTTTGACGTTTGTTTATTTATAGTAAGTCGGGGATCTTGTTCAGCTACAATTTCACCGTAACCGGAGCCATTGGATTATAATTTAATGGTAAAAAGTTTACTCAATTTTCTACGAATTAAGTGCAGCCGTGGGTCATAACGATTTTTATAAGTGAATGCGTTCAGGTTAATTCGTTAAGACTAACGCATGTCAGGATTGGTTGGTTCTGTATCAAGTTGATGCGTTCTGCTTGAGGCGTGTGAACGTGTCGGGTTTTATAAGTTAATGCGTCCGGGTTGATGCGTGTCAGGTTTTACGTAAGATAGGTTGGCGTTTTCTTTTTTTGTTTGGAAGGACATGAAATTACCGTCCGGACTGGTTGTCAACACTTTTTTCTTTTTTTGTTTGGAAGGACATGAAACGGTCCGTTTTGGACCAGACCGTATTTAACTAATATAAAAAGAATTTAAAATCAAAACGGTTCGGACCGGACGGTAATGAACTGGACTGAATTGGACTGTGGTGGACCGGACTGTATCGGGCTGGCCCTTGGACCGTTTCATGTTACAATTCGGTCCATGGACCATGGACCGTTTCACAAGTAGTGAAGTTTCATGTTACAATCCAGTCCATGGACCGTTTCATATAAGTAGTGAAACGGTCTAGTCTTGAACAACCTAAGTTCCAGCGTAATAAACACATGCCATATTTATTTGACCGAATTTTATTTATAAAGCAAGTAAAAGTAATGTTCCAGCGTAATAAACACATGCCGTATTTATTTGACTGGATTTATAAAGCAAGTAAAAGTAATATATAATAATGTCGGACAACTAATATTTTATCATTATAGTGATCAAACCCAACAAGTAGGATTCCACCTTTGAAGGACAGAAGACGTCATAACTAAATTTGGTCAAATTAGGAGCAGGTTCAGAAGAGGAACTGACCCGGGGGTCAAGCTGATCCAGATGCAACTTTGGTGTGACGACCGATCCATGTATCTCCTCTCTTTTGTGGATAATTATTGTCATGAAATCCATAGATTGAACGAAACAAAACACAACAAAATTTAGTTTTAAAACACCCTTTGTTAGAATTTTGTCACTTGGAATTAAATCAATATTTGTGGCTTAGGTTATTGGTTTAAGCTGCAAATGACATTCACATTAGTCCGGTGGACGATTGATACTACATTCATCATCTATACTTAAATGTAGATTTTTACCTCTAAACAAAGTACCTTACATAGTACATACAAGTATGTTTTATGAAGCAGGCAAACACAACTTTAAGTCTGAACAATTCAAGCTTGATCTCAAAGCCCACACAATTACGAATTTTTGTGTATCACTTCTCTACGATCCGGAAGAACAAGGTCCGCAGAAAACGCAGATGCAGTCGTACCAGTAATAGCAACTCATAGCTGAGAAGGTAAACGAGTAATATCTACATGACCCGAAAGAACCGCCTTGTTTCTCTCTTTCACTTTCACTTGATACAGAACCCTGCACATACAATTCCGTGATAAAACAAAACATTCAGAAAGATCAAACACCGAAAATGCCACATATGAAAGTAGTAGAAGAAGCAAGGATTACCTCAACCCTTCGAGCCACATTTCCGTGATTAGGGTTTCACCAGGGTAGACATGTAGGAGGAATCGACCAGATATAGTCTTGACCATATCTTGATCCCCTTTGCAGATGCACCTGATAATTGCCCTAACGGCAAAACCAAGTGTACACAGTCCATGCAATATTGGACGGGTGAATCTGCATTGTGGAAAATGTAAAAGTTAGCATTAAATCATAGCTGAGAGAGTGTTAGATCAAAAGGCCCCTTAGGGATATTCCAGGGAAGCACAGGTAAGGGAAAGGAGGTAGCTGCAAAATTTTATAAAACAATAATATGCAAACAACAATGCCTGCATTTCAGCATATATACAAGGGATCCCGGTATAGGATTTTTTTGATTAGCATTTGTAGGAGGCAGTTCCGAAGAATTAAACCAGTTCAAAATTTATAAGAACAATAACATGCAAACAAGTTCTATGATGTTGGGAGAATTGAGGTATGGATAATCATACCCTGCAACTGAAGCAAGACCAGGATCAGAATGCAGAGGATTATAATCACCCGAGAGTCTATACAATAATGCCTGCATTTAAGTATAATAGAGTTTCAATGTTTCTTGAACAACTGAACCATAATACAATTTTTAAGAATAGCATACCAGGAACCGTGAGAGAGAATATAACAGCAAATATTTGACAATTGCATGTGCATCTCGAAATGTAGGAAAAAATTGATGCACTCAAATGAATGACTACCATAATTTACCGCCTAAAACGGAAATCACCAGAAACGGAGGTGTTAATGACTTAATGATGATCCATGGACCTTAAAGTCCACAGACAGTTGGATTAGCTAACCAACTCGAGCATGCAAACCATTATGGTGAATGGAGACTAATAGTAATATCACCAAGAGGTAAAATCTGAACTCTAGTTCACAGAAGAGTATTAAACTAACAAATATCAACATCGTCAAGGACATTAATGTGAAAGGGTACATGCCTGAGATTGATGAGTACAATCCTCAAAAATAGCAAAAGGCTGACTTTTGGGAATTCTCACAGCTGGAACTTGATCAGTAGGGTAATTTGTGTAAGAATATGGATGTGACGTCTTGGAGAAACCACCAGCACCTCGCAAAAAAAGTGTCGACCTGTAAAACAAGAGTGTGTCTGAAACTGGCCCATTTTCAATCATTACAAAACAGCACCGAGTTCAGTCAACACTTGGCACAAAACAAACCTGTTCATACACAATGGCTGTCCAGACTCTTTATCAAAACTCTGAATTTCAACTTCAAGCAGAGCTGCTTTACCTGGAAACAGTAAAGTAGAAAAATCAGTGAATCCCAGTGATCCAATGCTCCTCCCAACTTTGAAAACCATTGAAGAACAAAATATTTTATCTGTATTTTTAGACGTTTAGTTATTACTTCATCAACAACAGTAATTTTTATTTATACACTTAGCTAAATAGTCAATTGTAACTCCTGAGGTCACACATAAATCAACCAATTCACCCTTTGAAAGATCAACTATTTACCATGACTTATACTCCCTTAAGGTAACATACCTTTGTCATGCAGGCCAGCAATGCTTGCTCGATTCACTATCTGTGAGACAACAATACAAAAAATCAACAGCTATCACTTGCTTTATATGGGATGTCAGTTGTGTTCAGCATGTAAGTGTACATCCTAAGATTCTTTACAAACTAATGCTAGCATGCCAGATGTTTTAAGAACGAGAAAGGATGGTTGACAAGAGTATAGGAAGGACATTAAAGCTGTGGTGCAATATATAAGCATAATACTTCCATGAAGGAGTTTTTCTTGTGATCTGGATTCATAAAGCCTCAGCCCTCAGTCTTCAAAAGAAGAAAAGCTCCACAAGCAGTAATGCAACAGATGCAGGATAAAATATACACCTAAGTTCTAACTGATACATAAAGAGGATGTTGGTGAAGAATCCAGAATATGGCCAACGTGATCAAACAAAATGCATATGCTGGTGGCTTTAGTTAAGACATCACAACAAGCCTTACAGAACAGCTTGATGGAAGTGGCCTGTAGATCTCTATGTATTGTTGCCCATGCAGGAGGAGGCGTGGATCATATCTGGCATGAGTTAAAAGAAAGGATCTCCTCAGACATTGTATAATGTAGTCAGTGCTTATTAATTGTATAAGATATTTTGGCTTATTTACAATTTTCCAAAAGGTTGAGTCGCCAAAAAAACACAATTGAATATCAATGCTATACAATGAAATTAATAGAGTCGAAATCAAAAATCCCTCACTCCAGCCCGGGCACTTCTGACAGGCTTGGCAAGACTGCTGACATATGTAAAGTAGCAAAAGTGGGCAACACCTGCAAAGGAAGAAACAACAAGTACAGTATCACAACCTGAGTCCCCTAGTTCTCGAAACATAAGGATACTCTATTTCCATATTGTAATTCTGAATGAATGTAATGCAAGCAGAAGAGCTCAAATAACGCTATGTGCACAACCACTATCTAGTTCTCGAAACTCTCACTATAATCATCATCTACAAAGAAACTCGAATTATCCTTCAGTAAACACCAAAACAAATTAATCAAAACTAGGTCCTTAAAACCTTAATAAATTTCTGGCCATCCTCATGGTAGACGAATTTGAGCTCGCTGGCATCCACAGCATCCTCCCCGCAAGCTCCAACGCCAAGTGCATAAATAGCTACATCCCTGTTTCATTAAGCCAATCTCCGACCTAAATTACAAATCGCCATCTCTAAACCAAAAAGATCCTCCGAATAAGACAGATTCGACAACTTTACCTCTCGTTATATGTCTTAGTTGACTGCAATCCAGCAACACATACAATTATTTCAACAAACATCAGTGTCAGATCGCCATGAGCGTTAGGAAAAGCATTATTCGAGGAAATTGCAGATTACCTGGGGAAATTTATAAGAAAGGACAAGCTCAGGAACGATCGCCGAACTTCGATTATTCGCGGAAGACATTTTTAACTCTACAAACCAGGGAAAGAAAAAGTGAAGGTTTGGAGCTTAGAAATTGGAACTATGATCATTGCCCTAGCAAATAAAAATCCAGCTGTTCTCATCAAATTTTTAGCACGCAGTCTGAGGTAATTTGAACAAAAAATCGGTTGCATATTATCAAACGGAATGAATCAAAGGCGAGGAGAGAAGAGAAAGGAATTCATACGAGCAACGATCTCGAAACAATCGGGAGTGGAAGCACCTCCGGCACTCCGAAACTGCGATTTTGTATGTCGTTTCTTTCACTTCCGAGACTAGAATTTATATTTTGGTTCTCTTCCCAGTTGACTAGACAAGCCGATAATGCGAATCATATGGACCGTTTGATGGTAATGGGTGATTGTCCGGTCAAGGCTGAAACTATTAAAAATAAGAGAAAATAGAGCGGTACCCGTCATTTGGGTATACTAAACTGAGAGCCCGACTAATGCGATATTGTGCTATTAACTTAAGTACTACGGTAAAGGTTAAGTGCTTTATTATCTTGTGTCTGAGATGCTGAAAATCTGTAGTAACGTAAAATTTATGTAAATATGTTATTGTCGTGACAGTGGTGAAGAGGTTGTGGGTTTCAGTGTTCAAATGTAATGAATATTTCTTTGAATTGAATTAGAGTTGTTGTTGGCATTGATGAGTGTAATGGTAGTTGCCCTAGAAACAATCGTTTGTTTAGTTCCAATCACGTTACCATTCAAGCTTGAGATTCTAGATCCAAATTCAAGAGTGTATTGATTTTATCAGTAAAATCGGATTAATTTTCTTCAATTTCTGGTATGATATTTCATACCAACAATTTCTCATACTAGAAATTCCTCATATCACTGTCATTATCGGCATAATTCTCTCTACTTTCTACGCCATATCCGCTATCTACTATATTGATGCAATTTCCCCTTTCTCCTCCTCTTCAACTTTGTGTGGTACCGTATTCATTCCTTCTCATACCAGAAATTCCTAATACCAAAAATGACTCAATTCTTTCAAAGTTGACACAGATCAAATTGAACAATTGAACAATTTAGAAGTTTTATAAAATGGCATCAATTGAACAATTGAACAATTGAACAAAATGAGTGATATTCATCCATGGTTTAGATGCTAGACCATTAGAAAATGATTCTTTCATAAGGAAGTGTGATCATGCTCTTGTTCTTGGCTTAATGTTGCTTTGTTCCTCTTTGCACATGTCATCCTGTTGTGTCCTTTCTTCCTGCACATTGAGCAAGTGACCTGCATATAGTATGCCTTGGACGACTTATTTGCACCAAGTGGTGGAAGGATCTCACCTACAAAACAAAAACATTGGCAAAATTAATTAAACTTAGTTAGCAAATAAGTATAAAAACATTGAACTTAATCTTACCTTGAGATGGAGCCCTTACAACAGGAGGTCTTCCAGGTTTCCTTCTATACAATGGAGGTGCAATAGGTCTACTCACCTTCTCCCACTCTCTAACCCCTGCAATTGGATTCATGGCAGGCTCATAAGCTCTCATGTAGGTTTCTTTACTGTAACATTCATTTGGGGTTTTTCCAAGTGAAAAAATAGCACAACATGCATGTCCACAAGGTAACCCTGCTACATCCCATTTCCTACATGTGCTTGCCTTGAAGTCTAAGGTCATTGTGTGTTGAGTAGTGACTCCACTTATGCATTGATCTCCCCTTCCATGAATCTCATACTTAGCACGACTAGATGCTAGAACCCTATACTCATTGCTCCACCTCACTGTCTTTCTCAAGATCTTTTCTTGGTCCTACAAGTGTTTTCCATCTACCGCCTGATAATCTTCTATTATCCATCCTTACCATTGTTGCAGTTGTAATCTCCTCTAAACATCCTATAATAGATTTCTTCCTTGCATTTATAATGTTGTTGTTGTAGCTCTCACTATGGTTATTTTGCAAAATATCACACTTGAACTTTGAATCAAAGTGAGACAAGCTCCAATAAGTTGCAACCCTTTCCTTGTACCACTACCAGCCACTTTTTGTAGTCAGCTTCATGTCCTCCATTGCTTCTTATGTGTTCAAAGTGAAGCTTTTACCAATTGCCCAAATTTTGTTTTTCAGCTCCAATCCTTAGACAAATAAACAAACAAGCATATGATTAAAGACATAAACTCAAGAAAAAAAATTAGACAAACACATTACAAGCAGAAGAGTATACTCTTGAATCCATCAAGCTTGAAGTTATTGTGTAAATGTTTGACACAATATCTTTGTGTGACATCTGGAAATAGATCCTTGATTGCATGCTCTAAACCCTTTTGCTTGTCACTCATAAAGCAGTAATGAGAGGATTGATTCTTCTCCAAGTCAACCTTCAAAAACTCCAGGAACCAAGTTCAATTGTCTCTACTCTCTTGCTCAACCACTGCCCAAACAATTAGATATATCCCATTATTGGCATCAATGCCTGTTGTAGACAATGGTTGTCCCTTGTGCACAACTTTCAGATAGGTTCCATCTAAACAAACGAATGGTCTACACCCTGCCTTCCAACCCTTTTTCAATGCATATGTAAATTCTCTTGAACCTAGAAATGTCATTATCCAATTCAGTTTGAATCCAAACTGATGTCCCATGATTTTTTTAAGCTCATGTGCATAACTATCCAACAAGTTATATTGATTCTCATGGTGCCGTTGTGTCATTCTCAAAGCTATCTTCTTTGCCTTATAACATGTTTAATTGTCAATCTACATCTCAAAGTCTTTAATGGCATTTTGTATACCATCTTTACTCCAACTAGGATCACTCAAGAAGAAATCATGATACTCCTGAGCTATGCATGGTGCATGTAGACGGTACACCTTTTTATCTAAGGTACTACAGTTGTGCTCTAGGCTGATGTTTTTAATCCAGATTGAAGGGCAATCCTTATTTGTAGATGATGCATATATCTTCCATGGGCAACCTGAAGAGGATACACACTTAGCAACCACCTTATGCTTAACATTAGTTGGAAATCCCAATTGCTTCCTTGTAACCACAACATGCTTCCTCGCAACCTGCTTGAAAACTTTAGAGTTTTCAAACTCCATACTCAAACTAAAGTCAGGATTCTTCATGTGGATCTTTGGGTTGAAGCAAGCAAAGTCATCGAATATTTTCCTATACATTACAGGAAACTGTGTACCTTCCTTATCAAGATCCCTATACAATTCATCATCTAAAATAAACCCATCTAAACCCCTATCATCCAATTCCTCACCTTTTTTTTCCACCTCTCCATCCACATTAGTATCAAAATCTTCATCATCTAACTATGATTCATTCTCATACTCAGACTCTTCATAACAACTAAAATCTTCATCTTCAGAAGTATACAATGAAACATTAGTTTCACTTGAAGAAGACTCATCATCAAACACAACAACTTTGCTACTAGAACTTTCCCCTCTGATTATTGTTGAATATGTATGTCCTTTAAGTATCAATGCAACTGTCTTAACCCTTTATTGGGTGTCTCTACAGCTCTGACATCATTAGTACCATCATCCTAGAAATTGCCCTCATCTATACCTTCAACAACATTCATCACATCATCATCATCATTGTTCTCAATATCATCAATATTGCCTCTCAAATATACCTGGTGATCAACGTCCTCCTCACGCAGAGTTAACTCATGTTTTGTGAACTCTTTCCTAGGATTTTCATAGACAACAAACAACTCTAACTCCCTATTTTTTTAGTAACATAAGAAGGCATCTTCAATGCCTCCTTATCACAACTAACATGCAATAAACTAGAGGCATCTTCACTACCAGGTATCCTAAACCAAAATTAAATTGATGGAACCTCATATCCAATATCATAGGCCCAAATACTTATAACATGCATAAATATCATATCTATGTCTACATAATCAGAGTACAACACATCCCATCCAACGTATCTTCGATTTAGCCTTCCTTTACTGTAAAATCTACCCCCATGATATATCTTCATACTAAATAAACTATCATCTACAAATAAGAAACAAAAAAAATCGGAATTAAAACCCTAAACACTACACATACCAAAAATCAGAAAAACCAGAGAAGACTAAACCTTAATCATCATAAATCAAAAAATAAGGGTTACATGTGTAGATTGGTGTTTCTCCTCCAACACGAAAGTACTTCCACTTCATCGCAACTCTTTCTTTGCACAAAGACAACACAAAAACAAAGACTAAACCTTAGAAATTTGGGAGTCGCAAGGAGAGAAGAAGATGGGGTACTTGTGTAAATTTGGCGGTATTTTAATTGTGGTCGTTGGAAATTTATGTCTAAGGTAGGTGGACAATTTTGCCCCTAAGATTTAACACCGTTCTGTGAAGTTAACGTGGTAACAATACTATTTTGATAGTTTAAATGATGGGGTATTAAAGTTTAGTCACCCCAAAAGATGGGGCACTATTTAGACAATTTTCTCTTAAAAATAATCACCCAACTTATCCACCGGCATTCTGGTCAATCAAGGTGCACTAAACACTTTGATTAAAAAAATCTGAAATTACCATTATAAGTATTCTCCTTATAAATTAAACCTTAAACTCCTGAGCTGAAATATTATTTCATTTTTAAATTTTCATCCGGCGGTCTTTATTGCGACGCTGCAACCTCCCGTCGTTCCACGCTAGTCCTTCGGTCGTTCCACGAGTCCACCGGTAAGCGAAGCCCCCACTTTTTTCTTCAATATTTTTGTTTTTATGATTTAGAATTCTCTATCTTTATCACTTCTCCTTCTCCATCTACTCTATTCTCGAACATCGTCGGCCTTTTTCTTGTTAAATGTATATTTATTTCATTGTTCGGAGGAAATTTTGATTTTCTAAAGATCACAAGTTTGAGCAATTTTTCAAGTTCGAGGAATTAATGGAAGGTGAATGTCGATCAAGTTGAAGATCCATATAAAACGATTCGATTATGTATTTACAAACTTAGTTTCAAACTAATGTTATTTTGGATTTTAAGGAGACATGTAATTTTGAAGTGTCATTTTGCCACTTGGGTAATCGAGTTATCGAATCATCTTAATATGTTGTATTTGGTTGAACCCGGAAAAAATCCGACCCACCCGATCAACTGCAGTTATGGTTTAGAGTGAAGGGGTTCTCGGACCTCAGGTGACTGATGCTTCAGGTGAACGGTTTCTTATTAAGGGTCGGGTGATGAAAGCTAAGCGGTACAACCCCCCATCATCCGACTCATTTACATCCCTCGTAAGAACTAGGATGTGGGCGGGGAGGAATGCCTGATATCTTATTAGTGCAACATCATAGAGACGGGAATGGGTTGAGCGACATTCCTTGCATGGGGATGAGATGAGGTTAGAGGTTTCCTCCCAAATCCTGACCCCATCTCGTTGAAGCTTATCATGGGAATCTCAGTGAGTAGGTTAAATAGGAAAATTTACAGAGATTTATAGTTGTTTAATATAATTGATAAATATTCTTAATGCCTTTATGATTGTATCTTTAAATTAGATTAATATATTTTTTTTGATTTTATGTTAAATACATTACTTATACAAATGAGCTCTTACATTTAACTTGGATGAATTTATAATAAAAGTTTTAACAATAAACTCACTAAAAATTTGATGTTGATTATAAATGAATAAAATTAACAAAGATGGTAATTCTCTGATGGGGACATATATCTAATAGTACAATCATTGATCACGAGCATTTACATAACGGTGATGGAAAGTGTTATGCTAAATGGGATTGCGTATGAGCCTTCCCAAAGCGAATTCGCCTTGTTAATACCCCTAATAAAACTCATTTGGTAAGCGGAGCAAGACTCCTCCAAATTAGGGATGTTATACGAGCCGAACGAGCCGAGCCTTAGCATGCTCAAGCTCGACTCGTTTATAAACGAGCCGAGCTTTTGACGAGCCGAGCCCGAGCCGAACCCGAATAGCTCGTCTAAAATAATGCTCATATAGTATTATTTTAGCCAAACGAGCCGAGCTTTACCCGAACGAGCCGAGCATTGACATGCTCAAGCTCGGCTCGTTTATAAACGAGCCGAGCCCGAGCCGAGCTTTTGACGAGCCAAACGCGAGCCGAGTCCGAGAAGCTTGTCTCATGTATCAGCCCTACTCCAAATAAGTTTACAATCAAAATTGCAATTTCTTTTAAACCTTTCACTTTGGTTGTTTGACAATGACACTATCCAAACCCTTTTGTGACATAAAGTATTGATCAAGTCCAAGCTCCAGGGTTAGAGATTATTGTTGATTTTTTTAGATCCAGTATTTTAGAGATTGATGTTGAAATATATTAAAAACAACAGAGAAACTTCTAAGATATTCCTCTCTATGCCCGTTTTTAAAATTTTTTATTTATTTTAAATAAAGAGTTTTTCCTCTTGGTGTTTTCAATGTTTGAACTTTTTCTCTTGGTAACCACTAAATTTTAAAATTTCTCTTGGTACCCATATGGTTCTCTTTGTTTACTCTTTATATCCATTCTTAATATATTACATTAAAATTTATTATAAAATAATTAAATTTTAAAAATAAATTTAAAACTCATTATGACCTCATTACATTTTAAACTAATAAATTTATAATAAAATTAATTTGTAAATATTTTTCTAATTAAAAAAAGTAAAGTAAATTAAAGAGAATTTATATTTTTGAACTAAAATAAAAATTATTATTTATTTTCGATTTAAAATAAAATATATAAAATAAAATCAAAAATAAACTTTTAAAAAAAATTTAAGAGTCCAGAAATATAAACATATCGTAATTTTTTTTGAAGTGTTAATTTTCTATAATTTATTTTA
>BSUD01000001.1:154161410-154192159 GCA_033239045.1 Fagopyrum esculentum
TATAAATTTATTAATTTAATTTTAATGAGGTCATAATTTATTTTAAAAATTATTTTTCTGAATTTTATTGTTTTATAACAAATTTTTAATGTAATATTAAGAATGAGTATAAAGAGGAAACAAATAAAACCATTAGGGTATCACGAGAAATTTTAAATTTTAGTGAATATAAAGAGGAAAAGTCCAAATATTGAGGGCACCAAGAGGAAAAATTCTTAAATAAACTATCTTAACTAAATTTTCGGGAAAAAATTCAAAAGGTTTACTCACTTTTTAAAGTAAAAAAAAACTTCTTAATTCAAAAATTATAAATATTTTCTATTCATGAATATGAGTAATATCAAGAAATAACTTAACTTTTAAGGCAACAAAACAAGAATAGGCTTTGTATTAATTTTTGTATTAAATATAAAACAAATTTATCTTGATAAAATAAGAAATTTTATATTAGTTACACTTAACAATCAATTTTTATTATTATTTACAATTAACAACCACATATTCATTATCTTTGAAATAAAAAATCTTGCTTTTTTTACAATAAAAAATATGTAAACCTTTTGATTTCTTTTTACATTCAAAGACTAGTTCATAGTCCATGCCTTGCACGGATATTTGTTAATAAATTATTTGAACTCATGTATGCTAATAATATAAACCAAATAATACTGTCAACTTATATAATTGATTTGATATAAAAAAATATATATGAAAAAATAATATTTGTATTTAATAACATAGATATCAATAAAATTTTATATGACACGATGAACCAACAAGATAAAGTTATTAATCTATCACCGATACTTGATTGTGTTGAACCCTTTAGAACCAAATGAGTACATGAACACATTAAGAAGACACAACAATGAAAAATTATTTTCCGAGATGACGCGATTGAATGTTCACCTGGAATAACAAAAATGAATCCTACTTATAGGAACGTGAGAAATTGATGAATCGGCCACAAATAGGTGATCCATATATAGCGGAAAGTGTAGTGGGGTTACAATAGAGTTCCCCCGTAAGTTTTACATTCGAAAATAGCTTATCCAAAATGTTTATATTTTTGTGATTATCCCACAAGTTTTACTATATTTTTTTAAAAAATTTTAGCTTAATATAAAGCTTCTCCAGCAAGAATGTTTTTTTTTAATCAAATATTTATGTTACAAGGATAACCAAAACATTTATTTTTTAGAATCTAGGTTTAGTAAAAAAAGATTTATTGGATTAATTAGTGATTTAGTAAAAAAAATTCCGAGCAAAATTGTGAGGTCACCACGTCAGCATCAACATCGTCTACTCTAGTAAAGGTATCAAGAGGAATAATAACGAGAAGAATTTTAAATGAAAAGCAAACCCTTTCAGGTAAATAACGCACATATATAAGTTGCAATTAGTTTTGTCAACCCAAACATTCATCAAGCTTATAGAATATAGAGTCGTTCAATCAACTACATATTGAGCTACCCAATAAGCTTTAGCTTTAGAGGGAAAACTCATTGTTTGTTGAAGCTCCAAACGAAAAAAAACACTCTCTTTGAGAGCAGGGTAAAACCCTAGCTGACAACCGACACTTATCAACCAACACTAGCAAAGGAAAACCCTAGCCGACAATCGGTGATTAACAATCAACACCAACAACTGCCACACTGGGCCTATGGTCATCTCTCTCGGCCTGCCAGTTGTAACACTCCGTAAAATTATTATCCTGCATAGTTTGAATGGGGAATTATGATTAACTTATAAGGATGAGTTGTTATCCATGTCAACAAGAATTATTATTTTTCAATGGTCAAGTGAGGACAAAGAACTATAGAGTAAAGTGTACTCTGAGTTACTTTTAAAGGTAACTCAGAGTTACGAGTGTGCTCGCTCTAGTAGGCGCTCACTCGGCTCGGTGGACGGTCCTTCCTCCTAACATGGGCGTCAAAAGTTTAAGTCGGGGAGATTATAACACCCCTACAAATATCATTCCACATAATTTGAATGGGGATTTATATTTAACTTATAAGGATGAGTTGTTACCCATGTCAAAAACAATTCTTCTTTTTCAGTGGTCGAGTGAGAACAAAGAACTCTGGAGCTAATTGTACTCGTGTGAGAGCAGTTTCAGGATGGGTGACCTCCTGGAAGTTTATGTGCGAGCATTGTTGGCATGGAGTCAGTGTCCCTAAAACCTCGGGTCTTACACCAATCAATCCTCTTGGACTACCGGCATTCTTCGCTTGTCCGAACAAAAACGTTTGGGGTTAAGTCCCTCTTCATCTTCCAACCATCTTTCTTGGCCCCCGGGAATCCTCTCTTTGGTCTAATAGTTTTTTGTGCTTGTCGGAATCTTCTTTGACAACAAATCACTAGTTGATGCTTACCACCAAAGCTTTCAATCCAGATCTATATGCATCAAGGATATATATGCATCAAGGATATCCAGATTAAAACCTTAGTTATGAGAAAAGAAAAAGAAGAAAAAATTCAAAGAATGTGAAGAGGGTTTCATTATTCATTTGTCCTCCCCTCTTTGTTTCTAAAGAAAACAAATCCATTAATACCAACTCCTCAAAGTTGGAGGTTGGATTAGTACGGTGGATAACGGCCTCTGATCCGCTTGGTCTTGTCTTGGGCACTTCTTCTGGTTCAATCTTTAACGAGATTTTCCGATTATGTTCCTAATGATACCAAGAACCCATTTTGATTCTCCCAGATCAATATAGGCTGGTAGCTACGATTTTGTCTTGATCTGGAGGAAATAAGAATTCTGGATTAATTTGGACGTGATTATAATTGAGCTTCATTTTAATTAAGCTAACAACCAACTATTGGACTAATTTTGGGCTTGTTATAATTGGGCTTGATTTTTTTAACTAACAACCAACTATTTGAAGTAAGGAATGAGAAAAAAAAAACGCGTTTTTTGCATTGTTTAGCTTTTTATTCTCATTAAACCCCCATTACCCAATATCTTTATTTGGAAAAACCCGCCTCTTTTTCTAGCTAAACCGGATTACCCAAATTTTCCTTAAAAATATCATAATGTGTGAATATAATATGTTACTTCTCAACTATGTCTTCAAAGATTGACACATGTATGTGTCTGATTTTTCGGATTTTGTCATGACGTCTTCCAAGTTTGAAGCAAGTTTTATTGGCGGTTAGAGTTTTTTTTTACTAGAAGAGGTCGTGAATTTGTGATCGACGTCTGAAGGCTCTACTTCGAGTCCAAATCTGAGGTGTCCACAATTGTTCCCCGCGCTTTCTTCAAGTGCACTTCTTTCGACGACAAACTCTTTCTTTCCTCTTTGCGGTGACTAGATCCTTCTCCTTTCCCTTGAAGACCTCTTTGTTTTCGTAATAACCTGATGTATTTTTGTCTTGTTCTCATGACGGTTAGCCCGTCTGCCGATTTATTTTTCGGCCTTTCGATCCATTAGACATTGTGTCGTATAGTTCTTTGAATGACTTTCCTTTATTAAAAAAAAAAGCTTTAGCTTTAGCTTTACCTATAACAAAGTTACATACTCAGCTACACAAATAAGCTTTGGCTACAAAATAAGAAGAAAAAAACCTTCTTAACATAAACTCTTATAAACTAGGACTCCCAATATAAGTGGTTTCCAAACATTTTTTTTTATCATGAAAGTAAGAATCTCGAAATGCTTGGTATATTGAGATGGCAAAAACCTGACACGAGATATATGAACTAGTGCGGTGTCTCAAAGCCGAGAAGTGGGATAGTAAAAACTCTTTTCAAGGGGAAGTCATACCTCTTCCAAATATGTGGATCTCACATCGTCCCCCTCCCCCACCCTAGATGAAGGATATTTGAAGACCTCAAACACACCCACGATCAATAGGGGCATGTGACTACGTTATCTACGGAATATTCATTTAGACCACACTCAAGAAACGTCTTCAAAAGGGAGAGCCATCCCCAACATATTCTGGATGGATAAAAATTAACCAAATCTGAAATCCAATAGCTTGGAAGTATTTTGTTTTCAAAGCATATTTCTTTCTTTCTTATACATATCAGTAATGTTAGGTGATTTCATGGTTGTTCTTGTATAGATGGTTTTTAGCCTAAATTTTTTGTTCACCATTACCCTCGAGATTATAAAATCTGAAAGGATAGTTTGTAGAAGATTATAAATCAAATGCCTATTCTTATATTCATGCAAGGTCCTCTTTTGATATGTTTTGTGGATGAGATGGTTGAAAATCTTTTTTAAGACGAGATCTCTCAAATCTTTACTTTAATATCACCGGTTATGTGCATTAGAAGATTTTCCATGTACATAAAAACAAGATTAAAGTGTTTTTTGTCATCCCCCCTAGAAGCATACATTTCAAAAGATTTTAGAAATAAAAATGTTGATTGTCAACAACATTACTAAACATTTCAAAAGATTTTAGAAATAAAAATGTTGATTGTGAACAGCATTACTAAACTTGTAGAGGTTGTAGTCGAACCAATCTAATTTTTTTCAAGAGTTGTCAATTTTGAAAGTTTCCTTTTTGCTTGTTATTTTGGATATAAAATAGAAGGTTGATTCTTGAAGCTAAAGTTTGATAACATGCAAAATGTCTCGAGTTCTTTATTCACAACATCGTGATCTTGGATTGTTGCAAATACATGGTTCCTTCTGTTTTGATAGCAAGCTGGATTTTTATCCCTGATTTGCAAATCTCGTTTATTTTTATCAATTTTTTTTTTGTATTCACGCTTCATGGTTTGAGGAAGATCTTCTCGGACACCCATCTTTGTTCTCGTAGCTAGATTGAAGGATCTCGTTGTTCACATTAGTCTTCATCAGAACGAGGGGCGTGAAACGGTTCCTCCAAACTAAGAAGGGAAATGGGGTTAGGGTTTATATTCTCGAAGGAATATTTGTTTATAAAAAGAGTTAGATCTCTAAAGATCTTCTTTCAGATTTTCAACATTGGTTGAACTAATGTTTCGAATAGTGGATACAAGCCAGTAAAATTGACACATCGTTTGGGTTTCCCTTACGTGGTGACGAAGTTGCATCAGCAAGGCCGAAAAGCCAATCCCTTATTCTTTCATTCGATTGAGAAGTATATCAATGAAGAATTGTTCGAATGAGAAACATTGTGGTGAGGAACTAAGTTATTCTTGAAGATTTTCTGTTGTTGGGGACATTAGGGAAGCCTCAGACCGAAAGGTTTTGGGGTTGGAAGAGAGTGTTTGGATAAACATTCTACATTCCAACTACAAAATATCTTTTAAGCCATAAATGGTTTTGAATGGCTAAATTTCCACACACAAAAAATAGAGTTCAAGATTACACATGAATGGGATCTATTAGAGTGATCTTGATGTCACAGGGCTGTCGCTTATCTTTTGACCCAAAATAAGAGCAAAAATCGATTAGATTTTGGTTTCCTAAAAACGAATATGTTACTAAAGAATTGTTATAAATTTACTTAGAAAGATGATACTTGGCCCGAAACTGCGCTGCCTTGGCGTCTACTTACAAACCATCAAAATGGCAGCATTGTGAAACAAAACTGAAAGGTACCAAAACATTATCGTAAAAATGGACTTGTGTAACCCATAAAACTTAAAGGGAAGATTCACATGTTATGACGTTAGGTCAACCACTCAACAGCATTACCAAATCCAGAGGATTGAGATTTAATTTTGCGTACTAGAGACCAGTATGTGTAGCCTACTTACCAGCAACGTAAACAATAGGGCAGGTGGACTGTAGAGACTAGATAACTCGAAAATGATAAGTATCTGGTTTCTATATCATCCAACGGAAATATTCAGTCATGGTACCACTGTCGTTTATAAACCGATAATACCGAGCTACCACTATTTACTACTTAAAACAATAGGGAAGGTGGACTGTAGAGACTAGATAACTCGAAAATGACAAGTATCTGGTTTCTATATCATCCAACGAAAATATTCAGTCATGGTACCACTGTCGTTTATAAACCGATAATTCCGAGCTACCACTACTTACTACTTAAAACGACCGCCTTCTTGAAAACCAATCCTAAACAGTAATCAAACGGGAAAGTGCAACAATGACCTTTAACATCCCACGGCAGACGACAAGTTCAAAATATTCACCTTTGTCACAAAACCAATGGTTCCAACAAGATAGAGAAAGACAGATTTGTACTTTTAGACAGTTAACAAATTCACTGTGACCTGCTTTCTTAGTCAGAACCATCCTGAAATCGGCATCGCACATCATGGGAAAGGACCTCCATGAATTCCTGCAAAAGAAGAATATACAAAAGTTGGTCACAACATAACAAGCTCGATTGCCTCAAGGGAGAGCTAGTTATGAATACATGAAAACACATCAAAACTTATTTGCTTACATTGGCAAGGTCCTCATTGGCACACAATTCCTCCAAAAGTTCTTCTGAACCAGCTTCGTTATCAGGAAGACATGCTGCAAGCATAGCACGTAATATGTCTTGTGGTGGACTCTCAGTGTTGATTCTTTCAACTATTTCTTGAATGTCGACCTAGAAATTGCAAAATAATGCATCAATTTCAAACTAAAACCAGCAGAACCTAAATTTGCGTATGGGGGATGTACCAGCTGCTTTCAAAACAAATCAGATGTTATACGCTTCGATTCTTAGTGTCATTCCAAACTTTTAGACAACAAAGAATATGCATGCTTTTGTATGCAGCAGAGATATAAATCTACAAGTACAAGGACCAGTTATCAAAGTTTGTCACACTAACCTCAGAACTCTCTGCTATTGAAGTAGGTTCTGGCTGTGGATCACGCTCCACAGTGACAAATGGATCAGTCTGGGCAGAGTTCCCAGAAAGAGCACGAGAAACAATGGGCATCATCTGTTGAAACATACTTGAAAAATCCATGGCCCCGCCACCCTGGCCTCTTCCACTTCCAGCACCAGTAAGGACGTTAGAGAAGTCTTCTCTACTCACTTGCTGTGCAAGCTGGTTGATTGAATTTCTTGCATCTGGACTCTGTGTTAATTGCTGAAACATGCCCCTCAGATCATCAGCTGAACCAACCCCAGTTTGACCAGCAATTCCAGACAAGAGACCATTAAATGCAGGATTGCCAAGAACTTGCGACATTAAACCCATCATATCAGGCTGCTGGTCTCTCGAATTTTGGGCTTGGATACTCGGTGCAGGGGCTTGTGGCATTTGTCTTGCTGCAGCTTCATTTAAAGGGTTCCTTCCAATAGAAGATGCAAGAGACTGCAAAACCTGCTGCCCGGCTGCTACTGTACTTGGACTCTGATCTGAAATAGCACCAGAAGTTCTGCTTTCACCACTCTCCAGTTGGACATTGGATGATTGTGTCCGTCTCTAACATAATGATAACACCATTTCAATAGTAAGATAACATCTCAACAGGTAAACATATTAAAAGACCCAGGAACAAAACATAGACGCAACTTTATCTGCAAAACAGACCACCACGTGCCTTTGAACTGATACAGTGGTATGGAACAAAAGGACTAGCTTAAGGAGTTAAGGGATAGCCTTCAAAAGTCTAGATGATATTTCATTTGGTGCTTTAAATAAGCAACGGAGAAGTTGGATGTAAGTACAACGGAATCAATAAAGTACCCTCACGTGATAAGCACAGAAAATTGCACAAGAGCAGCTGGGCAGGAAGAATGCATCTTTTAATCCTTAACCTAGTGTCGGATCAAGGATCAACCAAATGACAAAGTACATCTACAGTAGATTACAAGTGAGAAGTATACAATAGAAAACATAGGCCACAATCCCAAGACACAATAAGAGCAACACATCTAGGTATCCTACTAAACATTCTAGTGCGCGTGAAACAAGAAGCTCAAAGTGATGAAATAATCAGAACCTAAAACTATATTTCTTTAGGGAACCTAGAAAAGGTCCAGACACTTGAAACATTCATGTTTTAACATACATGTTCAATCCTATCTTTTATTGTGTCCAGGATGTTGAGTAAGCGAAAGATAGGGTTCTGTGATAACAAATATGCTTCTAGAGGCATCAGAAAAAATATAAAAGAATTACTAAAAGACATTTTTAGATATAAATAATTGAAGTATGCCAATATTGTTTTTATTCCATCAATTCTAAACCCCAAACACTTAAATAGGAATTAACGCATAAACAACAAGCACCACCAGCTGACCTTAGGTTGCAAGCCAAGCATCCCCAATCCAAGAGGAACACTTTTTGCAGCATTAGTCACATCAGTGATCTCGGAGGATTCTTTTGCCTTTAGTTCATTGTTTGAAGAACTTGAAGAAGCTTGGAATATTTTAGAAGAATTAGCACCTTCCAGCTGGCTCTCAGACTGAACCTGATGCCAGAAAAAGGTTGTCATTCAATTTTTAGTAACAAAAACTAAAATCAATGCAGTAGATTTCCATCACAAGTAAAATAAAGTTAATAAACCTTCAATGCCTCTGATCTTAGTATATTTGCTTCATCTGTCAATTGAAGGCCCCTTGGATCACTACCTCTATCTAATTCAATTGAAGAGATCTGCATGGCACCTTCATGCAGCCCTGCAGATAAACCATATTATAAACACTTGTGACAAGTTCAAGTTACAAAATCATCAAAGAAGCACACAGCCTAAATACCAGAAGATTGTTGGGTTCCTAAGTTTAAACTTTCAACTTGTCTTCTAATTTCCGCATTTATTTCAGCCACATCTGATGCCCAAGGAGCCTGAGAAGTAGAAATACCTGTGACAGCTGGTCCCGTAGTGGGATCAGATGATAGACCAACAGTAGGACGAGGCATGCCTGTAGAAAACCACAGCACCAACATTTGTGATAAGTTCAAATCAACATGCTACAAAGAAGCACCACCTACATACCAGATGATTGCGAGGATCCTGTGCTTAAACTATCAACACAATTTCTAATTTCGGCATTAAGCTCAGCCACCATTGATGCCAGAGAACTGGAATCTGGAGGCTGAGAACTAGAAACACCTGGGACAGCTGGCCCCACAGCGGTAGCTGATGAAACACCAGCAAGCGAACGGGGAACGGCTGTAGCTATGACATTTCTCAATATTTGTGCAGAACCCATATCACCAGGAACAGTTGACCCGGTGTGCTCACCTTGTGTGCCTTCTGCACTACCAGCCCTCGGACCAGCAGCAGAGACCAAGGGAGAAAATGCAGTGCCTGCAAGAAGCAAAATGCTGTTACTCTGAACAAAAGGAATAAAAGCAAAACTGAACAAAGTCTTCTTATCTTTCTCAAGATAAATAACAGACCGGCATGTATATGAATGTTTATATTCCTGGGTGCACTTCCAATTACACCAATATGCCCCAGGGTTGCAGTAGGTGGTGGAGCATTTACACCGTTACCGGAATTAAATAAAGGGCTTGTTTGCAATGGAAAGGGCTGCAGAAGAGCAAGAAGAACAATGCTAAGAAAGTATCTCTCAGGCACATAAGTCAAAAGTACAAAATAAATGGACTAGATGACGTCTGACATGTGAGATATATGATGGGTATATAATTCTATAAAAAATCAAAAAAGCACCATGACCATGCAGTCCATGCCAACATATTACTAGCTGAATAACTTCTGCCATCATGAACACCTTGTGCTGTGCCAGTTGCTTCTGGTCTACGTGTCAACCTAGGATCTACAGTGTAGCAGTTTGTGAGGGAGGTGAGGGAAGTTGTATCATTCAAAGTGCTATGGCCTAGTGCTTGAGATGGGTGTACATAAAGGGAGGTGAGGGAAGTGGTATCATCAAAGTGTTGTATTCTAGTGCTTGAGATGGGTATACATAAAGGGGTTAGACGTTCAACTAGATATGGTCAGACAGTTGTAATTGAAGGCTATAGCCCAAGTGTATCAGCCAAAGAGAGTGTTATTCTCTGCTAGTTTCTTAGTAATTTCTCCATCAGATACCTATTACACAGCTCAAATTCCTAATGATGCAAAACAGCAATAGTCACCTCTCTAATGTTACAATTTGGTATATTATCATATTCATAAAAAAAACTTCAGTTCTCGAGGAATATAATCAATTAAACTCCATATAATTCCACCTATACGACAACAAACTCACTCGACTACCTGTATTAGTTTTCTTTTTTTTATGATTTTTGTCCCTTCATAATATGTCTACTGCTATACATGAGCACATAGCTTCTTGGACATTAAAACGAATGGTACTAAAGCAAGCCCTTACGCCACCTATATTAGGGTAGATATCTGACCTCCAACACAGTTGTCTATTACTCAATATAGTTGTTCCCGAACTTTCCAGAACTCTTAGCACCTCAATAATCATAAAACACCAGATTCAGATTCCAAAATTAAGACAAATCACAAACCTGCACCATCAGAGGATTAGGTCCCTGTGGAGATATATAGATAGCCGGACCAGAATTTATCGCTGACTCTACCTGCAGAAGGGGGAAAACATCTTAGAATACCAAAACACAGGCATAATAGATTGACTCGCTTAAACATAAGCTACATAACATAGATGGAGAAAAAAAATTACAGGAGATTGCCCCATGCGCAAGGTCAACAACGTCCGGCCAAGCTCTAGGAAAAGAGCACCTAAATGTTGGATAGCAAGGCCAGCTGGAAGCAACTCGGACTGGACCTGACTCCTGACTGAAGGATCAGTTGAACTTATATTTTGTTCCAAACGTCCTGCAATGTGCTACAAAATTGCATAGAAATTTAAATTTATATCAGATCAAAAAAATAGGAAAGAAAGAATGTGTAGCTAGTAAAAGGTAAACACTTTTGTCATTTGCTTTTTGATGGGCAAGTAGAGGATAGTTTAGAAAGTGCTCATATTTATTATCTTTCATGAGAGAAGTTTATCATAGTTTCCTCTACAAAATCCTTCTTTTGCCTTGGCCTAATTAATAAAGATAAATCAAGAAGTGGCCCAAGTGATCACGGTGGATTGTCAAGAAGAAACACAAGCCACAAAATTCAATGATTTGAACATGAAACATACAGAAATAGATGCAATAGCTCCTCCTTCAAGAAGTTGTTCAGCACGGCGCAGTACAATGCTCAATGCTTCAGGAGTCGGCACCCCTGCTGCATTGGATGGCAACTCCGTCGTTGACCGATCAGGGATGTCACGTGACGATTGATCATGGGGATTTCCTGCGAACAATTTAATAATTTTATTGGGTAAACAATGACAAGGGCTCTTAAACAGCAGTTTCCAAGCTTACCAATCTGCAACAGTACTCCTTCCAATTGATTCATGAACTCACAGAGTGTGTTCAGCGAATCTGGAATTGGCTGTATACAAAAGAAACAGATGAACAATAAATCTTCAACAAAACAGGAAACTTATTGAATCTGTAATGTGAAAAAAATGACAACGTAAGAAACCATTACTGTATTAAATGAAGGAAGAGGTACAGATGCTCCTGCCAAGGGAATTTGAAACGGTTGACTTGGAAACAATTGTCCTGGCTGTGTTGAATTTCCTGCTTGAGTTTGACCCCCAGTATTACCATGCTCAGAAGCAGCTCCATTTCCATGAGAAGCCTGGCCGGACACAATAGGCTGCAAGGAATTGTTGAGATTAAGGATACATAAAGATATGTAACAAATAGCCTAGACAAGTCATGATAAATACCATTTCGAGACTTAATGGATAAGAAAAAAATGCAACATATATCTGAATCTATATCAACTTGATCAGGTACCCTACGCATTCAAAAAAATTCATTTCCCAAAGTAAAACTAACCAACTGCTAGACCATCAGGAATAGATGAAGTGACAGATATTAGTTATCAAGAAAGTTTATGCTCTTTGTATGCAAAAAGTAAACAATGAAACACTTCACCGAGATTGCTCCATGATTGGTAAGTTGGTAACCAAGGAGAAAAACTAGCCATAAACTTGCAGTTATAGCCGGAAGAAATAGCCGTTGATCCAGCATCCTTGTTGCTTCAAGCACATCCCACAACCATGCAGCAACCACTTAATTGCAACGATCGGAAAATATAGACTATGGACAATCAAGTTGTTACTCCCACAAAACAAGCCATTTGGATGGTGTTCCGTTGAAGGAGCTTGATATTCAGGAACCGGAATAGGATTTTTAAATTTTGAAAGTAGATCATTCAATCTTCCTTGTGTTGTTTGTCTACACCCTAGTTTTCATACACGTTTGGTAACTCCATATACCCAGAACTTCAACTCAAGAGGAAAATAGGTGGACGGCAGCTTTTGTTGTAGGATTGATGATGTCCAAAGGAAAATTCAGAAATAGAGATGAAAAGGGGTACACAGCAACTTAAGGATGTGTATAATGGACTGCTGAACCAAAAAGGAAAGTGGTGACACAGGCATCATGCGATCATAGTGTTTAAGAAAGAGCTTCAAATCCCTAATTTGATACCCAAGTTTAATCAATCAACTGTCATCAATTGCCAAGTTTTAGCCTAACCCTCCCAAACTCGTTTCCTTCTTCCAAACTCATGCATGAACATCATAAATGGATACATAGATGGAAAGAAAATCCTGGAGAAGTAATTGAATAAAAATAGCAGGAGTAATAGCATAATATTAACAGCACCGAACAACATTGTATAACTTCTAGAAGGGGTAGGAGGCAGATATAGATAGACAGAGGCAACTTACTGTGGCAAAGTTCTGTCCTGAGTTCGGTGCAGTTTGATTGCCGATACCTAGAGAATTTAGAACTGCCCCGATCACCTGCAGACGCATTCGATTATCAATAAATTTAGCCCTAAAAAAAAAAGAAGACTCGGACTTGAATTTTCAGTATTCGGTTAAATAGCTGCAGATACGCACCCGGGTGACGTCAGGAACAGCTCCTTCACCTTGTTCCCCAACATTAAAAGTCCCAAGGACAACACTATGGGAAATTCGCCCTAAGCGGTTACGACCGGCACCATCATTACCGTCATTTCCTATTTATGTCAGAAAAAAAAGATCAAATACAAGCCCTGAGGAATAAATCTGGCCTGGTCCAACAAAATTCAATACCTTGGGCACCATTGTTTGCATTTGTCTCTCCAGAACTAGGGCCAGAGGACGGTTGGGATTGAGCTGGTTGCCTTTCGACCAAGTGCAAGGTATGTCCATTCTCAACATCTAAAAATGGTCAAGTAAATACAACTCCGAAGAGATATATGATATAAGCTCCTTACAACAGTAACATCAGAAAAATTAAATACATCCACAATGTGAAAATTGATCCAAAATATCAATCAGTATTTATAGACATGTAGAGATTAGGCGAAAGAGTGAGTTCCAATAGCAGTAGGATACGATACTCGGATAGAAGATGTTCATCCTTTAAGACCTTCCCCCTGAAAATCAGCCTCTGTTGAGGCACTGGCAAGCCAATTTTCTCGGCAACTTTCTCCTTGAATGATGAAACTGATGTCTGAAAAGTGTCAAATCTGAGTACACATACTGAAGAGAGATACATGATCGCTAAATAAGTAAGCAGGAATAAGGGGAATGTAATACCACAAACAATCAAATAAATATACTTCAAGCTTCATTCAGGGAATATAGAAAACAACCTGTTACACTAGGTTCAAAATGAATGTTCGAGGCTATAAGACGGAAGAGCATGGACATGGAGACAGCAATTTGTTTGTCTACTGCAGAATGCGGTATATCTGAGAATTGTGCGGAGAGCGAAGGGACCTCATTTAATTCACATTCCTCCATTCTTGCTTAAATTCTACCCAATTAGGCACTTAATTAATACAGAAATTTTGACAGGATTGGTTGGCAAATCCCAATTAGTAATTAGAAATGAAAAGTAGAAAATAATGCAGGAACCCCAGAGTTCTATGCCAATTTGATTCCTCCATCTATATGCACATCTTACCTTCCCCATGGGCCATAGTTATGAGTATATGGGAATTTATTTTAAAAACCCCTGGACTTGACTCATAATTTTAGCTCCATGAGGTAACATATAACTGGATGATGTAATATATCCATCAGCATCCCATTTCAACAAAGTTCCCCCTTTCTAGATTCAATATGAAGAGTTTCAACAACATGTAGTATGGCCATGCAAATACTTGCATAAAATACTCAATCCTTGGCATTAAAGAGATATATTGTCTTTCCACCAATCCTATATTCATACATCATATGAGCTATTCAATCGTTCAACCAAAGAGCAAAACCCTATCCTACACAGCAACGTCAAGAGCTCCGATGCACATATAATTTAAGATGATGCCAAAGCCAGAAATAAATTTCCTTTCCAATACCATTTGATAAAGCACTAAATTTTTCTCCCTCAATATCAAAGCCAGAAGTATTATAGCTTGTTAGTTTTAGACCTAGATCATCAACAAGTGTCCTCTTAAGATAGCTATAAGCCACATTTTAAACAAATAAATTCAAGAACACAGTTCACAACGTTTTTAATATTTGATGAGATTCCGTGAAGAAGAAAACCATAAGAATGCATGAAACAAAGAGACGGATCAAACAACATTATACATTTTTGTCCACATGAAAGCTGTAGATTTGCGAATCCAATGTCTTGATGTTGAGCTCAATAACGGAATCGGAACCTTCACCGGGAGATTCACTGCTACTAGCAACATCCATGACTACCTGAAATGCCGCATACACCAAATCAAATACAAAAAAACCGTGAAGTCAAAACAAAACGCTACTAGGATAATCAAATCGCTACCTAGGGTTTGCTACAAGGAGGCAACAAAATCTGGATTCGAGAGTAGATCAACAAACAAAAAGGCAAGCGAATGATCGGCGATGAGAGAAACGGAGATTTGAGAGTGGAGAACGGCAAGGCGGCGTTAGGATGGAGTGATTGCGATTATGGAGAGCGCAGTCCCTGTGTCGCCCTAAATCGGGGGTTTATATGTTGAGCGGAGAGCGAGATGAAATGAATGAAACGAGTAGAGCAGGTAGAAGGGCTCGCTCTCTATCTCGTATCGTCTGTCGCCTATTCACGGTTCTTTCCCCTTTCGCACGTCGTTCCTAGATAGGAAACGTACGTTTACCGTGTTTAGAGGTTCCAGAAGGATCCATCTATACTCTCTTAACGATGACCATCCACCGTCACTGACTCACTGTACAAGCTCTCATTTACCATTCGTTTTGAAAAATGACTTCACCAAATATTTTTACCTCCAAATGAGAATTAAAATTGACGCATAATTTTCCTTACAGGATACAAAAGTGGAAGTAATTTGACTCTGAACACAATTGGGATTCATAAAGTTCAATAAATTGCTAATCATTTCTTTCTTCGTTTGAAATGAAACCAAAGCTAAACGTGAGAGTTGAGTTGAGGTGGTTAGCTACGGATTAAGAGTTTGTTTTAACCACGGTACTTTCTATAAATTGCATCGTGTACACTCATTCTTATGGTTGTAATCTCCGTCCCCTGCAACGGTCCTCCTAGGTTGGTGCACCACCTTCACCTATAAGATTGTGTTGTCATGTTATGTTGTGTTATATAATGCACACCAGTGGCGGCCTTAGGGGAGGGCAGGGTGGAGTAGCTGTCCCACCCTCCATCGCGGTTGGTGTTGTGTCGAGCCCGCCATCCTCATAGCCTCGCCGTCTTCTCGAGCAAGACAGAGCCAGAAACATCGCGGTTGAGCCATATTTGTGTCAAAGCCGCAATCGAGTCGTTTGTTTGGGACTGAAAGCGGAATAGGGACGCCGAATCGTCGCCTCGCCGCCACCTTCTTGTTCCCTCGCCTAGACCGCCGGAGAAGAACGTCATCCTCGCTGCCGGACACGCCACCAGATCTGCGTCGTGGCCGCCTCGTTTGCACCAGAGAAGCTGCCCACCGCCGCCGTCACTCCACTTCCGAAAACCTAGATCGGGAAGAAGGATTATTTGGGTATTACAAATCAATACCCATACTTCCCATTTGCATTTATGACTCATATTTGTGGAATTTGCCAAATTGCCCCTAATTGGATAATTACAAGAAACAACCCAAAGTTTGTATTTTCGGGAATGACCGAAAGTTTGTATTTTCGAGATTTGGTGTTGCAGCTGGCATTCCTAGTATGAAAAAACTAACCTCTGCATAATTGGGAGCTATTGTCAAAGCATCTTCAGCATCTGCAAGGGTGCCAATGAAGTTACACACTCTTAATCATGCAGTTGACCTGTATTCAACAAGAAACAGCAATGCTTGTTATTCATTCAAGTTAACTATAACTAAATATCAATGAAGAACTATCTTGAGGCTACGGCGGAAGGATGGTTAAGATCGCCACATATGAAAGGGGATAACGTTTACCTGCCATCAAGTTTTTATCGCTATTTTGTTTTCATATATATTTTTATCGATAATTTATTTCCTTCTACAAAATCTTGCACCCGCCACTGATGCACACCTCAACAATTTTGTAATTTTATTGTTAATACATGACGTGTTATTTTTTATCTCACAATATTGTAACAGAATATTACTACATCCCAACTCCTAGGATATAAAAGGGAATCTACTCAAATTGATCGTATATTTCGAAAATCATGATCAATGAAACATGGTTCTCTCTTTCACTATTCTTCTTTCTTGATTTATTATGTTCAAGTACAAAACTAAAACAACTATGCACATTGTTGATGGTATCGAAGCATAAATTATCGAAATGATGGAGATTGAGTCATCATATCCATACGAAAGTTTTGAGAGGAGAAATTCATCGAATTCAAGAAATGTAAAGAGTTCAAAGGGATACGAGAATGCCACAATATATCCAAATGATCCAATATATCTACATCATTTGGATCATCTGAATTATATCTTGGCAACACAACTATTGAACGACAACAACTATCAAAGATGGAGATGTTCAATCGATGTCTCTCTCAATACCAAGAATAAATATGGATTTATTACTGGAGCATGCATGAAGCAAAAAGACGTTACTCTACTACAACACAACTCATGAGATATGGACAGATCATAAACTCAGGTTTGAGAAACCAAATATTACATAAACCAACCGAATTCAAAAAGCTTTGTTTAATGTTTTCAAGGAAATATTTTTGTTTCTCAGTATTTCACAAAGTACATAAAGCTATATGAAGAGTACGTTGCTTTAATTGAATTACCAAGTGCAAGAATTGTGGAAATATGAGTTTTCCACAACTTTTTTTAATAAATTTACAAATCATCAAGTTATTGGTATGATTAAATGATACATGTAAAGATGTAAGAGAAAACACATAGATGACCAAATCAACTCTCAAAATATCTTAAGTTTATCATCTCATACTCCAAGTGTAATAACCGAGAATTTTAAGTTCCGGTAAAGTGAAAGTAACCAAAGTCCGAGGAGACAAATGTATATAAATAAATAAGTAACATAAAACGAGTTTAGTTCTATCATTTTATGTGTCTTAAATGCACCTAAGATGATAAAATAATTGATCGGAAATAATTTACGTATTTCTTAAAATAAAAATAATAATTTACCTAGTACGGAATAATTTCGTAAAAATTTTCCGCAAATGCCCTACCGAATTATATGAGAAACGGGTTCGAGTCAGCTCGTTTTAACGAAGCCCAAGTGGGCCCAAATCGTCTTGAAGACTGCGGCCCAACCAGCCCATTTTCTTAACCTCTAATTAAATGTAATTACTAACCCTAAACTAAACCTAATCTAACTCTCCCTCACCTGCCGCTGTTTTTTTTTTTTCGTCCCTCTTCGTACCAGCGATCGACTGCCGCCGCAAGAGACGCACCGGACTGATACTGCCGAACCAGTGCACCGCCGTTGTCGACCGCCACCGCCAGTCGCCGGAACCCTGGTAAGCCTCGTCGCCACCTTCCCCTCGCTAACCTTCTTCCCGGTTTCAGCAACTCTAACTGTCGTCTACGCAGAGCCGGTTTACGACCTCTAACGGACGACGCTGTTAGCCGTCCTGTCCTCCGGCCGGACTGCTGCCGCCTTGAGTCCAGGCGGGACCGTCGCACGTCGAGCCTCCCGGACAGTAGTGAAGGTAAGACTTCTTCTTCTTGCTCGGGTTACCTCCTGCTCTATCCCTACCGCCTAACCGGGAACCCACATCGAACCAGGCTGCAGAAGGGGAGTCTTCTACGGAGTTGCAGACTCATACACAACAGCACCGGCCTTGGCTGCTCAACCTTCCTTACGGAAACGAAGGACCTCGCGGTTGCCGGCAATACCGTACCTCGGTCTACTCCGCAGCTACCATCATCGCAAGTGTCCTCGTAACATCCGCCTCTTTCTTCGCTGCAAACAGGTAATATCAGCCATAGTTTCGTTGTTGTGAGAGTTGAAGTAGAACCTTTGTTTGTGTGGAAGCAGAAGCTTGTGAGAGTATGAGAAATGGGTGGAAATTACGTACTGTTAGTAAACTCTCAGCTAGGGAGGATAAGTTAGATTTAGACTATCCTTTGCAACATGTTGATGTACACATTAATAGATGCAGTTGGTTTTGTTTTTTTTTAAGAAAAGAAAAGTATATAAACTTAGTTGTATATCTTCAGTGTACTCTTATATGTAATCATAAGTGAGAGTTGAGAGAGATACATATAATTATATTTTGAATAAGTAGTGGACGTGTATATATTTATATACACATGGAAACATGAGTTAGAATGGATATAAGTTTCACATAAAAGTAATAGTAGTAGGCTTATGTAAGTATATATATAGACACATACCCTAAATAAACTATCCGTGAGGATCAAACGTTGGAAACAAGTCTAAAAGGGATTTAGTAGGACTCAAGAGTGAACTTTGAGAACTTTCGGTACCAGGGGTAAAATGGTCTTTTACCATAAGATAGTTGTTTTTCCGTAATTCCTTCGCAAGAGGTTGGACAGCGAGATGTGATTTTGATACATATGCCTTCATTGACAGGCACTTGAGTTACCACGAGTACGGACTATCTGAGGAGTGTTAGAGTGTTTTGACTCAGGTAAGTCCTTGCGACTTACTTAGCCGGTTTCTGAGTGTTAGTTGAGTGATAGTAGTGGTGTGTGCTATTGCTTGATTTAATAATAATAACTTGCTAGGACGACTATTATTATTTTTACGTAAGGCCCAAGTGTATGTATAACGGGCCGTGACATCACTGCCCAGCTCTGACAGGAGACTGGGAGGTTCTCTATACCCAGACCATACAGGTACAAGGTGAGATGCATCGGATCCATTCCTGATGGTTACACGGGGGCGGAGGCGAGGTTTGGGAATCCCTCGTGTCACAAAATAAGTATCATTAGAGTGAATGAGTAAATTAAAGCAAGATAATAAAACGGACTTGTTTGAAAGCATGCTGAGTGTTTATGTTTATCTGAGTGTGTTTGTGCTGCTATTATTCCGCTAATATTTAGATAACTAGCTAACGGTTCTTCTTGTTGTTGTTTTAGATTTACCGCAGGTTAGATCAGCAGCTGAGTGATCCGGAAGTAGTGGTCAGCCGGGTCTCCGTACTCCTTAGAGTGGGGTTGGGGTTGTTTGTCTTTCCTTTCTTTTGGTTAAGACAATTGTTCTTTTCTTTTGTTTAAGTACCGTAGGCTGCTAGATAGTGTTGCATTCATTACTATAAAAACATGAGTTTATGAATTTCAGTTTCTTTATTTGTGTCTTGTTGCAAGATCCTAGTATTGTTGTTGTCAAACTGAGGTCGGGACCCATTGTGAGGTCCTAACCAGTAATACTCCGAGTTCTGAGAATTCGGGGTGTTACAACATGGTATCAGAGCTCTAGGTTGGCAACAATGGCGCTTGAAATCTTCTGAAAGACCGAATAAGTTTTAAGCAGAACCCGAAAAGGGATCTGAGTGTTAAAAAGAAAATTTTTGGTTTTAAATGCATGCATAGTCTGGTTGGGAATAGAAAAGTACGGCTGACCACCACTACTACCGCGGATCTCAGTGTGCTTAGTTGGACTTTAGGTTACTGTAGTTGGACCTTTGGACTTTCAGCTAGTAGTAATTATAGTTTTTATTCTTGTACAGATGGCACGTACTAGAGCTACGCTAGCTACTGGTCGAGGCAGAGGTCGTCCACCTCTCCCTCCAGCTGGACCAGGTAGGGGAGATAGGGCCCCTACAGTTAGAGGACGCGGCCGTGGAGGTAGACCCCCACTAGCCCGAGGTCGAGGTCGAGCTCCACGAGAGGATCCCCCAGCAGTGATCATGCCAGAGGTTGGAGTGGAGGAAGTAGCTGAGAGTGTGGGTCCTGAGGTTAGGAATGAGACCGTTGCTAGGTCTGGAGCACAGAGGGCACGTTCGACAGAGTCTGGGCGTGTTTCCATTGGAGCGACTGAGTACAGAGAGTACCGAGCCTACGTTGAGCGTAGGGAGGAGGCTGCTAGGACAGAGAGACTTACCCAGGTACCACCAGTACCGGCTAGATCTGTCCAGGTGACACAGGAAGCGCCTCAGGTGCCAACTGTACCTGAGAGGAGAGTTGTGGCTGGTAGAGCGCCTACTGGGACCAGAGCACCCAGGCCAGATGAGTGGTTGAAGGCTTTCAACTCTCAGAAGGTTCCCTCATATAATGGAGAGATAGGATTGGAGGTGGAGCACTGGATTGGGCAGGTAGAGACTGCTTTAGAGGCGATACGCTGCCCAGAGGATCGACAGGTAGACTTGGTGCAGACTTGCTTCACTGGAGATGCTCATTCCTGGTGGCGGACCATGCGTAGTCGAGTCACCACTTGGGAGCAGATGAGGAGCATTGTTAGAGACAGATACTGCCCTGTTTCGTTGAGGAGAGAGAGATTCCAGGACTTCATTGAGGCTGGATTTGAGGACGTTCCGATCGCTGCTGCCATCAAGAAGTTCCAGAAGGAACTGACACTGCTTGGACCAGCTGCACCTCCTGAGGAGCAGCATGTCTATCTCTTTTCCCGGAGATTGAGAGAGAGCACTCGGTCTTATCTGGCAGGATTTCGCTGTGAGACTCTGTCAGACTATCAGGATAGAGCATCTGCGTATGAGAGAGACAGACCAGGGTCTAGGAGAGCTGCTCAGTCTGACAGGCCGGATAAGCGGCAGAGGACAGGTTATGCCAGTGGTGGTTCAGGAGTAGCTGCTTTTGGACGGGGACAGACTCAGGGGCGATAGAGCCATACAGCTACTGGTCAGACTTCAGCTGGTAGCTTGCAGTGCCACAACTGCAATAGTTATGGACATATCCGATCGAACTGCACGAAGCCAACAGTGACTTGCTTTCAGTGTGGCAAGGTTGGACATAGAGCTGCATTCTGCCGTCAGGGCAAGGCCCCATCTCAGCAGGGTTCTTCTCCTGCAGGCTTATCAGAGAGTGTACAGAGACCGCCACCGTACCGGACTCCGAGTCAGCAGCAGCAGTACAGAGCTCCTAGTCAGCAGCAGTCTTACAGAGCTCCAGGACACACACCACCACAGAGGTATATGCAGGGATCAGGTCGGGGTAGAGGACGTGGTAGTGTGGTTGATACTAGAGGAGCTCAGGCACGAGTGTTTGAGTTGAGAGATGCTGATCAGCCAGATGCACCTACTGCCACAGGTACGATCCAGATTCATGACTTACCTGTACGAGTTTTATTTGATACGGGTGCTACACACTCCTTCATATCTGATGCATGCGTAGATAGGTTGTCCTTAGCTACTGTAGAGGGGATACCTTTTACGATAGGCTTACCTGATGGGAGTAAGGTAAGAGGGACTAGAGAGATCTTTGGATGTCCTGTTCGCATGGGAGATCGAGACTGGCTAGTTAATTTTCTAGTCATGCCCTTAGCTCATGAAGATGTCATTTTAGGGATAGACTGGATGAGGAAACACGGAGCAGTCTTAGACATTGGTAGGAGGACAGTGACCGTTGCCACGGAGGAGGGTCATAGGGTAATATTCCGAGGTTGGGACCTCGGAAAGTCAGGTACAGTTATCAGTGCAGTGAGAGCAGCGAGACTGATAGCCCAGGGTTGCGAAGCCTTCTGGTGTTATGCCATGAAGGAAAGCAAGAGCCTGACTATAGAGGAGATACCTGTTGCATGCGAGTTTGCAGAGGTATTCAGTGATGACCTGCCAGGGCTACCCCCACAAAGGAGCGTTGATTTCAGCATTGACTTGGAGCCGGGCACGAGACCTATCTCGAAGGCCCCGTACCGTATGGCACCTATAGAGCTGCTTGAGCTGAAGAAGCAGTTAGAGGAGCTGGCAGAGAAGGGTTTTATACGCCCCAGTGTGTCTCCTTGGGGTGCGCCGGTGTTGTTTGTGAAGAAGAAGGACGGATCGATGAGGCTGTGCATAGACTACAGAGAGCTGAACAAAGTAACCATCAAGAACAAGTATCCACTGCCACGCATAGATGATCTGTTGGACCAGTTGCATGGAGCGTCCGTGTTCTCGAGGATAGACTTGAGGTCAGGTTACCACCAGTTGAGGGTGAGAGATCAGGACATACCTAAGACGGCATTCCGGACTAGGTATGGGCATTATGAGTTCGTAGTGATGCCATTCGGGCTCACTAATGCACCAGCGGTGTTCATGGAGTTGATGAATGGGATATTCATCGACTTCTTAGACCAGTTTGTAGTGGTCTTCATTGACGACATCCTAGTCTACTCTAGGAGTCGGGAGGAGCATGCCGGACACTTGAGGACAGTACTGCAGATCCTACAGGATAGCCAGCTGTATGCTAAGCTATCCAAGTGTGAGTTTTGGATGTCGGAGGTGGCTTTCTTGGGACACGTGGTGACTGCTGAGGGCATTAAGGTCGATCCGGCGAAGATTGAGTCAGTATCTTCTTGGCAACCTCCTAAGAATGTTAAGGAGGTTCACAGCTTTTTGGGTCTAGCAGGTTACTACCGCCGGTTTGTGGAAGGGTTCTCTTTGATTGCCCGACCACTCACTTGTCTTCTGAGGAAGACCACTCGGTTTGTCTGGTCTGAGCCGTGTCAGCAGAGTTTTGAGGAGCTAAAGAGGAGATTGACGTCCGCTCCGATTTTAGCACAACCTGAGGGTATTGATGACTTTGTGGTATACAGTGATGCATCCAAGCTGGGCTTAGGGTGTGTCTTGATGCAGAGGGGTAAGGTCATAGCCTATGCGTCTCGACAGCTGAAGACGTATGAGGAGAACTACCCCACACATGATCTAGAGTTGGCTGCAGTAGTCCATGCTCTTAAGATCTGGCGTCACTATCTCTATGGGGCGACATGTCAGATCTTTACAGACCACAAGAGTCTGAAGTACATATTCACTCAGAGAGAGTTGAATAACCGCCAGAGGCGGTGGTTAGAGTTGATCAAGGACTTCGACCTTGAGATCCTTTACCACCCCGGAAAGGCGAATGTGGTAGCTGATGCTTTGAGCCGTAAGACGCCTAGAGAGAGGGCCATAGCCCGGTTGACAGTACAGCCACAGTTGTAGAGGGACTTGGCTTGGTTGGAGATAGAGATTCAGTTTCCCGATACCGATGGTCAGTTGTCTACCATGGAGTTACTTCCTGATCTGTTGGATGAGATCCGACAGAAGCAGGAGACTTGCCCTACTTTGACCAGGATCCGAGACAGGATGTCTCGAGATGAGGCCCCACAGTTTACTATTGGTGCAGATGGAGTGATGAGACGTCAGGATCGCGTTTGTGTACCGTCAGACAGTGAGTTGAGACAGAGGATACTAGGTGAGGCTCATGCTACCCCATATTCAGTACATCCTGGAGCGAGTAAGATGTACAAGGATGTGAGACGGTCCTTCTGGTGGGGTGGGTTGAAGCCCGATGTGACTCGATATGTAGCTCAGTGCGCGACCTGCCAGCAGGTCAAGATTGAGCACCGTAGGTCTGGAGGAGAGCTCCACCCACTTCCAGTACCACAGTGGAAGTGGGAGGATATATCTATGGATTTTGTCACTGGTTTGAGACTCAGCAGAGGATTTGATGCTATTTGGGTAGTGGTAGACCGCCTGACGAAGACCGCACGTTTCATTCCGATTAAGGAAACGTGGCCGGTGAGTCGTCTGGCTGAGGAGTTCACCAGGCACATTGTGAGACTCCATGGGGTACCGAGGACTATCGTCTCTGACAGAGATGGACGTTTTACCTCGAGATTTTGGCAGCAGGTACATACTGCTTTGGGGACGAGTCTCCACTTCACTACCGCCTATCACCCACAGACAGACGGGCAGTCTGAGAGGACCATTCAGACCTTAGAGGACATGCTTCGGGCCTGTGTACTTGATTGGGGACAGGTATGGCCAGATCATCTTCCACTGGTAGAGTTTTCGTATAACAATAGCTGGCACGCATCTATTGGGATAGCTCCTTATGAGGCTTTGTACGGGCGGAGATGTCGTACACCTTTATGTTGGGATGAGCCTAGCAGAGTTGAGGGAGTAGCTCCAGATCAGGTACAGGATGACATCGCTCGGATTGCCCTAGTCCGAGAGCGGATGTTAGCAGCTCAGAGTCGTCAGAAGTCCTACGCCGACAAGAGGCGTCGACCTTTGGAGTTTAGAGTGGGTGCTCAGGTGTGGTTGAGAGTATCACCTACGAGAGGAGTCAGGCGTTTCGGCATTAAGGGAAAGCTGAGTCCCCGATATGTCGGACCTTTCGAGATCCTGGAGAGAGTTGGGGAGGTGGCCTACCGACTAGCACTACCACCGAGACTAGAGAGTATCCATCCGGTTTTTCATGTATCTCAGTTGAGAGAGTACATTCCGGATCCGAGACACGTCATCAGCCATGAGGATCTGACAGTTGAGTCTGACCATACATTTGTAGAGTACCCAGTGGCTGTCTTAGAACGCAGTACCAGACGTCTGCGATCCAAGGAGATACCTATGCTGAGGATCCAGTGGTCTAGGAGAGGAGCTGATGAGGCCACTTGGGAGACTGAGGAGAGTGTTAGACGTAACTACCCCGAGTTCTTTGCGGGGTTAGAGGTTACTTCTGTTTGACGAGTTAGTACTCGGATGTTGTGTTGTTTGACCTTTCAGGTTTTCATATTGTTTTGAGTGTTTCTGTTTTCTCTTTTGTGATACTTATTGTTTGATGCCTGAGTAGTTGCTTGGTAGAAAACAAAAAAGACAAGAAAACTAAAATATACCGAAAGAAGTGTGTGATTAAGGGAAACAATCTAAGTTTCGGGACGAAACTTCTTTTAAGGGGGCACTGATGTAATAACCGAGAATTTTAAGTTCCGGTAAAGTGAAAGTAACCAAAGTCCGAGGAGACAAATGTATATAAATAAATAAGTAACATAAAACGAGTTTAGTTCTATCATTTTATGTGTCTTAAATGCACCTAAGATGATAAAATAATTGATCGGAAATAATTTACGTATTTCTTAAAATAAAAATAATAATTTACCTAGTACGGAATAATTTCGTAAAAATTTTCCGCAAATGCCCTACCGAATTATATGAGAAACGGGTTCGAGTCAGCTCGTTTTAACGAAGCCCAAGTGGGCCCAAATCGTCTTGAAGACTGCCGGCCCAACCAGCCCATTTTCTTAACCTCTAATTAAATGTAATTACTAACCCTAAACTAAACCTAATCTAACTCTCCCTCACCTGCCGCTGTTTTTTTTTTTCGTCCCTCTTCGTACCAGCGATCGACTGCCGCCGCAAGAGACGCACCGGACTGATACCGCCGAACCAGTGCACCGCCGTTGTCGACCGCCACCGCCAGTCGCCGGAACCCTGGTAAGCCTCGTCGCCACCTTCCCCTCGCTAACCTTCTTCCCGGTTTCAGCAACTCTAACTGTCGTCTACGCAGAGCCGGTTTACGACCTCTAACGGACGACGCTGTTAGCCGTCCTGTCCTCCGGCCGGACTGCTGCCGCCTTGAGTCCAGGCGGGACCGTCGCACGTCGAGCCTCCCGGACAGTAGTGAAGGTAAGACTTCTTCTTCTTGCTCGGGTTACCTCCTGCTCTATCCCTACCGCCTAACCGGGAACCCACATCGAACCAGGCTGCAGAAGGGGAGTCTTCTACGGAGTTGCAGACTCATACACAACAGCACCGGCCTTGGCTGCTCAACCTTCCTTACGGAAACGAAGGACCTCGCGGTTGCCGGCAATACCGTACCTCGGTCTACTCCGCAGCTACCATCATCGCAAGTGTCCTCGTAACATCCGCCTCTTTCTTCGCTGCAAACAGGTAATATCAGCCATAGTTTCGTTGTTGTGAGAGTTGAAGTAGAACCTTTGTTTGTGTGGAAGCAGAAGCTTGTGAGAGTATGAGAAATGGGTGGAAATTACGTACTGTTAGTAAACTCTCAGCTAGGGAGGATAAGTTAGATTTAGACTATCCTTTGCAACATGTTGATGTACACATTAATAGATGCAGTTGGTTTTGTTTTTTTTTAAGAAAAGAAAAGTATATAAACTTAGTTGTATATCTTCAGTGTACTCTTATATGTAATCATAAGTGAGAGTTGAGAGAGATACATATAATTATATTTTGAATAAGTAGTGGACGTGTATATATTTATATACACATGGAAACATGAGTTAGAATGGATATAAGTTTCACATAAAAGTAATAGTAGTAGGCTTATGTAAGTATATATATAGACACATACCCTAAATAAACTATCCGTGAGGATCAAACGTTGGAAACAAGTCTAAAAGGGATTTAGTAGGACTCAAGAGTGAACTTTGAGAACTTTCGGTACCAGGGGTAAAATGGTCTTTTACCATAAGATAGTTGTTTTTCCGTAATTCCTTCGCAAGAGGTTGGACAGCGAGATGTGATTTTGATACATATGCCTTCATTGACAGGCACTTGAGTTACCACGAGTACGGACTATCTGAGGAGTGTTAGAGTGTTTTGACTCAGGTAAGTCCTTGCGACTTACTTAGCCGGTTTCTGAGTGTTAGTTGAGTGATAGTAGTGGTGTGTGCTATTGCTTGATTTAATAATAATAACTTGCTAGGACGACTATTATTATTTTTACGTAAGGCCCAAGTGTATGTATAACGGGCCGTGACATCACTGCCCAGCTCTGACAGGAGACTGGGAGGTTCTCTATACCCAGACCATACAGGTACAAGGTGAGATGCATCGGATCCATTCCTGATGGTTACACGGGGGCGGAGGCGAGGTTTGGGAATCCCTCGTGTCACAAAATAAGTATCATTAGAGTGAATGAGTAAATTAAAGCAAGATAATAAAACGGACTTGTTTGAAAGCATGCTGAGTGTTTATGTTTATCTGAGTGTGTTTGTGCTGCTATTATTCCGCTAATATTTAGATAACTAGCTAACGGTTCTTCTTGTTGTTGTTTTAGATTTACCGCAGGTTAGATCAGCAGCTGAGTGATCCGGAAGTAGTGGTCAGCCGGGTCTCCGTACTCCTTAGAGTGGGGTTGGGGTTGTTTGTCTTTCCTTTCTTTTGGTTAAGACAGTTGTTCTTTTCTTTTGTTTAAGTACCGTAGGCTGCTAGACAGTGTTGCATTCATTACTATAAAAACATGAGTTTATGAATTTCGGTTTCTTTATTTGTGTCTTGTTGCAAGATCCTAGTATTGTTGTTGTCAAACTGAGGTCGGGACCCATTGTGAGGTCCTAACCAGTAATACTCTGAGTTCTGAGAATTCGGGGTGTTACACCAAGAAAAAATAAGGAAGCACAAAAAGTTTAACAGTTCTTATAATCAATCCAATAACTATATTACCCTAAATGTCTTTCCAAAAACAAGGAAAACTTCATAATACGTAGGGTCTAGTTTAAGCTCTAAGAAACATGTGGTTCTAACAATAATCAACAGTTGGGTCATGATTTAGGAACTAAAGGCTCTCACCAGCAAGCAATCAACGTGTACAAACAACTTTGGCTATAATGACAACAATACAAGTTCAAAAAATGACAAAGAAAAACCCTGCAATTTTTGTGATTATTGCAAAATAGTAGGTCACGGTTTGAGCAGATGCTTTAAGATCCATGAATATCCTCGAATAGACAAAAACCAGAAGTTTGTAGGCAGTGCTTCACAACAAGATGAAGGCAACACTTCCTCATAAAATAGTTCAACACCTAATTTCACCAAGTAGCAATACAATCAGCTTGTGATTCGTCATACCAATTCAAATAAATCCAATTCTACTCTAGATCATGGAGCTAGCATCCTGGTAAGTAAATATTATAACTCTTTTATTCATGGCTCAAATCATTATACGATCATCGATATTGGAGCAACTCGTCATATTACCCCCATTTTGTCCGTTTTTGACCAATATGAACACTTATCCCGGCCTATATACACTATCATTCCTAATGGATCTCATTTCACATATTAGTATTGTCATCATCAACCCATATATCGAATTACACAATGTTCTCCATGTACCTACCTTTTCATTTAATCTTTTGTTTGTTCACCAACTTCCATCTGATGTGAACTCCAATGTCTTATTTACACCTTCCCATTGTCTTTTTTTTAAGTCCCTTCAATTAATAGATTTTAGGTTCTTGGTAATCATAGTCAAAGTCTTTACATTAAATCTACCTCATCCTCTAGTATCATGGCTCATTTGACCTTACTCTGACTAAATAGTCAACACCAAAATTTTATTGTAATATTTCAGCTAAACCGTGACATTGTAGATTGAGAATGTTCATTTTGAGAATCTACATTTTTTTTCCTTTTTTTAAAACTGCCAAAAGAATCTCCCCTTCTCATGTATATGGAATATGTCCCAAAACAAGACAATGTAAGAAACCCTTTCCCATCCGTTCAATAAAAACAGTTTCCATATTGGAAATGTTACATATTGACATATGGGATATATTGAGCAAAAATGTACACAAATTTACGGAACACGATTTATTTATTTTTATTTGATTTCTACTTTCTCTTTTTGACCTTTTAATTTAAGTGATAAAATTACCGAATATTTGGGGGGTTAATTTGCTTATTTGGATTACACCCGTTTTTGGACGGGTTGCCTACATCCCTCTTTAAAGAAGATCAAGTCTTACATAGTTCGGTGTGGTGTTTTCATGCATCAGAGGATCAACTTCAAACTCACCATCTAGGAAGGGTTGCTTAGACTATAATTCAACTGCCATTTGCATGATATTTATATATCTTAACCATGCAAATAAAAAGCGAAATGTGGAAGAAGTCAAGTTTTACAAGGCGATTAATTTCAATTCAAACATGCTCATGAAAGTTATTAATGGTAAAATGCTAATAATATTCATCAATCACAAAAAGCTTATATCAAAGAGAAAAATGAAGAGGGTGATACAAGTTTGAATGTGTTGTTTAAGTACACACTAAAAGAAAAACGACAAGCTGGTCAAAAACCCTTGAACTTAGTAGAGAATGTTATTTACTTTCATGTGACAAGTTACACTTTTATTCTATGAAAAATTGACATGTCTATTCCAAAAAAGACTTTGGTCATGCAAATGCCATTTTCCGTAGACGAAAAGTGTAACTCATAATGAGAGAATACATAATCTTCTTTAACAAGTTCTGATGAGTGTCAAATGCAATATTTTTTACACCTTGTTTTCATGCATATCATACCCTCTTTTTCATCTCATATATGTTGTTTTATACGAAAATCATCCACTTTTCATATTTTTGTATCTAATTAGACTTTTATGTGTTTCCGGCATTTAAGACATCAAAAGTGTCAATAATGCATCATCCCTAATGTCAAAGCAAAAGAGAAGATCAATATGACTGAAGAACTACAACACGAAGTCCGCAAGATCGGAGCAGAAGAGAAAGATTCAAGATTAGAAACGACTGAAGAGAAAGACTCGCTAGAGAAGGTTATGTATACTTTTCATCTCATATAATTTAAATAGAAGTTGTGTCATAACGGAAGATGTTTCTTAAATAAAAGTTGTATATGATTTAAGTATTAGTCATTTATTTTTTAATGGTAATGGAAGTAAAGTATATTATAAAAAAAAAATTGGTGTCTTTAATCCACATCGTGAAACGAACGTTGGTGCAACACATAAACTTTATTACATCTACTTTAGTATAATACTAGTTGTAATACTCGTACCTTGTGCGGGGTTCAACTATAATAACATTCTCAATATTTATTGACTACAACGAATATT
The DNA here is from genome assembly GCA_033239045.1 of Fagopyrum esculentum. Classification (NCBI taxonomy): domain Eukaryota; kingdom Viridiplantae; phylum Streptophyta; class Magnoliopsida; order Caryophyllales; family Polygonaceae; genus Fagopyrum; species Fagopyrum esculentum. The sequence continues at coordinate 154,191,459 of BSUD01000001.1, forward strand.
TTAGAAGAAAAATAAATAGTAATTGTTGTCATAGTGGATGATGGAGAAAAGAGTCGTCACACGTTATTAATAAATTTAAAAAATTTAAAAAGAAAAGGTTTACTTATTTCCTTTATTACATTGTTAATTTTTGTTTGATAAAAACACATTTTTATAATAAACTATTTTTTGAAAAATTCTTATACATGACACCAATTTGTAAAGAGCTAATTGACTCACCTTTATTTTTTTATTGGTATTTGGTGATATGTGATACTCTTAATGTCCTACAAGTTTGGACTTTTCCTCTTATTATCCACAAATTTTTAAGTTTTCTCTTGGTTTGTTTCCTTTTTATACCCTCTCTTAGTATATTTCACTAAAAATTCGATTATAAAATAAAAAATCTAAAAAAATAAATTGAAAAATAATTATGACCATATTAAATATTAAATTTATAAAAACTAAGTAATGTATAGATGTATTTTTTATGATTTAAAAAATCTAAACGTGTAAATTTAAAAAAAAATATGTTATAATTTTATTTATTTTTGAATTAAAATAAAATTATAGAAAAAGTAGTTAAAAAACTAATTCGAAAATAAATAAAACTTTACTATATTTTTTTATTGTAAATTAAATTACATAATTAATTTTGAATATACTTTACTAGGCTTTTAAAATTAAAAAAATTAAAATTTAAAACATAAAAAATACTTCTA
>BSUD01000001.1:154192587-154210152 GCA_033239045.1 Fagopyrum esculentum
TCCTTCATTGTTTTTTATTAATATTTTGTGGTATGTTATACTATTTTGACATAATATACTCTTATAGTTAATTAATTAAAAGTTTGTAAAAATTTTTTTTTTCTACAAAACAAATAAAAAACTACATCAATAACTTATGGGGTAAAACTTTTTTTTAAATTTATTTTAAATTTAAGAACCAAATATAATAAGTGTATTCAGGACAATATGATTAAATATTTATTGAAAATTTACTTTACAAAAAATATATGTTATCAATTCAATGAAATGTATATTAGAAGTGGATTAATTTATAAAATAAATAAATGGTGGTTTGTTAAAAAATTGAATTAAAAAATGTATTTTTTTCTAAAAAAATGTTTATTAAAATAATCATTATTGTTAGAATAGCAAGCGTACTAACATATATTTTAAACCTCAATGAAATAAAAATTTTCAAAATGTATCGTTAAATAAATATAATTTTAGTAACAAAGTAATCAATATATAAATTTAATCATAATATGGTAGGTACATTAAATAACTCATGTTTGTAGTCCACCATATTAGAAGAAATAAAAATTGTTAGAGTAATAATTAAATAAAGTAAGTATTAATAGATTTTATTATATAATATTAGAAAAAATGTTGTTTTGTATGTTGGAAGAAGAAAAAATAAAATTTGAATTTGTTAATATATTAAAATTAAATGAGAATTGTTAAGATATTAATTAATTAAATAAACTTAAATAATAATATGATGTGTCTTAACAAATAATCGACACGTGTAATGTAAGATCCTAGTTTTTGCCTTCACCGCCTCCGCGGCCAGCCACCCCTGCGGCTGTGTTGATCCGCCCCTGCGGATTTACGACAGATCGTGCCCGATCTGTTTTCGTTCGTTTTATCTTCCTTCCATAGATAGAATATCCGATATTCTATCTTATGGGCCGGTTTCCTTGTCTTCTTTCTAAACCCTAGACGCCCTTTCTGTCTAGCGTTTCAGCCGTCTCTATATATTCTCTCCTTTTTCTCTTTTTCCCGTTCCTTACTTACGTCTCCTTCAACCCTAGAGCGATGCAGCCTTCCCTAGCTTCCTGCAACCTTGTTGAACGTGTAAGTTCTTCTCTTCTGGTTACTTCTCCACGTTCTTACAGTTGCTGCATGCCTTCTCCTCCTGTTTTAGTTTCTTCCTTTTGTTCTTCTCTTTTCTTCTTTCCCAAGAATCAAGTTTGATCCTTGATTCTTGTGGAGCGTTCCGTTGTTGACCCTTTGTTGTTCTCAGGCTCTCTGGAGTTGAGTCTTGACGTGTTGGAACCAAAGGTTCGAGCTTTGGTTGCCCTTGTTGTGAGTTCGGTCGAAGAGGAATCCCGACAGAGCTTCTGTCAGTGCAACCACCCCTGCGCCTCTGTCCAGCCGTCCCTGCGCCTCTGTCCAACCGCCCCTGCGGTTTCTCTAAAGTAGCTCCCGTCTTTGGTGAGCTGCTTCCTTCCTTCCTTTCCCTCGTTCTTTTTCTTGTTCCTTTTGGTTGTTCCTTGTCCCCCTGAGTTGCTGTAAGACTAAGGTTGAGTCCTTAGCTTGTGGAGATCTCTTAGAGATCGTTAAGCCTAGAAGTTAAAGACTTCTAGCAACCGTTCCGTTCCTGATCCGTGTTGCTTGTTCGTACAAGCTTTCCTTGCTCCTTTCTTGAGGGAAACTGAGCTTTCCTGAGTTGTTGTTGAACCTTTTGTGTTACCTTCGTGTGAGGTAAGTCCCTTGAACTTACTTAGCTTCATTCTGCGCATTAGTTGGATTGTTTTAGCTTGTTTGTGTTGTTATCATGTTTATAACGGATAATTGGAAATAAGATTCACCCTTTGATAACCTTAACTGACCCAAGTGTATTATAACCGGGCGGTGACCACTTGTCTAGTTCTACAGGAGACTAGAATGTGATCTTGCAACCCAGGCCCGTAGGTAACGGATAGTACTGATCTATTCCTATTGGTAGACGGAAGCGGAGGCGAGTTTTGGGAGATTCTCGTGTGACAAAAGAAGTTGAATTAGTCATGGATAACCTTAATGAAAGATAATAAGCGGTTGATGTGTGAGCATGCTATGTGTTTTCTTTACCTTATGTGTGTTTGTGCCTTTACGCTCTTGATTGTACCTAGAATGTTAGCTAACGGTTTATACCGTCATTGTAGATGTTCCACAGTTTCAGGATGCTGCTGAGTGATCCGGATAGTGTGGTTAGCTGGGGTTCCCGTACATTATAGGACGGGGTCGGGTTTTTATTTCTTTTGTTGTTTCTCTTTTGTTTTGAACCCGGCTGTGGAGTTTTTGTGTTTTCTTTTGGTTTGAACCTTTGGTTTTATTTTGAGTTTTGGTTTTCATTCGTCTGTGCCTTGTTGTAAGATCCGTTTGTTGTTGCTACTTTGAGGGTCGGGACCCATTGTGTGGTCCTAGTCCGTAGCGCTTCGAGTTCCCAAAACTTGGGGTGTTACAATATGGTATCAGAGCCAGGTTGGCAACAATGGCACTCGAAATCTTCTAAAGGTCGGATGGATAAATAAATAGAACCCGCAAGGGGTCTAACGTTTTCAAAAGGGGGTATTTGTTTTAACTTTTCGGTCTGGGATAGATGTACGGGCGACCACCATTACCTCCGCATCAGTAGTGTAGTTTCTTTTGTGTTGACCTTTATATGTGCTTTTTCTGGAGTTTTGCTTTAGTTGTAGCGTGGCCTTATATATTTAGTTTCTTATATATCTATCCTTATAGCAGATGGCGCGTACTAGAGCTACATCTGCTATGGGGCGAGGAAGGGGTCGACCACCACTTCCACCTACCGTTCGTGGACGAGGACGTGTAGGAAGACCTCCATTAGCTAGAGGTCGGGGCCAAGCCCCAAATGTTGATCCACCTACCGCTGAGGCGTTCGCTGAAGAAGTTGCTGAGAGTGTTATTCCTGAGGCTGGGAACGGGACCGCTGCTAGGTCTAGAGCATAGAGAGCGCCATCAACAGAGTCTGCACGAGTGTATATCGGACCTTCTGCGTTTCGCGACTATGTGTAGAGAGTTGAGGAGGCTATCAGGACTAGAGGACCACAACACCAATGCCGCCAGTTCCTGCGAGATCAGCTGAGGTTTCACAGAGAGTTTCACAGGTTGTTGCCCCACCTACTAGAGTTGCTGAGGCTGTTAGAGCGCCGGCTGAGGCAAGGGAGCCGAAGCCTGACAGTTGTTTGAAGGCTTTCGACCAGCTGAAGGTTCCCACTTTCATGGGAAAGACTGGATTGGAGGTGGAGCAGTGGCTAGGACAGCTGGATACTACTATGGAGGCTATCAGTTGTCCAAAGGGACGTCGAGTCAACATAGCACAAACACTGCTGAAGGATCAGGCTCATTCTTGGTGGAAGACCGTTCGCAGTAAGGTCACCAGTTATGAGCAGATGAAGACGGTGATCAGAGATCACTACTACCCTGCAGCTATGAGGAGAGACCGTCTCCAGGATTTCCTTGAGGCTGGATTCGAGGATTTGCCTATTGTAGAGATTATCAGCAAGTTCCAGGATGAGTTGTCTTTGCTAGGTCCATCTGCACCACCGGAGGATCAACATGTTTACCTTTTCTCTCGGAGGTTGAGGGAGGCGACACGCTCTTATCTTGTTGGTTTCCGTTGTGATTCTTTGACGGACTATCAGGATAGAGCTTTTGCTTATGAGAGAGACCGACCGGGTCAGAGGAGAGCTTCTCAGGCAGGAGGTTCTGAGAAGAGGCAAAAGACTGGATCAACTAATGCTGGAGCTGGAGCAGCTGGGTTTGGGCGTAGTCAGACGCCTGGACATCTGGTTTCCAATAGAGTTCTGACAGAGGACAGCAGTGTCATAACTGCAGAATAACTGGACACATCCGAGCTGACTGCAAGAAGCCAGTAGTGACTTGCTTTTCTTGTGGCAAGCCCGGATATAGAGCTACGTTTTGCCGTCAAGGCAAGGCGCTATCTCAGCAGGGTTCTTCACCTGCCAGTGTTGTTGGAGGAGGACAGAGATCTCAATACCAACAACAACAGCAGCAGAGAGTTTCTGGTTCTACCGCTCCTCAGGGTTCCACTCCGGGACAGGGGAGAGGTAGAGGACGTGTTGGTGGATCTGCAAACACTAGAGATGCATCAGCTAGAGTGTACGAGTTGAGGAGTGTTGCAGAGCCGACAACGCCAGCAGCTACAAGTACCATTCATATTAATGGTTTTCCTGTCAGAGTTCCTTTCGATACTGGTGCTACGCATTCTTTTATATCTGATGCATGTGTAGATAGATTGGCCTTAGTTACTGTAGAAGGTAGACCCTTCTTTATAGGATTACCCGATGGGGGTAAGATACGAGGTACACGAGAGGTTCGCGATTGCCCTATTAGATTGGGAGGTCGCGATTGGCCAGCTAACTTCTTCGTCATGTACTTAGTACATGAAGAGGTTATTCTGGGGATGGATTGGATGGATCGACATCGAGCAGTTTTGGACATCGGCAAGAGGACAATGACAATGACTACAGACGCATGCCATGCTGAGATTTTCCGAGGATGAGATCTCGGGAAGACTGGTACAATCATCAGTGCAGTTCGAGCTGCGAGACTCATCAGTCAGAGATGTGAGGCTTTTTGGGTCTATGACATGAAAGATAGTACTAGTCCGGCTTTGGAGGAGATTCTAGTAGCTTGCGAGTTTGCTGACGTCTTTGGAGAGCCATCAGATTTACCTCCACAAAGGAGCGTAGACTTTGGCATTGATTTAGAGCCCGATATGAGACCGATCTTTTGGATCAGCTGCATGGAGCTTCAGTGTTTTCGAGGATCGATTTGAGAGTTGGATATCACCAGCTGAGGGTGAGAGAGCAGGACGTAGCCAAGACGGCATTCCGGACCAGATATGGACACTACGAGTTTGTAGTGATGCCATTCGGGCTCACGAACGCGCCCGCAATCTTCATGGAGTTGATGAATAACATCTTCATCGACTTTCTAGACCGGTTTGTAGTTGTCTTCATCGACGACAATCTGGTTTACTCCCGCAGTAGAGAGGAACATGCAGGACACTTGAGGATCGTTCTTCAGGTCTTACATGATAGAGAGCTCTACGCCAAGCTCTTTAAGTGCGAGTTTTGGATGTTTGAGGTAGCATTCCTTGGTCACATTGTTTCAGATGAAGGGATCAAGGTAGATCCGGCGAAGATCGAGTCAGTAGCTTCTTGGTCGCCACCTAAGAACGTTAAGGAGGTTCGCAACTTCTTAAGATTGGCAGGCTACTACAGGCGTTTTGTTGAGGGCTTTTCAGTTATCGCCCGACCGCTCACTTCCTTGCTACGGAAGTCTACGAGGTTTGTATGGTATGAGCAGTGCCTACATAGCTTCGAGGAGCTGAAGAAGAGGTTGACCTCTGCTCCTATCCTAGATCAGCCAGAGGGCATTGAGGATTTTGTGGTTTACAGCGACGCATCCAAGCTGGGCTTGGGATGTGTTCTGATGTAGAGGGGAAAGGTGATTGCTTATGTGTCTCGACAGTTGAAGACGTACGAGGAGAATTACCCTACCCATGATTTAGAGTTGGCTGTTGTGGTTCATGCTTTGAAGATTTGGAGACATTATTTGTATGGAGCTACGTGCCAGATTTTCACAGACCATAAGAGTCTGAAGTACATATTCACTCAGCACGAGTTGAATAACCGTCAATATAGATGGTTGGAGTTGATCAAGGACTTTGATCTTGAGATCTTATACCACTCGGGAAAGGCTAATGTGGTAGCAGATGCCCTTAGTAGGAAGACTCCCCGGGAGATGGCGATCACTAGGCTGATAGATCAGCCACAGTTACAACGAGATTTGGCATGGCTAGAGATTGATATCCACTTTCCGGATTCCGACAGTCAGTTGTCCACCTTGGAGATAGTACCTGATCTGTTCGCCGAAATCCGACAGAAGCAAGAGAGTTGCCCAGCTTTGACACAGATCCGAGACCGGATGTCTCGAGGAGTGGCACCGCAGTTTGCAGTTGGTGCTGATGGAGTTCTGAGACGCCATGAGCGTGTTTGTGTGCCTTCAGATCGAGAGTTGAGACAAAAGATCCTTCAGGAGGCTCACTCTTTACCTTACTCAATACACCTTGGTGCGAGTAAGAATTATCAGGATATCAGACGCTCTTTTTGGTGGGGAGGTCTGATGCCAGATGTGATGAGATATGTAGCTCAGTGTGCGACCTGTCAACAGGTCAAGATCGAGCATCATAGACCATGAGGCGAGCTACACCCGCTTCCCGTCCCTCAGTGGAAGTGGGAAGACATCTCTATGGATTTTGTAACTAGTTTGAGACCGAGTCATGGTTTTGATTCTATCTGGGTTATAGCAGATCGACTGACGAAGACCGCACGTTTCATTCCGATCAAGGAAACGTGGCCGGTGAGTCAATTGGCAGAGGAGTTCACTAGACAGATAGTGAGACTTCATGGAGTACCTAGGACTATAGTCTTTGACAGAGATGGACGGTTCACTTCGAGGTTCTGGCAGCAGGTTCATACCGCCCTAGGTACGAGTCTACAGTTCACGACAACTTATCATCCTCAGACGCCCTAGGTATGAGTCTACAGGTGTGGCTATATCACCTTCCTTTAGTAGAGTTTTCGTATAATAACAGTTGACACGCATCGATCAGGATGGCTCCTTATGAAGCTTTATATGGACAGAGATGCCGTACACCGCTGTGTTGGGACGAGCCTAGTAGTGCCAACGGAGTAGCACTTGAGCAGATTCAGGATGACATGGCTCGAGTAGCAGTGATCCGAGAGCGGATGTTAGCAGCACAAAGTCGACATAAGTCTTATACTGATAAGAGGCGCAGACCTCTGGAGTTCAGAGTTGGAGCTCAAGTTTGGTTGAGAGTATCCCCAACACGAGGTGTCAGACGTTTCGGTGTCAAGGGGAAGCTGAGTCCCAGATATGTTGGACCGTTCGAGATTCTTGAGCGAGTTGGAGAGACAACATACAGACTTGCGTTGCCACCGAGACGCGAGGGTGTTCACCCAGTTTTCCATGTGTCTCAGCTACGGGAGTACATACCTGACCCGAGACACATCGTCAGTCATGAGGATCTAGTGATCGAGCCAGACCACACGTTTGTAGAGCACCCGGTGGTTGTCTTAGAGCGTAGTACGAGACGCTTGCGTTCGAAAGACATACCGATGATGAAGATATAGTGGTCGATGCGAGGAGCTGATGAGGTGACTTGGGAGTGTTCGCTCCAAACGGTGTGTGCAAGCTTTAAATTTATAACCCTAGACTTAAGCTTAAAACAAGGATGCGAACCCGCAGTGTACGGGTCAATCGTAGTAAAAAGCAAGAAATTCCAGGGGTCGATCACAGGGACTCGGTGAAACAAAGTCAATACGGTAAGCTTCGTGAACACTAACCACAAGAGTAATTAACACAATCAAAGATGAATAAGAAGTCAATAAAGCAAACATGCAATTCTAGGGATTAAAGCATCTAGTTGTGGTTCCAACTCAAGATCTAAAGATAAGCGGACAAAGCTGAGATTTTTGCGTGGGGAAGGTGTTACTAAAGTGGAGTAGATCACCGGGTAAGTCTCACTACACACTAATCCTAAACCGTAACTCCTATTACCGGGTAAATCTCAAGGAATTAAGATAAATAACTATAACCTCAAACTAACACACCATCTAAGGGGATAGAATCAACCTTTACCGGGTAAGTCTCAGGCTAACTCACAAATATGGAATGGAAGCACACTCAAACCCCAATAAAGGATAAACCTTTATTACCTACACTTATGATCGTTGGTACACAAACTAAGGAATTACCGGGTAAGTCTCATCCTAAGCTTGCTTTAAACCAGAAGGTATAATAAGAATAGGATTTGGCAAACTCTAACACTTAACTCTCAGTCTCGAATCGGATAAGTCACCTCGGTCAGCCAAATTCCACCCCGGCCGAGATGTTCATCGACTGAACGAGATGCTTAGGGTTAAGGTTAAAGACTCGAACTTTCAGGATCCTACTGGAATCTAAGATTATTCTATCATTGTTTTTCCCACAACCTTCAGCCAATCACCCTAGAATCACACAAGGAAATTAGCCACTCATCATCATAATGAAAGTATTAAAATATATGGGAAGAAGGTGAATATTTGAACAAAGAAGAATATAAGGAAAAGACTTCAATAACTGAATCAAATATCACAACAAAAGCGTTCCTTGGATAGCAATCCAAAAAGACTAGACAACCAATGAGGGAATTTAAGACAATCTTACAAAACCCTCCAAAAAGCTATAAAAGCTATAGACTTCAATCTTCCTTCAACCTTCAAAAAGGTTCTTCGAAACTCCCTAATTGGAGTATGCTGCTGCTGCTGCGTACGTGACTCTCCTGCGCTGATAGCGGATCTTTTGGTGTAAGCGGCCTGTTGGATTTGTGGAAATCCAACCCTTTTTATAGGAAAATAACCCTCCAAGGATAAGATATCTTAAAAAGATATCTTCCCATAAAAATAGGTAAAATATATGATTCTGCATATCTCCTTCCTTCCAGAAGCCAAGCCCAAAAATATAAGATCACTTTCCAAATTTAAGAAGATCTCATCCAAGAATAAAATATTCTCGCCGCGTCCTAGGTGTTATCCTCGGTCGAGTCGGCGTCTCTGGATCGCCTCGGTCGAGATGAATCTCTGGTCAACCGAGGTGAGTCACAACTAAATGTGAAATCTCTCAAAACTGGTCCAAAGTGAATCTTTAATCCATGGCTATGCTCCCTGGATGTAGCTCCAAATGACTCATGACTCCTTTTTCTCCTTTTTGATGCAAAACGTACCATATTACCTGCAATTACAACAAAACTAGGTGTAGACCTCGATTCTCGCAAAGGTAGATGAAATGGTAGTAAAATCACATTATGCACATACAAACATGCAGATTATGAAAGATAAAACGTCCAAACAAACCCTGAAATATAGACTATAATTCATGCTATCAAAATACCCCATACTTAGCCCTTGCTTGTCCCCAAGCAAGTTCCGCATATAGAAGATAAGATATAATGGATTATAAGTCAAGAGAATCAATGAAAAGTTCTTTCAAAAATATTTTATGGTGTGCAACTATCATAGATCACTCTAAGAGAGTACTTCTTGGAAATTAAAAGCTCAATATGATCAAAACATTTTACAAATATAAGAAAGTTGTTCATCTTTGCATAAAATCATAGAATGCATAACAAATCATAATTTATCAAAATTAATCATGTATAATCCGATTTAAACCGCTAAGTCAATCAACAAGCTCAAGGTCTCAAGGGCTTCCCAAAAGAAAAGGTCAAGAAACGTGTAGGGTAGGGATGTATGTAAGGTAATGTGGTGCTAGAATCCGGGAAAAGGATGAACTTCACTTTCACTTTGACTTGCAACATCTTCCACCAATAAGCTTTGCTTATTTCACACTTTTTTTCTTTTTTTTTTTTACTTTACTTTTTGGGATGCATGGACAGAGGTGCACAATAACCGAAGCCTAGGAAATCAGCAATCATCAATTTCTTGAGATGCATCAAACCCTTGATGCACATACCATGACCCGTTAGGAATATCGCTCAATCCGACTTTGGCAAGACACAAACACCCGGCTATGTGAATGGTGCCGAGTTACTCATCTTCATGATTGACTTCCTCAAACCTATTATTGCTTTCTAACACTTTCACTTCCAGCCACTTCTTAACTTTAACTTGCTTTCACCACTTCGCTTGCTTCCAAATTCCCGGATAGGTAAAGGGAGGCAAAATGTATATGAGGGGCTAAGCATGATCAAGAAGAAGAAGAAGAAGAAGAATGAATTGCCTTGGTCTTTCCAAGAAGAAAGTGAGAGAACTTAATCTGCGGTGTCAACCTTCAAATTCAACATAATTTGGATAAAAACAAAGTATTAAACATGCTAATAATTTCATGCAAAGCATTTAGCAACTTAAACATATCATAAAACCTTTCAAACACATAAAGAATTTAAAACCAGTAGGTAAACAAAATCTTCACTGAGATCATATCTAGATAAGTAACACAAAATCGTTTTCGAAAACTTTCTGTTACGCACCTCGGTCGAGATGTTCTTGGTTCAACCGAGGTGAAATGCCTCGTTTCGCCAGACTCTCCCCGGTCGAGGTCAAAAAATTTTTTAAAACCATTTTTTATTTTCAGTTTCGACGTTTTTCTCAATCAAATAACCTGTAGGTATGCATGTAATATCAGATAATCATATAAATGCAGAAGTGAAGCATAAAATAGAATATCCGATAAATAGTAATGTAATACATCAAAAGTAGTCGGAATAGATACATCACGTAGTCAGATAAGTACAAACACCCCATACTTGGGACACACTGTCCCAGTGGGTCAAATAAAAAGTCTGAAAATGAGAGAACTCACCGGATAAATAGCTGAACTGCATAAAAGAAAATAAAGAAAATCCTGCAGCTCCTCAATAATCTCGATCCGGTGGTGGTACGTACGGATACTGAGTCGGATCGTAAGGATGGCCCATGACACGCTCGAACTGAAGCTGGGCCATGATGTGCTGATGGTGCTGCCGCTCCTGCATCTCGCGGATATCCAGCGATAATGCAGCATATGAGTCGATAACCTGATCCGTCAGGTCATCGATCCGTCGGTGAGCAGCTCGATCTCTCACTCCGCGCCTCCTGCGTCTAGCAGGTCTGACTGGAGAAGTCTCAGCTGGTGCAGGCTCAGTATCCTCCTCATCATCCAAATCGATGATCGGTGGTGCGCTCATCCCTGTAGTATCCGTCTCTGTATCCATCGGGACTCCACCGTCTCTCTCATCCACTGTCTCCTCGTCGTCGTCATCCTCCTCCTCCTCAGCCGGGGCAGCTGCTGCCTCTCTATGATCCTCCATCAGAGGAGCTTAAGCTGTCTGCCAGTAATGTGGATCAAAGACTGTGAACTGTGTAGACCAGCGGATCCTCTGAGGTGCAGTCCGCTCCCAAGGCATGGCGACATATGGAGTAGTCAAACCACGGGGAACTAGAATCCTCCGTGTGATCATCTCCTGTAATCCCAGCGGCTTCGGAGCCGCCGCCATCGTGCAAACACTGAGGTCCATCCCGTGGTAGGTAGCGATATGGGTGACTAGACCTCCGCAGCAAATGTCTCCCTTCGCCTTGGCCTTGATCCTGTGCAGATCCTCTGCCAGGAGCAAGCCAAAGTCTGGGAAACCTCCTGTAACCATGCAGTAGAGGCTGAAGAGCTTGCCCTGTCGGATCTTCTGGGGCGTCTCAGTACGCGCCAAAAGTGTCTCGCTAAAAATCCTGTGGGCTAGTCTGAAGGCTGGGTGGAAGATGACCTTCTCCCTGGAATCTCCAGGGCGCCATCTGTCTGCATGCTCAGTAATATGGGCAATCTGCCCCCAGAACTCCCTAGCTACGGATTGTTAGCATGAAATATTGTGATATTTTAGGCACGTTTTATAAACGTATTTGATTCATATTGATAGTCTTTGATTGATCTTGGTGCATATGTGAGCTAGTATTACCTATATTGTCGATATGGATGTCTACACTAGCTCTATGTTGATTATAGGTGATTTGGAGCTATTTCCGAACGGAATCGAGCAAAGGAGAGTTGAGTTGATATGTCCATAGATTGAGGACATTCTTTGGAAGCAATTTGGAGTCTTAGCTTGAGGAATGCACGAGTTTAGGGAAGAATCACGTTCTTACCCTAAATTACGCCCTAAAATACGGCCGTATCACAAACCACGTTCAGAATTACGGCCGTGGAATTGGAGTCAGAAATTCATGTTCATTCCAGGGGATTACACGGCCGTGGAACAATATGTTGCAAACCGTATTTGTTTCCACGCTCTAAATTACGGTCGTGGAACACTTCCACGACCGTGATCTTGGCGAATCTTTTCGCCACACTTCGAAGCCACGATCTTTTGAAGATTGGGCCGGGCCGACACTTTGCCTTACATTATAAAAAGACGGAAGAAAGGAGATTCCAGGATCCTCGCTTACGCCGGCTTACAATCGTCGCACATCGCGCATACTCGCTTATTCCGTCATCGGCGCTTAGACGAAGACTCTTCGCTTATTTTGCGGGGAAGCAATTGACATCTCTTGGGGAGATCGAAGTTCGTGTTTGGAATTCATCTAATCTCGCACTTTGGGTGGAGATTGCTGTTGAGATCTTCGGATTTGCGGAAGATCGAAGTTCTTGGAAGATTTTGCAAGAAGATCTCTCTTCTTGATTAGGTTTGATTTGGAAAACGGATTGACATCCCGTTTTCTCTTCTTTCCTAAGGTGGTGATTGTTTGTTATACTTTGAATCTTTTGACATTATTTGTTCTCTTTGTGACTTTGAGATTGAATTGAAGATTATTGAAAGTTCTTGAAAGTTTTCATCTTTTCATCTTTTAATTCTTGAATTGATATCAACATGACTGTTATTGGCTAAAAACCCTTGACAATTCTAAAGGTGAAGGGTTGATAGTTGTGGCTTAGATGATGATAGATCGATCGCAAACAGATTAGACCCTGAGAGTTAGTGAAATATCGCCGACAACCCTAAATTACGGGCTGTTCTTGAGTCCACGGCCGTGGAACCTCAAGAAATAACCGTGATTTCCCTTAAGTCTACGAACCTGCTTTTACTTTAATCTAAAGTTAAAGGTTGGCTTTAGCTTAGTTTAGACTTGTCTTTTCTAGGTGGTAGTGAAGCCTCAACAACCTCTACCTCGATTGTGAGCCTCAACAACCTCAATCGGTTAAGTTAGTCTTGATCTTTAGGTTATAAGTTTGGGTATTTGACACTAATTCTCGTCTCTAGAATCTTTCTATATTGAGCCTCAACAACCTGTATAGAGAGTGCTTTGTAGGTGAGTTATATAAGGTTTTTGGAACTTCATCGTACGATTACCTTACATTAGTATACCTTTGCATATCTCAACTCTGTCTTTACATCATTAAGTATATCTTGAATCGATTGCCACAGCTGGATACCTGGATCTTTAGGATTGTTGTTTTCCCAATATTTGCAAACTCTCATATTTACTTGCTTGATAACCTGCAATCGAGTTCGTTCCCACCCAAATCCCTGTGTTCGATACTCTGGAATTCTTGCTTAACTACGTCGATCCGTACACTGCGGGTTCGCTGCTTGATTCTAGTTTTATAAATTTAAAGCTTATTTGCACACACCTCTAGGGGCGAACAAGTTTTTGGCGCCGTTGCCGGGGATTTGGTTTCGGCCGAATCCGGTAGCCGGTTGTCGAGCTTGGGAGCTTGCTCTCGTTGTTTGATTTTGCTTTGAGTGCATGCGCAGGTCTAGGAACACCGAAGATCTCTTACCTCTTGATCAAGAGCTAGAGAAAACCTTGAGGCAAAAGCGCAAGGAAAGGAAGATGGCTGAAGAAAACGAACGTAATCTTCAAACGGAGTTGGCGGAGAAAGAAGCTCAACTCCGATGGAATGAGAATCTCCGCCAAGATGAGATGGATCGTCATGAATCTCAAGTTAACGGTCTACAAGACATGATCTTCCAGATGAGGGTAGAGATGAGCGACCTTAAGAATAAGGGAAGCAAGAAGTCCTCAAGAAGGAAATCAAGGTCTAGAAGAAAAAGTCACTCATCCGCTGATGATAGTGACTCTTCCATGCCACCATTAGAAGAGATTGATCCCACGATCAATATGAATCCCTTCCATCCACAAGGAGCTGCTAATCGCCGCATTCCACCTAGAAATGCGAGGATCGAACGTGTGGATAATGAGCCAAGAACTCTTGGCCAGCGGATGGATCCAACACAACAACCACGCCGCTTGGGCGTGAACTTTGATGCTGAAGATGTGCAAGGGTTTAGCTTTAACCCTCAAGTTATTACTCTTGTTCGCCAAAACCAATTTGGCGGGACAAGCGCTGAATCTCCACACCAACACTTGCAAAACTTTGAGTGTATGATGGAGACGATGAGACCGAAGAATGCTACTACCAATAGCTACAAGCTCAAGCCTTTCTTTTTCTCCTTGAAAGGGAAAGCGTTATCTTGGTACCAAGCTCTTCCTAATGGGAAACTAGACACGTGGGAAGACCTTTCCGCGGAATTTCTCACCAAGTTCTTTCCGCCTTCCAAAACGGCGGAACTTAGAGGTAAGATTAATGCTTTTTATATGAGACCTAACGAAAGTTTGTTTCAATCATGGGAAAGGTTTCAGGATTTGCTCTTGGATTGTCCTCATCATGGCATATCCAAGCTTGCCTTGCTGGAGATTTACTACAAGGGGCTGGATGCGGGAACGCAATTCAACCTCCAATCCCTCTCATGTGGAACGTTCATGGACATGAGAGAAGATGACGCTTGGGACTTCATTGAGAAGCAAGCAAGAGTCATATAGAAGTATTCCCACCGGAAAGTGGAGGGAAATCGTGTGGAGCAAGGAGCGAAGCTCACACATGAAGCTCAAAATCAGATTTTCTCCCTCAACAATGAGATCAAAGAGTTGAAGGAGGCTATCAAGACCAACTTCCCAAAGCAACAAGGGAAGGATGTTGGTTATTTGGGCAACAATAATGGCGGCAACAACAATAACCGGGGTAACAACTGGAATGGAAACAACAACAACCGGAACAATGATTGAAACAACAATAGGGGTTCAAACAACAACAATTGGCGCCCCAATCAACAAAATTCCGGTAACTCTTATCCTTCCAATTCTAATTCACTAACTCCACCTTCCTCTTCCTCTACTCCTTTGAAAAGCCAGGGGCAATTATCTAATGGAGGAAACACTTCGGGGAAGGAGAATCCCGATCCCATATTGGAAACGATCTTGGGAAAGCTTCAAGGGTTAGAGAACCGCCTCATCAAGGTTGACGATCAAGTCTCTAAGGTTGACAAAGCTCAAAAGGTTTTGGAAAACCAAATGTTCAACCACGCAGAGGAAGTTCCTAGAAATCAAGGGAAACTTCCAGGAAAGACGGAGGACAACCCTAAGGGAAGGGTAATGGCAATTACAACTAGGAGCGGAGTGACTACCACCGATCCGCAGCCTACGTTCGTTGAAGTCCCCGTAGAGAAGGATAAAGGAAAGGGGAAGGAGAAGGAAGATGTCTATGTTCCTCCTCCAGCTTACAAACCTCCCCTACCGTTCCCTCAATCTAGAGCGCGAGCACGCCTAGATAAACAATTCGGTAAGTTCATAGAACTCATGAGTAAGCTGCATATTAATATACCTTTCATCGATGCTATTGTAGGTATGCCAGCTTATGGCAAGTTCTTGAAAGAGCTCCTTTCCAACAAGAGGAAGCTAGAATATTTCGGAGAGGTCAAGATGAGTTCGGATTCTTCGGATCTCATCAAGACCATGAAGGAGAAAATGCCCCCAAAGTTGAAGGATCCGGGGTCATTTTGCATTCCCATTGGAGTGGGAGATGTCACATACGACGCTTTATGTGACTTGGGAGCAAGTGTGAGCATCATACCACTTGCATTATGTAGGAAGATCGGTTTAGGCGATCCTAAACCGGTAAAGATGACGTTATACATGGCGGATCGATCCATCACTCGCCCCGTCGGTATTGTAGAAGACGTCCCAGTCAAGCTAGGTAAATTCTTTGTTCCCATTGATTTTGTCGTGCTTGACATTCCTGCAGATAGTCCGGTCCCGATTATACTCGGAAGACCGTTTCTTGCAACTTCCGGCTGCATGGTCGATTGCAAGAATGGAAGACTCGCTTTTGATATTGGAGAAGAGAAAGTAGAGTTCGTTCTTTCCACTCTAGTGAAGGAGCCAATCTTTGACGAGGATATCTACGATGTCCAAGACGAAGAAGGTTTGTCTAGGGAGGAGGTAAGTGCGATTCTCTTTAACGATCCTTTACAAAAGGTTATCACTATGAGTCTAACCAATGTAGGAGAAGAAGAAGAGTGCAAAGAGGAAATTGAAGCCTTAGAAGCACAAGAAGAGATGTATGAATTGGAGTTTGAGAAACTCCACGATGAGACTGAGAATGTAAGAATCCACGGTCACACCCTGTATTCCACGACCGTGGATTTCACAACCAAATTCGACCTCCATTCCAGGGGATTACACGGCCGTGGAACACATGAGGAGGCCGTAATTCTGACCGTGGAAGAGGGTAACCGGCAAACTTCTTCAACTTCTTCTAATTCTTCTCCAAACCACTCAACACCCTTAGAAACTTCTAAGGAGACGTCGGAAGCTCCTCAAGGATCATTGGAGGCTCCGAAAGTAATGGAACTCAAACCACTTCCTACTCATCTAAGGTACGCTTTTCTTGGATCTAATTCTACCTTTCCGGTTATCATTAGCTCCGAATTAAGCATAGATGAACATGAACAGCTCATGATTGTCCTTAAGAAACATAGAAAGCCATAGGCTATACTATTGAGGACTTAGTAGGAATTAAACCCTCCTTATGCATGCATAAGATACTAATGGAGGAGGACTTTAGAACTTCAAGACAACCTCAAAGGCGGTTGAATCCGACCATGAAGGAGGTTGTCAAGAAGGAAATTCTTAAACTTCTTGATGCAGGTATCATCTATCCTATCTCCGATAGCAAATGGGTGATTCCAGTTCAAGTAGTTCCGAAGAAGGGAGGAATGACGGTCATCACCAACAAGAACAACGAACTCATTCCTACCCGAACCGTGACTGGATGGCGGATGTGCATAGACTACCGCAAGCTCAACAACGCAACGCGGAAGGATCACTTTCCATTGCCATTCATCGATCAAATGCTTGAAAGGTTAGCACAACATTCACATTTTTGCTACCTTGACGGTTATAGTGGTTTCTTTCAGATTCCGATACATCCGGATGATCAAGAGAAGACCACATTCACGTGCCCTTGGGGTACGTTCGCCTATAGGAGAATGCCGTTCGGGCTTTGCAACGCCCCAACCACCTTTCAACGGTGCATGATGGCCATCTTCTCCGAATATGTAGAGGAAATCATGGAAGTCTTCATGGACGACTTCTCCGTATACGGTTCCTCTTTTAACGATTGTCTTTCTAACCTTTCTCTCGTTTTACAACGTTGTGAAGACACCAACCTAGTTCTTAATTGGGAGAAGTGTCAATTCATGGTTAAGGAAGGAATCGTGTTAGGTCACTTAGTCTCTAGTAGAGGGATAGAGGTAGACAAGGCTAAGATAGAGACCATAGAGAAACTTCCTCCCCCAATTTCGGTGAAAGGGATAAGAAGTTTCCTAGGACATGCTGGGTTTTATAGACGTTTCATTAAGGACTTTTCTAAGATATCAAAACCTCTCACTAATCTATTGATGAAGGATGCGGTTTTTGAGTTTTCGCAGGAATGTTTGGATGCGTTTAACACCATTCGGCAAGCTCTAATTTCAGCACCTATTATCCAACCTCCAGATTGGACTCTCCCCTTCGAGATTATGTGCGATGCTAGTGACGTAGCTATTGGAGCTGTTCTTGGACAACGAAAGGAAGGACGAACCCACGCCATATACTACGCTAGCAAGACGCTAGACGAAGCTCAGCTCAA
>BSUD01000001.1:154210162-154254230 GCA_033239045.1 Fagopyrum esculentum
GGATCATGCTGCGATCCGGTACCTCCTTGCAAAGAAAGACGCGAAGCCAAGGCTAATTAGATGGATTCTTCTCCTACAAGAATTCGATCTTGAGATCCGCGACAAGAAAGGTTCAGAAAATTCTGTTGCGGATCATTTGAGTCGCCTCACACATCTAGAGGACGACCATCTACCCATTGATGACTCCTTTCCGGACGAACACCTACACATCATAGAGGAGTGCATCAACGAGATCTCCAAAGGTAACGAACCATGGTTTGCTGATTTTGTTAACTATTTGGTTTGCCAGGAGATACCGCCCGGACTATCCTACGCACAAAGGAAGAAGTTCTTTAAGGACGTCCGGGAATACTATTGGAACGAGCCTCTCCTCTTTAAGAGAGGTCCGGATGGCATCATCCGGCGATGTGTGCCGGAAGATGAGATGCAAAGTGTCATCCGCCATTGTCATTCACTACCTTGTGGAGGACACGCTAGTTCGAACAAGACTAGCGCAAAGGTATTGCAATCTGGATTCTATTGGCCTACTTTATTTAGAGATGTGCAATCCTTTGTCTCTTGTCGCGATGCTTGTCAAAGAACAGGCAATATTTCTAGAAGGAACGAGATGCCCCTCAACAACATCCAAGAGGTGGATATTTTCGATGTTTGGGGAGTCGATTTCATGGGACCATTCCCATCTTCTTGTGGAAATCAATACATACTATTGGCGGTAGATTACGTTTCTAGATGGGTGGAAGCAATTGCCTCTCCCACAAATGATGCCATGGTGGTGGTTAAGTTCTTCAACAAGACCATTTTTCCACGATTCGGGACGCCAAGGACGATCATTAGTGATGGAGGTTCTCACTTCATAGCCCGTCGCTTTGAAGCTCTTCTAGCTAAGTATGGGGTTACTCACAAGATTGCTACCCCTTACCATCCACAAACGAGTGGACAAGTTGAGATCTCAAATAGGGAGATCAAGGGAATTCTAGAGAAGACGGTTTCAAGGACTAGGAAGGATTGGTCCTTGAAACTAGATGATGCATTATGGGCGTACCGGACTGCGTACAAGACTCCCATAGGAACCACACCATACAACCTTGTGTATGGGAAGTCTTGTCATTTGCCGGTAGAGCTGGAGCACAAAGCGTTTTGGGCTATCAAATGGCTGAATTTTGGCATGAAGGAAGCGGGAGAGAAGCGTCTCCTAGACATCAACAAGCTGGATGAACTTCGCTTGAACGCCTATGAAAACGCTAAGATCTACAAGGAAAGAGCAAAGCGTTGGCATGATAAGCATATCATTCCAAAGGACTTCAAAGAAGGGGATCAAGTTCTCCTCTTCAATTCAAGACTTCGCCTCTTTCCAGGTAAGCTTAAATCCCGTTGGACCGGACCCTTTCTAATTAAGCGTATTTTCCCCCATGGTGCAGTTGAAGTATGGGGTGAAGCTAGCGGAAGTTTTAAGGTGAACGGTCAACGACTCAAGAAGTACACACCGGAACTCCAAGCTGAGGAGTTCGCGCCTACCGCACTCGAATAAGTGCGAGATTGGTCTAGCTACGGACCTTAAACAAAGCGCTTCTTGGGAGGTAACCCAAGGTTTTGCATCTTCGTTTTTATTTTCAATTCATAGACTAGTTTAGAATAGACGTTTTTCTTTGTTTTGCCTCGATTTCTTCCGGTATGTTCGTGTTTTTGGTTGTAGGATCGGTGGAAAAGGAGAAAGGGAAGATAATGTCGAAGAAAAGTGACGAAATTTGGACTTTGAAGCTTTACAGGAGGTTCCACGGTCTAAATTACGGTCGTCATAGCTACAGTGGCCGTAATTCTCAAAAGCCTTTGAAAAATCACCAAAACCACGGTTCCGTACACTTCCACGGCCGTGGAACACCCCGATAGACCGTGATTTTCAAAATTTTGCCTGCGACTATATAAGCCACGTTCTTCACAAATTTGCCCAAAGAAATCCCTTTCCACGACCTAAACGCCGAACCCCACGTCCTCCTCCAAATTCTTCGTTTTCTAATCGTTTTCAACGATTCTTCATCCTAAACTGCAGCAAATCCAACCACGAACAAGATCCAAGCAACAATTTGAGCGGAAATCCATCAACAAACGCGCATTTCGGGTTTTTCAATCCGAAAAAGAGGTTTATTCTTTCTTCTTGAATTTCGCGGATTTAGTTCGTTTTTGCTATAGATTTTTAGGAAGAACTGACAAAGACTGGAAGGAATTAGATTAGGACTGCTTGTTGTGGTGATTGTTGGTGAATTTGCTGAGATTCACGAGATTCTGAGACGAATCACGGTCTCTGGGTAAACCACGGCCGTGGAACCTGAAGAACAGACCGTAATTTTGGAGAAAAATGGATTTCGTAAGGAGAGTGTCGGGAAGGATAAAGGAGAAGAAAGGAGAGCAAAATAAGAAAAGGAAAGGCAATCCCTCCACCTCTAGGGCGCCACCACCCTCATCTCCCTCACTACCATCCTCACCTTCACCTCCATCTTCACCTCCTCACCCTAGCATCCCAACCATACATGAGAACCACCTTGTTGCACTAGACCGGATCAAGGAGAGGACAGTGATAGGTCCTAGGTATTTGTTGTTGAAGGATCTACATCCTCTCAACATTGTTGATGATCTTACATGGCTCTTGGATAGAGCCGGATTGCTTGTCTTCACGAACATCCGTGAAGACGCCTATGAGGAGATCACCCGAGAGGTTGTGACGTCTTTCGAGCACAACCACGTTGATAGGACCGTCTCCTTCCGTCTCATGGAACGAGACTATCATTTGAGTATTGTTGAGTTTGGGACCATTTTCGGGTTCCATGAGACCTACAATGGTCGATTCCCTAGTGGTATCTACCCTAAGGACTTTTGGGAGGAAGTTGCGATGATATACGCCGACGAGGACCGTTGGCAACCCGCCGATACCAAGGCTAGATTGATGTACCATCTAGCCTTGAAGATAGCTCACCGCGTTCTTTCGGAGTGTCTCTTTCCTAGGACGGAGACGCCCCAAAAGATCAAGACATATGAGCTATTCCTGCTCTATAGTATGCTATATGGTCGCCGTGCAGATTGTGCCACTCTTTTGGCGGCTACGATGAGTAAACTCAAGAACAAGAAGAAGGGGAACATTGGATATGGTGGGATAGTGACCCACATTGCTAGGACGCTTGGTGTAGATTTCTCCGCTTGCACCCGTATACCGGCGGTTCCCTTAGGGCTACATGCATTTATGGTTAGGGGACTCATCTTCCCCACACATAGAGGTCCGCCTTATGCGGGCATGCCTTGGGAGACTAGGACAGGCAGGGGTATTGAGTGGCTGCCGGAGTATTCCATTGTGGCGGGACGCCACAATTGGAAGGAGACGTTCGCTGCGATGCATGCGAACAGGCTAGTAGCTCCACCTTACGTCCCACCACCGGTTGTGGAGGAGGAGGAGATGGGAGATCAGTACGAGAGTGGTGGAGGAGCGGAGCAGGAGTTTGGCACGTTTCCGGACCAGCCGGAGGCGGCCCCAGATGTACCTAGACGCTCTCCACGTCCAGCTAGAGCCTCAGGCTCGTCATCTCGCCGCGCTAGCGTGAGTGAGAGGCCCACGTGGATGACTACACCTCCCACTTGGTATGGCGTTCCCCCTCCTTGGTCCACGGAGATGCCAGTAGCACCACCACCAACACCAGCACCAGCCGACGCCCCTGCATGGTTTGATCACACCCCGGGATGGTATGAGAGGATGCCGGATTGGGCTACCGGACTTTCAGAGAGAGTCGGAGCGCTAGAGATCCGGGCGGATGCTAGAGACGGACGCCTAGACGACCTTGACCACATGACGAGGGACGTCTACCGCCAGCAGTTTGGGCGGCCATACGACTCCAGCTTCTCTCCATTCCCGCCTCCTCCACCGCCGCAGTGATTGGACGCATGATCGTTGTTTTAGACATTCCCGCCACCACTTGTGAGTTTCTTTTTCTTTTCTTTCTTTTGTTCTTTCTTTTGAACATTAGGGACAATGTTCGTCCTAAGTATGGGGTGGGATGTACTAAAAAGTTTGTAATAACTCTACTCTCTATGTTTGCTTTCATTCGAGACTATCATTACATGTTCGTTATGTGTTGCACGTTTCCTTATCGCATTGTATGAAAAACAACTTGAAAAACCCATAAAAATTGAAAAATTTTGAAAAATTTTGTGCTCCTAATGAATTGAGATGATTTCCATGATAATCACTACTTGTGAATTGAGTTTGATGACAATTGCATGCTTAAAAGGATTGTGAATTGAAAAGGATTCGAATGAATAAATTTTACCTCTTTTGCAAGTTTTATAATGTGAAAATGTTACCTAAATCATGCTAGGAAATTGAAGTTGAAATCACATTATAAGTTCCTATACTTCTTGTTGAAATGATTAAGGCAATTCGATACTTTCTTTCTTCTTTCTTTGATCATCTAGCTCCTCATTGAAATATTATCCTCCTTTACCTATCCGGGAATTTGGAAGAAGTAAATGAGAAAAAGGCATGTTTGATGTGGGAGGGCCATGAGAGCAATTATTTGCAATCAATTGAATAGAAAGAAATTGTAGGTTTGGGGAAGTCGATCATGACGATGAGTAACTCGGCACCATTCACATAGCCGGGTGTTTGTGTCTTGCCAAAGTCGAATTGAGCGATATTCCTAGCGGATTATGGTATGTGCGCTAAGGGTTTGAGGCATCTCTTGCAAATTTGAGAAAAGCCGATCTCCTAGGCTTCGGTTTTTGTGCACCTCTGTCCGTAACTCCAAAAGTAAAGTCGAAAAAAAAAAAAATTAATGTGAAAAAGAAAAAGCAAAGCTCTAAGTTGAAGTGTTGCGGGAACCGCATAAGAAGAAGAAGGTAGTTGTCCACTTTCCCGGATTTATACACCACTTTCTCTTAAAGTTTTCCCTTCCCTTCCATATTCTAGACCTTTTTCTTTGAAAGTCCTTAAGATCAAAAGAATGTTATATGACTTGGTGATCTAAATTGAAGTTTCCTGTGATTGATTTTGGTAATGTTTGAAGGTTATAATGCTTGTTTAGAAGTTAAGTTGGTTCATGAATTTTCTTTGCCTTTTACTCTTTGATTAAGTGTGTGAAAGTTTGAAAAACGATTGAGGCAAGGTTTGAGAATGATCTATTCTTTAGAAGTCACATTCATCCAAAAGAAGGTACACATATTTCATCCTAACTCTTGTTTAAAGCTTTTTGAAAGACCTTGCTTAGGGACAAGCAAGTGTTAAGTATGGGGTTATTTGTTAGCATGAAATATTGTGATATTTTAGGCACGTTTTCTAAACATATTTGATTCATATTGATAGTCTTTGATTGATCTTGGTGCATATGTGAGCTAGTATTACCTATATTGTCGATATGGATGTCTACACTAGCTCTATGTTGATTATAGGTGATTTGGAGCTATTTCCGAACGGAATCGAGCAAAGGAGAGTTGAGTTGATATGTCCATAGATTGAGGACATTCTTTGGAAGCGATTTGGAGTCTTAGCTTGAGGAATGCACGAGTTTAGGGAAGAATCACGTTCTTACCCTAAATTACGCCCTAAAATACGGCCGTATCACAAACCACGTTCAGAATTACGGCCGTGGAATTGGAGTCAGAAGTTCATGTTCATTCCAGGGGATTACACGGCCGTGGAACAATATGTTGCAAACCGTATTTGTTTCCACGCTCTAAATTACGGTCGTGGAACACTTCCACGACCGTGATCTTGGCGAATCTTTTCGCCACACTTTGAAGCCACGATCTTTTGAAGATTGGGCCGGGCCGACACTTTGCCCTACATTATAAAAAGACGGAAGAAAGGAGATTCCAGGATCCTCGCTTACGCCGGCTTACAATCGTCGCACATCGCGCATACTCGCTTATTCCGTCATCGGCGCTTAGACGAAGACTCTTCGCTTATTTTGCGGGGAAGCAATTGACATCTCTTGGGGAGATCGAAGTTCGTGTTTGGAATTCATCTAATCTCGCACTTTGGGTGGAGATTGCTGTTGAGATCTTCGGATTTGCGGAAGATCGAAGTTCTTGGAAGATTTTGCAAGAAGATCTCTCTTCTTGATTAGGTTTGATTTGGAAAACGGATTGACATCCCGTTTTCTCTTCTTTCCTAAGGTGGTGATTGTTTGTTATACTTTGAATCTTTTGACATTATTTGTTCTCTTTGTGACTTTGAGATTGAATTGAAGATTATTGAAAGTTCTTGAAAGTTTTCATCTTTTCATCTTTTAATTCTTGAATTGATATCAACATGACTGTTATTGGCTAAAAACCCTTGACAATTCTAAAGGTGGAGGGTTGATAGTTGTGGCTTAGATGATGATAGATCGATCGCAAACAGATTAGACCCTGAGAGTTAGAGAAATATCGCCGACAACCCTAAATTACGGGCTGTTCTTGAGTCCACGGCCGTGGAACCTCAAGAACTAACCGTGATTTCCCTTAAGTCTACGAACCTGCTTTTACTTTAATCTAAAGTTAAAGGTTGGCTTTAGCTTAGTTTAGACTTGTCTTTTCTAGGTGGTAGTGAAGCCTCAACAACCTCTACCTCGATTGTGAGCCTCAACAACCTCAATCGGTTAAGTTAGTCTTGATCTTTAGGTTATAAGTTTGGGTATTTGACACTAATTCTCGTCTCTAGAATCTTTCTATATTGAGCCTCAACAACCTGTATAGAGAGTGCTTTGTAGGTGAGTTATATAAGGTTTTTGGAACTTCATCGTACGATTACCTTACATTAGTATACCTTTGCATATCTCAACTCTGTCTTTACATCATTAAGTATATCTTGAATCGATTGCCACAGCTGGATACCTGGATCTTTAGGATTGTTGTTTTCCCAATATTTGCAAACTCTCATATTTACTTGCTTGATAACCTGCAATCGAGTTCGTTCCCACCCAAATCCCTGTGTTCGATACTCTGGAATTCTTGCTTAACTACGTCGATCCGTACACTGCGGGTTCGCTGCTTGATTCTAGTTTTATAAATTTAAAGCTTATTTGCACACACCTCTAGGGGCGAACACGGATCGGGAGGGGAAGTCGGTGGCGGTGGGCTCGAAAAAGCCAAAAATCTCTCTCCACACCTCTAAAGGAACTATGAAGTTCCGGTTCATCAACCGGTACTTCACAGACTGGTCTTGGGGAAGGTAGGAGAAGGAGCTAACAAACTCTAAGGTCGGCTCCAAATAAGCTGGGGCTCGGATCTCAGTAAACCGATCCAGCCCCACAGTAGCAATCATCCTCCTAAGGTCAGCATCTAACCCTAGGCAATCGAAAGCAGACACGTCCAGAAATCGTGGTGCGATAACTGGACGGCTAGCTATCCGCTCATAGTCTACCCGACATCTCTCGTGGATAACCGGGCGGTAAGGACGGGAAGAAGAGGAAGAAGGGGAGGGTGAGGATCTGTCTTTAAGGGCTAGGCGACGATCTGAACTCATTTTCACTCAACACTGTCAGACCACCTCGGTCACTGACAAGTCCCAAAAATCACCTCGGTCGAGATGCAGTTCGACCGGACCGAGGCGCAGCAGTTACGATTCCAAATCTCAAAAATTCAGTTCTTTTCCCCCCAAAATCACTACAATTGCTTCCTAAGGGGTACTTAAGCCTTTCCTCAGCAAAATCAGGGGCAACCAAAGCCCAAATCAAAGCGAACGAACGAGTTAGGGTTTCGACTTGTTTTACCTCGTTTCGGTCGATTCGCTCGATTTCTTTGCAGATCTGTTGTTGCAATCGGTTCCTCTACCCTTCAATTGCAGTTTGGAAGCGGAAATCTTCGAAAACGAGCAAGATTTGAGAGAGAGCGAAGTGGAAGTCGCCGCGGTCGAGGTGGGTAAAGTAAAAAAGTGAAAATAAAAATTTTTCCCTTTTTATACTGTTTCTGGATCTGCTGTCACCTCGGTCGAGATGGTCTCGATTGGACCGAGGTGGTATGGACCGAGGTGGTTCTGCAGAAACCCTAGTCGCCTCGGTTGCTCAAGAATCAACTCGGTCGAGGTGCTCTGACGGTAACCGAGGTGCTTCTGTTTTCTCAGAATCTCGAACTTCTGTCCTTCCAGTTGTGCTCCTTCCTTAGTTATTCCCTGTTGTCTGTCCAGAACGCCAAAAACAAAGCAAAGCAAAGCAAAAACGAAAACTATCTAAGCTAGACTAGAAAACGGGAAAAGAAAGCAATACCTTGGGTTGCCTCCCAAGAAGCGCTTGATTTAAGGTCGCTAGCTGGACCATGATGCGTCTCAAATGAGGTATATTGGTGCAACCTCCTCAACCGGCGTTTCCGGTTGGTACTTCTTAAGTCTATGACCGTTGACCTTGAAGCTTCCGCTAGTTTCGCCCCATATCTCAACTGCACCATGAGGGAAAACATGTTTCACAACATAAGGTCCGGTCCATCTAGATTTCAACTTACCTGGAAAAAGGCGGAGGCGGGAGTTGAAGAGTAGAACTAAGTCTCCTTCGTTAAGCTCCTTTGGAACGATACGCTTGTCATGCCATCTCTTCGTCCTTTCCTTGTAGATTTTGGCATTCTCATAAGCGTTCAAACGCAGCTCCTCCAGCTCGTTAAGTTCCAATAGTCGCTTCTCACCAGCCTCCTTGATGTCGAAATTCAACCACTTGATCGCCCAATACGCCTTGTGTTCCAATTCGACGGGCAAATGGCAAGACTTCCCATATACTAAATTATAAGGAGTGGTACCTATGGGAGTCTTGAATGCGGTCCTGTACACCCAAAGAGCATCGTCCAATTTCATGGACCAATCCTTCCTCGTTCTAGAGACGGTCTTTTCCAAAATTGCCTTGATTTCTCTATTCGAGATCTCGACCTGTCCACTAGTTTGAGGGTGATAAGCGGTTGATACCTTGTGGGTTACCCCATACTTCGATAGAAGTGCCTTGAACTTCCGGTTGATGAAATGCGTTCCTCCATCGCTAATGATGATGCGTGGAGTTCCAAATCGTGGAAAGATAGTTCTATTCAAGAACTTCACAACCACCTTGGCGTCGTTAGTGGGAGAAGCAATGGCTTCAACCCATCTAGAGACGTAATCAACTGCAAGGAGAATGTAGAGGTTTCCTCCGGAGGATGGGAAAGGTCCCATGAAGTCAATTCCCCATACATCAAAGATTTCCACTTCTTGGATGTTATTAAGTGGCATCTCGTTTCTCCTCGATAAATTTCATGTTCTTTGGCATGCATCACAAGAGACAACAAAAGATTGCACATCCTTAAATAATGTAGGCCAAAAGAAACCGGAACGCAATACCTTAGCGCATGTTTTATCAGTGCTGGCATGCCCTCCACAAGGAAGTGGATGACAATGCCTTATGACGCTATTAACTTCATCTTCCGGAATGCACCTTCGAAGCATCCCATCCGGTCCGCGCTTGAATAGCAGCGGCTCATCCCAGTAGTAATGTCGTACTTCCTTGAAGAATCTCTTCTTTTGAGAGTACGTCAATCCGGGCGGTGTTTCCTGGCAAACAAGATAATTCACAATATCAGCATACCAAGGACCTTTATTATCAGAAAGTTGGTGGATGGAATGGTCCGCCAACAGTGGGTGAATGTCAGAGAAGGGAGTAAGAAATTTATTATTCTCAGCAATCTCAGTTGACATCATCTCGCCATCGACCTCGGTCGAGGCGCATAGGCGTTGACCGAGATGTTCTTCGGTCGCCTCGCTCAGTCCAGAAAGTGCCTCGGTCGAGGTACTGCTGCTGGATCCGAAACTGGAGATCTTCGTCTCCTGAATTAGCTTCTCAGTTTTAGCTTCTGGATCCTCTTCCAGTGCTTTTAAGCTCCGTATATCTGCATCACAAGAAGCATCTATACCTTCCTCCATTAAACTGAAGCTAATAACTCTTTCGAGTGGATCGTTAATAAGGATAGAGCTCACCAATTCTCTTGATTCTTCTTCATCGTAGATGTTGAAGATATCATCAGTTAGCTGCTCCCCTTTCATGGCCGCAAGTAGTGCGAACTCCACCTCATCGCCACCAACGTTGAATTTCAACTTGGCGTTCTTGCAATCCACGTTGCAACCCGAAGTTGCTAGAAATGGCCTCCCGAGAATAATAGGAACATGATAATCTGCGGGAATGTCAAGTACAACAAAATCTATGGGTAGATAGAAGTTACCTAACTTGACCGGAACGTCCTCCAAGATGCCCACGGGATGGGTAATGGAGCGATCCGCCATATAAAGTCGAATCTTGACCGGCTTGGGCTCTCCAAGACCGATCTTCGTGCATAGCTCCAACGGGATGATGCTCACGCTGGCTCCTAGATCACAAAGGGCTTCACAAGTAACATCCCCAACTTGAATGGGAATGCAAAACGAGCCGGGATCTCTTAATTTAGGTGGCATTTTCTCTTTCATGATCTTTATAAGCTCCGAAGATTTAGATGTCATCCTAACTTCACCAACATCCTCCAGCTTCCTCTTCCTTGATAGGATTTCTTTTAAGAACTTCCCATAGGCGGGCATACCTAGAATGGCATCAAGGAAAGGAATGTTAATATGTAGCTTATTCATCAAGTCAAGAAACTTACCAAAGTGCTTGTCTAGATGTGCTCTGGCTCTAGACTGAGGGAATGGAAGCGGTGGTTTGTATGCAGGAGGTGGAATATAAGTTTCTGTTGTTCCTCCCGCCTTCTGTTGCTCCGCCTCGGTTGGCATCTCGGTCGAGGTGTTCTTCGACTGGATCTGGACCGAGGTGGTCTGCGTCGAGCGAGGTACTGGATCTGTAGTTTTGAGTCCACTCCTCGTCGTTATGGCCATGCACTGGCCCTTAGGGTTGCTTTCCGTCTTCGCTGGAAGCTTCCCTGGATCTCTTGGCGCTTCATTCGCCCTACTAGCAAGTTGTTGTTCGAAGGACTTTTGGGCCCTCGAAAATGAAGTCATAGAATTCTCCATAGCGCTAAGCTTGATCAAGATAGCCTCCAGAACTGCGTCTTTCTTTTCCGGCTGAGACGAACTTGATCCTTGCCCTTGGCTTTTTAATGGAGTAGAAGAAGAAGAAGGAGAAGAGAGGAAAGGGTTAGAGGAATTACTAGAGTTGGAGTTAGAATAATTGTTACCAGGATTCTGGTTGTTTTGATTGTTCGTCCTCCAATTGTTGATATTTGATCCTCTATTGTTGTTGTTGTAGTTGTTGTTTCGGGGACCGTTGTTGTTGTTACGATACCCGTTATTGTTGTTGTTCCTTTGCCCTTGCTCTTCCTTCTTGGTTTGAGCCATCAAGAGTTCCTTCAATTGCTTCACATCATTCTTCAAAGACGTGAGTTGATTGTTGTTGGATTGAGTCTCTTGAAAGTTGACTCTTTTAACTCCACCTTCAGCTCCTTGGTGGGTATATTTCTCCATGTGCAAGGCTTGCTTCTCAATGAAGTCCCAAGCCTCATCAATCGCCATGTCCATGAAGGTACCGGCGGAGAGTAGTTGGAGATTGAACTGGGTGCTTCCGTCCAGCCCTTTGAAGTAGATCTCCAACAGCTCGATCTTTGGAATCCCATGATGTGGGCAATCCAAAAGGATATCCTTGAACCGCTCCCAAGATTTGGACAAGCTCTCCTTGTCCTTCATGATGAAAGCATTGATCTTCCCTCTCATTTCAGCGGTCTTTGAGGGGGGAAAGAATTTGGTCAAGAATTCCGTAGTCATCTCCTCCCATGTGCTGATTTTTCCTGGAGGAAGAGATTGATACCAAGTAAGAGCTCTATCTTTTAAAGAAAAGTAAAAAGGTCTTAGCTTGTAGTTGTTATTTTCAATTCTGGAAGGCCGCAAAGTCTCCATCAAGATCTCGTAATTTTGAAGATGCTGATGTGGTGACTCCTTCTCTAGCCCTCCGAATTGGCATTGGCGAATCATGGACAGAACTTGCGGTCGAAGTTCGTAGTCATGGTCCGCTGGATCTCCTAGGTTCACCCCTGGACGCCTCAGCTGTTGATTAGGGTCCATCCTTTGACCTAGGGTTTGTGGGATTCCTGCAAGAAGAACATCTCGGACTGGTCTCCGAAGTGGAAGTACATCGGCCGGGGCGTCTGGTACTGGAATCTGCCTCGGTCGAGGGTCAACTACTGGATCCTGCATCGGCCGAGGATCAACAGGAGGATCTTCCCTCGGTCGAAGTAGCAGCTCTTGCGTCTCTTTTAATTCGGCCGCAAGATCGCGATCATCTTGTTGGGCCATCTTTGCTTCTCTCAAGCGTCGCTTATATGTCTTTTCTGGTTCGGGATCGTAAGGAACGATTTCCTTCCCAGCGCGGGTTCTTCGCATATACCTAAGAAAGAACCTGCAAAAGTCACTCAAGTAGAGTGGTTAGATGACACGGGGCAAGCGCCCCAAGAGCAAACCGTACCGGCTCGGTCTAGACCAAGTCCCCGGCAACGGCGCCAAAAACTTGTTCGCTCCAAACGGTGTGTGCAAGCTTTAAATTTATAACCCTAGACTTAAGCTTAAAACAAGGATGCGAACCCGCAGTGTACGGGTCAATCGTAGTAAAAAGAAAGAAATTCCAAGGGTCGATCACAGGGACTCGGTGAAACA
Organism: Fagopyrum esculentum; assembly: GCA_033239045.1. NCBI lineage: Eukaryota > Viridiplantae > Streptophyta > Magnoliopsida > Caryophyllales > Polygonaceae > Fagopyrum > Fagopyrum esculentum. The sequence continues at coordinate 154,222,758 of BSUD01000001.1, forward strand.
AAGTCAATACGGTAAGCTATGTCAATTCTAACCACAAGAGTAATTAACACAATCAAAGATGAATAAGAAGTCAATAAAGCAAACATGCAATTCTAGGGATTAAAGCATCTAGTTGTGGTTCCAACTCAAGATCTAAAGATAAGCGGACAAAGCTGAGATTTTTGCGTGGGGAAGGTGTTACTAAAGTGGAGTAGATCACCGGGTAAGTCTCACTACACACTAATCCTAAACCGTAACTCCTATTACCGGGTAAGTCTCAAGGAATCAAGATAAAGAACTATAACCTCAAACTAACACACCATCTAAGGGGATAGAATCAACCTTTACCGGGTAAGTCTCAGGCTAACTCACAAAGATGGGATGGAAGCACACTCAAACCCCAATAAAGGATAAACCTTTATTACCTACACTTATGATCGTTGGTACACAAACTAAGGAATTACCGGGTAAGTCTCATCCTAAGCTTGCTTTGAACCAGAAGGTATAATAAGAATAGGATTTGGCAAACTCTAACACTTAACTCTCTGTTTCGAATCGGATAAGTCACCTCGGTCAGAAGAATTCCACCCCGGCCGAGATGTTCATCAACCGAACGAGATGCTTAGGGTTAAGGTTAAAGACTCGAACTTTCAGGATCCTACTGGAATCTAAGATTATTCTATCATTGTTTTTCCCACAACCTTCAGCCAATCACCCTAGAATCACACAAGGAAATTAGCCACTCATCATCATAATGAAAGTATTAAAATATATGGGAAGAAGGTGAATATTTGAACAAAGAAGAATTTAAGGAAAAGACTTCAATAACTGAATCAAATATCACAACAAAAGCGTTCCTTGGATAGCAATCCAAAAAGACTAGACAACCAATGAGGGAATTTAAGACAATCTTACAAAACCCTCCAAAAAGCTATAAAAGCTATAGACTTCAATCTTCCTTCAACCTTCAAAAAGGTTCTTCGAAACTCCCTAATTGGAGTATGCTGCTGCTGCTGCGTATTCTTTGCTGTAATCGAGATCGTATGCGGTGTATGCAGCCTCTAAGCATCATCGGATTTGTGGAAATCCAACCCTTTTTATAGGAAAATAACCCTCCAAAGATAAGATATCTTAAAAAGATATCTTCCCATAAAAATAGGTAAAATATATGATTCTGCATATCTCCTTCCTTCCAGAAGCCAAGCCCAAAAATATAAGATCACTTTCCAAATTTAAGAAGATCTCATCCAAGAATAAAATATTCTCGCCGCGTCCTAGGTGTTCGCCTCGGTCGAGTCGGCGTCTCTGGATCGCCTCGGTCGAGATGAATCTCTGGTCAACCGAGGTGAGTCACAACTGAATGTGAAATCTCTCAAAACTGGTCCAAAGTGAATCTTTAATCCATGACTATGCTCCCTGGATGTAGCTCCAAATGACTCATGACTCCTTTTGCTCCTTTTTGATGCAAAACGTACCATATTACCTGCAATTACAACAAAACTAGGTGTAGACCTCGATTCTCGCAAAGGTAGATGAAATGGTAGTAAAATCACATTATGCACATACAAACATGCTGATTATGAAAGATAAAACGTCCAAACAAACCCTGAAATATAGACTATAATTCATGCTATCAACTTCCTTCTTCACAACCTCTTTCATGATCGGATTTAACCGTCTTTGAGGTTCCCGTGAAGTCTTATGATTATCCTCCATTAGAATTCTATGCATGCAGAAAGAGGGTTTAATGCCAATAAGATCATCCGTGGTGTAACCTATGGCTTTTCGATGCTTTCTCAGGACATGCATTAGTTTAGTTAATTCAGAATCGGAGAGGGAAGCGCTAACAATAACGGGATAAGTAGAATCCGGCCCAAGAAAGATATACCTCAAGTGACTAGGGAGTTGTTTAAGCTCCACAACTGGGGGTGCTTTCTGGGAGGGATCTGTGCTTCCTCTTTCCAGTGGAGTGGTGTCAGAAACTGGACTAGATGCAGTCTTAGTTTGAATCGTCTCGCTGTCGACCTCGGTCGAGGCGCAAAGGCGTTGACCGAGGTGTTCTTCAGACGCCTCGCTCAGTCCAGAAAGTGCCTCGGTCGAGGTACTGCTGCTGGATCCGAAACTGGAGATCTTCGTCTCCTGAATTAGCTTCTCAGTTTTAGCTTCTGGATCCTCTTCCAGTGCTTTTAAGCTCCGTATATCTGCATCACAAGAAGCATCTATACCTTCCTCCATTAAACTGAAGCTAATAACTCTTTCGAGTGGATCGTTAATAAGGATAGAGCTCACCAATTCTCTTGATTCTTCTTCATCGTAGATGTTGAAGATATCATCAGTTAGCTGCTCCCCTTTCATGGCCGCAAGTAGTGCGAACTCCACCTCATCGCCACCAACGTTGAATTTCAACTTGGCGTTCTTGCAATCCACGTTGCAACCCGAAGTTGCTAGAAATGGCCTCCCGAGAATAATAGGAACATGATAATCTGCGGGAATGTCAAGTACAACAAAATCTATGGGTAGATAGAAGTTACCTAACTTGACCGGAACGTCCTCCAAGATGCCCACGGGATGGGTAATGGAGCGATCCGCCATATAAAGTCGAATCTTGACCGGCTTGGGCTCTCCAAGACCGATCTTCGTGCATAGCTCCAACGGGATGATGCTCACGCTGGCTCCTAGATCACAAAGGGCTTCACAAGTAACATCCCCAACTTGAATGGGAATGCAAAACGAGCCGGGATCTCTTAATTTAGGTGGCATTTTCTCTTTCATGATCTTTATAAGCTCCGAAGATTTAGATGTCATCCTAACTTCACCAACATCCTCCAGCTTCCTCTTCCTTGATAGGATTTCTTTTAAGAACTTCCCATAGGCGGGCATACCTAGAATAGCATCAAGGAAAGGAATATTAATATGGAGCTTATTCATCAAGTCAAGAAACTTACCAAAGTGCTTGTCTAGATGTGCTCTGGCTCTAGACTGAGGGAATGGAAGCGGTGGTTTGTATGCAGGAGGTGGAATATAAGTTTCTGTTGTTCCTCCTGCTTTCTGTTGCGCCGCCTCGGTTGGCATCTCGGTCGAGGTGTTCTTCGACTGGATCTGGACCGAGGTGGTCTGCGTCGAGCGAGGTACTGGATCTGTAGTTTTGAGTCCACTCCTCGTCGTTATGGCCATGCACTGGCCCTTAGGGTTGCTTTCCGTCTTCGCTGGAAGCTTCCCTGGATCTCTTGGCGCTTCATTCGCCCTACTAGCAAGTTGTTGTTCGAAGGACTTTTGGGCCCTCGAAAATGAAGTCATAGAATTCTCCATAGCGCTAAGCTTGATCAAGATAGCCTCCAGAACTGCGTCTTTCTTTTCCGGCTGAGACGAACTTGATCCTTGCCCTTGGCTTTTTAATGGAGTAGAAGAAGAAGAAGGAGAAGAGAGGAAAGGGTTAGAGGAATTACTAGAGTTGGAGTTAGAATAATTGTTACCAGGATTCTGGTTGTTTTGATTGTTCGTCCTCCAATTGTTGATATTTGATCCTCTATTGTTGTTGTTGTAGTTGTTGTTTCGGGGACCGTTGTTGTTGTTACGATACCCGTTATTGTTGTTGTTCCTTTGCCCTTGCTCTTCCTTCTTGGTTTGAGCCATCAAGAGTTCCTTCAATTGCTTCACATCATTCTTCAAAGACGTGAGTTGATTGTTGTTGGATTGAGTCTCTTGAAAGTTGACTCTTTTAACTCCACCTTCAGCTCCTTGGTGGGTATATTTCTCCATGTGCAAGGCTTGCTTCTCAATGAAGTCCCAAGCCTCATCAATCGCCATGTCCATGAAGGTACCGGCGGAGAGTAGTTGGAGATTGAACTGGGTGCTTCCGTCCAGCCCTTTGAAGTAGATCTCCAACAGCTCGATCTTTGGAATCCCATGATGTGGGCAATCCAAAAGGATATCCTTGAACCGCTCCCAAGATTTGGACAAGCTCTCCTTGTCCTTCATGATGAAAGCATTGATCTTCCCTCTCATTTCAGCGGTCTTTGAGGGGGGAAAGAATTTGGTCAAGAATTCCGTAGTCATCTCCTCCCATGTGCTGATTTTTCCTGGAGGAAGAGATTGATACCAAGTAAGAGCTCTATCTTTTAAAGAAAAGTAAAAAGGTCTTAGCTTGTAGTTGTTATTTTCAATTCTGGAAGGCCGCAAAGTCTCCATCAAGATCTCGTAATTTTGAAGATGCTGATGTGGTGACTCCTTCTCTAGCCCTCCGAATTGGCATTGGCGAATCATGGACAGAACTTGCGGTCGAAGTTCGTAGTCATGGTCCGCTGGATCTCCTAGGTTCACCCCTGGACGCCTCAGCTGTTGATTAGGGTCCATCCTTTGACCTAGGGTTTGTGGGATTCCTGCAAGAAGAACATCTCGGACTGGTCTCCGAAGTGGAAGTACATCGGCCGGGGCGTCTGGTACTGGAATCTGCCTCGGTCGAGGGTCAACTACTGGATCCTGCATCGGCCGAGGATCAACAGGAGGATCTTCCCCTCGTGGTTGTAGAATCTGATTCCGAATGACTGCTATCTCTGCTTCGATAGCTGCAGTCCTGGCGCGATTCTCCTCTTTCTCTTGCCTTAGTTCTTCCTTACTAAGACGTAGCAGCTCTTGCGTCTCTTTTAATTCGGCCGCAAGATCGCGATCATCTTGTTGGGCCATCTTTGCTTCTCTCAAGCGTCGCTTATATGTCTTTTCTGGTTCGGGATCGTAAGGAACGATTTCCTTCCCAGCGCGGGTTCTTCGCATATACCTAAGAAAGAACCTGCAAAAGTCACTCAAGTAGAGTGGTTAGATGACACGGGGCAAGCGCCCCAAGAGCAAACCGTACCGGCTCGGTCTAGACCAAGTCCCCGGCAACGGCGCCAAAAACTTGTTCGCTCCAAACGGTGTGTGCAAGCTTTAAATTTATAACCCTAGACTTAAGCTTAAAACAAGGATGCGAACCCGCAGTGTACGGGTCAATCGTAGTAAAAAGAAAGAAATTCCAAGGGTCGATCACAGGGACTCGGTGAAACAAAGTCAATACGGTAAGCTTCGTGAACACTAACCACAAGAGTAATTAACACAATCAAAGATGAATAAGAAGTCAATAAAGCAAACATGCAATTCTAGGGATTAAAGCATCTAGTTGTGGTTCCAACTCAAGATCTAAAGATAAGCGGACAAAGCTGAGATTTTTGCGTGGGGAAGGTGTTACTAAAGTGGAGTAGATCACCGGGTAAGTCTCACTACACACTAATCCTAAACCGTAACTCCTATTACCGGGTAAGTCTCAAGGAATTAAGATAAAGAACTATAACCTCAAACTAACACACCATCTAAGGGGATAGAATCAACCTTTACCGGGTAAGTCTCAGGCTAACTCACAAAGATGGGATGGAAGCACACTCAAACCCCAATAAAGGATAAACCTTTATTACCTACACTTATGATCGTTGGTACACAAACTAAGGAATTACCGGGTAAGTCTCATCCTAAGCTTGCTTTGAACCAGAAGGTATAATAAGAATAGGATTTGGCAAACTCTAACACTTAACTCTCAGTCTCGAATCGGATAAGTCACCTCGGTCAGCCAAATTCCACCCCGGCCGAGATGTTCATCGACTGAACGAGATGCTTAGGGTTAAGGTTAAAGACTCGAACTTTCAGGATCCTACTGGAATCTAAGATTATTCTATCATTGTTTTTCCCACAACCTTCAGCCAATCACCCTAGAATCACACAAGGAAATTAGCCACTCATCATCATAATGAAAGTATTAAAATATATGGGAAGAAGGTGAATATTTGAACAAAGAAGAATTTAAGGAAAAGACTTCAATAACTGAATCAAATATCACAACAAAAGCGTTCCTTGGATAGCAATCCAAAAAGACTAGACAACCAATGAGGGAATTTAAGACAATCTTACAAAACCCTCCAAAAAGCTATAAAAGCTATAGACTTCAATCTTCCTTCAACCTTCAAAAAGGTTCTTCGAAACTCCCTAATTGGAGTATGCTGCTGCTGCTGCGTACGTGACTCTCCTGCGCTGATAGCGGATCTTTCGGTGTAAGCGGCCTGTTGGATTTGTGGAAATCCAACCCTTTTTATAGGAAAATAACCCTCCAAGGATAAGATATCTTAAAAAGATATCTTCCCATAAAAATAGGTAAAATATATGATTCTGCATATCTCCTTCCTTCCAGAAGCCAAGCCCAAAAATATAAGATCACTTTCCAAATTTAAGAAGATCTCATCCAAGAATAAAATATTCTCGCCGCGTCCTAGGTGTTCGCCTCGGTCGAGTCGGCGTCTCTGGATCGCCTCGGTCGAGATGAATCTCTGGTCAACCGAGGTGAGTCACAACTGAATGTGAAATCTCTCAAAACTGGTCCAAAGTGAATCTTTAATCCATGACTATGCTCCCTGGATGTAGCTCCAAATGACTCATGACTCCTTTTGCTCCTTTTTGATGCAAAACGTACCATATTACCTGCAATTACAACAAAACTAGGTGTAGACCTCGATTCTCGCAAAGGTAGATGAAATGGTAGTAAAATCACATTATGCACATACAAACATGCTGATTATGAAAGATAAAACGTCCAAACAAACCCTGAAATATAGACTATAATTCATGCTATCAGGGAGACAGAGGATAGTATTCAGAGGAACTATCCGGAGTTTTACGCTGAGCTTGTTGCACCTTTAGCTTAGTCTGTTGTTTGATTTTTCCTTTGTTGCGTTGTGAACGCTTTTGTGTGACGTTTTGTGCTACGTGCCCCGAGTGGGAATATATGAGCTCAGTTATGATTCTGTGTTGTTGTGACCGTTTGGCTTTTGCAAGTTTCGGGACAAAACTTCTTTTTAGGGGGATCTGATGTAAGATCCTAGTTTTTGCCTTCACCGCCCCCGCGATGAAGAGGGCCGCCCCCGCGGCCAGCCGCCCCTGCGGCTGTGTTGATCCGCCCCTGCGGATTTACGACAGATCGCGTCCGATCTGTTTTCGTTCGTTTTATCTTCCTTCCATAGATAGAATATCCGATATTCTATCTTATGGGCCGGTTTTCTTGTCTTCTTTCTAAACCCTAGACACCCTTTCCGTCTAGCGTTTCAGCTGTCTCTATATATTCTCTCCATTTTCTCTTTTTCCCGTTCCTCGCTTACGTCTCCTTCAACCCTAGAGCGCTGCAGCCTTCCCTAGCTTCCTGCAACCTTGCTGAACGTGTAAGTTCTTCTCTTCTGGTTTCTTCCCCACGTTCTTACAGTTGTTGCATGCCTTCTCCTCCTGTTTTGGTTTCTTCCTTTTGTTCTTCTCTTTTCTTCTTCCCCAAGAATCAAGTTTGATCCTTGATTCTTGTGGAGTGTTCCGTTGTTGACCCTTTGTTATTCTCCGGCTCTCTGGAGTTGAGTCTTGTTCGCTCCAAACGGTGTGTGCAAGCTTTAAATTTATAACCCTAGACTTAAGCTTAAAACAAGGATGCGAACCCGCAGTGTACGGGTCAATCGTAGTAAAAGCAAGAAAATTCCAGGGGTCGATCACAGGGACTCGGTGAAACAAAGTCAATACGGTATGCTAATGTCAATTCTAACCACAAGAGCAATTTAACACAATCAAAGATGAATAAGAAGTCAATAAAGCAAACATGCAATTCTAGGGATTAAAGCATCAAGTTGTGGTTCCAACTCAAGATCTATAGATAAGCGGACAAAGCTGAGATTTTTGCGTGGGGAAGGTGTTACTAAAGTGGAGTAGATCACCGGGTAAGTCTCACTACACACTAATCCTAAACCGTAACTCCTATTACCGGGTAAGTCTCAAGGAATCAAGATAAAGAACTATGACCTCGAACTAACACACCATCTAAGGGAATAGAATCAACCTTTACCGGGTAAGTCTCAGGCTAACTCACAAAGACGGTATGAAAGCACACTCAAACCCCAATAAAGGATGAACCTTTATTACCTACACTTATGATCGTTAATACACAAACTAAGGAATTACCGGGTAAGTCTCATCCTAAGCTTGCATTGAACCAGGAAGGTGTAATAAGAATAGGATTTAGCAAACTCTAACACTTAACTTTCTGTTTTAGGATCGGGTAAGTCACCTCGGTCAGAAGAATTCCACCCCGGCCGAGATGTTCATCAACCGAACGAGATGCTTAGGGTTAAGGTTAAAGACTCGAACTTTCAGGATCCTACTGGAATCTAATATTATTCTATCATTGTTTTTCCCACAACCTTCAGCTAATCACCCTAGAATCACACAAGGAAATTAGCCACTCATCATCATAATGAAAGTATTAAAATATATGGGAAGAAGGTGAATATTTGAACAAAGAAGAATTTAAGGAAAAGACTTCAATAATTGAATCAAATATCACAACAAAGCGTTCCTTGGATAACAATCCAAAAAGACAAGACAACAATTGAGGGAATTGAAGACAATCTTACAAAACCCTTCAAAAGCTATAAAAGCTATGGTCTTCAATCTTCCTTCAACCTTCAAAAAGGTTCTTCGAAAACTCCCAAATTGGAGTAGGCTGCTGCTGCTGCGTGTGTAAACCCTGATCGACGGTCTAGCGTGATGATCAAATTGTGGAAATCCAACCCTTTTTATAGGAAAATAACCCTCCAAAGATAATAAATCTTAAAAAGATATCTTCCCATAAAAATAGGTAAAATATATGATTCTGCATATCTCCTCCCTTCCAGAAGCCCAGCCCAAAAATATAAGATCACTTTCCAATTTTAAAAGATCTCTTCCAAGAATAAAATATTCTCGCCGCGTCCTAGGTGTTCGCCTCGGTCGAGTCGGTGTCTCAGGATCGCCTCGGTCGAGATGAATTTCTAGTCAACCGAGGTGATTCAAAACAGAATGTGAAATCTCTCGAATCTGCTCTAAAGTAAATCTTTAATCCATGGCTATGCTCCCTGGATGTAGCTCCAAATGACTCATGACTCCTTTTGCTCCTTTTTGATGCAAAACGCGCCATTTTACCTGCAATTACAACGAAACTAGGTGTAGACCTCGATTCTCGCAAAGGTAGATGAAATGGTAGTAAAATCACATAATGTCCATACAAACATGCAGATTATGAAAGATAAAACGTCTAAACAAACCCCAAAAACTAGACTATAATTCATGCTATCAAAATACCCCATACTTAGCCCTTGCTTGTCCCCAAACAAGTTCCTCACATAGAAGACAAGATAGAATGGATTATAAGTCAAGAAAATCAATGAAAAAGTCTTTCAAAAATTATTTTATGGTGTGCAACTATCATAGATCACTCTAAGAGAATACTTCCTGGACTTAAAAACTTAATATGATCAAACGTTTTATAAATATAAGAAAGTTGTTCATCTTTGCATAAAATCATAGAATGCATAATAAATCATAATTATCAAAATTAATCATGTATAATCCGATTTAAACCGCTAAGTCAATCAACTAGCTCAAGGTCTCAAGGGCTTCCCAAAAGAAAAGGTCAAGAAACGTGTAGGGTAGGGATGTATGTAAGGTAATGTGGTGCTAGAATCCGGGAAAAGGATGAACTTCACTTTCACTTCGACTTGCAACATCTTCCACCAATAAGCTTTGCTTATCTCACACTTTTTCTTTTTTACTTTACTTTTTGGGATGCATGGACAGAGGTGCACAATAACCGAAGCCTAGGAAATCTGCAATCATCAATTTCTCGAGATGCGTCAAACCCTTGATGCACATACCATGACCCGTTAGGAATATCGTTCAATCCGACTTTGGCAAGACACAAACACCCGGCTATGTGAATGGTGCCGAGTTACTCATCTTCATGATTGACTTCCCCAAACCTAAAGTTGCTTTCTAACACTTCACTTCCAGCCCACTTCTCAACTTTAATTTGCTTTCACCACTTCGCCTGCTTCCAAATTCCCGGATAGGTAAAGGGAGGCAAAATGTATATGAGGGGTTAAGCATGATCAAGAAGAAGAAGGAGAAAAAGAATGAATTGCCTTGGTCTTTCCAAGAAGAAAGTGAGAGAACTTATCCTGCGGTGTCAACCTTCAAATTCAACATAATTTGGATAAAAACAAGGTATTAAACATGCCAATAATTTCAAACAAAGCATTTAGCAACTTAAACATATTATAAAACCTTTAAAACACATAAAGAATTTAAAACCAGGAAGTAAACAAAATCTTCACTGAGATCATATCCAGATAAGTAGCACAAAATCGTTTTCGAAAACTTTCTGTTACGCACCTCGGTCGAGATGTTCTTGGTTCAACCGAGGTGAAACACCTCGTTTCGCCAGAACCTCCCCGGTCGAGGTAAAAATTTTTTTTTTTTTTTTTTCGGTTCGGTTTCGACGTTTTTCTCAATCAAATAATCTGTAGATATGCATGTAATATCAGATAATCATATAAAGGCAAATGAAGCATAAATATGAAAATATCCGATAAATAAAATACATCATTAGTGTCGAATACATCAAAGGTAGCCACATAGTCAAATAACAAACACCCCATACTTGAGACACACTGTCCCAGTGGGTATAATAAAAAGTCTAAAACAAGAAAACTCACCGGATGAAAGCCGAACTGCATAAAAATATAATAATAAAATCCTGCAGCTCCTCAGTAGTCTCGATCCGGTGGTGGTGGTGGTATGTAGGGGAACTGAGTCGGATCATAGGGATGGCCCATGATACACTCAAACTGTAGCTGAGCCATCATGTGCTGATGATGCTGACGCTCCTGCATCTCGCGGATATCCAGCGAAAGTGCAGCATATGAGTCGATAACCTGATCCGTCAGGTCATCGATCCGTCGGTGTGCAGCCCTATCCCTCACTCCCCGCCTCCTGCGTCTAGCAGGTCTGACCGGAGAAGTCTCAGCTGGCGCCGGCTCAGTGTCCTCCTCATCATCTAAATCAATAATAGGTGGCGCGCTCATCCCAGCTGTATCTGTCCCTGTGTCCATCGGGACGCCACCCTCTCTCTCATCTACTGTCTCGTCGTCGTCGTCATCCTCCTCCTCAGCCTCCTCCGCAGCTGCAGCAGTGGCAGCTGCTCCCTCTCTATAATCCTCCATAAGTGGACCCCAAGCGGTCTGCCAGAAATGTGGATCGAAGACAGAGAACTGTGCAGACCATCTGATGCCCTGAGGTGCAGTCAACTCCCATGGCATAGCGACGTAGGGTGTAGTCAGTCCTCGGGGAACCAGAATCCTCCGAGTAATCATCTCCTGAAGTCCGAGCGGCTTGGCAGCCGCCACCATGGTACACCTACTCAAATCCATATCCTGATACCTAGCGATATGGGTCACTATCCCTCCGCAGCATATATCTCCCTTCCCTTTGGCCTTGATCCTGTGCAGATCCTCTGCCAACATCAATCCAAAGTCAGGGTATCCACCTGTGACCATGCAGTATAAAGCAAATAGCTCCCCCTGTCGGACCTTCTGGGGCGTCTCAGTACGCGCCAGAAGTGTCTCGCTGAAGATCCTGTGTACCAATCGAAAGGCTAGATGAAAAATAAGCTTCGCCCTGGAATCACCAGGGCGCCACCTATCTGCGTGCTCTGTGATGTGGGCGATCTGACCCCAGAACTCTCTAGCTACAGCTCGGGTCGGGAAGTCTACAGCAGTGGGGGCAGGAAAGCCAAAAATGTCTCTCCAGTGGTCTAGAGGTACTAAGTAGTTCCGGTTCATCAACCGGTACTTCACAGCCCTCTCTGTGGGGAGGTAAGTGAAGGAACTGACAAACTCGAGGGTCGGCTCTAGGTAGGCTGGGGCTCGGATCTCAGTAAACTGATCCAGCCCGACGGTGGTGATCATCCTCCTAAGATCTCCATCTACGTGGAGACAATCAAAGGCAGAAATGTCCAGAAATCTAGGAGCGATAACTGGACGACTAGCAATACGATCATAATCTACCCGGTGTCTCTCGTGGATCACCGGGATAGAAGGCCGGGATGAGGAAGAAGAAGGGGAAGGAGAGGATCTATCTCTAAGGGCTAATATTCTGTCAAAACTCATCTTCGATCAACACTGTCAGACTACCTCGGTCGACTGACAAACACCAAGAATCACCTCGACCGAGGTGCAGAACGACTGGACCGAGGCGAAGACAGTCGCGATTCTACCCTCTGATTTTCAGTTCTTTTCCCCCAAAAATCACTACCGATGCTTCCTAAGGGGTACTTATAGATTTCCTCAACAGAATCAAGGGCAACCAAAGCCCAATATGCAGTAAACGAACGAGTTAGGGTTTCGGTCGTTTTTACCTCGTTCCGGCCGATTCACTCGATTTTCTTGCAGATTCGTTGTTGCAATCGACTCCTCTATCCTTCAATCTCGGTTTGGAAGCAGAAAACGTCGAAAACGAGCAAGAATCGAGAGTGAGCGAAGTGGATCTGTCGCCGCGGTCGAAATGGGTAAAAAAATGTGAAAAGTAATTTTTCCCTTTTTATACTGTTACTGGATCTGCTGTCACCTCGGTCGAGATGGTCTCGACTGGACCGAGGTGGTATGGACCGAGGCGGTTCTGCAGAAACCCTAGTTGCCTCGGTTGCTTCAAGAATCAACTCGGTCGAGATGCTCTGACAGTGACCGAGGTGCTTCTGTCTTCTCAGAATCTCGAACTTCTGTCCTTCCAGATGTGCTTCTTCCTGTTGTCTGTCCAGAACGCCAAGAAACAAAGCAAAGCAAAGAAAAAAAACAAAAACTATCTAAGCTAGACTAGAAAACGGGAAAGAAGAGCAATACCTTGGGTTGCCTCCCAAGAAGCGCTTGATTTAAGGTCGCTAGCTGGACCAAGCGGCATGTGATTACTCAATGCACTTCGAACGTCGTGGAGTGCTCATCACATCCATCATAAGAATCTTCCAAAAAGGTTCCGGTTCCTAACTTTACCGGCAAATGGTAAGATCTCCCACGTACAAGCTTGTACGGTTTGATTCTCACCGGAATCCTTCTAGATTTCCTCCACTTCAATGGGACATAATCTACCCTCGTGTCCCATCCTTTCCTGGATCGAGAAAACAGTTTTTCGAGAATCATAGCAGCTTCCCCATCTACAGCTTGGGGATGGTACAGGGTCCTGAGCATGCGAGGGACCCCATACTTGAACAAAAGACACTTCATCGCCTTAACGGTGAAGTGCTTGCAAACTCCACTCCTTATAATACAAGGAGTATCTTCTTCCAACGGTTTCAAGGGAGACTTCATCTTAATCTTTGGAGGTTCTTTCGGAAGAGACCTCCAACTCTCCGGTGCTTTCCTGAAAAATTCAGAAATATTAATAGGGAATTCAAATAAAGTAGGAGAATGTACCTTGTAAAGTTCTCCAAGGCTTGAGACAAGTTTCATGTTGGATTGATAATCCACACATGAAATCCCTCCCAACTCAGCTGGTCTTTCTTCCACCTTGACCACAGTCTCAGTGATTTGGCCAAGGTTCGCCGCATCTTCCAGTTCCAGTTTTGCAGATTCTTCTTCCATCTCGGCCGAAATATCTTCCACCTCGACCGAGGTCTCAACAGTCAGATCGAGATCTTCCATATCTTCTCCCTCAAAAGCTTCAGGAGAAACTTCTGGTTTGACTGGAGGTATGCTTGAAACGTGCAACACTTCCTCATGCTCCTCTTCCGGCTTAGCATAGGATAGGGTGCTTTCCTTGAGCTCCGTCACCTTCTTCATCAACTTCTCCAACCTAGATTCGAGAGAGTCTTCAAGAGGTTGCTAATAAGTCTTTTTAGGGACATTCAGTTCATCCCACATCGCAAGTTCACGCTGAATGGCCTCTTCTCTTTCCCATTCATTGTTGAACCAATAGAAGGAGTACTTCTCCTCCAAGTATTCATAATGATCTGCCCTAGCACTTTGTCTTGCTATCCAGGCTGGATCAAACATGGCCATGAGAAGTCCTGAAAACTACAAAACTCATAGAAAGAGTAGTTAGTAGCAACAGGGGCAAGTGCCCCGAAAGCAAACCGTAACCGGCTCGGTCTAGACCAAGTCCCCGGCAACGGCGCCAAAAACTTTGTTCGCTCCAAACGGTGTGTGCAAGCTTTAAATTTATAACCCTAGACTTAAGCTTAAAACAAGGATGCAAACCCGCAGTGTACGGGTCAATCGTAGTAAAAGCAAGAAAATTCCAGGGGTCGATCACAGGGACTCGGTGAAACAAAGTCAATACGGTATGCTAATGTCAATTCTAACCACAAGAGCAATTTAACACAATCAAAGATGAATAAGAAGTCAATAAAGCAAACATGCAATTCTAGGGATTAAAGCATCAAGTTGTGGTTCCAACTCAAGATCTATAGATAAGCGGACAAAGCTGAGATTTTTGCGTGGGGAAGGTGTTACTAAAGTGGAGTAGATCACCGGGTAAGTCTCACTACACACTAATCCTAAACCGTAACTCCTATTACCGGGTAAGTCTCAAGGAATCAAGATAAAGAACTATGACCTCGAACTAACACACCATCTAAGGGAATAGAATCAACCTTTACCGGGTAAGTCTCAGGCTAACTCACAAAGACGGTATGGAAGCACACTCAAACCCCAATAAAGGATGAACCTTTATTACCTACACTTATGATCGTTAATACACAAACTAAGGAACTACCGGGTAAGTCTCATCCTAAGCTTGCATTGAACCAGGAAGGTGTAATAAGAATAGGATTTAGCAAACTCTAACACTTAACTTTCTGTTTTAGGATCGGGTAAGTCACCTCGGTCAGAAGAATTCCACCCCGGCCGAGATGTTCATCAACCGAACGAGATGCTTAGGGTTAAGGTTAAAGACTCGAACTTTCAGGATCCTACTGGAATCTAATATTATTCTATCATTGTTTTTCCCACAACCTTCAGCTAATCACCCTAGAATCACACAAGGAAATTAGCCACTCATCATCATAATGAAAGTATTAAAATATATGGGAAGAAGGTGAATATTTGAACAAAGAAGAATTTAAGGAAAAGACTTCAATAATTGAATCAAATATCACAACAAAGCGTTCCTTGGATAACAATCCAAAAAGACAAGACAACAATTGAGGGAATTGAAGACAATCTTACAAAACCCTTCAAAAGCTATAAAAGCTATGGTCTTCAATCTTCCTTCAACCTTCAAAAAGGTTCTTCGAAAACTCCCAAATTGGAGTAGGCTGCTGCTGCTGCGTGTGTAAACCCTGATCGACGGTCTAGCGTGATGATCAAATTGTGGAAATCCAACCCTTTTTATAGGAAAATAACCCTCCAAAGATAATAAATCTTAAAAAGATATCTTCCCATAAAAATAGGTAAAATATATGATTCTGCATATCTCCTCCCTTCCAGAAGCCCAGCCCAAAAATATAAGATCACTTTCCAATTTTAAAAGATCTCTTCCAAGAATAAAATATTCTCGCCGCGTCCTAGGTGTTCGCCTCGGTCGAGTCGGTGTCTCAGGATCGCCTCGGTCGAGATGAATTTCTAGTCAACCGAGGTGATTCAAAACAGAATGTGAAATCTCTCGAATCTGCTCTAAAGTAAATCTTTAATCCATGGCTATGCTCCCTGGATGTAGCTCCAAATGACTCATGACTCCTTTTGCTCCTTTTTGATGCAAAACGCGCCATTTTACCTGCAATTACAACGAAACTAGGTGTAGACCTCGATTCTCGCAAAGGTAGATGAAATGGTAGTAAAATCACATAATGTCCATACAAACATGCAGATTATGAAAGATAAAACGTCTAAACAAACCCCAAAAACTAGACTATAATTCATGCTATCAAGTCTTGACGTGTTGGAACCAAAGGTTCGAGCTTTGGTTGCCCTTGTTGTGAGTTTGGCCGAAGAGGAATTCCGACAGAGCTTCTGTCAGTGCAGCCGCCCCTGCGCCTGCACCAACTGCCCCTGCGCCTCTGTCCAGCCGCCCCTGCGGTTTCTCTACAGTAGCTCCCGTCTTTGGTGAGCTGCTTCCTTCCTTTCCCTCGTTCTTTTCCTTGTTCCTGTTGGTTGTTCCTTGTCCCCTGAGTTGCTGTAAGACTAAGGTTGAGTCCTTAGCTTGTGGAGATCTCTTAGAGATCGTTGAGCCTAGAAGTTAAAGACTTCTAGCAACCATTCCGTTCCTGATCCGTGTTGCTTGTTCGTACATGCTTTCCTTGCTCTTTTCCTGAGGGAAACTGAGCTTTCCTGAGTTGTTCCTGAGTTGTTGCTGAACCTTTTGTGTTACCTTCGTATGAGGTAAGTCCCTTGGACTTACTTAGCTTCATTCCGCATTAGTTGGATTGTTTTGGCTTGTTTGTGTTGTTATCATGTTTATAACGGATAATTGGAAATAAGATTCACCGTTTGATAACCTTAACTGGCCCAAGTGTATTATAACCGGACGGTGACCACTTGTATAGTTCTACAGGAGACTAGAATGTGCTCTTGCAACCCAGGCCCGTAGGTAACGGATAGTATTGATCTATTCCTATTGGTAGACGGAAGCGGAGGCGAGTTTTGGGAGATTCTCGTGTGACAAAAGAAGTTGAATTAGTCATGGATAGCCGTAATGAAAGATAATAAGCGGTTGATGTGTGAACGTGCTATGTGTTTTCTGTACCTTATGTGTGTTTGTGCCTTTACGCTCTTGATTGTACCTAGAATGTTAGCTAACGGTTTATACCGTCGTTGTAGATGTTCCACAGGTTCAGGATGCTGTTGAGTGATCCGGATGGTGTGGTCAGCCGGGGTTCCCGTACATTATAGGTGTAACAGTCAAAAAAAATCGAAGATGACCTAATCGAGTAATTTAGGAAATTAAATCCGTTTTAACACGAGATACCTCTCGAGGTAACCAGCTCCTAGATGATATTACACCCCGGTATTATTTGGAGCATTTGGGAGCTTCAATTAATAAAAATGCAGTTGAGAGAAATGATCAGGACATCGGACATGTCCTAGATATGAAAAAACATGAAAAGGCAAAATGGCTAAAAGAGTCGCTATTTCGTTTCTTAGCGGCTAAGAAAGACGGCTTAGGAATACACGTTTTTCGAAACAATTGCGGAATAATTATCCGTACAATATTCCAGATTTATTATTCCAATTTCGAGAAGTTTGGAGAAGGGGGCTTAAACCGCTTTCGGATCGGTAAAAGGATAATTATCGACTCCGCTAAAGGATAATTATCGTCTTCGCTATAAATAGCTGAAATAACGTTTATTAATTCATTTCCTTTCACGTTTTCTCGTAAAAGCTCTGATTTCTCTCAATCTTCAAACTCAGATCTACTCTCCGTTTCTAATCCGATTTCAAATCCGTTTGAGTTTTTGGATTCCTCTCTTCATTCTCTTCATTTTGGTACCGAGTTTCTACATTTCCGCGCAAGGGAAGGCCTGGTCGAGCATATATGATACTAGGGAGGTTCCGTCGCTCAGATTCCGGTGAATCTGATGGTGTCCGAGCGTAGCCTGCGTCGTTGTGATTCCGAATCTTCTTTCGGATCGTCAATCGGGTTAGTAACGAATAAGTTATGAATTTATTCGTTTTCCGTATTGCGATTTAGCCTAAATTGACCTTAGGCTTGTCAAAATGGATAATTGGAAATTCCATTATGCTCGTTACTTTATTTTGGTGATTATGGGTTGTTTGTTTGATGAGATTTGATGACAGGTGGGTTCAGAAATTGCCTGCGGGCAAAACGTTGTTCTGGCAAAATTTAATTAATTAATTAAAGGTTAATTAATTAAATTGGGATTCTAGAAAATGCTATAAGCTAATTAAATTCAAAGGAATGAATTTAACTGGTGTTTGAAGCGAGAAGTTTAATACGAGGAATATGATATTCTCCGCAGGTGTTGTTGAAGATTTTGTTTAACTATAACGTAGTTGCTTTGTGAGCGTATCCAAGTACGATAAAAGAGGATAGTTCGAGTGGGAAACGGACTCAATAGTTGGTTTGCGAGGTTTTATTGTTCTTACCTGCGAGGTAAGTGTATATGAATTGCACTTGCTTAATATATGTTATGTATTTAATATGCTATGATTTTATGCATGCTTGAATGTATATATATGTTTGTTATGATTGTATGCATGCTTATATGTATATGAGTGAGACGATGATGATGACTTGATATTCCTTATGAAAGCATGCATGAGGTACATGAGATGATAGTGGAAAGAATATGTTGAAAAAATATGATGAAAGCATGAAATTGAGTTATGATATGACAGTGATAATATAGGATGGTAATTGATTAATTAGCCCAACTGGGTCTCGCCCGGGTTTCCGGGGGACGAGGTCGCTACCTGATCTACAGGGGGCCTCAGAGGTCGCTACCTGATCTACAGGGGGCCTCGAGATAAGAAAACAGCCAGGGGTCGCTACCTGATCTACAGGGGGCCTCAAGATAAGAAAAATAGTCCAAGATCGCGACCTGATCTACAGGGGGTCTTAGGACAGATGGCTGAGGTCGCTACCTGATCTACAGGGGGCCTATGACGCTATCGGGTTGGCCAACCGAAAGAAAAAAGAAAGAAAGAAAGAAAGAAATACGAAAGCAATGAGAAAATATATCGTACGATCAGTTGGAGCTAGTTAGTTAATTATCACCTATGCATCGATGCGATCGAGTCTAGCATGCTATATGTTATGTTATGATTATTATTATTATGTGATGGTATGATATGAGATGCTTATATGAGATGATAAGTTTATACGTGATGTGTGATAACATGCTTGAATGTTTATGTGAAATGTGATATGAATGGTTGTGGAATTATATGTGATGTGTGATAACATGCTTGAATGTTTATGTGAAATGTGATATGAATGGTTGTGGAATGATATGTGAATGTGGATATGTATGTGTGCTTGGAAATGTGAGGAAGGGTATGGAGTGTCCTTGGGGACGGGATATTAGATACTTATATATATTGGGAGAGTGCGATTTGTATACCCTTACTGAGCGTGTGGCTCATTGTTGTTATATCCACATATTTTTCAGCTACTCAGACTCGGCCTGACCAAGGCAAGGACGTTGGACCCAACACCTGGATTTGAGATCATATCAGGTGGGCTGTTATGGGATGCTACCGCCTAGGATGTTTTGCATGGTTTTAAAACAGTTGTGTTTTGGTTAAACGGAGTTTATGACGTATGTTAGTATGTATATATGTTGTGAATATGGTTGTAAGATAAAGTTTTAAAAATTTACTTTTTCCGCTTTTCCGCTTATTGTTTTAAACAGGGTTAATTAATTGGTAATCAACTAGAAATGAAATAGGTGTGTCACATTTGGTTGGTATCAGAGCAGGGATATGATTCCTTGGCTTGGGTTGTGGGAAGTTTTCTGAAAAACTTTTGAAAATATCTTTTTCTTCTAGACGGCGGAGCACAGCCATGAGGGGTCAACTGAGTGTGTACATGCTCAGGGTAGAAATGATCAGGAGTACCCTAAGGTGCCAGTTAGCCAATATCACTACCACCATCAGATATGACTGGTATATCTGATTTAGTGATATATTTGAGAGAAGTTATACCACCATAGACACAACAGTGTCTCAAGTGGGTATTATTCTAGTAAAGATGGACAAGAATTTTGAGAAGATTTTCCGCCAAGGGGAAAAGTCGTTTGAGGGGACTACTGATCCATTAGTAATGGATGAGTGATTGAGGAACACTGAGGCCATTCTAGATAGAGTTATCTGCGCTACTGAGAGACGGGTACAATATGATATATCCTTGCTTGAGGGAGCAATTGGAGACGGGATCTTCCTTTTCTATTGATTCCTAAAGATTGGATCTGGTGGGGCACGGTCCCTAATGGCCATAGTATACCACTTGTGCAGACATGGGATGATTTCTTGAGAGAGTTTGATGTGATGATAGTAATGGATTGGTCATCCACTCATATAACTTTGATTAACTGTTAAACAAAGAAAGTCACCACGGAGATAGATGGGTAAAGAGAGGTGATTTTCACTGGTAAGAGGAATGTTATTCCTACTTGCCTCGTATCTACAATAACAACTTTTAGATTACTTCGGGAAGGGTGTCAGGCTTATATGGCTAGTGTGTCAGATTCTGCTATTGTTAGCCCCGGAGTATCTGAGGTGGATGTTGTCAGAGAATTTCCTGAAGTTTTCCTTGATGATTTACCTGGTTTACCTCCGAGTAGAGAGGTAGACTTCGAGATTGAAGCATTACTAGGTGCAACACCTATATCAATTGCTCCTTACAGGATGGCTCCGCTAGAGCTGAAGGAGTTAAGGAAACAACTGAAGGAGTTACTCGAGAAAGGTTTTATACGTCCGAGTATTTCTCCTTGGGGCGCACCAGTGCTTTTTGTGAAGAAGGAGTACGGTAGTTTATGATTATGCATCGACTACCGTCAGTTGAACTAAATCACAATCAAGAACAAGTATCCCTTATAAAGGATAGAAGACTTGCTTGATCAGTTAAGGGGTGCTACAGTGTTTTCAAAGATTGACCTTCGATCGGGATACTGGCAGTTGAGGATAGCAGAGAATTCAATACCGAAGACAACTGTTCGTACTCGGTTTGGACACTATGAATTTACAGTTATGCCTTTTGGGTTGACGAATGCACCTGCAGCATTCATAACGTTGATGAACTCGATCTTCCAACCTTATCTAGATCAGTTTGTCGTGGTCTTCATTGATGATATCTTGATATATTCCCGAGATGCAGATACTCATAGGGAACATCTGAGACGTATCTTAGGGATTTTGAGGGAGAGACAATTGTATGCGAAGTTCAGCAAGTGCGAGTTTTGGACGGATCAGATTGCCTTTCTAGGGCATGTGATATCACGAGATGGTATACAACCTGATCCATCCAAGATCAAGGCTATTACAGAATGGGAAGTTCCGAAGAGCATTACGGAGATTCGCAGCTTCTTAGGACTGGCGGGTTATTACAGGAGGTTTGTAAAGAACTTCTCGATTATCGCGCGCCCATTGACTAACTTGCTAAAGAAGAATCAGCAGTTTATATGGGATAACAGTTGTCAAGAGAGCTTTGAAGAACTTAAGAAAAGATTGACTACGTTCCCTATTCTGGCTGTACCCTCAGATAAGGGTAACTTTGTGGTTTACACCGACGCATCTGGGAGTGGCTTAGGAGGAGTTCTAATGCAGGAAGGGAAGGTAATAGCTTATACATCTAGACAGTTGAGACCTCATGAGCAGAACTACCCTACACACGATCTAGAGCTTGCTGCTATAGTTCATGCTCTTAAGACCTGGAGGCACTATCTTTATGGTGATACATTTCCGGTGTTTACCGACCATAAAAGCCTGAAGTATATTCCCACTCAAAGGGATCTGAATCTGAGGCAGAGAAGATGGATGGAGTTACTCAAGGATTATGATTGCACTATAGAGTACCATCCAGGAAAGGCGAATGTGGTAGCTGACGCTCTTAGCAGGAAGAGCAGTGACCAAGGCAGTAAGGTTAACTACAAAGTTGAGCATCTATTAGCTCTCAGAGTTATGAGAGTAGAGATGGATGTAAGAGGATCTGAGTTGATAGCGAACATTCAGGTAAGACCGTTGATTCTTGATGAGATTTCAATTAGACAAGATGAGGATGATACACTGAAGAAGTTGAAAGCTAAAGTGGGAGATGCTACCACTACACACTTCCAGTTGTCTGATCTGGGAGTGTTATATAGAGGTGCACGGATATGCGTGCCAAACACTGAGGAGTTAAAGAAGAAGCTACTTGAAGAGGCACATTCCTCGAGGTATTCCATGCATCCTGGGAGTACGAAGATGTTTAATGACCTGAGGAAGATCTATTGGTGGCCCAGGATGAGACGAGAGGTAGCTGATTTTGTGGCTCGATGTCTAGTGTGTCAGCAAGTGAAGGCTGAACACCAAGCACCAGCAGGGAAGTTACAATCTTTATCAGTTCCTGAGTGGAAGTGGGAGCGGATTACAATGGATTTTGTGGTTGGACTTCCTAGGACTTTCAGAAAGAATGACACGGTATGGGTGATTGTAGACAGATTGACGAAATCTGCCCACTTCTTACCGATGAGACAAGATAACTCCTTAGATGAGCTGGCAGAGTTGTATGTGAGAGAGATTGTTCGACTACACGGAGTCCCTGTATCGATTGTATCCGATAGAGTTCTGAGGTTTACCTCGCATTTCTGGGTAAGTCTGCAGATGCCCTAGGTACAAGATTGCATTTCAGTACGGCATTTCATCCTCAGACAAACGGACAATCAGAGAGAACGATTCAGACCTTGGAGGAGATGTTGAGATCTTGTGTTTTGGAGCTTAAAGGTAACTGGGATTCTAACCTGCCATTGCTCGAATTTGCGTATAATAACAGTTTCCATTCGAGTATTGGTATGGCCCCTTACGAGGCCTTGTATGGAAGGAAGTGTCGCACACCTGTATGTTGGGATTTTGAGGGCATGCGACAGATAGAGGGTCCTGAACTTGTACAACAAACAATAGAGAAAGTACAAGTAGTAAAGCACTGCTTGAAGGCAGCACAAGATCGTCAAAAGAGCTACTTTGATCGCCATAAACGAGAGATGACATATGAGATAGGCGACAGAGTGTTTTTGAAGGTATCTCCTTGGAGGGGAGTTATGAGATTTGGTAGGCATGGAAAGTTAGCACCGAGATACATTGGTCCATATGAGATCTTAGAGAAGATCGGACCACTTGCGTATAGATTGGCGTTACCACCAGAGTTATCAAGATTGCATGACGTCTTCCACGTATCGGTGCTATGGAGGTATAGGTCAGATCCTAGTCATATCATTCCGAACCTGAGATAGAAGTATCTGAGAACTTGTCCTACCCAGAAGAACCAGTTGAGGTTTTAGGCAGACAAGTTCGAAGATTGAGAAACAAGGAGATTCCGATGGTGAAGGTCAGATGGGGACATCATTCAGCTCGAGAGGCTACATGGGAGACCGAACGAGATATGAAAGCGAAATACCCCTACCTTTTTAAGTAAAAACCTCGAGAAATTGTGATCCGGTTGTGCATCCTTTTGATACATCTACGAGTTTGGTTCTACGTCCTTTCTTAAATTTCGGGACGAAATTTCTTAAAGTGGGAGATATTTGTAACAGTCAAAAAAAATCGAAGATGACCTAATCGAGTAATTTAGGAAATTAAATCCGTTTTAACACGAGATACCTCTCGAGGTAACCAGCTCCTAGATGATATTACACCCCGGTATTATTTGGAGCATTTGGGAGCTTCAATTAATAAAAATGCAGTTGAGAGAAATGATCAGGACATCGGACATGTCCTAGATATGAAAAAACATGAAAAGGCAAAATGGCTAAAAGATTCGCTATTTCGTTTCTTAGCGGCTAAGAAAGACGGCTTAGGAATACACGTTTTTCGAAACAATTGCGGAATAATTATCCGTACAATATTCCAGATTTATTATTCCAATTTCGAGAAGTTTGGAGAAGGGGGCTTAAACCGCTTTCGGATCGGTAAAAGGATAATTATCGACTCCGCTAAAGGATAATTATCGTCTTCGCTATAAATAGCTGAAATAACGTTTATTAATTCATTTCCTTTCACGTTTTCTCGTAAAAGCTCTGATTTCTCTCAATCTTCAAACTCAGATCTACTCTCCGTTTCTAATCCGATTTCAAATCCGTTTGAGTTTTTGGATTCCTCTCTTCATTCTCTTCATTTTGGTACCGAGTTTCTACATTTCCGCGCAAGGGAAGGCCTGGTCGAGCATATATGATACTAGGGAGGTTCCGTCGCTCAGATTCCGGTGAATCTGATGGTGTCCGAGCGTAGCCTGCGTCGTTGTGATTCCGAATCTTCTTTCGGATCGTCAATCGGGTTAGTAACGAATAAGTTATGAATTTATTCGTTTTCCGTATTGCGATTTAGCCTAAATTGACCTTAGGCTTGTCAAAATGGATAATTGGAAATTCCATTATGCTCGTTACTTTATTTTGGTGATTATGGGTTGTTTGTTTGATGAGATTTGATGACAGGTGGGTTCAGAAATTGCCTGCGGGCAAAACGTTGTTCTGGCAAAATTTAATTAATTAATTAAAGGTTAATTAATTAAATTGGGATTCTAGAAAATGCTATAAGCTAATTAAATTCAAAGGAATGAATTTAACTGGTGTTTGAAGCGAGAAGTTTAATACGAGGAATATGATATTCTCCGCAGGTGTTGTTGAAGATTTTGTTTAACTATAACGTAGTTGCTTTGTGAGCGTATCCAAGTACGATAAAAGAGGATAGTTCGAGTGGGAAACGGACTCAATAGTTGGTTTGCGAGGTTTTATTGTTCTTACCTGCGAGGTAAGTGTATATGAATTGCACTTGCTTAATATATGTTATGTATTTAATATGCTATGATTTTATGCATGCTTGAATGTATATATATGTTTGTTATGATTGTATGCATGCTTATATGTATATGAGTGAGACGATGATGATGACTTGATATTCCTTATGAAAGCATGCATGAGGTACATGAGATGATAGTGGAAAGAATATGTTGAAAAAATATGATGAAAGCATGAAATTGAGTTATGATATGACAGTGATAATATAGGATGGTAATTGATTAATTAGCCCAACTGGGTCTCGCCCGGGTTTCCGGGGGACGAGGTCGCTACCTGATCTACAGGGGGCCTCAGAGGTCGCTACCTGATCTACAGGGGGCCTCGAGATAAGAAAACAGCCAGGGGTCGCTACCTAATCTACAGGGGGCCTCAAGATAAGAAAAATAGTCCAAGATCGCGACCTGATCTACAGGGGGTCTTAGGACAGATGGCTGAGGTCGCTACCTGATCTACAGGGGGCCTATGACGCTATCGGGTTGGCCAACCGAAAGAAAAAAGAAAGAAAGAAAGAAAGAAATACGAAAGCAATGAGAAAATATATCGTACGATCAGTTGGAGCTAGTTAGTTAATTATCACCTATGCATCGATGCGATCGAGTCTAGCATGCTATATGTTATGTTATGATTATTATTATGTGATGGTATGATATGAGATGCTTATATGAGATGATAAGTTTATACGTGATGTGTGATAACATGCTTGAATGTTTATGTGAAATGTGATATGAATGGTTGTGGAATTATATGTGATGTGTGATAACATGCTTGAATGTTTATGTGAAATGTGATATGAATGGTTGTGGAATGATATGTGAATGTGGATATGTATGTGTGCTTGGAAATGTGAGGAAGGGTATGGAGTGTCCTTGGGGACGGGATATTAGATACTTATATATATTGGGAGAGTGCGATTTGTATACCCTTACTGAGCGTGTGGCTCATTGTTGTTATATCCACATATTTTTCAGCTACTCAGACTCGGCCTGACCAAGGCAAGGACGTTGGACCCAACACCTGGATTTGAGATCATATCAGGTGGGCTGTTATGGGATGCTACCGCCTAGGATGTTTTGCATGGTTTTAAAACAGTTGTGTTTTGGTTAAACGGAGTTTATGACGTATGTTAGTATGTATATATGTTGTGAATATGGTTGTAAGATAAAGTTTTAAAAATTTACGTTTTCCGCTTTTCCGCTTATTGCTTTAAACAGGGTTAATTAATTGGTAATCAACTAGAAATGAAATAGGTGTGTCACAATAGGACGGGATCGGGTTTTTATTTCTTTTGTTGTTTCCCTTTTGTTTTGAACCCGGTTGTGGAGCTTTTGTGTTTTCTTTTGGTTTGAACCTTTGGTTTTATTTTGAGTTTTGGTTTTCATTCGTCTGTGTCTTGTTGTAAGATCCGTTTGTTGTTGCTACTCTGAGGGTCGGGACCCATTGTGTGGTTCTAGCCCGTAACGCTTCGAGTTCCTAGAACTTGGGGTGTTACATGTAAGTTTAACGATGTGAATTCACGAAATTATATCAAGTGTAAGTTTACGAGGGCTACTTTAGTATATATAAATACGATTTAACCTCAAGTGTTATATAATGCTAGTAAATACTGAAATACCTTACATGTTACTAAAGATATTGTATAAAAATATTAAATATTCATGCTAAATAAATAAAATATATCCCGTGCCTATGGTTTACGATTGTCTGCACGTCAACATATTAAGATACCCATCCTGTATTCCAAAACGTGTGCCACAAATTCTTGTAAAGACAAAATATTATTTATACAAATGTTTTTGAATGATAAGACCGAGTTAGAAATGAGTGGAGATTTGCATTGACTCATCATCCATCTACCCTCTTAATAAATATTGACCACAAAAGTATTAAAGTATTATTTATTTTTGGGTTTACAGTATCACTGATCCACTATAAGAGAATCACAAATTTTGCAAGATGCAAAATCCTCATAAGAGGCAATAAACAAAACTGTGGTTTGAGTGTTAGCGACTAGACAATGGCAGAACAAGTTCTAGGCTCTACTGCTGGGAAGCCTATTCGTTGCAAAGGTAACATCATTTCTACTAAGTAAATTTACTTTGAGATTTTGGATGTTAAACGACGCCGTTTTGCAGCTGCGGTGGCTCGTAAGGCGGGGGAGCCTTTGACGATTGAGGAAGTGATTGTGGCTCCTCCTCAAGCCCATGAAGCTCGTATCAAGATCGTTTGTACTTCTCTTTGTCACACTGACGTCACCTTCTGGAAATTGAACGTAAGCATCCTAGTTCATGTGGTCTAGCTAGACTGGAGTTTGAGTTTATGATGATAAAGAATTTTTGAGATGCGAAAATATTCACATCGACAATATAATACTGTATAAATTTAACATACAAGTCTTAGAGCTACTTTTTCTATTGTTAATTGATTTTAAGATGGAACTCGAAGACTTGTCGTACTCTAATTTTGTTCATTTGGATCAATTGGTTTGTGTTATGTAGGAGCCTCCCTCCGTTTTCCCTATGATCATGGGGCATGAAGCTGTAGGGTAAGCCTTTAACCACAAAAGATGCCTATGATATATTTTTCTCAATATATAGACTTAGTCAATAATATCTTGTTCTATTTTCGGTTATATGCATGGTGATACTAGAGTGATCGAGAGCGTGGGCGAGAAAGTCAACGAATTCGAACCAGGAGACTATGTAATCCCCACATTTTTAGCGGATTGTGGGGAATGTAAAGGTTGCAAGTCTCCTAAAGGTAACATATGTTCGGAACAACCATTCGAGATCGCGCCGTACATGCCAAGGCATAAGACAACAAGATTCACCGACTTGAACGGGGAAGTTATTAACCATTTCGTGAACATCTCTAGTTTTACTCACTATACGGTTATAGATGTCGCGCATATAGCCAAAGTTGACCCCACAATTCCTCCTAACCGAGCATGTCTTATCGGTTGCGGGATATCCACGGGTAAGTAACATTGTGCGTTATATTAGTCTACCGGAATTTGTCATGATGAGGTAGTTTGTTGTTTGTAGGCGTGGGTGCGGCTTGGAAAGCGGGAGGCGTCGACGAGGGATCGACGGTGGCTGTGTTTGGGCTTGGTGTGATTGGACTTGCGGTATGGAAGTGATTGATTTTGTATTGATTGTGATATTTTGTGGTGAGGCTGAGGTTTGTTGAATGTGATTTTGAATGGTAGGTTGTGGAAGGGGCAAGGATATGTGGAGCATCTAGAATCATTGGTGTGGATTTGAATCCTGATAAATATGAGATAGGTAAGCTTTTATAATTTTATTTTTGGTACAAGTTCCTTGCAATGAATAGGGGTGGATAATATCACAAAAAATCAAAGTGAATGATGATATATTGCACTAGGGCTGAGCATTGGTCCAAAACCGCAAACCGCAAACCGAACCGCAACCGAACCGCAAACCGCAAACCTGGAAAACATGGCCCGCAAACCGAACCGCAAATTTGCGGTTCGGTTTGCGGTTTGAACCGCACGGTTGCGGTTCGGTTGCGGTTCGAACCGCAAATGAACCGCAATTTTCGGTTTTGTTGCGGTTTGGTTTGCGGTTTTGCGGTTTGGTTTGCGGTTTTGCGGTAAGCAGTAGAGAAGAGAAGACTCAAAAGAGAGAGCAACATCAAGCATCATCAAATCAAAGAGTGGGTCGGACTTGCACACAATTAAGCATCAAATAAGGGTAAGCAGTAGAGAAGAGAAGACTCGGAAGAGAGAGCAACATCAAGCATCATCAAATCAAATAAGGGTAAGCACATTAGCACAGTCTGTGTTCAGTGTTCACTTCAGCAATTGAGAAGAGAATGAGGCGGAGGAGTGGGTCGGACTACCTGGACGAATGGGTAGGACTGCCTGGACGAATCGGGCGGAGGAAGCGAGTCAGGCGATTGGGTCGGACTGGAGTCACTAGACGAATGAGGCGTCGGAATGCCTGCCTCACTGCCTGGGGCATGGGCGACTGGCGAATGGCTCGGAGGATGGCGAATGGGTGGAAGTGGAACACTGGAGACTGGAACTGGGCGACTGGGCCGGACTGGCAACTCGGATGTTGGCCGGCTGGGCTGACCGGCGACTGAGGCGGAGGTCCGGAGGAGGCGACTCGGTTGTTGGTCCGGAGGAGGCGAACGAGTCGAAGAAGTTCAGTCTTCACTCTTCAGCCCTAAATCGCGTTTCCCTAATGTGAAAGAAAAAAGAGCTGTTATTTTTTTTTTTAATCAAACGCGTTGCGGTTTGCGGTTCGAACCGCAAATTTGCGGTTCGGTTGACGAACCGAACCGCAAACCGCAAAATACAATATGACGGACCGCAAACCGAACTGCAAATTTGCGGTTCGGTTGCGGTTTGGACCAAAAAATGCGGTTTGGTTGCGGTTCGGTGAACCGAACCGCAACCTGCTCAGCCCTATATTGCACAAAAACTGAAAACCCAAATGATGTAGACACAAAAAATGCTATAGTTTTCATGATTTATATAAGAGAAAATTGGTGTAAAGGAGCCTTTTTGTATCCATGATACAATCTAGGTCCCTCTAATTTTCTCTCAAAAAAATAAAATAAATTAAATTATAAAGAGGTTATTAATTGTGGGGACCACTCTAATTAAAAAGATTATCTCCCTTAATTAAGGAGGATAAATAACTATTAAAAATTAAAAAGATAAACTAAATTAAAAAGATAATTGAATATTAATTGTGGGGACCACTCTCATTAAAAAGATTCTCCCTTAATTAATATGGCTGTTTTTTAATTAACTAAGGAAAATGAGAGTGATTCCCACAAATTCTGTACATAATTTTATGTACATAATTTCACACGCAGATTATGTACATAAATTCGCACGCAGATTATGTACATAAATCGCACGCAGATTATGTACATAAATTCGCACGCAGATTATGTACATAAATTCGCACGCAGATTATGTACATAATTTCGCACGCAGATTATGTACATAACTTCGCACGCAGATTATGTACATAACTTCGCACGCATATTATGTACATAACTTCGCACGCATATTATGTACATAACTTCGCACGCAGATTATGTACATAATTTCGCACGCAGATTATGTACATAAAATTATGTAATTAATTTTAATGCCAGCAAATAAGCGATTATTTAAAAAAAAAAAAGCAATGTTAATTAAGGGAGAGAATCTTTTTATTTTTTAAAACTAATTCCTTAATTGTAGGGGACCACTCTTATTTTCCTTTTTTATTTAAAAAAATTAGGGGGAGAATCTTTTTAATTTTGAATAATTATAGGGGACCACTCTCATTTTCCTTTTTAATTTTGAAAGTATCTTAAATTATTTTTGATTTTATCTTTTTCTCAAAATTACAAGGGGCCTACTTTATCTACATTTTTACAAAAGAGACTAGTTAATCTACATTAATGCATAATTAGCCTACTTTCCCTTTTATCTCTTTATATAATACTCGATAATTTTAGAATTTCGAATTTGACCAAAACGCAAGCCCGATTTATTCGGATTAGATTTAGACCGAACTTGATTGTCGGGCTTAGATATGTGTCTGAGCCCATCCGACAACTCGTTTTTATACTAAAAAAATTCATTAATAGTAATTTTGATATATGATTATTTAAAAACTATAGTATATTTATATGCAATACCTATTAAAATAAATTGTTCCTTTTTAAATTTTATTAAAAATAATTGTATACGTGTTGTCCGAATTGACTAACTAGGACTATTCATCTGATCCAAATTGGCCCATTTATGGCAAAACATATATATATACCCATGTATTTTGGGATAAAATACAATTGTATAAGTGTGGTCTGGATACATTTGTATATGTGTGGTCCGGACTGACCCACAAAAAATTTAATTTTATTAAAAACTATAGTATACGATCATTTAAAAACTATAATATGGGTCGTCCATTTATGCCAAAATACATACTCATGTTTCTCCGGATGGACAATATGAACTAGGGCTATTTATCTTGTCCGAATTGACCTAAGCCGGAAATTTGTTGTTGAATTCGGACCAAACTTGAATTCTCGGTCCAAATCCAAAATTCCGGTGCGGGCCGAATTTATATAGCTATTTATAAAAGAACAACAATAATTCATTTACATTTTTCTTGCAAGACTCATTGGGAAAATTTGGTTAAGGATATGGTTTTGCTAATAAATATTTTTTGAATAAGGGTAGTTCTATATAATTAACAATGCAATTTAAGGGTAATATCTTAAAAGAGTATATTTTAAGGATGGTTTAGGGTAATTTAAACATTCTTCCTTTGTATGTTTATATATGCAGGGAAAAAATTTGGTCTTACAGACTTTATCAACCCTAAGGACTGCGGAGACAAATCTGTGAGCCAGGTCATCGTAGAGATGACCGATGGAGGTGCAGATTTCTGTTTCGAGTGCGTCGGCTTGGCGTCGCTTGTGCACGAGGCTTACGCTAGCAGCAGAAGTGTTCGTCTTCTCATCCTTACTTGACATTCATAAGCTTAAGAGTTTGTTTGCGGCGATATTTGGATTTCATGGTTGAACTTTGCAGGGATGGGGGAAAACAGTAATACTAGGAGTGGACCAACCTCACTCAAACGTATCCTTCAACTCAATTGATATTCTCTTCAGTGGTAAAACTGTTAGAGGAAGCTTGTTTGGAGGTCTCAAAACTAAGACTGATGTGCCTACTTTGGTTAAGTGGTACTTGGAAAAGGTAACTAACTCTTTTTTTTAGATGACAATTTCATCCGTACACAATTAATATCTGCTCATCCGATCCAACAAAAAAAGGGTGAAAACTTCTTAAAAGATGGGTGAAAACGGGTGGTGGGTCGGGTAGCTAGGATTCGGATGAGCGTTTTATCAACCCACTGCCCGACCCATCATCCATCCATCTGAATCGTATATATATATATATATATATATATATATATATATATATATATATATATATATATATATATATATATATATATATATATATATATATATATATATATATATATATATATATATATATATATATATATATATATATATATATATATATATATATATATATATATATATATATATATATATATATATATTTTTTTTTTTTTTTTTTTTTTTATTTTTTT
>BSUD01000001.1:154254273-154297905 GCA_033239045.1 Fagopyrum esculentum
TATATATATATATTTGTAGCTTTTATAATATTAAAATGTTTACCTTTATTTCTTTACTATAATTTATATTAAAGTTAACCCCATATGTTATTCCCTATTTTATTTTCTTTCGATTCCTAATATACTTTGATCCTTATTATTGATTCGTTATTACTTGTTTGTTTTGGATCTTGTTTGGTTATAGTACTGCACATATACAATTTTATGTTATTTTTAGATGGATTTAAGCATGTTCTTGATTTTACTAAAATATTTGTTTTTTTTTTACAAATTTAAATAAATAAGTGTAGAACACCCGAAATCTCACCGATCCATCTTCATTCATCCGTTGGATACGGGTGAGAACTTAGCGGTGGTGGATGTGATTGGAAATTTTTGGGTAATGGATCAGGTGACGGTCAAGGTCATCCACCCGCAACCCGATCCATTAATTGTCATTCCTATTATTAAGTTTAGACGAGAAATGTATATCCACATCGACTATAATTTTTTTCTTACGGGGTTGTTTTTCTGTTGTTGCAGAAAATGCAACTTGATGAATTTGTAACTCATGAGATGAAGATAGAGGATATTAATGAAGCTATGGATTTACTCATTCAAGGGAAGTGCCTTCGTTGTGTGATGTGGATGGAATAAATGGTGATTATTTACAGTGGTTAACTATTAATCTGTATTAGTAATCACGAGTGATGCTTTCATAAGAAAGCAACTACGAGTGATAATGTGATTGTGTTGCACCTGTGATTTCGTTGTTGCAAGTTGTACGACTTACAATCCTATGTCTAAAACTCTAAATAAACTTGTATGTGCTGCTCTCATTTTTAAAAAGTAACCGGGTATTATTTAAATTAAATAAGATTAACATGTAACTTTAAATATGTTATAAGATCCTTTCATTTCGATATAATTGTTCATTTAGAAAATTTCACACATATTACAACGAATAAAAATATAAACTAAATGAAAAATAAAAATAAAGGTAAATTTTAATCTTGAATAAGAGAAATACGGATATTTTATTTATGTTTTAACTAATGAAAATATGAAAGGTTGAAAACATTGATTAAAACTTCAAATCTTAAAACAAGTGTTGGGTTTATTTTAAAAAACTATTTGAGACTCGAGGGAGTACTGTTTAAAGTAGTACTTGCACATTGGATTATTAAAAAAAAGAAAAAACTTTAGAAGGATATATATATATATATATATATATATATATATATATATATATATATATATATATATATATATATATATATATATATAAATAAAATAGGGAAAAAAATATTTGATAAAAGAAAGCGGTTCGATGCACTAGAAGATACACCGTCTATTGGATTCCAAGATCGAAATAATCGGCAGATGTACTAACTGCTGTGAGAGAACCAACAAAGAAAAAGGAAAAAACACATTAAAAGAAAGTTGAGATGACAACGAGCCGATCAACGAGGAACACCAAAGGAAGCGCTAGACAAGCAAAACAAGGAAGAAACATCGAGAACATATTTGTAGAACTCTCAGGAATCACCGGTAAAAACCTCAAATTTGGACTCTTCTTTGAGCCATCAAATTTCGATCACCTATCCTTAATTCCTTCTCACGAACAAATTCAATCCGTCTTCTAGACAAAGCTCACCATATCAAGATGTATCCCAGACCAACGGATCACATTACGTGAAACAAATAATCTCTAAAAAATGTTTTAATTTGTTATTTGTTACATGATAAAATTATTATTTATTAATTTAGTTCATTTAGATAACATGGTGTGGGAAGACCAAAATTATTTTCAAGTGGAGAGAGACGAGTCAGGTTACAACAAAGGAACCGCATGTTAAATCATAGAACTTGATGGAATACACAAGAAAATGCAATAGGCATACTTTCATACATCATTGCAATAGCAAATATGAAGTTAAAAGAGAGCTTTTATTATCTTGATTTTGTTATATTTTTATAGTAAATTTTCATACATCATTGCAATAGCAAATACGAAGTTAAAAGTGGACTATATTTGGACACCAAGGCTGTCATCAAGAATAGTCCAATATTTTTTTGGGTAAAATGGTTGGGTAGTTTTGTAAGGTTGTGTACAAACTAGGCACTTATGTGTTTTAGTTGACAAACTAGACCCCTCCATTAATAAAAAAAAGATTTATTATGCAGGAAAATAAAGATTCCATATCTTTCTCTCCTATTTATAATTATTTATTTCCATCAATAAATATGCTAATTGATGTTAATAACCGCTAAACAAGGAAGTTTTAAACATCCTTCTTCCTCAATCGTTGCTGGATATCACCGTCATTCTTCTTCAAAAACAGAAGATGGCGTTTGACTTTCTTGTGTTCGGCATCCGCCATTCAAGTCGAATACTATGTCTTCGCCATTTTTTACAGAAAAAAAAACACAACGATTTTTATGAAACGGAGTGAAGCGACTTGATCGAGATTTGCGTTCGAGTCGAACACAACGGTTTTGTAAT
This sequence comes from Fagopyrum esculentum, assembly GCA_033239045.1. Taxonomy (NCBI): domain Eukaryota; kingdom Viridiplantae; phylum Streptophyta; class Magnoliopsida; order Caryophyllales; family Polygonaceae; genus Fagopyrum; species Fagopyrum esculentum. Next base: position 154,256,759 of record BSUD01000001.1, read on the forward strand.
CTTCCAATCTTTAGGCATCGATTATACAATGCGATTCGATCGAGATTTGTGTTCGAGTCGACATCATCAAACAATTGGTACGTGTTCTTTGTTAAACTTTCATCGTTCTCTGCATACTTCGATGTTAACTGCTTCAATGGTGTTGTTGTAGTTTGTGTATGCTTCTTATATTGTGTAGGTATATGTATGTATTTAATCGTACATATTGTTTGTGTTTTTTGCTTAATTGAGTTCTTATGTAAATGTACATTGGTGATTATTGTCAGTTATGTACCATATTCATCGATTTTCCCTTCTAGTAGTACTAGTGTACAGTATTTTGTGGGTCTATTATGTACATAAAATAGTATTTCTTGTATCTGATATACGTCATTTTGTGTATATGAATGATGTAAATGTTTATGTACATACTGTATTGTATGAATATATGTTTTGTGTACATAAATTATGTAAACGTTTATGTACATATTGTATTGTATGTAGATGTAGAGGATGAAGACGGTGATTATTCAAGACAAGTTGAAGATGACGACGGCGAATTTTGAAGATAGTTTGACGAGTTTCAATGGAGTAGATGAGAGGAAGAGAGAGAGAACTGCTCCTGAGATTTGAGGAATCATTTTTACGGTTGATAGAAGGTGTAAAAGATTTGCAGAATCTTCCTTATACAGTTTCCTTTTTTTTAAAACGGTTTTGAAATACTTGACAGTTTTTAATAAACACAATTAACTAACAACTCTAATTTCTTTCCTTAATTTTAGCCTATTTCAATTATTTTATCTTTATTCTTAATTAGAAATTTGATAGGGGCCTAGTTAGTATGGGAAGTGTTCAAGTAAGGTCCATTATTCCGGTAAGGCCGTGCGGCCGTCTGTACGGCCGACACGTGTCCCGGAATTTTTTTTTTTTTTTTTGTTAAAACGAGTAAAAGTAATAATTCAAAACTTATTATGGAATAGTTCATAACTTATAAAAGGATAGTTCATGAATTATAATAGAATAGTTCATAGTGTAAAATTTATAAATGATTGAAAGTAATAGTTCAAAACTTATTAAGTAATAGTTCATAACTTCTAAAAGAATAGTTCATGAATTATAATAGAATAGTTCATAGTGCAAAATTTATAAAGGAGTGAAAGTGATAGTTCAAAACTTATTATGGGATAGTTCATGAATTATAATAGAATAGTTCATGAATTATAATAGAATAGTTTAAAGTGCAAAAATTTATAAAGGAGTGAAAGTAATAGTTCAAAACTTATTATGGGATAGTTCATGAATTATAATAGAATAGTTCATGGATTATATTAAAAAGTAATAGTTCATGGATTATATAGGAATAGTTCAAAGTTTATAGGATAATAGTGCATAAATTATAACATGGTAGTTCAAATAAATTTTCATTAGTTTCCGTAAAAAATAAAAATCGTTTCAAAAAAGAGAAAAAAAAAAAAAAAAAAATTTTTTTTTTTCCGGGACACGTGTCGCCCTGCGGTACGGCCGTACGACTGTACCGCAATAAAGGGGCCGTACCTGAACATTACTTTAGTTAGTATTCAACAAACAATAATCAATTATTTTATCTTTATTCTTAATTAGAAATTTGATAGGGGCCTAGTTAGTATTCAACAAACAAAAAGTGTCTTACTAGCTAAATTTTCTCATATTTTTTTACATTCAACAACGTGAATGTGAATGGAAAAAAGAAAAAAAGAAAGAAAAAAAAGTAGATCCCAAATTCTTGATCGAAGAGCATATTTATATCATTGTGATTGTTAAAGTCCTTAACGCTTTTGTATATTTTTCGGGTGGAACTTCAAAGTTTGAAGTGAAACTTCATAGTCTTCAGTAGTAGGTTGTTAACCTAGCGGAGATATATCATTTTTTTGGTGCAAGGGGTGTTGACAAACAACAACAACAACAACAACAAAAACAAGAGTTCAACTCCTTTTTTCTCGTTTGATCAATAGTTACGCATCATTGACAACAAATAACAAAATCTCAGTAACATTAAAAACCAAATCAATCCATTAGGAAAGGAAGACAATATGACAAAGGTATTCCCAAATCACGTTTATGGGTAAAAGAGTGCACATCAAGGCCTCTATGAAATTCAAACAAAAATAATTATTGTGTTATCCTAAACAATGATAGTTGGTGGATCTCCATAAATGTACATTGAAGGTGGTTTGTTAGAACCATCAGCTTTCTAGAGTTAAGAGTGGTGTTGGGAAAAGAAAATTTGCAATTTTTGGTGGGAGCAAGCATCCATCGCACGTGGAAGGATAAAAAAATCCATCTGTGTGTGACAAACTTCCACACACTAAAAACAACACAAACCATCTACGACTCAAAGAAACCGCAACATGCCTTACGAAGTAGAAAACGTGGAGTCATTGAGTTGTAAACTCATATTGTGGATCCTCGAGATTCTCTCTTGCAAACAAGTGTCAAGGAAGGCCTCATTGTAACACCCCAAGTTCTGGAAACTCGAAGCACTACGGGCTAGGACCGCACAATGGGTCCCGACCCTCAGAGTAGCTGATAGCATGTATTATATTTTATGTTTTGGGATTGGTTTAGACGTCTTATCTTCATAAATCTGCATGTATGGATGTATATTCTTTGATCAATATGTTGTTTTGTCTACCTTTGCAAGAATCGAGGTCTACACCTAGTTTCCTTGTGATTGTAGGGAAAATAACACGTTTTGGAGCGAAATGGAGCTAAGGAAGCTAATGAGTCATTGAAGCTACATTATGGATCATTAAGGTGCTACATGAAAGGCTCAGAAACCATGAAAATGAGATGGAAGATTGATTTTGGACCAGATTAGAGAGATTTACACATAACTGAGATTTACCTAGGATGGCTACAGTATCACCTCGGCCCAGGTGATCTTCGTGATTTGACTCGAGCGAGATGATCTTTGTGATTGACACGACTGAGGTGATCTTCAGGATGCACTGGACCGAGGCGAATAATCCACCGGCCATAAGATCTTTATTTTTTGGCTGAGATCTTCTATTTTTGGCAAGAGATTTTCTTGAATTGAAGCATGTCTTTTTGACTGATTTATTTGGAAGATTGAAAGATATTCTAAGGAAGGAAATTGCCTTTGAAGATATTTTATCTTAGGAAGGTGATTCTCCAATATAAAGAGTTGCATTTTATGAATATTGGACATCATCAGATCGAGGGAGATCAGATCTCGGAGCTGCATACCTCTAGATCTGAAAGTTGAAGGAAGTTAGAAGGAAGGAAGTTGGATTTGAAGGAAGGTTGAAGGCTTTGAAGGAAGTTGTAAGATTTTCTTAGTTTGTTTTGATTTGTTGTCTTTCTAGTTGTGATTGAGGAACACAGTTTTGATTGTTTGATTGAGTTATTGAGACCTTTGTGTTAAGGTTTTCTTGTTTGAAGATTGATTCATTTCTTATATATTTGATTATTGTTATTTATGATGATTGTTGGCTAAGTTCTTTATGCGATTCTAGGGTGATTGGTTGAAGGTTGTGGGAAAGACGATGAAAGAATGAACCTTTACCTCAGTGGACCCCGAAAGCTCGAGCCTTTACCTTAACCGACGAACACCTCGGCCAATCGTGGAACATCTCGACCGAGATGGTACATAAACTGAGCGAGGCAAGCATTTTCCTGATCCTTATCTGAGTTGAGATTCCAGTTTTCCAAATCCTATCCTTGTTATACCTTTCCTGGTTCAACGCAAGCCTAGGATGAGACTTTCCCGGTGATTCCTTTGTTTGTATACCAAAGATCATGAGTGATAGGTAATAAAGGTTTATCCTTTATTGGGGTTTGAGTGTGCCTTCATCCCATCTTTGAGAGTTAGCCTGAGACTTACCCGGTAAAGGTTGATTCTATCCCCTTGGGTGGTGTGTTGGTTTGAGATTATAGTTCCTTTCCTTAGTACCTTGAGACTTACCCGGTGAGAGGATCTTTGGTCTGGGATATTGAGTAGTGAGACTTACCCGATGATCTATTCCCACCTTAGAAACACCTTCCCTTTGCAAACCTCAGCTTTGTCCACGTTATCTTTTGAGATCTTGAGTCAGTACCACAACTGGATGCTTTAATCTCTAGAATCCGCATTTTCTTTACCTAGTTATTACATCATCTTTGATATCTTTGCTTTGTTGATTGTTTTTGATTGACAACCTGATTTACCGATCTTTGTTTCACCACAGTCCTTGTGTTCGACCCTGGAGTATTTGCCGTTATTACAATTTATCCGTACAATGCGGGTTCACATATTGTTTCAGGCTTATATTTTAGGTTATAAATATAAAGCTATATCGTTCACCACACACACACGTCTGAGAGCAAACAAGTTTTTGGCGCCGTTGCCGGGGACTTGGTCAAGACCAAGTTCGGTATTTGGTCGTCTAACTTGGAAGCTTTTGTTTTTTCTTTTGATCTTTTCCTATGAGTTTTTGAGTTTTTAGGGTCTTCAATGGCTGCTAGGAGCTATGAGCCTATTTTTGATCCAATATGGATAGCGAGGCAAATAGCTAGAGCAAATTATTACGAATACTTGGAAGAGAAGTACGCCTTCCATTGGTTTGCCACTGAAAGAGAACATGAAGAAGTCATTGAGGATGAGCTTGCATCATAGGATGAGTTGAATGTCCCTAAAAAGGTTTATGAGCAACCTCTTGAAGATTTGTTTGAATCAAAATGGGAGAAAATAATGAAGAAGGTGGAGAAGCTCGAAGAAAGCCTCCTATCCTATGCTAAGCCGAAAGAGGTGTATAAGGAAGAACGACAAGTTTCGAGCATTCCTCCGCTCGAATCTGAAGCTCCTCTTGACGTCCTCGCAGAAGAAGAGGAAGGTGTGGAAGACCTCGACCCAATTGTTATAACTGCGGTTGAGGTGGAAGAAAAATCTGTTGAGTTGGAAGTGGAAGAGAATGTGGAGAACCTTGGCTAAATCACTGAAACTGTGCCCAAGGTTGAAGAAAGATCAATTGAGTTGGGAGAAGTTTTATGCGTGGATTGTCATCTTAACACAAATCTCGTCCTAAGTTTTGAAACACTATACAAGGTACTTTCTCTTACTCCCTTTGAAATTCCTATTAAAATTTCTAATTTTTTCAGGAATGCACCGGAGAGTTGGAGATCTCTTCCAAAAGAACCTCCTAAGGTGAAGATGAAACCTCCATTACAATTGATGGAAGTAGATGCTCCTTGGATTACAAGGAGTAAATTTGGCAAGCGCTTCGACGCCAATGTCAATAGTTTTTTCATGTTCAAGTATGGGGTCCCTCTCATGCTAAGGACCTTGTACTATCCCCAAGCTGAAGATGGGGAAGCTACTAGAATCCTCGAGAAGCTGTTTTCTCGATCAAGGAAAGGATGGGACAAAAGACTGAGTTATGTCCCATGAAAGAATAGGAAGACCAGTAGGATTCCGGTGAGAACCAAACTGTACAAGCTTGTACGTAGGATATCCTACCATTTGCCGGTGAAATTAGGAACATGAACCTTTTTGTAAGAGTTTTATTGTGGATGTGATGAGCACTCCAATATATTCGAGGTACATTGAGTAAATCCATGGGGAAAGGTTCAGCTAGCGACCTTAAACCAAGCGCTTCTTGGGAGGCAACCCAAGGTATTGCTTTCTTTTCCCTTTTTCTAGTTTAGTTTTGATAGTTTGCTTCGTGTTTTGTGCGTCCTCCTAGACAGGAATCAAGTACTCTCTAAGATGAAATTACAACTCAAGAGCTACATGAAAGGATTGATATTCGAGAAGTTGAGAAAACGGAGCTTGACTGAGATACATCTTGGATGCTGTCAGAACGCCTCGAGTCCTTGACCGAGATGTTCTTCGCCAACCAAGATGGTCTTATCTGGGAGCTGTGTCTTATTTTATTATGTAGATCAGCTATGTCCGGTGAGTGTCTTGTTCTTATGACTTATATTTGACCCATTGGGACAATGTGTCCCAAGTATGGGGTATTGGTGATGTATTATCTGACTTACTTGGTTTGTATGACTCATGGATATTATCTTTTATTTTGCTCTATTTGCTTATCTGTCATTACATGCATACATACAGGTTTTTGTTTGAGAAAAATGTCAAAAACCAGTTTGAAAATTTTTTTTAGCTCGACCAAGACGTTCCTGATCAAAAGAGGTTGAATACCTCGGATGACGGCAGAACACCTCGACCGAGATGGGTTTTTAACTGAAAGATTTTCGAAACGTTTTGTGCTTCTATTCTAGATATGACCTCGATGAAGATATTTGTCTGCACATTGGTTTTTGAAATCTCTATATGCTCGAAAGGTTTTATGATATGTTTAAGTTGTTAAATGCTTTGTTTGAAATTCTAGCGTGTTTAATACTTTGTTTTTATCAAAATTATGTTGGATTTGAAAGTTGACACCACATTATGAGTTCTCTCACATTCTTCATGGGATTATTAAGGCACTACATTCTCTTCTTGATCATGCTTTAGCCCCTCATATACATATTTCCCTCCCTTTACCTATCCGGGAATTTGGATGCAGTTGATGAAAAGCGTGTGAAGTGAAGTTGAGATCTTGGCTGAAAGTGTTAGAAAAAAAAGGTTTGGGGAGGAAGTCAATCATGATGATGAGTAACTCGACACCATTCACATAGTCGGGTGTTTGTGTCTTGCCAAAGTCGGATTGAGCGATATTCCTAACGGGTCAAGGTATGTGCATCAAGGGTTTGAGGGATCTCAAGAAATTGATGATTGCTGATCTTCTAGGCTTCGATTATTGTGCACCTCTGTCCATGCTCCCAAAAAGTACAGTTAAAAAAAAGTGAAAATAAGCAAAGCTTATTGGTGGAAGATGTTGAGATTCAAAGAAAGTGAAGTAGAATCCTATTCCCGGATTCTAGCACCACATTACCATATATACATGTCACCCTGACACGTTTCTTGACCTCTTTTGGAAGCCCTTGAGACCTCGAGTATGTTAATTGACTTGGTGGTTTAAACTGGATTTACATGATTGATTTCGATAAATATGATTTTTTTTATGCATTCTATGATTTTATGTAAAGATGAACAACTTTCTTATATTTATAAAATATTTTGATCATGTCTTGATTTTATTTGCCATGAAGCATTTTCTTAGGGCGATCTATGAATGGAGCGCACCGCCAAAAGGTTTTGAAATATTTTTCATTGATTTTTTTGATGACTTATCATCCATTCTATCTTATATCTAAGATTTGGATCTTGCTTGAGGACAAGCAAGGGACAAGTATGGGGTATTTTGATAGCATGTATTACAGTCTATGTTTTGGGATAGGTTTGAACGTTTTATATTCATAAATCTGCATGTATGGATGTATATTCTTTGATCGTTATATTGTTTTGTCTACCTTTACGAGAATCGAGGTCTACACCTAGTTTCCTTGTGATTGTAGGGAAAATAGCACGTTTTGGAGCGAAATGGAGCTAAGGAAGCTAAGAAGTCATTGGAGCATTAAGGAGCTACAGGAAAGACTCAGGAACCATGGAAATGAGATGGAAGATTGATTTTGGACCAAATTAGAGAGATTTACACGTAACTGAGATTTACCTCGAATGGCTACATTATCACCTTAACCGAGGTGATCTTCGTGATTTGACTCGAGCGAGATGATCTTTGTGATTGGCTCGACTGAGGTGATCTTCAGGATGCACTGGACCGAGGCGAATAATCCACCGGCCATAAGATCTTTATTTTTTTGCTGAGATCTTCTATTTTTGGCAAGAGATTTTCTTGAATTGAAGCATGTCTTTTTGGCTGATTTATTTGGAAGATTGGAAGATATTCTAAGGAAGGAAATTGCCTTTGAAGATATTTTATCTTAGGAAGGTGATTCTCCTATATAAAGAGTTGTATTTTCTGAATATTGGACATCATCAGATCGAGGGCGATCAGATCTCGGAGCTGCATACCTACAGATCTGAAAGTTGAAGGAAGTTAGAAGGAAAGAAGTTGGATTTGAAGGAAGGTTGAAGGCTTTGAAGGAAGTTGTAAGATTTTCTTAGTTTGTTATGATTTGTTGTCTTTCTAGTTGTGATTGAGGAACGCAATTTTGATTGTTTGATTGAGTTATTGAGACCTTTGTGTTAAGATTTTCTTGTTTGAAGATTGATTCCTTTCTTATATATTTGATTATTGTTATCATGATGATTGTTGGCTAAGTTCTTTATGCGATTCTAGGGTGATTGGTTGAAGGTTGTGGGAAAGACGATGAAAGAATGAACCTTTACCTCAGTGGACCCTGAAAGCTCGAGCCTTTACCATAACCGACGAATACCTCGGTCAGTCGTGGAACATCTCGACCGAGATGGTACATAAACTGAGCGAGGCAAGCATTTTCCTGATCCTTATCTGAGTTGAGGTTCCAGTTTTCCAAATCATATCCTTATTATACCTTTCCTGGTTCAACGCAAGCCTAGGATAAGACTTACCCGGTGATTCCTTTGTTTGTATACCAAAGATCATGAGTTATAGGTAATAAAGGTTTATCCTTTATTGGGGTTTGAGTGTGCCTTCATCCCATCTTTGAAAGTTAGCCTGAGACTTACCCGGTAAAGGTTGATTCTATCCCCTTGGGTGGTGTGTTGGTTTGAGATTATAGTTCCTTTCCTTAGTACCTTGAGACGTACCTGGTGAGAGGATCTTTGGTCTGGGATAGTGAGCAGTGAGATTTACCCGGTGATTTATTCACACCTTAGAAACACCTTCCCTTTGCAAACCTCAGCTTTGTCCACGTTATCTTTTGAGATCTTGAGTTAGAACCACAATTGGACGCTTTGATCTCTAGAATCCGCATTTTCTTTACTTGGTTATTACATCATCTTTGAAATCTTTGCTTTGTTGATTATTTTTTATTGACAACCTGATTTACCGATCTTTGTTTCACCATAGTCCTTGTGTTCGACCCTGGAGTATTTGCCGTTATTGCAATTGATCCGTACACTACGGGTTCGCATATTGTTTCAGGCTTATATTTTAGGTTATAAATTTAAAGCTATATCGTTCACCACACACGTCTGAAAGTGAACAGTAGCAACACTACAAAGGATTTTACAACAAGGCACACACGAATGAGAACCAAAACTCAAAATAAAACCAAAGGTTTAAACAAAGGGAAGCACAAAAGACTCGCAACCAATTTCAAAACGAAAGGGAAAAGCAACAACAAGAACATAAACCCGATCCCGTCCTATAATGTACGGGAACCCCGACTGACCACACCATCCGGATCACTCAGCAGCATCCTGAACCTATGGAACATCTACAACAACGGTATAAACCGTTAGCTAACATTCTAGATATCAGCATGAACGTAAAGAGACAAACACACATAAGGTAAAGTAAACATACAGCATGCTCGCACTCAACCGGTTATTATCTTTCATCAAGTTATCCATTACTAATTCAACTTCTTTTGTCACACGAAAATCTCCCGAAACTTGCCTCCGTTTCCGTCTACCAATAGGAATAGATTAGTATTATCCGTTACCTACGGGCCTGGGTTGTAAGAGCACATTCTAGTCTCTTGAAGAACTAGACAAGTGGTCACCGCCCGATTATCATACACTTGGGTCAGTTAAGGTTATAAAGGGTGAATTATATTCCGGTTATCCGCTATAACATGATAAACAACACAAACAAGTAAAAAACACTCAAACCAATATACGGAATGAAGCTAAGTAAGTCCAAGGGACTTACCTTACTCGAAGGAACACTCAACACACTGCACACACTCAAATAATGGCTAAATTTCCCTTAGGAAAGGAGCAAGGGAAGCCTGTTCACACAAGCACCATGAATCAGGAACAAAACGGTTGCTAGAAGTCTATAACTTCTAGTCTCAATGATCTCTAAAAGATCTTCACAGGCTAAGGGCTCAACCTTAGTCTTACAACATACTTAGGTGGCAAGGAAAAACCATAAGAAACCACGAAAGGAACGAGGAAAGCAAGGAATGAAGCAGCTCACTAAAGACGGGAGCTATTGCAGAGGAAACCGCAGGGCCGGCTGGACAGGCGCAAGGGGCGGACTGCCGCGGGGGCGGCACTATAGAGGCGCGGGGGCGGAATTCGTGACAGCAACCACTGTCGGGTTTCTCTCGATAGAAACTTCTCAGCAAGGGATTTAAAGCTCGCACCTTTGATCCTAACCACATCAAGAATCAACCAAAAGAGCCCAAGAACAACAACACATCAACAACGGGGATACAAATAAGAATCAAGGCTCGAACTTGATTCTTAAAGAAGAAGAAAAGGAAGAACAAACAAAGAAAACGAAACAGAAGGAAAAGACATGCAACAACTACATGAATGTGATGAAGAACTCAGAGGGGAAGACTTACACGTTCAGCAAGATCACAGGGGAAGCAAGGGAACGGCTACAACTCTCAGGGTTGAAGAAAACGTAAGCAAAAAACGGGAAAAAGATGAAAGACGGAAAGATATAGAGGCAGGCTGGAAAGATATATGGAAAGGATGTCTAGAGTTAGAAAGAAGATAAGGAAACCGGCCCATAAGATAGAAGATCGGATATTCTATCTATGGAAGGAAGATAAAACGGACGAAAACAGATCGGGCGCGGTCTGCAGTGAATCCGCAGGGGAGGATCGCCTCAGTCGTTGGGGCAGCCCATGGTCACCGCGGGGGCGGTGACAGGCACCAAGGCCGTTGGGGCGGCCTTTTTCACTGCGGGGCGGTGAAGGTAAAAGATCTTACATCAAATCCCCCTAAAAAGAAGTTTCGCCCCGAAATTTTCAAAAGCCCGAACAAACATATAACAACGCACAGAATTGAACAGAACTCATATATTCCACTCGGGGCACGTAACTCAAAACGTCACAAAAAGCGTACGTCACGCAACAAAGGAAAATTGAAATAAAACGACTACGCTAAAGTTGCATCTAGCTCAACGTAAAACTCCGGATATTTCCTCTCGATACTATCCTCTGTTTTCCAAGCCGCCTCATCAGCTCCTCGCATTGACCATTGAATCTTCATCATCGGTATGTCATTCGAACGAAAACGTCTCATACTACGCTCTAAGACAGGCATCGGGTGCTCTACGAATGTGTGGTCTGTCTCGATCACTAGATCCTCATGGTTGACAATTTGTCTTGGGTGTGGTATGTACTCCCGTAGCTGAGACACATGGAAGACTGGGTGAACACTCTCGAGTCTTGGTGGCAAAGCAATTTTGTATGCTGCCTCTCCAACTCGCTTGAGAATCTCGAACGGTCCGACATATCTGGGGCTCAGCTTCCCTTTGACACCGAAACGTCTGACGCCTCATGTCGGGGATACTCTCAACCAAACCTGAGCGCCAACTCTGAACTTCAGAGATTTGCGCCTCTTATCCGCGTAAGACTTATGTCAACTCTGTGCTGATAACATCCGCTCGCGGATCACTACTACTCGAGCCATGTCATCCTGTATCTGCTCAGGTGCTACACCGTTAGCACTACTCGGCTCGTCCCAACACAATGGTGTACAACATTTCTGTCCGTATAAAGCCTCATAAGGAGCCATCCTGATCGATGTGTGACAACTGTTGTTATACGAAAACTCCACTAAGGGAAGGTGATTTGGCCACACCTGTCCCCAGTCTAACACGCAGGCTCAAAACATGTCCTCCAAAGTCTGGATGGTCTGCTTGGACTGACCATCGGTCTGAGGATGATAAGCAGTCGTGAACTGCAAACTCGTACCTAGGGCGGCATGAACCTGCTGTCAAAACCTGGATGTGAACCATCCGTCTCTATTAGAGATTATAGTCCTAGGTACTCCATGAAGTCTCACTCTTTGTCTAGTGAACTCCTCTACCAATCGACTCACCGACCACATTTCCTTGATCGGAATGAAATGTGCGGTCTTCGTCAGTCAATCTACTATGACCCAGATAGCATCGAAGCCTCGAATCGGTCTCAAACCGGTCAGAAAATCATAGAGATGTCCTCCCACTTCCATTGAGGAACGAGAAGTGGGTATAGCACACCTCCCGGTCTATGATGCTCGATCTTGACCCACTGACAGATCGCACACTGAGCTACATATCTCGTCACGTGTGGCTTCAAACCCCCCACCTGAAAGAGCGTCTGATATCCTGATACATCTTACTCGCACCGGGGTGCACTGAGTAAGGTGAAGAGTGAGCCTCCTGAAGGATTCTCTGTCTCAACTCTCAATCTGAAGGCACACAAACACGCTCCCGGCGTCTCAAAACTCTATCAGCACCAACTGCAAATTGTGGCACCCCTCCTCGAGACATCCGGTTTTAAATTTGCGTCAAAGTTGGGCAACTCTTCTGCTTCTGTCGGATCTCGGCCAACATATCAGGTACTATCTCCAAGGTGGACAATTGGATGTCGGAATCCGGGAAGTGGATATCCATCTCTTGCCATGTAAGATCTCGTTATAACTGTGACTAAGCTGTCAGTCTAGCGATCGCCATCTCTCGGGGAGTCTTCCTACTGAGGGCGTCAACTACTACGTTTGCCTTTCCTGGGGGTATAATATCTCAAGGTCGAAGTCCTTGATCAACTCCAACCATCTGCGCTGGTTGTTATTCAACTCTCGCATAGTGAATATGTACTTCAAACTCTTATGGTATGTGAATATCTGACACGTAGCTCCGTACATATATTGTCTCCAAATCTTTAAAGCATGAACCACAACAACCAACTCAAGGTCATGGGTAGGGTAATTCTCCTCGTACGTCTTCAGTTGTCTAGACGCGTAAACAATCACCTTACCCCTCTACATCAGAACACATCCCAAGCCCAGCTTGGATGCGTCGCTGTAAACCACAAAGTCCTCAATGCCCTCTCGCCGAGCTAGAATAGGAGCAAAGATCAACATCTTCTTCAGCTCCTCAATGCTCTGCATGCACGGCTCGGACCATACGAACCTCGTAGACTTCCGCAACAAGGAAGTGAGCGGTCGGGCAATAATTGAAAAGCCCTCAACAAAACGCCGGTAGTAGCCCGCCAATCCTAAGAAGTTGCGTACCTCATTGACGTTCTTAACAGTAGGCCAAGATGCTACTGACTCGATCTTTGCCGGATCTACCTTGATCCCTTCCGCTGAAATGATGTGACCAAGGAATGCTACCTCGGATATAAAAAAATCACTTAGAGAGCTTGGTGTAAAGCTCTATGCCATGTAAGACCTGAAAAACGATCCTCAAGTGTCCTACATGCTCATCTTTGTTGCGAGAGTAAACCAGAATGTCATCTATGAAGACAACTACAAACGGTATAGGAAGTCGATGAAGATGTTGTTCATCAACTCCATGAAGACTGTGGGCGCATTCGTAAGCCCAAATGGCATCACTACAAACTCATAGTGTCCATATCTAGTCCGAAATGCCGTCTTCGCTATGTCCTGCTCTCTCACCCTCAGCTGGTGATATCCTAATCTCATATCGATCCTCAAAAACACTAACGCTCCATGCAGCTGATCCAAAAGGTCGTCGATACGGGGTAAGGGGTACTTATTCTTGATCGTCACCTTGTTAAGCTCTTTGTGGTGGTAAACCTGACAGCTCTCCAAAGACGTCAGCAAACTCGCAAGCTACTGAAATCTCCTCCAATGATGGACTCGTGATATCCTTCATGGCATAGCACCAGAAAGCCTCGCAACCCTGTCCGATAAGTCTCTCATCTCGGACTACGCTGATGACCGTACCGGTCTTCCCTAAATCCCACCTTCTGAAGATCTCAACATGGCATGCATATGTAGTTACCGTCACCGTCCTCTTGCCGATGTCCAAAACGGCTCAATGTCGATCCATCCAATCCATACCCAAAATAACTTCTTCATGTACTAAGTACATAATGAAGAAGTCAGCTGGTCAATCGCGACCTCTCAATCTAATAGGGCAATCGCGAACCTCTCGTGTACCTCGAATCTTACCCTCATCAGGTAATCCTATAAAGAAGGGTCTATCTTCTACGGTAACTAAAGTCAATATATCTACACCTACATTAGATATAAAAGAATGCGTAGCACCGGTATCGAAAAGAACTTTGACAGAAAAACCATTAATATGAATGGTACTTGTGGTCGTTGGTGTTGTCGGCTCTACACCACTCCTCAACTCATACACTCTGGCTTATGCATCTCTGGTGTCTGCAGATCCACCGACACGTCCTCTACCTCTCCCTTGCCCCGAAGTGGAACCTTGAGGAGCAGTAGCACCAGAAACTCTTTGTTGCTGCTGCTGATACTATGACCTCAGTCCACCTCCTACAATACTAGCAAGTGAAGAACCCTGCTGTGATAATGCCTTACCCTGGCGGCAAAACGCAACTCTGTGTCTGGGCTTGCCACAAGAAAAGCAAGTCACTAATGGCTTCTTGCAATCAGCTCGGATGTGTCCAACACCTCCGCAGTTATGACAATGCCGTCCTCTGTCAAAACTCTGCTAGAAACCAGAATATCCCACGTCTGAGTACGCCCAAATCCAGCTGCTCCAAATCCAACACTAGCTAATCCAATCTTCTGTCTCTTCTCAGGACCTCATGTTTGAGAAACTCTACTCTGACCCGGTCGGTCTCTCTCATAGGCAGAAACTCTATCCTGATAGTCCGTCAAAGAATCACAACGGAAACCAGCAATATAAGAGCGTGTCGACTCTCTCAGCCTCCGAGAGAAAAGGTAAACATGCTGATCCTTAGGTGGTGCAGACGGACCCAGCAAAGACAACTCATCTTGAAACTTGGTGATGATCTCAGCAATAGGCAAATCCTCGAATCTAGCCTCAAGGAAATCCTGAAGATGGTCTCTCCTCATAGCTGCAGGGCAGTAGCGATCTCTGATCACCGTCTTTATCTGCTCATAACTGGTGACCTTACTGCGAGCAGTCCTCCACCAAGAATGAGTCTGATCCTTCAGAAGTGTTCGTGCTATGTTGACTCGACGTCCCTTGACAAGATTCTTTTCCTTAGGTCATTTTTGTCTTATCAAAATAAATCCAGACTTAACACTAGAACAAGTATAACGGTTAAGTAAGAGTCGAACCCAAGAGAGTTTGGTGATATTTTTATTAAATTCAATTATTGATTATAGAACAAAGTAACAAATGGGGTTTTTTTTGGATGAATTGATGCACATAAAACTAGAAAACAAGTAATACAACGAGTAGGATGATGATGGGTGAATCTACACTAGGTTGATTCTTAGCATGCGATTACTACTTTGGTGAGTTCCTTTTTACAAGTTCTTAAGTAATGTCCCGTCTTGATCATATATATGTGTTGAGCCAACCGGCATCAACACAACTTAACAATTTAATGTTCTGTAAACCTACAAGAACAATTCACAAGTTAGCTTTCAAATAAAGACTAAGGGATATAAAGAAAAGATTAAAACCATTAAACTTATCTTTATATTTGTGTTCCTTTCCTTTAAGCAATTACAACCCGTTATTACTTAAAGTTTACTACTAGATTAAAGACCCGAACCCGGAATCTATTAATCCTAGTTCTTTGCATGTACTTTAGAACCTAAGGTGATCAATCTTAAGTGATAATAAAACATGCAATTAGATAAATGAAGATTAAGGAAACACAAAGCATTACTAAATAAAAACTTATATTAGAAAGTACTTACAACCAAAGTAATAATGTAGCTTCAAACCAACCCAATGTAGCAAGGGAACTAGAAACTCATTACAAAGGAAGCAAGAGAGAAAAGAGAGAATTACAAATGGGAAATGATGGTGGATTAGCAATCAACCATGAGTCTATTTATACAACAAATGGCACTAAATAGGAGTAAATGGTCGGGCAAAACAGCCACCTTTAATGCCATAAAGGTGGTGCAAACAGCCGGAGTAAAGTCTATGTCGCTGACCCGCAGGGGCGGCCTTCAGATCCGCAGGGGCGGTTTAGGCAAAAACGTTTGATCTTCTTCGTAGCCGCAGGGGCGGCCAGGCAGTTCCGCAGGGGCGGATCTTTAATGTTCTTCAAACACCTGACTCTTCACCTTTCTGTCGTTTCTGATGTCGAGCCGCAGGGGCGGCCTAGTGTCAACGCAGGGGCGGTGACACTGACTCTTTGGGTCCACAGCTCCGCAGGGTGAGACGCAGGTAGAGGCGCAGGGGCGCCGGTCTTCGCTTCTTCAGGATAAGTCACCGTAGGGGCGCCAAGGAGGGGCGTAGGGGCGGAGACAGTCTTCGTTCCTGGCGCTGGCGAAGGCGCAGGCTGCGCTCCGGAATGTGGTGTCACCCACAAGGGCGGTGACACTGCTCCGCGGGGGCGGTGAGGCAACAGAAGCTTTACTTCGTGAATGGTCTTCAACTCCCAAGTGCTTATAACTCCTCTTTTATCTTCTTTTAGTCTTCTTCTTCTGGACTAAGGAGTTAGTAACATAAATTGAAACTTATGTGATAAAAAGACTCTAAAAACTAACCTAAATGATAGTGATTCCATCACCTATCAAACTCCCCCATACTTAGACCTTTTACTCGTCCCGAGTAAAACACATGACAACATTTTTTTAGACTCAAAGGCCTCAGGAAGCATGGGTAAGAGGCATAGACAATGGAAAAGAAAAACCAAGAAAGAAAGAAGGAAAAAGAGAGAAAATGTGAGAAAAAGGTGAGAAAGCTACCATACTTATTGCTCCAAGAGTGACCTACCCGGACAACCTCCTTATGACTCCCCTTCTTATGCCGCAAAACGTTGGAAGGGAAACCTACACTCGGTGCCGCTCATTTTGCCAAGGTGCCCTTTCGGGTTTTCACATCGCTACTCTTCTTCTTTTCTTTGATGATCTCACTTGGAACTCACATCCCTCAAGTCCAATTTTGCACCAACCTAAGGTTGGTCGGACTACCTTCTTTTTGCCTAAATCGCCCTTTCGGGTTTTCGCTTTATCCAAGGATTTTTATGCCTTTTTTTCATTTTCTTTGGCTTTTTCTTTTTCTTTTTTTTTTACCTTTTTTTTCCTGAATTTCAAACTGAATTTCAAACTACAACTCAAAGCAAACACACTCAAAATACTCAAACAAACTATACAAGCAATGATAATTCCCTCCCCCACACTTGAAGCACACTTTGCCCTCAAAGTGGAAAATGAAAGCAAAGATAAATGTGGAGAAGGAATAAAGGATGATACCACTAGTGGGATGGTCCGACTGGACCATCCGGACCCTCCTCCGGTGGGTACGGGAAGTGGCTGAAGAAGTGCTCTTGCCGGCGGTAGATGTCGTCGATGCGGGCCTGCTGAGCATCCATCCGATGGCCAAAGGAGGTCTCAAAGCTGGCTTGCCAAGCCAACTGCTGAGCCTCGAGCTGCTGTTGATGTGCCGCCTACCAAGCGTCCTGCCTTCGGTCAAAGTGGGAGGTCATGGAGGAGGCGAAGCTCGTCTTCCAGCTCTGTTGCTACTCAAGCATGGTCCGTTGGTACTCGGTCTACCATGCCTGATGCTGGGTGGTCAAGGCTGCCATCTGAGCCTGAAGGCTCGCAAGTGCCGGATCCTCATCCGGTGTTGCAGTGGGCATCTCCTCATCGTCGGGGATGGGCATGTGGTCCTCATAAGGAGCTCGGCTGGAGCTCGCAGCGTGTCTCTTCACAATGGCCACCTGAGGCCGTCTCGGCACGAAAGGGTCAACCGGAATGTAAAGCTCGGAGAGCTCGTCTCCGAATGGAAGTGGCCGGGGAGGTATGTGATATGGCTCCCGTCTGCAAATGAAAGCCAAAAGAGGTTGTCCCCGTCCCTCTTGAGGAGTTTGCACCTCCTCAACATCCCCTCCGTGTAGAGAGGCACCTCCAACCCATCCTCTAGGCCGGAAAGATCCATAACTTGCGAGGCAATCAAGAAGATCACCCCACCGCCAACAATGTCCCTTAGCTCGTTCTTCCTAATCCGCTTCAAAGCGGTAAGGAAGAGGTACAGCCAATCCATCACCTTCTCGCTCATCGGAAGGCATGAATAGAGCAGTGGGAGGTCCTTGAGAGCGACCTTGTTCTCCTCCCTGTGTCCACAGAAGACACTCATAATGATCTTGGAGAGGAGCCTCAAGCAGGGTGAGTGAGTTTGTTGGAATACTCACCCCCAGCATGAAACTCGGATCCAGTGGCGGCCTGCCAAAACTCGCATAGGTCCGGTGTCGGGACTGTCTTCCACTAGTTCTCTGAGGGGTTGGGCGTCACCCCGAAGGGCTCCTGCAGCTGAAAGTAATCAAGTGTGTATTTCTTCTTGTTGAACTTGAAGGTGAGTCCAACACACACATGATCCTCCTTCTCCATGGTGAAGGTGGCTATGAACTGGCGGCTGAGCTCAGGATACGTTGGAGCACTCTTCTGTAGAAAGTCTCCGAGCCCAGCATTGGTAAGAAATGACTGCATGCTCTCCAACATGCCTAATTTCTCTAAGGTAGGTATGTGCAAAAACCGAGTTACATACACAACTCGATCTTGCACAATCCTATAATGGATCTTCTCAGCCTCCGACATCTTGTATTTTCTTTCTGGTTCCATTCTTGCAAATATTTCAAGCAAATAATTAGAAAGTTCAGAAATTGGAGAAAGAGACGAACCCTCTGTTGTTATTTCCGCAGGGGTGGCTAGAGGATGCGCAGGGGCGGTGAGGCGCAGGTGCGGCAGCTTGCAGGCGCAGGGGCGGGAGAAGTGCAGAGGGCGATTTTTTACAATGACGAAAGTGGTGGAGCTGGGGATCCGTGTGGTAGCTTCTTGCTAGTGGAGACGTCGCCGGAGGTGGTGAGTAATGGAGGGGAAAGATTGTGTGAGGGATGAACATGTTGTAGGGTTAGAGTTTTGAGAGAATGTGGGAGGTGTTGGTGGTAGCGAAGGCTGGTGGCGCAGGGGCGTGTTGAGGGGATTGGCTGGGTCATTAGAGGTGGCGCAGGAGCGTTTGCGAGGGTGGCGTGTGAAGGCTTGATAAGGGCGCAGGGGCGTAGAGAGTGTAAGGTTCGTAGAGTGAGTGGTTGGTGAGGAGAGAGAGAGTGAGTGGGTAATGTAGGTGTAGGGAATTTTGGGTTTTCTTATTTTTTTTCTTTTCTGGATAAAACTGCGGGGGCGGTGACAAGGAAGAGGGGGTGCAGGCTCAGCGCCAAGGGCGGCGCTGAGAATGCGTGTCAAGGGTGGCCGCCGCAGGGGAGCATGGGTGTCACCGTAGGGGGCGGTGGCAAGTGTTTATGCAAACGCCGGCCCAGCGCTGAGGCGGCGCTGGGCAAGTGTGTCACCGCAGGGGCGGGGACACTAAACCGTAGGGGCGGTTTTTTGACAAAGACTCCTCTTCTTATTCTTTCGGGTTGCCTCCTGATCAGCGCCTTTGTTTTACGTCGTTGGCTCGACGTAAGGGCTCTACTTCTCTGATTGTGCCTCCTCCAACATCATCTCATCAATTGGATCATTCTTTACTCCTTCAAGGTAGGGCTTTAGCCTTTGTCTGTTTACCTTGAACACCTTGTGCGTTTGGGGATCATAGATATCCACAGCGTCGTGAGGGTATACTTCGGCTATCACGAACGGCCCTGTCCACCTTGAGCGCAGCTCACCCGCAAAAAGTTTCAAACGTGATTGAAAGAGAAGTACCTTATTACCTACCTTGAAGTCTTTCCAGAGAATATTTCGGTCATGCCATGCTTTGGTTTTTTCTTTGTATGCAGTGGCATGGTCATACGCATCTAATCTCAATTACTCCAACTCTTGCAATTGGAGTTTCCGGAATTCTCCCACTTCCTCTATGTTCATGTTGCACTTCTTTACCGCCCACCAAGCTTTGTGCTCTAGCTTCACCGGAAGGTGGCAAGCTTTCCCAAACACGAGCCTGAAAGGAGACATCCCTATAGGAGTCTTGTAGGCTGTCCGATATGCCCATAGAGCGTCGTTTAGCCTTGCACTCCAGTCCTTCCTTCCGGGAGAGACCGTATTTTCGAGGATGGTCTTAATTTCCCGGTTGGATACCTCAGCTTGGCCATTTGTTTGTGGATGATAAGCTGTTGACACTCGTTGGTGGACGTGGTTCTTCTTAATGAGGGTCGTGATCGTCTTGTTGCAGAAATGGGTACCCCTATCACTGATTAAGGCTTTCGGAATTCCAAATCTTGCAAAAATATTTTCCTTAAGGAAAGCTGCAACCACTTTTGAATCATCAGTTTTGGTGGCATTTGCTTCCACTCACTTGGAAACATAGTCCACCGCAAGTAAAATATATGTATGCCCAAATAAAGTAGGAAAAGGCCCCATGAAATCAATTCCCCAAACATCAAATATTTCGCAAAATATAAGAGAGGATTGGGGCATTTCATGTCTCCTTGAAATGTTTCCTACCCTTTGGCATATATCACACACTTTGCAAAACGCAAAAGCGTCTCTAAAAATAAGTGGCCAAAAGAAATCGGCATCCTAAACTTTCCTTGCAGTTTTGTTTGCCCCAAAGTGCCCCCTCACATGCTTCGGAATGACAGAAGGTTATGACAGATTGTACCTCATTATCTGGAATGCAACGGTGGATCACTTGGTCACTACAATGCTTACAAAGGTAAGGGTCGTCCCAAACGTAGTGTCGAGCTTCAGCCTTTACCTTCTCTCGTTGTGCCTTGGTGAAGTCTGGAGGATACTCACTCCTGACAATGAAGTTCACAATGTCAGCAAACCAAGGCTTAAAAGACTTGAGCTTAAGACAAATCTCTGTCGACAATTCCACGGGGGCGCATAGACTGAGCCACAGGGGCGGCTGACCGCAGGGGCGGGAAGTTTGAGGCGCGGGGGTGGTTACACAACAAAGGGTTGTGTAAAATGTGTCGTTTGGAAAACTTCCAGCTATCTCCTTTCCTTTTTCTGGATCTTCCTCTTCCTTCACTAGCCTGCTCAAATGATCGGCCACTAGGTTCTCAGCACCCTTCTTGTCCCGTATCTCTAGGTTGAACTCACTTAGAAGGAGCACCCATCGGATCAATCGTGGCTTTGCCTCCTTCTTCGCCATGAGGTACCTAAGAGCTGCATGGTCAGTAAAAATAATCACCTTTACTCCAAGTAGGTACTGTCTGAATTTCTCAAGGGCAAAAACCACCACTAGCATCTCCTTCTCGGTGGTAGAGTAATTCCTTTGCGCTCCATTGAGTGTCATAGACGCATAATGGATCACATGTGAGGCTCGTCCATCCTTCTATCCTAAGACAGCTCCAACGGCGTAATCGCTGGTGTCACACATGATTTCAAAAGGTTTCTCCCAATCCGGAGAACGAATGATTGGTGCGCTAGTGAGACATGCCTTCAAAGTGTCGAAGGCTCTCTTGCAACTCTCATCCACTATGAAGGTGACGTCTTTATTGAGCAATTCACATAAGGGTTCCGGGATCTTCATGATGAACCGTCGGTAGAAACCTGCATGACCAAGAAAAGATCGGATTTCCCGAACGTTAGTAGGATAAGGTAAACTTTGAATTTCATCAACCTTTACCTTATCTACCTCTATCCCTTTGGAGGATATTACATTGCTAGCACGATTCCTTGTTCTACCATGTAATGACATTTTTCTGAATTAAGAACTAGATTCATTTCAACACATTTTTCAAGAACAAGTTTTAAATGTCCTAGACACGCATCAAAACTGTCTCCATGGACGGTAAAATCATCTATGAAGACTTCAATAAAGTTTCTATGTACTCGGAGAAAATACTTATCATGCACCGTTGGAAGGTGTCGGGTGCGTTGCAAAGTCCAAATGGCATTCTGCGGTACGCAAAAGTGCCAAATAGGCAAGTGAACGTCGTCTTTTCTTGATCTTCCGGCGCAATGGCTATTTGGAAGTAACCCGAATATCCATCAAGGAAACAGTAGTACGGATGACCTGCAAGACGTTCCAACATTTGGTCAATAAAAGGCAATGGGAAATGGTCTTTACGTGTTACCTTGTTGAGTTTGCGGTAGTCAAAGCAAACTCTCCATCCGGTTTGCATTTTACTCGGGACCATTTCTCCATGTTGATTTTACACCATTGTGAAGCCTCCTTTCTTTGGAACCACTTGGGTTGGACTAACCCAAGTGCTATCCGAAATAGGGAAGATCATATCCGCTTGGAGGAGCTTCAACACCTCCTTATTAACCACATCCATCATTGGCGGATTCAACCTTCGTTGAGGTTGGTTAAAGGGTTTAGCTTCATCCTCAAGTAATATCTTATGCATGCAAGTTGATGGACTTATCCCTTTGATGTCCGCAATGGTCCATCCAAGGGCCATCTTGTGTTCTTTCAACACTTTCACCAACTTGTCTTCTTGACCGGTAGTCAACTTGTTGGAGATGATTACCGGCAAGGTATTGTTGTCTACAAGGAAAACGTACTTGAGGTGGGATGGAAGGTCCTTCAATTCTATTTCCGGTGCCTGCACTATAGATGGCACAAGCTTCTCGCTTGGGGTTAGTAAAGTGGGCCCAATGGCCAAATTTGAGATAAGTAACCTTTTATGCCCATCTAATTGGGCTAGGACCTCTTTCATGTTGGATGTTAATACATATTCTGATCTTAAATCATCAATGTCATGCTCAATGATATTTTTCAACTCATCAATATCAGAATTATCAAACACATCTTGCATAAAAGGTTCAACAATGTCAATAGCACATAAAGAATGATCGTCACTAGGAAATTTCATTGCATCATAGATGTCAAATTCCACTACTTCATCATCAAAATCCATGGTTAGTTTGCCACTAACATAATCAATTTTAGTTCTAGCAGTTTTCAAAAATGGTTTACCTAACAATATGGGTGCAGCATGTGAATCATTTTCCATGTCCATTACGAAAAAATCAGCAGGAAAAATTAGGTTGTCTACCATTACTAATACATCTTCAATTATCCCTTACGGGTACACATTAGATCTATCAGCAAGTTGTACGACAATCCTAGTTCCCGTTAATGGCCCATGGCCAAGTGATTCGTAAATAGAATATGGCAAAACATTTATAGAAGCATCAAGGTCAAGCATGACTTTGTCAAAACGGGTTTCCCCTATAACACAAGGACTGCTTACCATGCCCGGATCGCTGCACTTCTTGGGCATTCTACGTTGGAAAACGGCAGACACATGCTCACTCACTTGTACTTTTTGTTTCCCCTTCAGCTTTTGATTCCTCTTGATAGTGCAAAGTTCCTTCAAGAAACGAGCATATTTAGGAATACTCTTCACTAACTTAAGGAGAGGGATGTTTACCTCGCATTTGGAGAAGGTCTCAAAGAGATCCTTGTCCTCAATGATTCTTCTCTCCTTTAGTGCCTCAGGAAACGGAGCTGGCGGTTTCTCAGAGTATAGTGGTGGAAACTCAGGTCGGATGTAAGAATCCTTCTCAGCAGAACTCTCTGTCGAGTTTTCCGCAGGGGCGTCAGTGTTCATGCGCAGGGGCGGCTCAGGGGTTGTCACCACAGGGGCGGAGACATCCAGCCGCAAGGGCGGCGTCTGCTCAGGGTTGGGCGCAATTGCAGCCGCAGGGGCGGTTGTGGGTGCGGCAAACTCGTCGGAGGGTTTGTCTTGTAATTCTTTTGCTGGTTTCTGTTGGATTTGCTTCCCACTCCTTAATGTTAGGGCACTAACATTCTCCTTGGGGTTTATAACCGTCTGGGAAGGCAATCCTCCGAAGGATCTAGTTTCGATCCTTGTTATGTCTTCCGCCATTTGCCCAACCTGTTTTCAAGGTTCTTGATGTTGGATTCTGTTGTTTGAACATGAGTAGCAAAATGCTTAGTCAAAACCTGCAACATATCCTCGGTTGTTTGATACTTACCTTGTCGGGGCTGTTGTTGTTGGTTTTGTTGATCCCTACAACGAAAGTTTTGTTGATCACGTCAGATTGGCATGAAATTCTGTGCATGAGGATCGTTCCTAGGCATTTGTTGTTGTGGTTGTCCATAACCTATTGCATTCACTTTTGCATCGTCATCCTAGACCTGGGGACACATGTCCGTTGGGTGATATGGGTCAGCACAAACTCCACATGCCTTTAGCTGTTGTGGGGTTCCCATAAGTGTTAATCTCTTCACCATCTCCTTCAGTTCAGCAAGCTCATTGGAGATTTCACTCTTCCCGGAATTTACAACATGAACTCCTCTCTTGGAAGAAGCCCTTCCAAAGTTCCGGGTACCTTCCGATAGTTCCTGTATCTTTTCCAAAGCATGGTCAGGGGTAGAGTTAAGAATGTTACCTCCACAAGTTACATCGACGATCCTCCTTTCGTTGTCAAGTAAGCCATTGTACAGGTACAAGACTAGATCCTGTGTTGAATATCCATGGAAAGAACAGCTGGATCGGAGGCGTGCAAACCTTTCAAAGTACTCGTAGACAGTCTCGTCTGCCTCTTGCTCGATGTTGCTTATAGCTTTCTTCGAGCTATTGGTCTTCTTGGCTGGGAAGTATTTCTCCAAAAATGCCTTGTGGAGATTCTCCCAAGTGTTGATGCTCCCGGATGGAAGGTGGTAATACCAATCATCCGCTGCATCTTTGAGAGTGAAGCCGAATGCCCTCATCTTGATTTGCTCTTCGGTGATGTTGGCTGGCTTCGTGCTCATACACACGGTATGAAACTTTCCAAGGTGCTTGATGGGGTCTTCACCACTTAACCCATGAAAAGATGGGAGCAAGTGAATGAGACCTGGCTTGAGCTTGAAGTTGATTCCTTCCCCTAATGCCGGTATAGTAACCACAAGAGGGTGTTGAGCCAAAGTCGGCTGAGTGAGTTGACGAAGAGTACGATCAACCATTTCTTGTTGGAGTTGTTGTTGTCTACGTCGCCGGATGTGTGTCCTCTCAATTTCTGGATCAAAGGAAACAAAGCCGGAATTAGTAGCACGGGTTAGAACCATAAAAACGGTCCAAACCAATAATCAATAATAAAAAAATGAAATAAAAAGAAAACTAAAATCCCCGGCAACGGTGCCAAAATTTGACAAGATTCTTTTCCTTAGGTCGTTTTTGTCTTATCAAAATAAATCCCGACTTAACACTGGAACAAGTATAGCGGTTAAGTAAGGGTAACCCAAGAGAGTTTGGTGATATTTTTATTAAATTCAATTATTGATTATAGAACAAAGTAACAAATGGGGGGGGGGGGTGGATGAATTGATGCACACAAAACTAGAAAACAAGTAATACAACGAGTAGGATGATGATGGGTGAATCTACACTAGGTTGATTCTTAGCATGCGATTACTACTTTGGTGAGTTCCTTTTTACAAGTTCTTAAGTAATGTCCCGTCTTGATCATATGTATGTGTTGAGTCAACCGGCATCAACACAACTTAACAAGTTAATGTTTCGTAAACCTACATGAACAATTCACAAGTTAGCTTTCAAATAAAGACTAAGTAATATAGAGAAAAGATTAAAATCATTAAACTTATCTTTATATTTGTGCTCCTTTTCTTTAAGCAATTACAACCCGTTATTACTTAAAGTTTACTACTAGATTAAAGACCCGAACCCGAAATCTATTAACCCTAGTTCTTTGCATATACTTTAGAACCTAAGGTGATCAATCTTAAGTGATAATAAAACATGCAATTAGATAAATGAGGATTAAGGAAATACAAAGCATTACTGAATAAAAACTTATATTAGAAAGTACTTACAACCAAAGTAATAATGCAGCTTCAAACCAACCCAATGTAGCAAGGGAACTAGAAACTCATTACAAAGGAAGCAAGAGAGAAAAGAGAGAATTACAAATGGGAAATGATGGTGGATTAGCAATCAACCATGGGTCTATTTATACTACAAATGGCACTAAATAGGAGTAAATGGCCGGACAAAACAGCCACCTTTAATGCCATAAAGGTGGTGCAAACAGCCGGAGTAAAGTCTATGTCGCTGACCCGCAGGGGCGGCCTTCAGATCCGCAGGGGCGGTTTAGGCGAAAATGTTTGATCTTCTTCGTAGCCGCATGGGCGGCCAGGCAGTTCCGCAGGGGCGGATCTTTAATGTTCTTCAAACGCCTGACTCTTCACCTTTCTGTCGTTTCTGATGTCAAGCCGCAGGGGCGGCCCAGTGTCAACGCAGGGACGGTGACACTAACTCTTTGGCTCTACAGCTCCGCAGGATGAGACGCAGGTAGAGGCGTAGGGGCGCCGGTCTTCGCTTCTTCAGGATAAGTCACCGCAGGGGCGCCAAGGAGGGGCGCAGGGGCGGAGACAGTCTTCGTTCCTGGCGCTGGCGAAGGCGCAGGCTGCGCTCCGGAATGTGGTGTCACCCGCAGGGGCGGTGACACTGCTCTGCGGGGGCGGTGAGGCAGCAGAAGCTTTACTTCGTGAATGGTCTTCAACTCCCAAGTGCTTATAACTCCTCTTTTATCTTCTCTTAGTCTTCTTCTTCTGGACTAAGGAGTTAGTAGCATAAACTGACACTTATATGATAAAAAGACTCTAAAAACTAACCTAAATGATAGTGATTCCATCACCTATCATCCCTCTGGGTAACCGATAGCCTCCATAGAAGAATCCAGCTGTCCTAGACACTGTTCCACCTCCAATCCAGTCTTTCCTATGAAAGTGGGAGCCTTCAGCTGGTCGACAGCCTTCAACCAATTGTTGGACTTCGGCTCCTTTGCCTCAGTCGGCGCTCTAACAACCTCAACAACTCTAGTAGGCGAGGCAACAACCTGTGTAACTCTCTGCAAAACCCAACTAATCTCGCGGGAACTAGTGGCACTGGTGCTGGTCCTCCGGTTCTGATAGCCTCCTCAAATCTCTGCACATAAGTCGCAATATGCAAAAGCTCCTATGGACGCTAGACCGAACTCCATCGATGATGCTCTTTATGCTTCGGAACTAGCAGCGGTCCCGTTCTCAGCCTTAGGAACAACACTCTCAGCGACTTCCTCAACAAACGCCTTAGCGATAGGCAGGTCAGCAACTGGGGTCTGGCCACGACCTCTAGCTAGTGGAGTTCTTTTTGTACGTCCTCATCCACGGACGGCAGGTGGAAGAGGTGGTCCACCCCTTCCTCTCCCTATAACAGCGGTAGCTCTAGTGCATGTCATTTTCTATAAGGATAGATATATAAGACTATATATAGATATGAGGCCACGTTATAGCTAAAGCAAAAATACAAGAAAAATCACATATAAAGGCCAACATATAAGAAATTATACTGCTGAGATCCGCGGAGGTAGTGGTGGTCGCCCGTACATCTATCCCAGACCAACAAGTTTAAAACAAAACCCCCTTTTGAAAACGTTAGACCCCTTGCGGGTTCTATTTTCTTAACCATCCGACGTTTAGCAGATTTCGAGTGTCATTGTTGCTAACCTGCCTCTGATACCATATTGTAACACCCCAAGTTCTGGTAACTCGAAGCGCTACGGGCTAGGACCGTACAATGGGTCCGACCCTCAGAGTAGCAACAACACAACAAATCTTACAACAAGGCACATACAAATGAAAACCAAAACTCCAAATAAAATCAAAGGTTTAAACAAAGGAAAACTTAAAATACTCGCAGCCGAGTTCAAAACGAAAGGGAAAAGCAACAACAAGAACATAAACTCGATCCCATCCTATAATGTACGGGAACCCCGGTTGACCACACACTTCGGATCACTCACCAGGATCCTGAACCTGCGTAACATCTACAACAACGGTATAAACCGTTAGCTAACATTCTAGATATCAGCATGAACGTAAAGGCACAAACACAAATAAGGTAAAGTAAACATATAACATGCTCGCACTCAACCGGTTATTATCTTTCATTAAGTTATCCATTACTAATTCAACTTCTTTTGTCACACGAGAATCTCCCAAAACTCGCCTCCACTTCCGTCTACCAATAGGAATAGATTAGTATTATCCGTTACCTACGGGTATGGGTTGCAAGAGCACATTCTAGTCTCTTGAAGAACTAGACAAGTGGTCATCGCCCGGTTATCATACACTTGGGCCAGTTAAGGTTATAAAGGGTGAATCATATTCCGGTTATCCGGTTATCATACACTTTACTCGAAGGAACATTCAACACACTACACACACTCAAATAACGGCTCAGTTTCCCTCAGGAAAGGAGCAAAGGAAGCCAGTTCACACAAGCATCACAAATCAGGAACGAAACGGTTGCTAGAAGTCTATAACTTTTAGTCTAAATGATCACTAAGAGATCTCCACAAGCTAAGGGTTCAACCTTAGTCTTACAGCATACTCATGGGCAAGGAAAAACCATAAGAAACCAGGAAAGGAACGAGGAAAGCAAGGAATGAAGCAACTCACCAAATACGGGATCTATTGCAGAGAAAACCGCAGGGCCGGCTGGACAGGCGCAGGGGTGGACTGCCGTGGGGGCGGCAGTGCAGAGGCGCGGGGGCGGAATTTGTGATAGCAACCACTGTCGGGTTTCTCTCGATAGAAACTTCTCAACAAGGGATCCAAAGTTCGCACCTTTGATCCTAACCACGTCAAGACTCAACCAAAAGAGCCCGAGAACAGCAACACATCAACAACGGGGATGAAAACAAGAATCAAGGCTCAAACTTGATTCTTGAAGAAGAAGAAAAGGAAGAACGAAAGAAGAAAATGAAACAGAAGGAAAAAGCATGCAACAACTAGATGAACGTGATGAAGAACTCAGAGGAGAAGACTTACACGTTCCTTAAGTATCACAGGGGAAGCAAGGGAACGGTTGCAGCTCTCAGAGTTGAAGAAGACGTAAGCGAAAAACGAAAAAGGATGAAAGACGAGAATATATAGAGGCGGGTTGGAAAGATAGATGGAAAGGATGTCTAGGGTTAGAAAGAAGATAAGGAAACCGGCTCATAAGATAGAAGATCGGATATTCTATCTATGGAAGGAAGATAAAACGGATGAAAACAGATCGGGCGCGATCTGCAGCGCATCCGCAGGGGCGGCCCATGGTCACCGCAGGGGCCGTGACATACACCAAGGCCGTTGGGGCGGCCTTCTTCACCGCTGGGCGGTGAAGGTAAAAACTGAGATCTTACACTCATTAGCAAGGAGGGGTGAATCGAGTATTGTTTGCCCGATGTTGTAGTCACAAACGTCATCGGGAACAATAGAGGACTGTATATGAGTTTAATTTAGTGGATATTTTATTGGATGGATTATGATTGGAAAGAGTGTGATTGCAACTTAAATATTACCAAATTTTATATTGTTACATAAGTTTAGGGAACAAAAATAATAGTTCCTGCCAAAACAAATAAATAAATAAGTACTAGTTTTTACACATTGTAAAGTTTCTTCCATTCTAAGGGTATGTTATATCGGCATCAAATTTCAAGATTTTCAAAGCATCTTGATCATAAATATACTAAAATAATCAAAAGTGTACAAGATCTTTAATTTGAGGCGTGATTGATATTATATTGAATTTGAGATGCTTGAACCTGAATTGAAAAATGAAAAGGAGTATTATATAGCACAATATGATTGATCTTTAACTGATAAATAATTCATGGCGATTCCCAAGGCTCCAAACCCTACTCTCCCACCGCACGCCGCCGCAAATTCCAATCTCCCAATCATTGAAGGTAGCAACCTCATACAAAGAATGATGGAATCTTGACCACTAATCAAGAGGTTAATCATGGTACCAACATTCATATTCAGTCTCAAAATCTCCGAAATTCCAAGAGCGACCTACTTTTGGGGGGTAATGCATGGCAAAAACTCTCTATCCTGCCAACCGACTTGGTTGAGACTGGAAAGATTCAAATTGAATTCCCCTAGGGAGGAGAGGGCACGCCCTCTATCACAGTAGCCCCAAAAGTTGTTTTCGTCCTCAATGCCCTCTGGCGATTCTCGATTGTGCTCAAGTACCTGGGACGTATGATCTAACTCACCGCTTTTGAGAAGACTATAAAACTCCTTTGGAAACCAAAAGGGGATTGGTCAGTCATTGATCTCCCGAACGATTTCTTTTTGGTCCGTTTTGAGAAGGAGACGGATATGCTCGATGCCCTTTCGAGTGGTCCTTGGAAGATGTTTGGACATTGCCTCCTAATGCAAAAATGGAATCCAACCTTTGATCTTATGATGTCTGTCATCTCATCCGCAGGAGTCTGGGTTCGCATCTCAGGACTGCCGTTTACTATGTATAACACTGAAGTTTTAAAGGCTATTGCTTCTGTGATAGGTGTCCCTCTGCGCATTGATGATAAGACCCTAAACTTAGACCGAGGTAAATGTTCCAGAATATGCGTGGGCATTGAACGCATCCAACCTCTAAAAGGAGATGCCATGCTTAACGGGAAAAGATTGTTGCTTGAGTATGAAAACTTGCATGCTATTTGCTTAAGTTGTGGTTGTTATGGGCATATGAGAGAGAATTGCGTGCTAGTAACAAGAAACCATCCGAACCCCCAAGAGGATATCCAGAGGGAGGCATCTCCAAATAAAGCGGCCAGTTTGGAGAAAGAAAACAACTTGTGTGTGAAAGTGTTGGCTCCAGGGCTTCCGGAGGTGCCACAAAGGATGGAAGAGGCAATCCAGGCTCCAGCAGAAAGAGGCTCGGGGCCTTAGATGGTCGTTCCAAGGAGAAAGGGGGTCCAAAGACCTAGGAAAGTTGTTGAACTGAATAACAAAGGGAACATGGAGCAACAAGCCACAAGGAAAGAACCTGAACAACATGGTAATATGAAGGGGAAGGAGATGACTAAAGATAAAGGGAAAAGCGAAGGACATCAAAGGGTGGTGCCGGGCGCTTATTATGTGTCAAAGAATAATTTCAAAAAGAGAGCTAGACAAAGTTTGTTGTCCCAAGGTTATGGGGAGAAAACTCTTGGCAATGGGGCTCCCTCCAAAGTAGCGTCACCCGGGCCGTCCTCACAAAGAGACATGGCTCCGTATGTTGTTGCACAGGTCAGAATCTTGAATAGAGCTACTCCAGAAAACCCGACTTTCATGGCTCATTATAAGCACGATGAACTTGGGGAAGGCTCCGGACCAAATAGGGAGAGGTAGTGGGGATGGAAGCCGAGGTTTTCCCCGATATTAGCGTTTTGCAAGACTCGATCATCCCGGACTCGTAGGTCTGAGGATGGTGATAGTTACGGAACCCTTGGTTTCTAATGATTGGCCTTTTTTGGAATTGTAGCGGAATTGTGAAACCAAGTTTCCGTAGGTCGATGAGGTACATGCTTCGGAAGCATAAGCCTCAATTGGTAGCTCTTTTTAGACACACCGTTCTGGTGATACGGCGGGAGATATCTGCAATCGTATGGGCTTTGATTCCTGCGAAAGAGTCGAGGCGAGGGACAGCGTGGTGGGATATGGCTTTTATGGGATAACAACTCATGTCCCCTAAGAGTAGTGACGAAAGATAGGCAATATATACATGCTATTGTCGGGGAAGGGAGTAATGTCATCCACTTGATTACCGTCTTTATTTGTCCGGATCGACAACGAAGGGCGAATGTCTTGGAGTCACTTCTTAGCATTGTGGGCTCGGAGACTTCCCCAGTAGTGATGGGGGGAGATTTTAACCTTATCAAAGGTCTTGATGAAAGACAAGGGGGGTCCACTAGGCTGTCGAGGGAGTCTGCGGACTTTAATAATTGGATTAATCAATCCAATATGGTGGATATGGGATATCAGGGGTCCCCGTATACCTGGGCTCGAGGAGTGGACACCAATTCTCTAATTTCTAAACGGCTAGACCGCATTTTGATCTCCCCCGATGGCAGATTAAAGTGGCCTGATGCATGTGTGAGACACCTGTCTAAGCTTTCCTCAGACCATAATCCCTTGCTCCTCCTGTTTGAAAGGGCTGATGAATGTAATCTGAGCAAGAGAACATTTAGATTTCAAGCAGCTTGGCTGTCACATGTGGATTTTTGCCATTTGATTGAGTCTACATGGGACAAAGTTGCGCACATACCGGGGGCTCTGCAGAGGCTTAAAGTGGTGCTCAAAAAGTGGAATAAAGAAGTTTTTGGTGATATTCACAAGAGGAAAGAGGAGCTTATTAAGACCTTGGGACTAATCAAATCCGAGTTGGCTGAGGGTGCTACAGAGTTGCTCCTGGGTAGAGAAGTTGAATCTCGGAAGCAATTAAATTTGGTCTTAGAACAAGAAGAGACGTTATGGAACCAAAAGTCGCGGCACGATTGGCTTGCTCTGGGAGATAGGAATACTAGATTTTTTCATCTCTCAACAATAATCCGCAGAAACAATAATCGTATTGACTCCTTGAGAATGGAGGACGGTAGTTGGTGCATAGAAAGGGAAGCCCTGGAGGCACATGCTCGGGAGTATTTTTGTAATATCTATGGCCCTCAAAATCTCCCGGCCCTCAGCCAGCTCCCGATGACAGGATTTTCTAGGCTTACAGTGACGCAATGTAGTAGACTGAATAGGGTGTGCAACGAGGAGGAGATTGTGACTACGATTAAGAGCATGGCGTCGTTAAAAGCACCGGGTCCGGACGGCTATCAACTTATTTTCTATAAGGAATTAATGTTGGTCTACGGTGGGCGCCTCTCTTGTAAGATTTGTGTTGGATTTTTTCAACAGTGGTATTCTCACCCCTGAGGCAAACGAAACTCTTATAGTTTTGATCGGGAAGATTGCTAAGCCGGAGCGCATTAGTCAGTTTCGCCCAATAAGCCTTTGTAATTTGTGTTACAAAGTCATTACGAAAATTTTGGCTAATAAATGAAGGAAATGATGAATCTACTGGTGTCCCTATGTAATCGAGTTTCATACTAGGCAGGATGATTACAGATAACATTGTTATCGTTCAAGAAGCTATTCATACCATGAAGAAGAAGAAATGTAGGAAAGGGTGGATGATCCTGAAATTGGATCTCGAGAAGGCATACGATATGGTGAGGTGGGAGTTTGTGATGGAAACCCTTGAGGCCATAAGACTGAATCAGAATTGGGTAAGCTGGATCTCGGCTTGCATCCAAACTGCATCCATGAAAGTACTTTGGAATGGGGAAGCCACAAA
Source organism: Fagopyrum esculentum (assembly GCA_033239045.1). Lineage (NCBI taxonomy): Eukaryota > Viridiplantae > Streptophyta > Magnoliopsida > Caryophyllales > Polygonaceae > Fagopyrum > Fagopyrum esculentum. The sequence goes on from BSUD01000001.1 coordinate 154,289,705, forward strand.
AGCATTTTCAATGACGAGAAGCTTAAGACAAGGTGATCCTCTATCCCCATATCTCTTTGTTTTGTGCTTGGAGAGATTAAGTCACTTGATTGAGAGAGCTGTTGAAAGCGGAGCTTGGAAACCTATGAAGATATCTAGGTATGGTCTTGTTGTTTCTCATCTCCTTTTCGCAGATGATATACTCTTGTTCGCGGAAGCATCTATGGGACAACTGGAAGTCGTTAGGAAGATTGTTATGGATTTATGTGGTGCTTCGGGGCAACGTGTGAGCCTCTTAAAATCTAGGATCTATGTCTCCAAGAATGTCCAGGGGCCACTTGAGGGAATCCTGAGTGATATGTGTGGTATTCCGGTGACCCGTCACCTAGGAAAGTATTTGGGTATTCGATAGCTTCCGCATACAAATGGCTAGTAGGAAGACGTAGCCGGGTGCAGGTTAGGGAGGTTTTCGATAGCTTCCGCATACAAATGGCTAGTAGGAATACGTATCCGGGTGCAGGTTAGGGAGACCCTCTCACTAAGCTTTGGAAGATAGGAGTGACGGAGAGGAACCGATACTTTATTTGGTTACTGGCTTGGGGGCGATCCTAACGAACTCAGAGAGATGCAAGCGCCATATGGTCAGTGACCCCTCATGCATGACCTGTCCTAACGTGGAGGAGACTATGCTGCATGTACTTAGGGATTGTAGTAGGGCCAAGGAGATTTGGATGAGATTGGTTCCTGATAAATGCATACAGATTTTCTTTAATTTGCATTGGGAGGAGTGGGTGCTGGTGAATGTATGTGGGGATCCATCCCATCGGCTTCCTGAGGGTTGGGATGCGATCTTCACGTGTACGGTCTGGTGGCTGTGGACATGGTGTAATGCCCTAGTGTTCTCAGGTAAGGAAATTGTGCTGGAGAAGAGCAGGTTTCTGGAGGATCGGTTCAGGGAGAATGCTACAGTGGCAAGGAGACTGAAGACTAGGGAAAGGTCGGTGAGAACGCTTGATAGCATGGGCTAAGCCAAAGAGGGGTTAGGTGAAAATGAACTCAGAAGGCGCGGCCAAGGGTATGGATGGTCGGGCTACAGTAGGGGCTGCTATCCGGAGTGAGATAGGGGACTGGATCCGAGGGGTGGTAGCTAATCTGGGGTGCACGACTGTTCCAACAGCCGAGCTCTGGGGTGTCATTATTGGGTTGGATCTTGCTTAGGAGGGAGGCTTTCGGAGAGTGGTTTTGGAGGTTGATTCGATGATAGTTGTGGAGTTTATCAAGAAGGGGTTGTGTGTCTTGCATCCTCCGTCGAGCCTGGTGTTGCGGTGCCAAAGCTTCTTTACCCGGGATTGGCTTGTTGATCTCGGTCATGCGTTCAGGGAGGGGAATTGGGTGGCGGACTCGCTTGCGGGTTATGCATTCTCTTGTGAGATAGGAGTCCATAAACTGGACTTTCCTCCGTCCGAAACTATGTCTATTGTTTTGAACGATATGTGGGGTGTTAGGCTACCCCGTTTTTCCCATTTGTAATCTCTTTTCGTTTTTTGATGGAGTTGTGAACTCCCTTTTACCAAAAAAAAATCTGATAAATAATTCATTAAAAATAAAATTAATGATTTAAAGGCTAAAACTATATTTTTTCCAAAAAAATATTTTTAATTAAATATCTACATACGATGTTGGGTTTTTCTAAAAGTAAATTAACATTGGGCAAATTTGTAATTTTTTTTATAAAAAGAGAGTATCAAATACAAATAAGATGTTAAAATGAAGATGATTTGATAAAATAAACAAATTCATATAAGATGATTCGATGAGTGGAAGAGTGAGACAATTAAAAAAGTAGGGTTGGGCATGGGACGGAACGGGATTGAGAACGTCCCGCGTCTCGTTCCATAAATTTTAAGCGGGACGAGACGAGACGAGATTTAAAACTTTTTTTCTTCGTCCCGTGGGCTCTGTTCTAAGTGGGACGGGACGGGACGTGCCTAATCCCGCAAAATTTATGTCTTGATTATATAAAACATATGTACTTATGTTTAAAGACACAAATGATTAAAAAAACCCGATACCGAGTTACAGATTAAAGTGTCCTACATTAGTAATTAGTACATTCAAAACCGAATACAAGTTACGTCAAAGTATGTTTTACCGATTCACATTCAAGAATACTAGCACTGCACTACACTAATAATAGTTTACAAATGATACCATTATTTTACATGTTGTGAATTATAACATATAAAAGAATGTTATCTTTTCTTATTTTATTAATTTTATAATTCTTATCAATATAAAATTATAATTTATATATATATAGAGTGTAGATCATATGAGAACACCCCTAACGTGTATACATGAGAACAGATTCGTAATTATTATTAGTTTTGTTACGAATGTGTCATATCGTTTAATGTATTATTCGTAGTTATTGTTGGTGAGTGGATTATTCGTAGTTATTGTGGTTATCCCTGATTATTATTTCTAACTATTATTAATTATGATATCTACACTAAATCTCGACCCTTAATACTCATCATCCGACGGTCTAAGATTGTTCTCATGTATACATGTTAGGAGTGTTCTCATGGGAACTACACCCTATATATATATATATATGGGAGAATTTGACATATTAGGCCTTTTTGAGAATATGATTTAGTAAATGTACCCCATAATTTTTTACCACTTTCATTTAATGGTAGGTAAAAATAATTAACCCCTTTATTTAAAAAAAGGATGTTTGTTATTTGTAATGTAAGTGAATGTTTTAATTTTTATTCCTAAATTTGTTTTTTTATTTTCTTTTTTATTTTTTAATTTTTTATTTTTCTGGATGAATTTCACATACCAGAATTTCACATACCAGAATTTCACATACCATAACTTCACATACCAGAAAGATTCTGGTATGTCAAATTTCACATACTAGAATTTTCTGGTACCAGAATTTGACATACCAGAATTTTCTGGTACCGGAATTTTTTCATACCAGAATTTTCTTATACAAAATTTTTCATACCAGAAATTTTTCATACCAGAAGTTCTAACTATAAAATTTTCATTCCAGAAAAATAAAATTTACATACCAAAAATTTACATACCGAAATTTACATATTACATATCAGAATATACATACCGAAATTTACATATTACATACTAGATTTTTCATACCAGAATTATTTACATACCAAAATTTTCTTTTTATAATAATTAAAGGGTTATATCAACCAGAGAGTTTGATCAGTACGAACATTGATTTCAATAACCCGATCCTTGTTGTAATAACCATCAAAATGGACATTCTTGTATAAAAGAAACTTGAATTCCCCAGATTATACTTTGCTAGTTTGCCTTCTTTGTCAACCTTTCCCAGGAAACCCCATGATCTGAGAGCATAATTGAATACAACCAGTGTTAATAGCGTTTACTAAGAACAAAGGAATATTGTTCTATTGGACCTAATAGTTATTTATAATCTTGAAACTCCCTCACAAACATGCACAATATATAGTCCTCAATTCTAAATCATATCAACTTGGCTATCTTCACAAGCAAAGGCCTAAACATCATATTTCACTTGAACTATTCAGCCAAGATCCTTCAGGATATATCCTAAATCCATCCAGTAAACATAAACTTAAGCAATAGCCAATAAAAGGAAAACAAACCTTCACAGCCATTTACTTTGCAGTGCGTTTTTTGATTTACTCCTTGTAAGCTCTCGCCTAGCAAGATCCAATCCCAGCCCTTGCAACCACTATCGGATCCGACGACCGAGGTGCCTCCTCCCCCCTGTAGAGAAGATAGTCAACATTAGCCCGTACCAGATCGGGAAAGGCAATAATGGCAGCAAATGTGGCACCCTTAGATGAAGAGGGAAGATGCTGAGGGAACGAGAGCCGAACTTGGTTGTTGACGAAGGTCTACCTGTGAGCCAATGAACGAGAAAGAGCTGAGAAGGAAGATTTTGTTCTGAGTTGTTTGCAAGTTGCGGCTACCAGAGAGGGAAGAGGAGAGGAGAGGAGAGTAAGGAGAGTTAGGGTTGAACGGTTAAAAAAAAAAGGGCCTAGTTACTTAATCAAAAATAAAAAAAGCCTAGTTACTATAACCATAACTCAAAAAGGCCTAGTTTCCAAATTAGCCATATATATATATATATATATATATATATATATATAGTATAGATCCTATGAGAACACCCCCTAATGTGAGAACAGATTCGTAATTATTATTAGTTTTGTTACGAATGTGTCATATCATTTTTAATGTATTATTCGTAGTTATTGTTGGTTGAGTGAATTATTCGTAGTTATTGTTGGATTCCTAATTATTATTATTCGTAGTTATTAATATTTTTGATATCTACTCTAAATCTCAACCCTTAATATATATATATAGAGGGTGTGGTTCCCATGAGAACACCCCTAACGTGAGAACACGAGAACAATCGTACGCCGTTGGATGTGAGTATTAAGGGTTGAGATTTAAAGTAGATATCAAAAATAATAATAATTACTAATAATAATTAGGAATCCAACAATAACTACGAATAATCCACTCAACCAACAATAACTACGAATAATACATTAAACGATATGGCACATTCGTAACAAAACTAATAATAATTACGAATTTGTTCTCATATTCTCACGTTAGGGGGTGTACTCATAGGATCTATACTCTCTATATATGAGAGAGTATAGATCCTATGAGTACAGTGTCCAAGAACCTGGAGTAAAGATTCTCGGATAAACACGGCCTAAGTGCGTAAAATTTGTACCTTCTTCTATTTTGTACGAACGACTAATGGACGTGTATATGATTCTTTTCATTTTGTTTTTATTTTATATTTTTTATAATAGTAAGTAATTTGATGTAAATAAATAATCTACGTGTTGAAATGTCACAAAGTTGTAGACGGAGTGATCATCATATATAGAAAGTTCAAACTGAAATAGAGAAACATCAATAAACGATAGCACGAGACATAATCTCGATTCAAAAGAGACAAAGAAAAGAAATAAGGAATGAAATTGCAAAGAAATACGGTGAGAAATAGTGCTATAATACGAGACAATTTACTTGGGCTCGGATTGTTAAATGCTTGGCTCCAACTTGTTCATTTTTTAAACGAGTCAATTTTTAAAGCTCGTATAAAATTTAGGCTCGGCTCATTTATAAACGAGTAAAGATTGAGCATGTCAATGCTCGGCTCGTTCGGCTAAAATAACACTATAGGAGAATTATTTTAGCAGAGTTACTTGGGATCGGCTCAGAATCGGCTTTTCAAAAACCCGATTCAAGCTCGTTCACTTTCTAAAAGAGCCAAATATGAACACATATTAAAACTTGTATAATTTTTAGACTTGGTTTGGACTCTGCTCATTTATAAACGAGCCGGTTTGAGAATGTCAATGTTCGGCTAGTTTTGCTAGTACTAAAACCAAACCCCTAGTGAGAATGTATCGACTAAAGACGGAACGCTTAATACAAAACTTTTATGAATTTTTTTTAATAAGGGAATGTTCACTTGTACTTTATTTATGTTTCATTTATTTTATAAACCCTGAGTTTAGCTTTTGTAGATGTTTTGGGATTGATTTATTTCTCTATAGGTTTATAAACCACTAAAAAATAAACCTCCCAAACCAAGTTTTTTTTTGCTTGGATGAATTTATTTTTGTATAAAACTCGATTTTAGTCTTATGCTTTTCCATCCCGATATTATTTGTTCATTATTCAACTTTATTATTCAATTTTTGTAGGAACAGGAGTGTATTTTGAAGTAAAATAAATGCAAAAATAAACTACAAGTAAACAAGTTCATCTGATTTATTTATATAAACCCGTTGAGAAATAAACACAAAAATCTATATACTCTACTAAAGTACACTACACTAATGCTGATGTGGTGCTCCCACGATTTATGTTTGGATAAAATCTTTTTTACTAACACTACAAGTAAACATGAGTGTATTTTGAAGTAAAATAAATGCAAAAATAAATCTTTTTACTAAAACAAAAATATTTTTTTTTTGTTAACTAAATCTAATAATATCAAAATATATAAAATATTTGCGTTGTTATCCCCTAACACAATTTACGTTTGGATAAAATCTAAGGGGTGTATTCAATTAAGATTTTACATGAATTTTTTGGAATTTAAAAGTCTATGGGTATTCAATATAGATTTTTGAATGTCCATATAAATCTTTTGGTATTCAATTAGGATTTAAATTTTCCCTGAAATCCCTATGGTGTTAAAAAGTTTGTTGATTTTAAGAGAATCTATTATTTCATTGATTTTGTATGACTTTTTTATTACTTTTATAAATAACTAAATCCTATAAAAGTCTTCTCCCAACACACAAGATTTCCACGCCAAACTACAACATTGAAGAACCCTAACGACCAAATCAACATCTTCGAGCGTTTTCGAGTGCTTGAGATCGGTGCATCGTCGGAGGTTAGTTCTTTCTCGTATTTTTCGACATGTTGATTGTTTTCTTGCTTGTGCGTGTCATGTTGATTGTTTTCCATCATGTGTCATTTCTAGAATTGTTTGTTTACTAATTTACCTTCCCTCCCCAAATTTTCCACTTCCCACCATTTTCTCCCTCCAACTTTCGATCTCACCAATCTCGAATATAATCCAAGGTTGTCAAAACATAAAAGAAAGAGAATTTAAATAAATTCAAAATTGATGAACTCAGAAATTGAAAGAGCAGAAATCGAGTCAATGTCGGCATCTCTCTGTTTTGAGAAACCCGTATGGTAGTGGTCGTCTTTCCCATTTATTCGAGATTTTGGCCATGTATTAATGTGATAGAATCTGACAGAATCTGTATTAACTCTATATAGAATTAAAATATCTCACAAAATTAGCAAATTCTATGGATAATTAAAAATCAGTCAAAATCTTTAAAAATCTAGATTGAATACACCCCTAAACTTCTTCTGCAAGTTAAAAAACAAATCCAAACAAAATAAATTAAAAAATATTTTTTTAACTAAATCTGATATTATCAAAATATACCAAATCTCTGCGTTGTTATCCCTATCACAATTTACATTGGGATAAACCCTAAACTTCTCCTGCACGTTAAAAATCAAATTCAAACAAAACAAAATTAAAAAAAATAATTTGTAGCTAAATATAATAATATCAAAATCTACAAAATCTTTGCGTTGTTATCCCCTAGCACAATTTCCGTGGAGATAAACTCTAAACTTCTCCTGCATGTTAAAAAACAAATCATGTTTGAACGAAACAAAACTAAACCAAATATTTTTATAACTAAATTTAATAATATCAAAATCTACAAAATCTTTGCGTTGTTATCCCCTATCATTGATTTACGTTGGGATAAAACCTAACCCTCTCCCGTACGTTTTATTTCTCACACTATATATATACAAATAATATCTCATCTTCATCCATTCTGTTCTTGTTTTTCAATATTGATCAAATTTCTTTCATCTTTTTCAAGATTGTGATAATTTGAAGAAATTTTAAGTTGCTTCTTCATGCCGTTTTCAGGTTATTATCTACGTTGTTATCCCCTTACTATCACTCTTTTTTTTTCATACCAATTTTCAATCGTCGCATTAATTTTGCTATCGTTTATTTATTTGAAAACAATCGCATGTCTCCTTATCTTCTCCTTGTCTTTTCTGTTTCACGATTTTTGTGTTGTGTGTAATCTATAGTTCGAGAGAATATGTAAAATTTGTACCAAATAACCGTATTATTTTCAATCTGCTTGAATTTCTCGTACTTCCGTGATTTATTTTCAATAGCTTCCGTGATTCATTTTCACGATTTGTTTTCGAGAGAATATGGGCAATATTTCGGTACTTTTTTATTCAATTTTGGATTTTACATATTTTTATTATTATTTTGTTTTCTTATTGAGATTCCAAGAATATGTGTATCTTTAAAATTTTTAAAGATACAAATTACAAGAATTTTTTATTTAATTTCGGTATTACGAGAGAATATATGTAATCTTTTGTTATATTAAAATTTAATTATGTTTTCAATAGCTTCCGTTCATTTTTAATTAAAAAAAATCAACTATAAATGTATCTTTAAATTTTTTAACGTGTCACTTGTATCTTTAAATGGTTTGTTTACTTTTTTTTTTCAACGTTTCTCTTAAAATGTTTCTATCTTTTTTTTTTCTTTTCAATATTTCTTTTAAGAATTTGTTTTAACA
>BSUD01000001.1:154304614-154440909 GCA_033239045.1 Fagopyrum esculentum
GGGGGGGGGGGGGGGGGGGGGGGGGTTTCTCTTTGTCCTTTGCTAGCTTTAGTGCTCTTGAAAATGCTTCGTTTGTTCTTGCATTGTAACCACTATTTTGGAATTCTAGTAGAATTTGGAACCGGATCTCCCCTCTTGATGTCCCGCTGACGTAAAAAACGACTCTAAACTATGTAACAAGTTCTTGTATGATTCTTGTGTATGTTTAGTCGGATCTACGACTAAATGTTTTGAAACCCTCGACTAAAACTTTTACAATAAGCTTGAACTTCTACATTCATTTCAATTCTTTTTATGAAATCACGATAAGGCTCAAATATAACCAGCAAAAATTTCCAATAATTTAGAGATTATATCTTATCTGTTAAGATTCAAATCACTTTCACATCTTTTAGACATATTATCAATCATAAATAAAGGCTCGTTTGGAAGCGCTAAGAATCATTCCCGATAACGAAATGATTCCAATCAAAAATTATATTTGGTTAGAAGTCTTTTAACACATAAAAATAATCTCATCATTTCTATTTATTTTCCTTATCCTTATTCAATTTCATTCCGTTTTTCATTTCTATTTCCTTTCCTTATCCTTATTCAATTTTATTCCGTTTTCATTTCACCGCTCCAGTTTTCATTTCATCGCTCCAAACGGGTACTAAATTGATACATAGTATGGTATATGACAATCAAACACAAATTTCGTTCTCATCTTCAAAATCAAACAAAACACAGTTCTTATTTTCTTTATATTGTTTCAATTATTGGGACGAAAATAGATCAACATACCGCACTTGAATAGTACAAAGGTAAACACAACAAGGATGAAGCACCAATATTAATACATGCTTATAATATTTGGAAACAACCAATTATTTACAGAAAAGAATATAAATCAAAATCAAAACCCATATTTCTCTGTCTTTTCTCTTTTCCCCATTTTTTTGTTGTTTTAAATTAACCTATATATTCCAGCATCTCCTAAATCTCATTTTTCTTGCCATAAAACATATAGTTTTTTTTTTTTTTGGAAACAAATGGATCTGTTTATATTAGCTTGCGTTGATTAATAAAATTAGGTTAATTAGATATGGGTAAGTATGTTAAGAAGTGAAACACGAGTACTTATAAGACTCCTAAACACCCTTTCACTTCCATCTTCCATTCCACTCACACATTCATCCATCTCCTTCATTTTCTTCATCAACATCACATTTGTTCCATCCTCCTCCACGTCACCCTTCCCCTTTCTAGCAAACCCGAACCCGGCCCACGAAGGAGATCTCCTCCGGGCCGAGCCCAATGATCTCGCTAGCCCATCAAACACAGCAGCTGAAACCATCCCCGTCAGCTCATGCACGTCGGCTATTAAACATGGAATCTGATCAGCCTCGTCACGGCCGTCGATCGTAATGACTGGACACTCAATAGATCGGACGGCTGTGATTAGCTTCGTCATCTCCTTTGCGATCTTTTTCTGAGACTTAACATGCACCGCAAGCTTAGAATCGTCTTTCCTTCTAACCGCCATGTGTGCACCTGAGATCTCCTGTTTAAGCGCCAAAACAGAAGTCTGGAAGATTCCAAACACGTCAACAAACTGAAGGAAATTCTCTAGAAGCTTCTCGACAAGAGCCGCGCGTTGAGATAACGCGTCTTGTGTTTGAGGCATTTGGAGGACATCATCGAGAGAATTTAGCACGGATTTGAGACGTGATAATCCATTGATGAGCCATGAGGAATAGTCTGAAAAGCAGGTGACTAGATCGGGTCTAGATTTCTCCCATGATCGGAGCTCGTTGATCTCGTCCCTTAATTGAGGGATTAACGGTTGAGATCTAACGCAGGGAAGACTGGATGAACGGACATGATACGATTTGGCGGATGAAGGTTTTGATGGACGGTCTGGATTGGGGTGGGGGAATGATACTGTACGACGGTATTTATCAGCCACCATCATTTTGTGTACGTAATGTGGATATAATGGATTTGCGTTGTTTTGAGTGTTTGGGTTTTGACAGTGGGAATTATATCAGGTGAGATGACGAGGTTTATATAGAGGTACGTAACGCACGAGGGGTGTGGAAATTCCAAATATACCCTTATAAGTTATGACTTTACACTTTTCAAAAATCCAAGTAATTACCCACTATTTTATCATTTTCCCAATGTAATGCCTCTAAAATTTTTATATTTTCTATTATTAGAAACAAAAAATCGTAAAATATTGAATAGTTGTAGATCAAGTTGAAAATGACGGTCAATATTTGGAGTTTAGGAAAAAGTTGAATGTGAAATGGAAAATATAGGATTATATGGTAGCATGTGCAGTTTTTGTGATTTTTAATTATTTGGGGTTCTGAGTGAAGAGTGGGGAGAAATAAGGACAGGTGGACATGTGAGGTGAGTTGGGAGAGGCGCGTAAAAATGAAAGAAAGAAGGGGTCCCATTTTCGGTGGAGAGGGGACACCCATGTGGACCTACGCGCTGGCGTTTGTTAGTGTTACCTTTGAGAGATGGAGTGGTCCCCTGTCTTGAACGATCGTGTGGGGCTACCCACGTTGCAACTTGGACCTTGTTTACCAGATGGCCCGCCCGAATAAAATAATACTGCAAAACTAACCATTTACGTAATCAAGTCTAGTGTTCTGCCCGGGCAGGAGGAAATGGTACTTGTTACGGTTACAGCTTGTTTAGTTGAAGCTTTTATTAGATTATTTTAGATTGCGGATAAAACACGGTTAAAAAAAGAGGTTTACTTATAGATTTTAAAATGAAATTGGATTTGAAAGGAAATGGTACGACATTGGCTGATTACTTCGTTGTCAATTTATTTTATGATAAAACTTTGTTAAGTCAATTTCTCTTTATCTAATTTTGACAAATTTGTATTTGAAAATTGATACTCTTAACATCCCTCCTCCAAATTGAAGAACCTTCGACAATGATATTTTTTGAATAAACTTGTTTCATACAGGGTTGTTCAAATTAGATTAGGACATATTTTTTGGATCGATTAGGCCTACTCTATCCTACTCTAGACCGTATCTAGTGTATTAGGATCAATCATCCATTTATCGGTGTAAAAAGTTAAGAATTTTGGGTTCAGTTTAGGTTCATTTAGACCATGTTTTAAAAAAAAAAAATATTTATTTCATTTGTGATATATATTATTTTTTTTTAAGTTGGATTATAGTTTGGACACTTAAAAGGTTTGAAATTTTTGTTTAGTGAATATGATAGTGTATTATATTTTTATAATTAACTTACAATTTTTTTTAAATCAAATTGTACTTACACCCAAAAGGATCCATTATCCATATTGAACCGAACTATTTGGATTAACTCAACCCTAATTCTAAATATTAGAGTTGGTCGCTGTTCCAACAAATTTGGAGATCAATTCGAATTGCGTTTGACGAAGAAAAACCCTAATTTTATATAAGTTACGAATTCTCCATTAAGTTGTTTGGTTTGAGTTTGCGTTAATTATTTTTCAAATTTATTTTTAATTATATTTTTTAAGGATTTGTTCGATATTCATATCTAGATCTCCGTTATGAGTATCAATATAAAAAATAATCATACCTAGTGTTTGAAATATAAATATATGGACATCAATCCCATATTGTGATATATAAATATATGGACATCAATCCGATATTGTGATGTACTCCTAATACACCTTTTTTTCTTTTCTTATATACTCTAAAAACTATTTGTATTTTATATCTTAAGTGATGCCTTGCACATAAAATATTAAGGGTCCGTTTGGTTTCAACTTTGGAATCGGAAACGGAATGGAAACGAATCTAGTTAATACGTATACCATTATTCATAAAAGTTTGTGGAATCATTCCTTATGGTTCGAAAGAATTGGAGTAGAATTTGATTACTTTTGATACCCTATAGGGAAACAAAAATGTGAGGAAGCAAGTGCATTTTGAATTAATCCACAATGAATGATTCCATGAATAAGGATAAACATATGGACTAAATTCGTTTTCATTTCGTTTCCGTTTTCGGAGTTGGAACCAAAGATGCGGGCGGGATGGGCGTCGGTGATAGGCTAGTTACTACATACTACATGATGCGCTTATGCTGTGTTTGTTGCATGTGCTTATATATTATTGATTATATATATTACAAATAAAATGAAACACTTAGGTAATAAAGGTTGATCAAAGTTAGAAAATCTAATAAACTATATTCGGAACAATAAAAAGTAATTTGGTTATGTGACCATGATGGAAAAAAAATTAAAAAATTAGAAGAAAAGAGGATTTTTACAGTTTTATAATTGGTAATATAGGTCGTTATCTTTTTAAACCTTAATTACAAAGTTTGCAACTCCTATGTAAAAAAAGAAAAGAAAGTTCAATAATGATATTTTAATTTAAATAGAGTTATACATTTATTTAAGTTTATAATTAATTTTTAATCTTTAAGTAAATATAAACGAGTTAAATAATGATAATTTATTTGTAAATAGATTTTTTTTTTCCTTTTATTAAGTTTACAATATATTTTGTGTGATCAAAGTAGAGAGTAATTTTATTATAATAAATTCGTGTAATTATGATCGAATGTATTTGAGTAATATAATGAGTTGATGTATTTGACTGGGTTTGTATAAACAAAATTTGCATTATTTTATTTTTTATGTAATTGTGTTATTAAATGAAGCTCATAATTTCGTGTACTTTTTTAAATGTATGTAAAGTCAACGATTTAAGTCTAAATAGTTTGTATCTTGTTTTAATTTAAGTTGTTAAGTTTTTTTTTTATGAAAATATAAGTATATTTTTAAATTTATTTATATGGAACAACTATTTACATAGAAGTAGAAGGTAAGTTGTGTCGCGACCCCTTTTTGGATGGCAAAACCTAACTTTTTAAAAACAATATCTACAAATCTAGAGGACATAATATTACTATGCATAACTCTTTGCACCCTCTTGAGAATATCAACAACATCGGGTGCAAAAAATCCAAACGTGTCAAAAGCAAATGGAAGAAATATGTGTTGGTTTTCAACGCATGCCCTTCCATGCTTGGCCACCTTAGCTGATGCTGCTCTACAAGCTGCCTGACCCACAACAAAAGGTCTGTTCCCTAATCCCACAAGCGGTGAGACCCCGTCAAATCAATACATCCATGCTTCCCTCCACTCCAACCAAACACCAAAACATCCGTCTGCCGCAATGTCGACCTTCCATCTCGCGGATTTGTCAAGAAGTTTACATGTGCTTCTTTCCTTACAGAAATTTCGGCCCGTCTAAAGGTATCACAAAGAACATGACGAACCAGATCATGCCTATACTTGAAGCCAGGAAATTCCTTACAATGTACAACATGCTCCCCAAAAGCATCCAACACCCTCCGACAATTAGGAATGGGGTAAACCTCACCAAATGAGAAAAACAGAATCATAAGTCGGTACTTGAGAATGGAGCGGTACTCCACTGGGGACATGCATTGACAAAGTCCGTCAATGGGAATGACAAGAAGAAAATCTTGGCTATGCGGCGATTGTAGACATCCGAAAACTGCTTTTTGTCTATTTGTCATATCAAATCTCTCAGCCATCTCCTGAACAATTTTACCAAAAAGAGCATCCGTCAAAATATGTTGGGACTTAGGGGGGATGGTGTCCTTACTAGTAAAATTGGAAAGGTCGAATTCCGGGATAGCCACATGTAGGTCATCTAAAGCTCTGTAAAAATCTGAATCCATACCGGATAGCCCACTGTCACGCAAGATATGGTCTAGGAGCACCCAAGACTGAGCTCTGGAGGCTACAAAAGCGTAAGAAGACGCCTCCATACCAGAGTACAAACCAAGCCCTCCACGACGAATATGCAAGGAAGCCAACCGCCATTGAAGATCCCCGGAAAAAGGACCCCCACAAACCACAATATCCTCAATCGACCCACGAAGTCCCGCGTCAAAACAAGATGTCGCATCATTCACATGCTCTGGCTGACAAGTCCTCATGCCAAAAAACATCTTCACAACACCCAAACACGAACGAAGTAGGAGAAGCTCACTCTACGGGTTCCTAAGCTGCGGGAGAAGACGCATCAACTCCAATGCCTTATCAGCTCTCTTCATAAAGAATTCTTTGATAAAACCACTATCTCTACTCACAGCCCCTCCCAACAACTTCAACCCCAAAGATGGTCTCACAATGTCTCTAGGAAATACCCGTCTCGAAGCTTCGAACCATCACATGAAGGACAAAATAACTCAGTTTTTTTAACATTCAACTCATGTCCAAAATTCGGACCAACCTCCAAAATAATACCAAGTGCCTTAGCCACATCCTCCGATCGAACAATGATTATCCCATCATCTAAATACCAAGCATGAAGAAGAGGCTTACAGTTGTCATGGATAGTGTGCACAAGTGGATGTAATACAAGTGCAAAAAGGAATGGCTCTAAGGGGTCACCTTGATGAACTCCTATAGATGACCAGATAAATCTATCTCCCAAATACAATCGAGCAAGCTGACCATACAAAAACTCAACCCATAAAGAAATAGATGGACATCTCCTCCTCACCTCACGAAGAAATATTGTCCTATCAACAAGATTAAAAGCATTCGAGAAATCCACTGCAAGCATAGCAAGCGAACCATCATCATGCCGCTCGCTCAAAACCTTGTTGACACTATGCAAAATAGCCTCTGCGCCACCAGAGATGCCTACTCCAAACTGAAAATCCGCTAGATAGGTTGTCATATCTTTACTCACCCCATTCATGGAAACCTTAGAAACCAACCGCCTCTAAATAGTGCCAATTGTAATGGGTCGAATCCCATTGTCAGGCTTCAATAATGGCGTAAGAGGAGCAAAAGCCACAAACTCTGCCAAACTCGCCGGACATCTGCCTCCCAACCACAGATTAACAACAGATCAGATCACTTGTAGAAGATCGATAACAATAGCAGAACCATCCCCACACATAGCCTATAATACGTGTTGTGCCCTCAGACCATCCCTGCCACAAGAAGTACCTTTGGGAAAGGACTTTATACACCTAAGAATCAAATCAACAACAAGGGGAGATTCCAGAACCTCGCATACCCGAGAAGGTGGAGACTTGAAGGGGTGCTTAGCCTCCAAAGCCTTCACAGTCTCATCACCAAACGAAGTCACACCAGAAGAGGACAAAACCTTAACAGCCGTCGTGAAATGTCCATCAGAGACCTTGCGAAGACACTACGTGATATTAGGTCTCACTCTCAGTCTATCACCATCCGCTGAGGCGCCCCTAGAACACCCCGAAAACCCATGTTCAGAATGGTCTAACAAACCCCGTACTAGCTTGTCGATACCGCCGTCCTCACCCCACAAAGCCAGAGACTGCATGATCCGTTGAATAGACTTTCTACTCCTTGATCTACTATCTCTCCTATTCGAAGGCCTGAACACTTGCAAAGTGCATCGAGGAAGACGAAGCAACGCAACCCAAACATCCACAGAACATGGATTAGCGACCACTCTCTGAAGAGCACCCTTTAGAGCTTGAGAGAAGCAAGACGACAGCTATGCGGGATACTCTTCACATTAGTGATAGGAATGAGAAAACCTTTATCGAGCAAATCCGCATCAAAAACCAACCCATCCCCAATAACCGCAATAGACGACTCTCCCACGACCGGCTTCGAGATACCCAAAATGTAGCTTCCTACCACTCCGTCCTCATAAGCAGCACGAACAGAACCATCAGAGCGATGACATGCACGACTAAAAGCATGCATACTCATACAACGGCCGCATAACCACAACCCAAGATATGCCAAGGACTTCTCAAAAGCCACAAATACATCAAGGTTATTCCCTATAGTGTCTCGAATCACATTTTTGTTATATTCGGAACAAAAATGTTGCCTTTTAAGATGAGAAACCAAACAAGAGAAACCTTTGCTTCCCTCTACTCCACTCCGACAACCTTGAAATGCCCTAAGAGGACAATGAAGGAAACCTCTACCATCCGTTGTCATATCAGAACCAACAATTCCTAGAGACATTTCATCAAACACATGGCGGACGACAATCCATAGGGTAAGAAATCTATCTTCATACCAAACTAGATAAAAAAAAACCTCAAAAACATTTCAGTGAACACTTGGCGGACGTAGATCAACCACCATTATCACTCACAATGTTCACTGTAAACTTCCTTCAATGGGTTTCGCCACATTGCAGGGATCCATTCTCGTGTAGAAAAGAGAGGTGGAAAAGGATTGAATCAGATGGGGCAACGCCGATGCTAGACTATACCAAGGAGGATACTGAGAAGAAGCGCCATAAAGCCAAAAGCCAAGGGATCCCGATTAGAATTTTTAAATGTCTTGTAGAGTTAAGATTGATTAGTTTGTGAATATTATGTAAGTATGTATTTGGTTTATGTAAATCAATGTAACATCGAAATCTTTCGTATAATTTTCAATTTTTAATATGTTTATTGACATAAAAAGTATGTTTGCGTAAACTATGCAACATTGTTTAAGTAAATTACATAAATAGTTGTATATATGTTAATAAGAGAATTACATAGGGATAAAAACTTACACAAATTAATGTGACAAAGATGTACACAAACTAATATAATGAAGACAATTTTTTAATAAGCATTGTAGAGTATATATATATATATACCCATCAAGCTAGAAAGTAAGCGGATAACAAGGTTTGTCGTTAACCCATTCTGAATAATAAACTCGATTTTTCTAAAAAAATATCTGAAGACCAATGTGACACAACATTAACTTGCAAGACCCTTTTGCACCCTCTTGAGGATCTCTACGGCATTAGGCGCAATTAACTTGCAAGACCCTCTTGAGGATCTCTATGTTGGTTTTCGATGCAAGCTGTGTCATGCTTATCCGACTTGGTGGAGGCCACGTTGAGGCCCATCTTACCCACCACAACATGTCCGCTACCCAAACAAACTAGTGGAGAAACCTCCGTCAAATCAGTGCAAGCATTTTTCCAACCCAACCATCCAAACATCACCACGTTTGTCGACCTCATCGTAGGATTTCCTTCACGCGGATCAGTCAAGAAGGTCACTCTCGTTTGAAACCCCCGCTCTCTTAAACGAGTCACATAACACACCACGAATCAGATCACGCCTATATTTAAAGCTGTGAAGTTTTTTTATAATGAACCACATGCTCACCAAGAGCATCCAAAACCCACAAAAATTGGACATATGATAAATTTCATCAATCAGGAACAAATGAATCATAAGACGAATAGCGTAAGCGACCATCTCAACACAAGTTTTAATAATTTGTGCATTCGAAATCGAAGTTGTAATCATATATGAAGTTGCAATTCGATTATTTTCCGTATCTATTAATAAGTAATAAAAAATAGATAAAATTATATTAAACTACTACTTTTCACTTCTATTTAACATCGAAGTTATTAAGGCGTTAAGGTAATTTTCAGTTCGGATCCTCTGGTGCCTTTTTATATTGCCTTCTCTGCTGCAAATATTTGATTGGTCCACGTGTTATATAATTAACTAATTTAATTTCAATAATTTTTGTTTAGATTTTTTTGGGAAGCTTGCCCTGAGAGGATGCCTTTGCTCAACCGGAAAACGTAGCCCTTACCTCTCTGCTCATATCAAATTTGGGTTTCATCTGGGTTTAATTGAGGCTGAATTAGGAATGGAATTTTTTTTATTAGGGTTTAGATTATTTTTGGTTAAGAGTCTTCTCCCGTTCATCGTGTACAACTTGTCATGATCTGCCGGAGACGATGCCTTTTCTCCTTGGCTTCTATCTTTAAATCTTTGAGCGCGGTGCTCAAAGAGATGACCGACGGAGGCGCTGATTACTGTTTCGATTGTGTCGGAAAGGGATCGCTAGTGGAAGAGGCCTTTGCTGCTTGCAGATAGGTTGATTGATCTTCTAAATTACCCAAATCAAAAGAAAATTGCCAAGAAAATACAAGTTTTTTAAGTGTTTGTTTAACTGAACTTGTAGGGATGGGGAAGACAGTGGTTCTTGGAGTGGACAAGCCAGGAACACAATTGACATTTGCGTTCTACAAGATGGGAAAAGCCTTACGGGTTCGTTATTCGGAGGTTTGAAACCGAAATCTGATGTACCTATCCTGGTTAAACGTTACTTAGACAAGGTAAACTTCAGGTTTTGAATGAATTTTTGAAAAATTGGAGAAATGATTTGCTGAACTTGCTGCAAATTTGTTTATGTCAGGAATTGCGGCTGGATGAGTTTGTAACACATGAATTGCGTTTAGATGAGATAAACAAAGCCTTTGAATTGCTGATTGAGGGAAAATGCCTTCGATGTGTGGTGTGGATGTGAACAACTGAGGAAGATTTGGTTTATTATGGTTTTGAAGTACTGTACTGTGTTTGTATAGCACATGACGATGCATCTCTGCAAATTTATCAGCTTTCTTAAACCTATTGTTTGCAATTTCTCAAAAACAAAGCTTTTGGATTATTTGCTTGCAATTTTTTAAAGTGTTGGCTCGAACCAATGGAGCACCTCGCTCAAAGATTTAAAGATAGAAGCCAAGGAGAAAAGGCATCGTCTCCGGCAGATCAGGGCAAGTTGTACACGATGAACAGGAGAAGACTCTTAACCAAAAAAAATCTAAACCCTAATCAAAAAAATTTCCAGTCCTAATTCAGCCTCAATTAAACCCAAATGAAACCCAAATTTAATATGAGCAGAGAGGGCTACGTATTCCGGTTGAGCAAAGGCATCCTCTCAGGGCAAGCTTCCCAAAAAAATCTAAACACAAAATTATTGAAATTAAATTAGTTAATTATATAACACGTGGACCAATCAAATATGTGCAGTAGAGAAGGCAATATAAAAAGGCAGCAGAGGATCCGAACTGGGTAATTTTACCGTCAACTATCCATCCTTCGTCATTGCACTTAATTTATAATCTATTTCACATTGGATTATTTTATTAATCATATTGTAATCGATTATTGTTACTCAGATACCATGGCATATGTGCTTTTACTGAATGCGGATGTGGCATGCCCTCTTTCGACTTTTCTAACTTAGGATTGTCATAATATTCTCATCAATCTACTTCAATATTGCATGTTCGTCAAATTGCATGTTTATCGTATGTTTTTGATGAATTTGAAAATAGGAAAATAATCGGGTTTTCAATAACAAAAGTCCGAAAGGTGAGAAAGTGAACGTGACTAAATACATCATGTTGTTCATCGGTCAAAACTGAAAACCTAATTTTGAACCGGATCTAGACCTAAACCGAATAGTGTGGTCCAGATTTGTCCGTACCGATTGTACCAAGTTTTTTAATAACATTTTAGTGGCGTTTAAAAATTTTGACCGACCGGGTTTGATCTGGACCGGACTTAAATGTTGGGTTCAAGTATAGTACAACAAGAACATTTTAATTTAGGTCCGGTCCTAATTCCGGTATCTATCAGACTTTAAACTACCCTAAAAATACAGAGATGTGGAGTACTCTTATACTTGAAGGGTCAATTAATACTCTCAAGACGGTGTGAAATTGAATGACGGTATAGGTTGAGTGCGAACATGCTTTTTAAGGAACATGCAAAGTACTATTTTCATCGCTTGGGTTGCTCCCCCTTCGGATGTTATTAAGATTAATACTGACGGTGCTGTTGATCTTAATGGAATGGGATCTGCTGGCGGGATATTGCGTGATTCTTTCGGTCACTGGGTTGGAGGATTTACTATGCGCATTGGGCCATGTACTGTGCTTATGGCCGAATTTTGGGGAATTATTGTCGGATTGTATCAAGCTTGGGATTTGGGTTTCCGGAACATCATCATTGAAACGGATGCTCTCATGGCGGTATCCCTTATCAATCGCGTCATTTCGAGAACTCGTCCCCTATTTAGTCTGGTATCCAGGTGCCAAGACTCCCTTCGTAGGAACTGGCGCGCCCAGATCCGTCACGTGTTTCGCGAGGCTAATGCTTGTGCGGATCATTTAGCCTCTTTAGCATTTGAGTACCCCGTAGGTCTATTCATGTTGGATCTTCCTCCTACATCTTTAGCTCCTTTCTTAAATAACGATGCCCGCGGAGTTGCGACCCAACGGCTTGTCACTTGTTAGCTACTTCTTTCTTTTATAATAAAATGGGCGAGACGTTGACCTCCCCGCAGCCATTACCAAAAAAAAAAAAAAAGGAACATGCAAAGTAATAAAGATGGATTTGTTAGAGAAAATTAATTAAACTACTACTTTTACTTTTAGTTCACATTGAAGTTCAATTTGCTTATTTATTTAAAGAAGATTTTTTTGGTTGAACAAAAAAGAAAAAAAGTAGAAATTATAGTTTACCATTTTGCCACTTTGCTTACTATACCGTATAGCACTGGGCTAATGGAATACAGTACAATAGGAATTCACACGATCGTTCGTATATTAATAATCTTTAACAATTATCATGAATTATAAATATATCATAGTTTTTATAAAATGCAATCAAGTGACCAATTTCTTAGTTATTTTTTTCTTCTATAGTTGGTTTAAAATTATATTAAAATTATCTGTATGGATAATTTAAATTGATATATAAAATATATAATTTTTTTCCAAAGGAAGGAGAAAATGGTGATTAAGTTGGTTGAACTTAGTTGTCAAAAATCCGTGTTTGGATTTTGTAATAATTTAATAATAATTGAAAATGCTTCGAATTAGTGAATTAGTTTGAGACAATAACTGAATGAAACAGCTAACTGAAGCTGGAAAAACAATGATGAATGGGACACCAATCATTTTCAAACAAATTCTCATCTCAACCAAAGATTTTGTTGCTTCTTCCAATTTCATTTTTTAAATATTTTTTAATTTTATGGTAGGCTAATTAATCATGTGAAATTATCACATCCTTTGTAATTGGACTACGCTTCGAAATGTTTTGTATAATTGGAAGGTATAGGTTGATCATGCAGCAGAAGCGCGCCTCGTGTGGGCTCCGTTGTGCAGGTGTTGCATAACAATCATGGTCTGAGATGCAGAGGATTGTAGCTTTTTAATATTTAATTAATTTCGACATTCCAGCTAGATATTTGCAGTTGGAGTGAAAAGTGTCTATGGTTTCATTCGTTGAGGGAACGCTTTGAACGTGCTTATTGATTCGCTTTGTTTATGACTAACTAAACTCAAATCAATATTATGGAAGGTCGTTTAGTTATGATGCCATTATGGAAATAACTAACGTCTAATTGCTAACTGATTTGTCACTAGTACGACTTATCAGCCATAAGACAATAGACATCGATTGCATTCGTCCCTCGGTTCTTATAATATTTAATAATGTATAATAACTTTTATAAAAAAATTGTATAAAAATAATATGGAATGTGGAGAGTTGTATGATGAAATAATATTTTGAAAATATAAAAAATAAATGAAAAAAATAGGTTTACTTCTATTTGCGAAAAGTTTGAGTATTAATTATACATATAACATATAATGACATATTATGAACCAAAATTTTAAATCTCTAATGAGAATTATTGAAGATCAAAGAGAATATTTACATATATATTTGCATATCTCGGGGCACAGACTAGTGAATATTTACTTATATATATATATATGTTTTGATTGAACTTTGACAACATGTCTTAAAGTTGACTAATCTAATCGGACGGACTATCATTACTTAGGTATGTCTTAGAGTCTCAAGACCAACATGTCTTAAAGTCGCTTAAGAACTTTACATAAATTAGTTGTATATAATAAGGGGTTGGTAGACGTACCAATAATTTTCTTTATTTATCACCACAACTACGCACTTCATGTGCATACTTGAGATTTTCATCTACGCAACCCATATACGTAGTTTGAAACCCTATATGAAAATCTCAATTACGCACGCAAAGTACGTAGTTGTGAAAATTACTATAGATCTTCGCCGATACGTATGGAAACACCGTATATTAATACATTAGGACATGGACGTATTGTAAAGTAGCATCTCATACATGCAATGATGATACGTATGTACCTTTTGGATATGTTAATATGATTAGCTAGAAAGCAAAGCATCTCATGGAAAATGGCAGCTACTCAATCATCGTGTTGTTAACGTGTGGAAATGTGTCCCACATCGACAATATGAAATCGTATGAACCTAACATATAAGTCCGATGGCTACTCCTCCTATTGTCAATTAATTTTAGGATGGAACCCCGAAAGACTTGTGTTTAACATATTAAAAGATAATTAGTTTTAGGATAGTTGCACTTGAGGGGGAGATTTAATGTGTGAAATGTGTCCCACACATCGACAATATGAAACCGTTTGAACCTAACATATAAGTCTGAGGCTTGGGTGTAGGTTGACCTTTAAGTGCAAACCCTCTACGTAGATAACATTAATCTTTATATTAACCTAATCTAATAATACTTAATTTTTTCATTCATTTCTACTTGGACTGATTTCCACCCTGCATTATGGTAACGTTCAGAGTTCAAACAAAATCGACCGAAGACCTTACCTTATGGGGCTTTGGGCTTTTCCAATCATAAACGGATTCTTTTCTTGGGCCCGGCCCATCATGATGAGCAGATCATCGACTTGCTTGAGCACCATACTTGTGATTTGCCAAGTTTAGTGATGTGAAAATGAAGATTCGTGTCTTGGTCTGTTATACTAGCAAAACATTGAAATGATCAAGATTGACTCATTTATAAAACGAGTCGAACGTAATTTTTAAACGAGTTTTATAATATGTTCATATTCGACTCGTTCAGAAAATGAACGAGTTGAGCCCGAATATTTCGGCTAGTATACATAGGGATGTGCGCCCGGACCCGGACCAGATATTCCAATCCCGAGCCTCACCGGTGAACCGAAATTACGGTCGTGACTGGATTCGGCCGTATTCATGAAGTTGAATTTGACCGGACTAGACAGGACCATAAGTTAATTCATATTATCAATATACATGATTCGAATTATGGACCGGGACCAGAAATCCATAATATTATCGATTGGACCGTAAAAATCTAGTCCAGGTCATTTACACACAACCCTAAATACACTAACCCTATAGTGTTATTTTAGTCAAATGTTGTGAGCTTTAGCTGAACAAGCTAAGTTATGACATGCTCACGTTCGGGTTGTTTATAAAGAAGCCGAACATAAATATGAACGAGTTTTAAAATGTGTTTTTATTCGACTTGTTTATAAAAGTGAAGGAACCGAGCCTAAATTTTGAACGAGATTTAAAATGTGTTTGTATTCGACTTGTTTATAAAAATAAACGAAGCCGAGCCGAATTCGATTAGCTCTTCTCATATAACAACCTATGCGGTCATATGACTGCATAGGTTGTTATGGAGGTACTCTGAAGTTTTTTTACAGAATTGTTTTACTTATGGAGTTGCTTTTAGGAAGGGGAGAGTTAATATTTTCAAGTTTTCGTTACATCAAGTTCATCCGTTCGGTTTTAACCGGTCGTCACATAGATAAAGTGACGTGACGGCATGCATTGTTGAAAAAATGAACTCCACTCGCTTGTTTTAACCGGCTTTGATTTGACATTTAGTGACCTTGAAAATTTCGAAGGCTAAAATCTTGACATTTATTGTGACATTTCTTAACCGGTCGCCAACAATATTATATTTATATGTATGTACCCATTTTAATATTTTTTTTTAAATACCTTTAAAAATGGTGTTTTTTTAACAAACCACCCTTTTATATTTTTGTAACTCATCTTGTGCTATTTATTTTTTGAATTTTGATGATAAAATAATTAATCCTATAATTTTTTACCATGTTTTTATCAAATATATTCTTAATTCTGTGATTTAAATTACATCTATTTAAAAAAAACATAAAATAACGTAAAATATTATTTAAAAATTCAAGATTAGAAATGCAGAAATCTTATTTTTACTTTTTTTTTATCGATTATGTACAATAAATACATTAAATATAATGTAAATAGACAATTATAAAAAAAATTATGACAATAATTGTGACTTAGTAAGTCACATTTAAATTACTCGCGAATTAAAATATGACATGCATTACTTCTTCTTTTTATGTTTATAGTTTATTTGATCAAAATATCCCTATACCATCAGATTAAAATAAATATTTGTTATTAATTTAAAAATATCTTGTTATGATTTTATTTTTGTAAATAAATTTTGGGCTAATTTAGTAACTAATCTTTATTCAGATTTTAATATAGTAAATAGACCTTTTGTATTTTTAATTAAGTAAGTGTACTTCAAATAAATTTTTTTTACTATTAACCCTAATTTCAACACCACCCATCTCTCACCTCAACATTCTCTCTCGCTTCAACACCACCCAACAACGCCTCTACATTCTGACTCCCTACAACTCCTCGCCGATGTCGGAAGACCACCACCACCCCACAAACAGGCAGACGAAGGCCGAGACATGCGCTGCATCTACTCTCTTCACATTGATAGGGGGACATGCTTCGATCTCTCTCTCCACACAAACAGATCGTTGCAGTTGACCACCTCATTGCTCCTTCCCAACCCATGGCTCAGGTTTTAGTTTCTTCCTTTTCAATTTATTCTCTATTTGATTACGATTATAAACGCTGAGTTTGGGGAGGTTTGTTTGTCTGTAGATTTACAATCAGATTGGGGGCAAGTATGATGTAGAGTATTATGAGGAAGAAATATTCAATAGATACCGTGTAGGGCTTATGAGAAGCATTGGGGCCAATTGTATAAAATCACAAACCTGAGAGATAATTGTGATGAAAAGGGTAGGATGTATTATCATCTTACTCCTAGATTTGTAGATCTTGATGGTACTAACTCTACACTATACAGGAGGGGGTTACTATTACAGATTGAAGGTCCAATCTGTCATGAGATGTGTTTTAGAGAGGATCAAGTGGTGAACAAGTATACATTAGTTTTACTTTCTTTGAATTGTGTATTTACTCTTTCATTTGGTGTAAAGAGTAATGGTTTAATTTTACACTTCTATTATTTCCTTAGATCCAAACGTAATGGTGTTAATCCGAGATGGGATTGAGGATCCAACTACATCAAATCTAATGAAAGGATTAAATTTCGATATGTAAATTTCGGTATGTAAAATCCGGTATGTAAATTTCAGTATGTAAATTTCAGTATGTAAAATCCGGTATGTAAATTTCCGGTATGTAAATTTCCGGTATGTAAATGTTCGGTATGTAAATGTCCGGTATGTAAATGTCCGGTATGTAAATGTCCGGTATGAAAATGTCCGGTATGAAAATCAGGTATGAAAATAGAAAATAAAAAGGCAAATAAAATAAAATAAAAAATAAATTCAATAATTAAAATAAAAACTTACGTAACAAACATTCAATATTCTTTTTTTTTAATAGAAGGGTTAATTAGTTTTATCTATCACTAAATGAAAGTGATAAAAAATTATGGGGTACATTTACTAAACACAAACTTTAAAAAGGACTAGTAGGCCAAATTCTTTCCTAAATTTTTTTAAATTATTTGTATAAACACTTCATTTTAATTTTATTTTTATAGTATAACTTTTTTTTTGTTTATTTATTTAAAAATAAAAGGTGTTTTTCTCTTCGAAAAAAACTTCAAATTATATCGCTAAAAATAGTAAATAAATGAAACCACTTTAAATTTAACCAAACAAAACGGGTGGAAACACATTGAGTGAATGAATATTATTTGACTCAATGTCATTTAAATTAGTGACATTTGACATTTTGACCCACATCGATAATATTATACCGTGTGAACCTAACATATAAGTCCGAGCGCTACTCCTATTGTCAATTGGTTTTAGGATGGAACCCGAAAGGCTTGTGTGTAGGTTCAACCCTCCATGTATTAGACCCGAAGGATATTAAAAAAAGATAATTTGCTATCCGCCCGTTTGGCTAAGCCGACCTTAATGCTATGTGTCAAGTGTCAACTAATTCAGGATAATTGCACTTGAGGGGGAGGGTTAATGTGTGAAAATGTGTCCCACATCGATAATATTATTCCGTGTGAACCTAACATATAAATTCGAGAGTTACTATTCCTATTGTCAATTGGTTTTGGGATGGAACCCCGAAAGGTTTGTGTGTAGCTTCATCTTTACGTGCAAACCCTCAACGTATTAGACCCGAATGATATTAAAAAAAGATAATTTACGCTGTTATATGCTTACCACGTAACTTTTTTATTTTTTATAAAGTAATTAAGCTACATAAAGTTTCGTAAACTTGGATATGTAGGGTCGATGGTAGGATCTGGATGGGGAAGGAGAGCGTATCTTTGTTACGAAGAACTTGTGAAGCAGCTGAATCCAAAGCTATTCTTGCAAAGTGTGACAAGGATTTGAGCTTATCCATAACTAATGACCATCCTTTTCTTATTCTTTTGGCTCCGGTTTCCTCGTCTTGACGCAAATCGGCAAACGTCAAATATCACATGAATTTCCTTTTTCCTTTTTCGGATATATATTTCGTCATTCTGGACACGTGGTCGCGCAATTCACCGTACGTTAACCCAATGATTTGCTTGCCACGTAACAGACACCTGTTTCCGGTGGTTTTGAATTTCAAGGCCTTGGCTATTGGGAATTTGAGAGTTGAGGTGCAGCAGGGGTCCTTGTCATTCACCCATTTACATGTCAGCTGCTGCCACGTGGCGTGTCAGATTCTCTTGGCAGACGTAGGATTCCGATAATGGTTGATGACACACAGGACCCCAACTTAAAAGCATGCGAGCTGTGTGGTATACTTTAGGATAATTTAGGAGATTAGGGGTGGGTTGGACAAACCTATTTTATAGGTTATTAGAGGTATTATTCTGATTAATATTATTTTGAGATATTATTTGATCAAAATTTTTTATCTTATATCACATAGATTATTAATTATTGTGGAGATTATTGAAAATAATAGGTTAATTCGGTGGTACTTACTTGGAGATTATTTTGATAGATGAAAACTTTTAATAATCTTCCATGACTCCCAATAATATGATCTAATTTTATTTGGATACATTTTTGGGTTAAATAATCTCAAAAATAATCAGAGTACAACAAACTTCTCAATAATCTCGTAACAAAAATCCGCCGAACGCACCCAATATTCCCTCACAATAATCCGGAAAAGTGTGGAACACACCATAGATCTTTAGCAAATTGTTACGACGCTTTTTAGATAGATTTTAAAATTTTTTAAAAAGTACATTTTAACAAATTATTGATTAACTTTTAATTAATTTGTTCATATATATATCCTTGTAACACATACTTACCTTATTATTATTATTATTATTATTATTATTATTATTATTATTATTATTATTATTATTATTATTATTATTATTATTATTATTATTATCATCATCGTCGACATCGTCGAAGGGAAAGCACATTACACGCCGTTGGATGGAAGCCGACTAACAAGTTGGGCTCCGCATCCCTTTTGAATGGTAACGCAATCCTAATCAAAATAAAGCAAGTACTCCTACTATATCCGAGTAGCTCTTTATCAACCGAGCACAATTTTTTAAGTAGCTACACCGCGTCGTCACCTAGGTCACCAAATGTGGAAAAGGAAAAGGGAAGAAAGTGATACCCCATGGAGCTACAAACCTCCGCATACTTCTTTCTCTTGTTATCAGCAGCGACCCTCACAACTTTACCCGAGATGAAGCTAGAAAGGCCATGTGAAGAGAAAGGAGATGTACCGGTGATGTCGACACATGTGTCTTTTGTAAGATCCTAGTTTTGACCTTCACCGCCCCGCGGTGACAATGGGCCGCCCCTGCGGATTTGCTACAGATCGCGCCCAATCTGTTTTCGTTCGTTTTATCTTCCTTCTATAAATAGAATATCCGATCTTCTATCTTATGGGCCGATTTCCTTATCTTCTTTCTAACCCTAGACGTCATTTCCATCTATCTTTCCCGCCTCTCCTATATATTCCCGTCTTTTCTTCTTTTCCCCGTTTCTTGCATTCGTTCTTCAACCCTAGAGCGTTGCAACCTTGCTTCCTGAGATCTTGCTAAACGTGTAAGTCTTTCCCTTTGAGTTCTTTATCACGTTCATGTAGTTGTTGCATGCCTTTTCCTTCTATTTCGTTTTCTTCTTCCGTTCTTCCTTTTCTTCTTCTCCAAGAATCAAGTTTGAACCTTGATTCTTGTTTGCATCCCCGCTGTTGATGTGTTGTTGTTCTCAGGCTCTTTTGGTTGAGTCTTGACGTGGTTAGGATCAAAGGTTCGAGCTTTAGACCCCTTGCTGAGAAGTTTCTGTCAAAAGAAACCCGACAATAGTTGTTGTCACGATTTCCACCCCCGGCCCCCGCGCCTCTGTAGTGCTGCCCCCGCGACCATCCGCCCCTGCGCCTTGTTCAGCCGCCCATGCGGTTTCCTCTACAGTAGCTCCCGTCTTTGGTGAACTGCTTCCTTCCTTGCTTTCCTTGTTCCTTTCCTGGTTTCTTATGGTTGTTCCTTGCCCCCTGAGTATGCTGTAAGACTAAGGTTGTGCCCTTAACTTGTGGAGATCTCTTAAAGATCATTGAGACTAGAAGTTATAGACTTCTAGCAACCGCTTTGTTCTTGATTTGTGATGCTTGTGTGAACAGACTTTCCTTGCTCCTTTCTTGAGGGAAACTGAGCCGTTATGTGAGTGTGTGCAGTGTGTTGAGTTTTACTTTGAGTGAGGTAAGCCCTTTAGACTTACTTAGCTTCATTCCGTATATTGGTTTGAGTGTTTTGGCTTGTTTGTGTTGTTCATCATGTTTATAACGGATAACCGGAATATGATTCACCCTTTATAACCTTAATTGGCCCAAGTGTATGACCACTTGTCTAGTTCTACAGGAAACTATAATGTGCTTTTGCAACCCAGGCCCGTAGGTAACGGATAGTATTGATCTATTCCTATTGGTAGACGGAAGCGGAGGCGAGTTTCAGGAGATTCTCGTGTCAAAAAAGAAGTTGAATTAGTAATGGATAACGTTAAGAAAGATAAGAACCGGTTGAGTGCGAGCATGCTATATGTTTACCTTATCTTATGTGTGTTTGTGTTTTTACGTTCTTTCCGATGTCTAGAATGTTAGCTAACGGTTTATACCGTCGTCGTAGATGTTCTGCAGGTTCAGGATGCTGCTGAGTGATCCGGATGGTGTTGTCAGCCGGGGTTCCCGTACATTATAGGACAAGATCGGATTTCTGTTTACGTTATTGTTTCCCTTTTTGTTTTGAACTCGGCTGCGAGTCTTTTACGCTTTCTTTTGTTCAAACATTTACTTTTATATTGAGTTTTGGTTTTCATTCGTTTGTGCCTTGTTGTAAGATTTGTTATGCTATTGCTACTCTGAGGGTCGGGATCCATTGTGCGGTCCTAACCCATAGCGCTTCGAGTTCTCAGAACCTGGGGTGTTACATCTTTGCCCTGAAACCAATTATAGAAAAGGATGTCGGCGGGGCGCAACTCCCCACCACCACTATCAACCATACCAATATGGACCTCATTTCGAACATATTTCCCAATCTTAAGACACTCATCAAAAATGACATCACAGACCATGTTATGATGGTGCTTAATACCAACCTGCGCAGCACAAGCAAGAGCATGGTCATCCCAAGCGTCCAAAATGCCTTTCTCACAAGCAGGACACTTGGAACCCTCTCTAAACATCTCAATCATATTATTATTATTATTATTATTATTATTATTATTATTATTATTATTATTATTATTATTATTATTATTATTATTATTATTATTATTATTATTATTATTATTATTATTATTATTATTATTATCATTATTATTATTATTATCGTTATTATTATTATTATATATTCCTTTTTTTAATTTATGAAAAATCTAACTTCAAATACTAAGTATTTATGATTTTTTTTATCAGATTTCTATATTTTACATCAGTGACTCTACTAAAAAAAACTAACCAAAAAACTAAAGCTACCGAAAAAACTTAAAGTACTAAAAAAAAAGCATGTAGTACCGAATATGACTTAAGACTCGGGTTGCTGGGCGTCCATTTTTTTTATCACATCAGTGAGATTTATTAGAAGTCTCATTTCTACTTCTTACTTATTTTCACCCACAACAAAGTATCGGACTCCTGTTTTACTTATCTATTTAATTTCAATAAACTAATGAATCGAATATTTATAAACCCTTTTCTTATTACTGATACTACAATAAGTAAACATAAGCTATAAAAATTGATAAAATTAAATAACAAACAACTAAATAAAACACACACTTTCACTAGGGGTTGATAAATACACAACGTCAAAAATACTAAACACGGCTCACACGCTATGACAACGCGTTAGACAACAATTTTTTTTTGTAAAAATCTAAAATTAACAAATAAAAGTCCAACACTGACGCACACTGAGATTGAACGTCAAAACTAAATCATTGTCGTGTAGTCGTATTTAGGGGTGAGGAAAATATCCAATCCGACTAATCCGATCCTTTAATTCGAAGATCCGATCCAAAAAAATCCAAATCCGAAAATATCCGGCAATTGGTGATCTGAGTCTGATCCGATCCGGACATATTTTCGGATCATCGAATACGGATCGGGGTTTGGAGAAAAAAGTTGGATCGAATCGGATATATTCGACTAGTCTAAGAATAAATACCCGGATCGGATCTTCGGATCGGATATCCGTCCGGATAAAATTGTCGGATATCTGGGTCCTCTCGGATATGACGTTTTTAAGATTGTCGAATCGGATATCCGGAAATGCCCACCCCTAGTAGCCGTAGTCATGCTACGCATCCGTCATGCGTAGCCGTAGCCATACTACGCATACGCCATGCGTAGTCATAGTCATACTACGCATCCGCCATGCGTCGTCGTAGTCATACTACGCATCCGTCATGCGTAGTCGTAGCCATTTTCCTTTATTTTTCAAACGAAATGAGCTTGGTGTTACGGCTCCACAGTGCGTAGTCGGACAAAGGGTATGATTAGCACGTTTCATGTAGTACGAATAGCCATCTCGTTTAATTATATATATGTCCACAACGCTCATCTTTAATACTCAAATGACGTTAGTGTTATTTTAAATACTCATATGTCCACAAGTCTTTTTTTTAATACTAATTTAATGTTTTGGCTTATTAAAGATATTTAAGTACACAATTTCCCTCGACTAATCAAACTTTGAGTATCTTTTGATGATACACAATATTAATACACAATTTTAATTACATATTATAAATACATAATTTCAATAACACAATATTTATACACAATTTCAATTACAAAATTTCATTTGTTATGCCAATTCATATAGTTAACACATTCAGTAGTTTTTCAATTATACAAGTTCCGTTTGTTTATGTCATGTACACAAGTCTATCATTTACACAAGATTTGGTTACACAAGCATATCATTAATACAAGGTTTGATTGCACAAGTCCGTCATTTACACATGTTTTGGTTACATAAGTTCGTCATCAACACAAGTCCGTCATTTACACATAATTTGGTTACATAAGTCCGTCATTTACACAAGATTTGGTTACACAAGTCCGTCATTTACACAAGAACGTCATTTACACATGGTTTGTTTACATAAGTCCGTCATTTACACAAGATTTGATTACACAAGACCGTCCTTGACACAAGACCAATTAAACAAATCCAAATCTAACCTTTCCACTAAGATACAACACGAGATCGATGGAAACAAATGAGAATTCAAAGAAACCTAGAGTAAACCATACATCCAGTAAGTCTGAACAACAAGACACATCAGAAACATTAATTCACAATCGCATGAAATTATCCAAAGATCTACTCAAACATAAAATGAAGGCAAAAACATTGTTACAGGCGGCGGCGAGGGCGAGTTTCAACTTTGGCGCCTAGGCGAGTGGATTTGTGTGACGGGTTCAAACTCGCGTACGTGGATCTAGGTGAGGGCGATTGGACCTTGGAGACTTATAGGACAGGGCTCGCACTCGTAGACAGGGATCGATGGGTTGAGAAGAAGAATTGAGGGAGGTTCAAACAGATCTATTCTGATCTATTCAAGTTCGTAGCAATTGACACCGCCATAAAAACCGTCGTCGACTCCCGCCTTCGTCGCCTTTGTTGCCGCCTTTTGTTGCTTTGGATTTGTGCGGGATCAAGCCGGCGAGCCAAACAACCATTCCATAGAAGACGTCGAGGTGTTGCTGTTCGCATGGGATGTTTGCCTCGCCTGAATTGGAATCGAAGTCACCTCTACACTCGCCGGCCAACCACGCCAAGAAAGGAAGAATGAAGTTGGAGGTTGAAGATGAAGCGATGAAGATTTAGAACGGCGATGAAGACTGAGTTGAAGAAGACATCTTCAGAAGAATGGCGATGAAGATCTTGCTTTCGACTGCAGAGTTTGTTTTTTGGATGTGAGTTTGGTTTCCGCTAAAAGAGCGATATAAAGATCATCTTAAAATCTAATTTACTTTTTAAAAAATTGTTAAATAATAGGGGTCTAGTTTGTTTTCTAAACAAAAAGGTGTCTTAGTAGCTTAATCTTCTCTTTCAACCTTCAACATTGCCCACACTTCAATTGCGGGAGAATGTTAAGATATAATGTTATATATTAGGACATAATAAACTATGATTATCTTTATAATTACAATAGATAGATTATGATCATATGTAATCGGTATCTTTTTTAAATAACTCATTGTAATAAGGTTTAATTCATCAATACTATATGTGGTGCTATTTCCACCACAATCTATCATTTTAGATATTTTTGTTGTTTTGTTTGTTATTTAAACTGGATTACTAAATATAAGGCGTCGGAATTACAAGTGTAAAACTGGCACGCACTAAGACTAGGGGTGGGCATTTCCGGATATCCGATCCGATCCGATCCGTAGGCTCGGATATCCGATTCGACAATCTTAAAAAAGTATGATCCGAGAGGACCCGGATATCCGACAGTTTTATCCGGACGGATATCCGATCCGAAGATCCGATCCGGGTATTTTTTCTTAGACTAGTCGGATATATCCGATCCGTATCCGATGATCCGAAAATATGTCCGGATCACATCGGACTCGGATCACCAATTGCCGGATATATTCGGATTAGGATTTTTCCCGATCGGATCTTCGAATTAGCGGATCGGATTAGTCGGATCGGATATTTTACTCACTCCTAATGGCTACGCATGCCGGATGTGTAGTCTTTCGTATCAAACTTTTCATTCAAAAAATTAAGGAAAAATGACCATAATTAAATAATATCTTAGGAAATTCCGGATAGTACCCTCGTGGTTTGGGGTTTTTGGGATTTTGCCCAACAGTTTTTTCCAGTTCGGATGGTACCCTTAAGTTTTTGTTGTTTTCCGGATTTTGCCCAAATTCATTAAACTTTTTCAAATTCCATTAAAATTTTACAAAAGAAAATAAACTAAAATTAAAAAATAAATTAAAATAAAAATAATAATTCATTAATTTTAAAACTAAAGTAAAACGGTAACTTTTTTAAAAAAAATGTTTTATATTAATTTAAAAATAAATCAATTAGATAATTTTTAAAAAAATTCAAAAAAATCAGTATTTTATTTTATTTTATTTTAAAAATAAATAAATTGGATTAGCATTTTTAACAAAATCTAAAAACATAAGTGTTATAATTTATTTAAAAAATAAATAAAATAATAATTTTTTTAAAAATTAAAAAATTAAAAAAATTACATTTTTTAATTTATTATTAAAATAAATAAATCAGATTTTCTATTTTATTTATTTTCCAAAACTAAAAGAAAGAAAATAAATTAATATTGAAAAATAATAAATTAAAACAATGATTTTTTTCATAATAAATTAAATTTAAAACAGTGATTTTTTAAATTTTTAGAAGAATCCTTATTTTATTTATTTTCAAAATAAAGTATAACACTTATGTTTATAGATTTTGTCAAAAAATGCTAAATCAATTTATTTATTTTTAAAATAAAATATAACACTGATTTTTTTGAATTTTTTTAAAAATTATCTAATTAATTTATTTTTAAATTAATATAAAACATTTATTTTTTTATAAAAAGTTATTGTTTTACTTTAGTTTTAAAATAAATAAACCATTATTTCTATTTTAATTTTTTTTTTAATTTTTTAGTTTATTTTCTTTTGTATGTTTTTAATGGAACTTGAAAAAGTTTAATGAATTTGGGCAAAATCCGGAAAACAACAAAAACTTAAGGGTACCATTCGAACTGGAAAAAACTGCTGGGCAAAATTCGAAAAACTCCAAACCACGAGGATACTATCCGAAATTTCTCTAAAATCTTTCATAGTTTTTATAAAAATAATTTATATGTTTACAAAATTGAGATTTATATTATATTTATAATAAATAGTTTTTAATTAAAAAAACTTTATATTTACAGTTTGTAATATTTTATTTTAAGGTTTTTAATATATCCAAATATGGGTTACTTTAAAAAAAAATTGCTTTAAGAAATACTAAATAGAAAAACTAGTCTAGAAAAAGAAAAGACAATTATTATAAACTAGCTTTGGGTTGAAAATAATCAAAATTTCAAATAAGGTTTTTAATGTATCTAAATAGTAAAATATAAGTAACTAAAAATATATTTTATCATCTAGACATATTAAAAGCCTTTTTTGATAATTTGATTATTTTCTACCCAAAATTTGTTTATACCCATTGTCTTTTCTTTTTTCTAAACTAATTTGTTTATTTAATATTTCTTACATATAAAATGAATTTTAAGGAACCCATATTTGGATATATTAAAAACCTTGCTATGAAATATGATAAATATAAATATATTTTTCATATTAAAACTACGAAATGTTATAATATATGAATACAAATCTCTATCTTGTAACCTATAAACTATTTTTATTAAAAAATAAAACATATATTATTCAATTATCTATATGTATACTCAAATGACACTAGTGTTATTTTAAATACCCATATGTCAACAAGTCTATTTTTAAATATCAATTTGATATTTTTGCCGTCTTTATTTATTTATTTATTTTAATAACGAAAAGCGGTTAGCGGTCTATCTCCTAGAGGTAGTCCACCCTAAAGTATCCTTGCGAAATAAACACGAAGTTCGGATCATCTGAAAAAGTGGTGTTGGGTGCCGAGATTCCCAAATGGGTCAATCGGTTTACATCATAGTTGATTTCCCTAAATACATGTCTGATTTAGACATCGTCAAAGAAACGAGGATCCAGTCTAGAGTTGGATAAAATCATCTCGACCTCCCACAGACTACTCCACAAACCCTTAGAGTGCCTTGATAATACACAAATTATCACCCTCGATTTCGATCCTTTTTTATTGCAATCTAATATCTTCTTGCATGCCAAATTTAAGAGCAAACGCTTCAACTTTTATTACCGAGTTGAAGTTATTTTTTTGAGCGCCGAGGATAACAACCTCTCCATTGTGATTTCGAATCACAAAACCAATGTATGTTACTCTCGAATCGAGTTTTGATCCATCAAAGTTGAGTTTATATAAACCAAGTTTTGGTTTATCCCACTTAATATTGTGTTTTTTTGCATTTTATTTTCAAGGCAAATGGTGTTAGGGTTTGATCAAGAATGATTGATGATTTTTGGCAATGGCTTGTTTAGAAAAGGGACAATCGATAAGTCGGTGAATAAATCCTTTAGATGGGGGTTACACATTTCACAGTGCCTTGTTACAACAATTATTTTTCGTCTAGTTTAGATTTTGTTGGAATTTCATTTTTAAAATTTTCGAAAGGAAATTCATAATTTTAGGTTGAGTGTCAAGATTTCATTTCCAATCACAAGCAATGTTTGGGAAGCAACTCGAATCTTCCTCAATCATAAACCAACCGTTTTTACAACATCTCCAATATAATCTATCCTAAAAATACATTTCTTGGAATGATTGTTTCTTTTATTCCTTTTCTAATTGTCAGATTGATGATACTCAATAACTTGTTATCAATTTTGGTGACATCCCATGAGTCATTTATAAAATGATTAACTTTGATATTCGTGTCAATGTGGTTGGTGCTCCGGACCAATTTAATATGTGGCGTCGTAGTGACCAATTATCGTACCAAAAGTTTGTAAGACCCCATTCTTTCGAGTCATTTCTTGGAATGATTGTTCCTTTGATTCTTTTTCTAATTGCCGCCCCTGCGGCAAGGTCAGCTGCCCCTGCGGCTGACGACAGATCGTGCCCAATCTTTCTTTCGTTCGTTTTATCTTCCTTCCAAAGATAGTATATCCGATATTTTATCTTATGGGCCGGTTTCCTTATCTCCTTTCTAACCCTAAATGTCCTTCCTTCTATCTTTCCAGCCCGTCTCTATATATTCCCGTCTTTCCCACCTTTTCCCGTTTCTTGCTTTTGTCTTCAACCCTAAGCGCTGCAGCCGTTCCCTTGCTTCCTGCGACCTTGCTGACCGTGTAAGTTCATCTCTTCTGGTTTCTTCATCACGTTCTTATAGTTGTTGCATGTCTTCTCCTTCTGTTTCGTTTTCTTCTTCGTTCTTTCCTTTTCTTCTTCTCCAAGAATCAAGTTTGATCTTTGATTCTTGTGGAGCGTTCCGTTGTTGATCCTTTGATGTTCACAAACTCCCTTGGTCGAGTTGTGACGTGGTTGTGCACTGAGAAGAGCAAGCTTTGGCCTTTGCTGCGTTCCTTGCTGTCGAAGGAGTCGACAACGCTTATGCACTACCCCCCCCCCCCCCCGCGCGCGCCTCTGCTGTGCCGCCCCCGTGGATAGCCGCCCCTACGCCTCGTCCAGCCGCCCCTGCGGTTTCCTCTACAGTAACTCACGTTCTCGTGAGTTGCTTCCTTCCTTGCTTTCCTCGTTCCTTCCCTTGATCCTTATGGATGTTCCTTGTTTTCTGAGCATGTTGTTAGACTAAGGTTGAACCCTTAGCTTGTGGATATCTCTTAGAGATCATTGAGACTAGAAGTTATAGACTTCTACCAACCGTTCCGTTCCAGATTCGTGATGCTTGTGTGAACAGGCTTTCCTTGCTCCTTTTCTGAGGCAAACTAAGTTGTTCTCTGAGTTGTTGCCGAGCTTTTGAGTTACCTTCGAGTGAGGTAAGTCCCTTGGACTTACTTAGCTTCATTCCGCGTATTAGTTGGATTGTATTGACTTGTTTGTATTGTTTATTCATGTTATAACGGATAATCGGAATAAGATTCACCCCTTGTAACCTTAACTAACCCAAGTGTATTATAACCGGGCGGTGACCACTTGCCTAGTTCTACAAAAGACTAGAATGTGCTCTTGCAACCTAGGCCCGTAGGTAACGGATAGTACTGATCTATTCCTATTGGTAGACGGAAGCGGATGCGAGTTTCGAGAGATTCTCGTGTGACAAAAGAAGTTGAATTAGTAATGGATATCCTTAAGAAAGATAATAACCGGTTGTGTGCAAGCATGCTATGTGTTTTCTTTAGCTTATGTATGTTTGTGCCTTTACGCTCTTGCTAGTATTTAGAATGTTAGCTAACGGTTTATACCGTCGTTGTAGATGTTTCGCAGGTTCAGGATGCTGCTGAGTGATCCGGATGGTGTGGTCAGCCGGGGTTCCCGTACATTACAAGATGGAATCTGGTTTATGTTTCTTTTGTTGTTTCCCTTTTGTTTTGAACTCGGCTGCGAGTCTTTTTACGCTTTACTTTGTTTAAACCTTTGGTTTTATTTTGAGTTTTGGTTTTCATTTGTCCGTGCCTTGTTGTAATATCCGTTTGTTGTTGTTACTCTGAGGGTCGGGACCCATTGTGCGGTCCTAACCCGTAGCGCTTCGAGTTACCAGAACTTGGGGTGTTACAAAGGTGATGTTTTTACCCTTCCTTACGTGCCAAATAATTTCAATTTTAAATCGAGATTTAAGTTTCATAAGGTTGCTCCATTGCTAGACGCCTATCCTCTCAATTTGTAATGTAAAATATTATTGTTTTTCAAATATACTTGGTTGGGTGTTCAAATTTTGTTAATACCAACATATAAGTTGTTAAAAAGCACAATCGAATATGCTGAGCAGAAAAATAGATCTGGAGCTTAAGTAGGAAACAAGAATGGCTGATATAGGTAGGCTGATTCTGATAGAATGGCAAGGATGGCTCACCTCCCGAAACGTGTGAACAGCAGGTGGGCCTTCACCGGTCCAATGAATTGCATAAAAGTATGAGATTGTGGGGCCCATTTCAATTTCCCCAAATTGTCTTTATATCTCCGCCATTGCCAATTTGCAAAATCCTTCACGCACTTCAGACGCACCGTAACTCCCCACCCCTACGTCTACGCCACGAGACCAAGCCAGCCCACCCAGTCAGTTAGAGATTCACCCTCACGACCCACAACACACCTTTCTCTCACCTCTAATCACATTTCTCGAACAATCAATTTGCTCCTTCGGAGAAGAAGAATCCATTGTTCTTCCTTCCGCCGGAGCCAAATGTGATTCATACCGATTCCGATCTCTTGTTGATATCTGCATTTCGATACTCCCGAATTTGAGAGAGGGAGAGATTTTTTTGTTATTTGTTTTTCTTTTAGGTTAATGCCGGTTCGGATGGCCACTTCGTGAACAAAATGGCCGCAAGTTCCTCCGGCGTCGTTGTGGCGTCGTTAAGTCCTAGTATCGTTCCGTTGAATTATGTCCCCTCTCTCTTTCCGTCGAAGAGAAGAGCGACGCTATTCGGCGGCGGCGGTCGTGGCTTCGGAGTGAGGTGTTGCTGTCCGGACTCGGTTGTTCCGCTTTCTGGAAAGAGGCATGCTGATAAATGCGAGGAATGGAGGTTCGATCTCAAGAAGGTTCCGCACAGATTGAGAACTCATTCCTTGCCTTCCATTTCCTTAGTTTCTTCTCCTCCGCAGTAAGGGTTTAGATAATGGATTAAATTAGTGTAGAATTGAATGTTCTGATTGTTTCCTTTTGTGTACAGATAGTAATTTTGTGCCCTCAGAATCCAGAGATTCCATGTAATTGTGTCAAATGTTTTTTTTTTCTTCTGATTTTCCTTTGTGGAATCATTTGTCTGTGAAAATTTGGAAGGAAGGAGAATGTGCCGATCACAAGAAGAATCTGAAAAGAATAGATGAGGCCTTTATTGTTTGTTTCGAACAACCTTGATATATTTATTTTTAAATGTCAGAATGTCTTTGCAATTTAGCATAGATAGCTTGTTGATCTGATTGTGTGTGCATGTAAACAATGAGCACACTTAAGCCAAAATAGTGTTGTTTTGTTAGATTGCTTTCCTACAAGTGCTACAGCAA
This sequence comes from Fagopyrum esculentum, assembly GCA_033239045.1. Classification (NCBI taxonomy): domain Eukaryota; kingdom Viridiplantae; phylum Streptophyta; class Magnoliopsida; order Caryophyllales; family Polygonaceae; genus Fagopyrum; species Fagopyrum esculentum. The sequence continues at coordinate 154,335,918 of BSUD01000001.1, forward strand.
AGACATTGGTTTGACATATCATTTTCGGGATATGGGGTTACCTCTTTTTCATTGTTTAAACACTTGAGAGCTTCATCATGCTGATATTTTGTTCAAAGGCAGGGGTTGATTTTGCCAATAGTAGCGACATGACAGTTCTATATGAACTAAACTGTGATTTTTGGATTGTGAGAGTAAGACTAATTAGCTGTATTATTTCAGATCTCGTTATCAGTCTAAACATTATTCTCGTTGTACACCACGAAGTACCGGTCCACAGTCTCGTGACACCCCCCCACAAAGAGGTAATGACTTGTTCACTTCTACATATATTTTTCTCGTTCCCAAGATTATTGCCTAAAGTTGTTATACTTGTTCGAGTAAAATACTTATCAGTTCCTTCAGTTGATATCTTTACTAAGCTACGATGATAAGTTTAAGGGATTTGGTCCTTGCTCCAGATACTGGTATAGCAAATGAAAAGGATTGGGGCATCAGCTTGCTAAATGAAAACGTGAACGAAACTGACATCAATGAGGATGGAAGTACCTGGTATCGAGAAAGTGGGGAAGACCTTGGAGAAAATGGATATAGATGCAGGTGGACGAGGATGGGTGGTCAATCACATGATGGATCATGCGAGTGGAAAGAAACGGTAAACCTGCTATGCTTGCTTTGTGCAGTTAAAATTAGGAAATGGGAACTCGGAATTTGTTGTCAGGATAGCAGCTAGTATAGTTCCTTTGACTCATAAGTTTCTTACTAGTCCTGATAGTGTTGCTTGAATCATGGTACTTTACATTGCTTCATATATAACCTGATAAAGATTGTTGTAGGTGGAAGCCTTTTAATGGATTTGTTGTTCTTCTCTACAGTGGTGGGAGAAAAGTGACTGGACTGGATATAAAGAGTTGGGTACGCTTCCCAGCTCTAATTATCGTTTTCAGATACTGATGTAAAAGATAACTTGCTAAATTTGATGCGCAATGTATGTCTATCTAGAGCAGAGTTGTGATGGCACTGCAATAAAATGCAAATATACAACTCTCGGATTCTAGAGCTTCCTACCTTCTTTTCCTGAATTGCGACTTTGCATTTTTTCTTATTAATGTAATCTATGCCTACCTTACTATGCATCTCTGTTTAGCAGATGCATGTTTTATATGGAAAGACTATCCAAGACTTTGTTAGAAGAAAAAATACCTTGATTAAAGTATGAACAAGTAATGTGAGTACTTGACAGCTCAGCCAACATGCATCTCTTTTTTAGCAGATACATGTTCTGTATAGGGTAGAATTACCTTGCCATTGCTTCAGGACAATTTTGTTTCTATGGAAGCAATTAATTATACATTTGCTAAGATGTTTTTCTTCTCACTTGCACATCATGGCAGTGTTGATTGATGCATGACCAAGTAATGTGAGCATTGCTCTCATGCAGACCAATAAGCTGATGATGATGCCTTCCTGATAAAATGCCAAATTTGCAAGTCAATGCTTATAAATTTGCAATGCTGACTTCAATTGGGTTGTTCTTTAGGTTTAGTGGAAGATATTTACTTTGTGCTTGTTCTAGTTCACAAGCATATTTTTTATTGAACAACTAAAAGGCTTTGTATTGGTTTTGCCTTTTCTTTTCCCTTGTCATGTTATGCATTCTGTATCCTCATTAGGCATCTCTTCTTCTCTATACCACAGGTGTGGAGAAATCTGGAAAGAATGCTGAGGGAGATTCTTGGTGGGAAACATGGCAAGAAGTGCTTCATCAAGATGAATGGAGGTGCCATTTGTTTTCTTTCCTGTAGAGATCTGGAAGAGTAAAACAAATGTAACTGGTAGTAACATGGGCTGTCTTTATATTGCAGCAATGTAGCAAGGATTGAGAGAAGTGCTCAGAAACAGGCCAAGTCCGGCTCTGAAAATGCTGGTTGGTATGAGAAATGGTGAGGAATCTTAACCCCTAACATTAGTATTGTGCACAGTTTTATAAATATTGCATATGGTGAATGATATATGCCTTTCAAAATGTCTTCAGGTGGGAAAAGTATGATGCTAAGGGCTGGACAGAAAAAGGGGCACACAAGTATGGTAGATTGAATGAGCAATCTTGGTGGGAGAAGTGGGGCGAAAATTATGATGGAAGTGGATCTGTCCAAAAATGGTTTTTTACTCTCTTAAACTATTGCACAGTGCCAATTTGTTGTCCTAAAATGGTTATTTGTGTTTTTTTGGTTGTGCTTCTTCCAAAGTTTTAAATTGAACAATGCTCTCTTCATTTTTCAGGACAGACAAATGGGCAGAGACTGAACTTGGGACCAAATGGGGAGACAAGTGGGAAGAGAAATTTTATGCTGGAATTGGTTCACGCCAAGGAGAAACATGGCACGTCTCTCCTAGCAACGACCGTACGCACTTCTCCCTTGATCCCTTCCATTTGAATAGATATAGTTTAACCCTTATTTTGTTTGAAAAGAGGGGAAATTGTTGCTACAAAAGATAACAGAACATAAAAGGCAATCGTCCCTTGTTCAATTCTGATCAGTAATGAATGACTACTTGTGAATATCAAACATCCCTAGTTGTTCATGTTTGACTTAAAACTTTCTGATCTGTCTTGTATTGTGGCATCAAACCCAACCCACCATGATCACATACAGTAATCCAATGGCGTGTTTGTTTCTGAACAATTTTGCCTTTTCGAAATTGGTGTCAGGTTGGTCGAGGACATGGGGAGAAGAACATTTTGGAAATGGGTATGTGTCTTTGAATGCTATGTCATTTCAGACTGCATTTCTTTCGGTCCCATATTTTGTATCTGTTATGACTTGATGGTTGTGCCTTGACTCGCTATCTCTCAGCAAGGTACACAAATACGGCAAGAGCACAACTGGTGAAAGCTGGGATGTTGTAGTGGATGAAGGGACATACTATGAGTAAGTATAGACAAATATATACACATATTAGGGTGCATTTGGTTACAAACTACAATAATGAAAAGGAAACGAAGTTGTCTTCTTTCTGTCTATCACAGTTTTTAACCAGTATCTCTTGGAATCATACTGATTTTGTTAAAATGCTAATTGTGGTGTGATGAAAGGGCTGAACCTCATTACGGGTGGGCTGAAGTTGTTGGCGATTCAACGCAACTGCTATCAATCCAGCCGCTAGAGAGGCCCCCTGGTGTATATCCGAATCCACCATCACCTCCTACTGAAGATCCAGATTTGCCGTAGGAATCTGTAAGCAGGGTTCAGGAGATGTAGGGTAGCCATTCCAACGCGCGCATTTGTAATCCGTAGTTGGTTTGTGGTTCAATATCGTGGAATTTGTGTTTTGTCTGGCTTTTTAAACATTCATTTTTTGTAGCAGAGAGTTGCAACACTGTGGTTCCTTTGTTATTCTTCTCATCTTTACCATTTAGCCCTTTTGTTTGGTTTGCAGAATGGGCAACCAAATTCAACCAGTCCAGGGAATAATGTTGTAGCAGAATTATTTTCACAATGGCGTTTTTTTTAGTGGAATTGTATTCTATTTATTTCCAATATATTCTTTTCCATAAAAAAAATTGTGAATTGGGTTTTTTTTTAAATATCCGAGCCGGATGATGGTCTCATAGCTCTTTTTTTTCCCTTCTTTATTCTGATTAAAAAAAAGCTCACAAACATAGTGAATTGAGAGATCTTACAGGGCAGACGAACTAACTGTCATGTTTTAAAAAATCAAAAGATAAAGAATAACATGAAGGGATGAGAACGTGAGAGACAAGTACTCAGATTCAAGAGCATCATAAAAGGGAAAGGAGGTAAAGCGGAGCAAATGAATGCGATGGGAACTCGTGGCCGAAGTAAAGTGCACAATTTTATGGCAACAATATTTATGAGGATTGTGACCAGAGAATAGATGATGTTGAATTGATTATACGGAACTCTTGTTCACCTGCAAATGATGTTTTTGCTACCAATGAAACTCAGTCAGGCCTTATGTTCAATTCAAAGAGAATTGTGACCGGAGAAGGAGAGAGGAAGTGGGCAACGAGTGTAAGATATTCGAGAGAGATTCAGATTTGACTCTTTGAGCCGGTGATGAAGAACCGAGGGCGCGATAAGAAAAAGGAGTAAAATTGTCATTTTAAGGGCCGTTTGATTTTAACTCTGGAATCGGAAACGAAACGGAAACGAATATAGTCGACGCGTATATTTAATTGTTGTTCTGGAGTTGGACCAAACGGATTTTAAAGTATTACTATTCATAGCTTCAAACCATTATATAGTTTTACCAATTTGGAAATCGCCCCGGGGAGAAAAACTCCGTTCACATTCTTCCTCCTTGCCCACCCAAAGCCGGCTCCAGCCGAAGCAGTCTCGGACGCCGCCAGAAATTGATCGATGCGAGGTATGTTTCCAAGATTCCTGATCTCTCGCGTATTTGATTTCCGCCTCTTTTTGTTTTCGATTGAATTGTCTTTTTGCTGTTCTACAAATTGAAAATTGTTAGGTCATTTTTCCCAGGTGTGGATTTCAATCTACCTGCAATCTCCATTGTTTCCATGTTTCAGGATTTGTTGTTAAGATGAAATCCCCTTTGTTGCTCTTATTGCGTGCTCCGATGATGTATTATTCCTTTTTTGTGGCAACTTTGACATTCAAAATTTTACGCAATGATACAGTTGAAGTTGAATTATATGTTACTTTTTGTTCATCTTTGTTGTCTTTTCATATATAGGAGACCTTTTTAATTGCCTTATTCTTAAGCTTAAAATAAGTGTGCTGATTATTGAGGAACCTGCCTACCAATTATCACAAATCTTTAGATATGCTTCTTATTTTGGGAAATGTTCTTGTGTTTCTCGGACATTCTGGGTTCAGTTAAATTATGTTTTGAATCTCGGCTGTTTTTCTGGACGATAGCTGTCAATTGGATGCCTGTAGACAAATTTGGGATGTGTTCATATATATTGCGGTTGAGATTACAAAGATACCACTGATACGCTGATCTGTACCTTCTATGATGTTTAGGAATGCTGCAAGTGTTTGATTGCAATTGCAAATATGTGAATATGTTAGATGAATTCGAACATTTTAATGTTCGGTCTATTTACATGTTTGGACTTTGGAGGTATGAGTTTCTGGAATAATAATGGAGATATGGTGTTATCATTTTTTGTGGTTGGCCACATTAAAATATGGCTGAACTTGACCTGTTTGTAGTCTCCTTTGTACAGACACTCTAGGACAAGCCATAGAGAGAAAATAGAGACATGGCAACATCTTTGATCAATCGAATTACAATAAGCATTGCTTGTCGTATACGTGAGAATCAGAGAGTTCTTAGATTGTCTTCTACTTTTCCCTTTTCCTCGTCTTCTTCTCCAGCTCTCCCAGAAGATTCTAATACACCGTCTATTGAAGGCATTCAGATTACAGATAATTGTGTTAAGGTACTCTTTCTTTGAGCTCACTTTTTGTTATTGAAATCTCTACTTTGCCAATTCGCACTCTTGCTATTTTTTGTATGAATATGTGAACTATGAAATTCAACATGTGATGCTTGCTGATATAATTGCCCAATGTTCAGGGCTGAACAACAATTGTTGAAAGAAAATGGGGAATCAAATTGGTGATTACTAAGGGGTTGTGATCTTTCAGTTATAAGAATGTTCTTGTGTGTGAGATTTTTTTCTCCCTCCCATTTTGTGCACGTGTATTAAAATCTGAGATCTTTTATGCTGCCAAATTGTGCCAATGACTCTTTAGAGAATGAAAGAGTTGCACGCTAGCGCAGCTTCAGCTCAGGATAAAAATCTTCGTCTAAGGGTGGAAGCTGGTGGATGTTCTGGCTTTCAGTATGCATTTTGTCTTGATGATAAGACAAATCCAGATGACAGGTATCGCGTTGTAACTTGAACATTCTTCGTGACTTCTTCCTTGTAGTTGTTGCTCAATGGGATTGAAATTCTGCACAGATCTGAAAAGTTGAACATTATCCAATTCCTATTTATGCTATAGGGTTTTCGAGAAAGATGGAATGAAATTAGTGGTGGATAAAATTTCTTACGACTTTGTTAAAGGCGCAACAGTGGATTATGTTGAGGAGCTTATACGGTCAGCATTTCAGGTGATAATTTGCTCATAATTTTGTTAGGAAGAAAGTAATATGGATTGTTGTGCAACATACTGCCATGTTTACATATAAAACTCCGGAGGCATATTTGTTAACTTCAATCCCTTGTTGCACGGAAACTCCAAGGGAAATATGGACACATAGCTCGTATTGTTTCTGTATCCCGCTTGCACATATATCTCATGTATGGGAGCGCATTCAAGTTGAGCAATGAAATTGAAAAAGTATTTGTTTGAACAATGCAGGTGACTACAAATCCAAGCGCCGTAGGCGGTTGCAGTTGCAAAAGTTCATTCATGGTGAAATAGCATGTTTTCGTTTGTCCTACATAATGTAAGATGGGATGGGAGTGGATTGATGGTGAGATAACTGACTTGGAATTGGCTCTAAAGATAGTTTATTGAAGATATCTGATGTACCATAACCAACATCACTTTCAAAGACTTCGGGTAACTTGTTATACTCATTGATTATTGTATCACTATGTTTGAAGACTATCCTGACCTCCTGTAGTATTGGATCTTGCGATTCCATTTTCAAAATAAAAGAAATGTTTGTGTGTATGATTTGCTATTTTTCTTACTTTCCTTGCACTCTCATTATTTTCTTTTTTCTTCCCAATGTACCGTCCCTTGCATTTAGTCCGAGTTGAGCTTAGTCTGAACTGAGTAGTCCGTCTTATCCAAATGAGCCTAGTTTATAATTAATCGAATTTGAATCGAGTCTAAATTCTAATAGACTTCAAAATAAATATGTTCAGATTTACAACTCAACCTGATTTATTTATACTGCCGATTACGAATAGCTCAGCCCTACCTTGCGATATCAGTCTGCCACCGTCATTATATATACTTGAACGGAGCGAAGTAACGACTTCACTTCCCTGTTGGCCTGTTTTGCGGCAAGTTTCACTGAATACTGATGGCACCAAAGACTGGCGATATCACTCCATCGCCCGAGATTCGCCGCCGACTGGTAGAATTCCTCATCCGATCGGCTGATGAGCTCCAAGTGCGGCATGTCGTCAAATACTCAGCTCTTTCTCTCTTCGCTGAGCGATTTTACCCTTCCCTCTCATTCTCCACCGTCTCACGACCCGATCATTGGCTTCTTAATACACCAATTCGTGAGAGTAATCTTCAGATCTTCGCTCTCGTATCTCTCTGGATTTCAAGCAAATCTCTAGAATCTCGACCTCTCTCTCTCCGATCCTTGAAGCTGCTTGCCGACAAGCTCATATCGGAACAGGTGTTCACCAAGAGCGATTTCGTCGAAGCGGAGGTCGTCTTCATGCGATCATTGAGATTCGAGATCGGAACTCTGAGTACCGCTTTCGTTGTTCTTGAAGAGCTAGTTGATAAGATCGGAGGAGTAGCTCTGGTAGGGGAGCTCGTTAGCGTGGAAGCTTGTCTAGACATTATGGACCTTCTGTATGAATCCGAAGAGTTTTTAGAGGTTTTCCGACAACCAATCTTGCTCGCTAGTTCAGTTCTGGTGGCTGCGTATACAATTACGGTTCCGAAGCAGAAGTACGAGTTTCCGGTGGTGCCTTGGGTGAATTTCATCACTTCATGCCCAGAGGATGAGCTAATGGCTATAGTTAAGCGCATTCTTCATCACACTTTGGGGTACTTGACATGAGATTTGATGATTTGTTCTGTGAAGGTAAGCCTGAACCCTAACCCTAGAATTTGCAGAGGGTGTTTTTGTTGCATTTTGTTAGGGTGGATCGATGTTCATTATAATTAGTTAGTCAATATTAGGCGTATCAGCAACATATTCAATATACAAATGATACCACTTGCTAGCAGCTGAGTGAAAACGACAATGAATCTTACGTCCAACTGCATATTTCTTGTGCAATGTGATAATGAAAGGTTTTATATTCAAGGGCGTAGTGGGCCGGTATCCCGTCGGGGTTGAGGAATTGAGTTAGGCTTGAGCCCATCAGCAGGCCCAGGAAGAGTAGTTTTAGGCTTTTGCTGGGCCTTCGGCTTATTATTAGGAGGCATCAATAGAGTACCAATTCGTTCCAAGATGATGACCACCTCTGACATAGAAGGCCTGCTCCTGGGATCATTCTCAAGGCACCTGAGTATGAGATGAACAAGCTTATGCACTCCTTCTGGGGGATACTCTTCCATTCTAGGGTCAATTATCTTCTTCACCTTAGCCCTGTCCTGTAGAATTGGCTTGTACCAATCCACTAAATTGTGCTGAGCCGTCGGTCGGTTCATGTCGTAGGCTCGTAGCCCAGTTAACATCTCCATTAACACCACTCCAAATCCGTATACGTCACTCTTGACGTAAAGATGACCTGCTCCAATCCAAATTATAATGCAGATAGATGGATTAGAAATATAAATAAGAATTTTGATGGATAAATTAATGGCTCGTTTATTTCCGATATTGCTATTCGTACCACATGAAACGTGCTATTCATACCCCGACTACGGCTACGCATTGCGGAGCCGTAGCAACAAGCTCATTTCGCTCGAAAAATAAAGGAAAATGGCTACGATTACGCATGGCGTATGCGTAGCCATACTAATCATACGCCATGCGTAGTAGTCCATAGCAAACATTTCGTTCGAAAAACTAAGGAAAAATGACTACGCCGTACTAGGTTAAAACAAAAAAAAATTACTACGGCTATGAATAGCACGTTTTTGTGGTACGAATAGTAATAACCAACACATGGCCTTTAACTTACCGGTTGCTATGTACTCTGGAGCTGCATAACCGTAAGTACCCACAGCCTGGGTGCTCACGTGTGATTTACCATTTGCTGGACCTAATCTCGCCAATCCAAAATCCGAGAGCTTTGCCCTGAAATTCTGAGAAAAAAGGGAAACAGCACATATTAAACTATAAATCATACTGACAGTTGGAACTTGAAAGTCATTTAACTGTATAATCTATCTCGCTTCTAATGCTACTCTGATTTCTGAATGTAGGTAAAATTACCTCATCTAGCAAGATATTTGCAGCCTTGAAGTCTCTGTAGATGACAGTATTCTCGGATGAATGCAAGAAATCTAGACCTCTTGCAGCATCCATTGCAATTTTAATGCGTGTTGCCCATGGAGGAGGTTCAACATTCTCTGTAATGCAACACCAGCATGTTCATACAATGCTAGTGGTAAGATTTTCATAAATCCCACTCTTATTCGCATATGGAACCACTAGAACCTAATATAGTTTTGGGGAAATATGAAACAAAACTGGTGATTGCTGGTGTATAAACGATACTTACTGATAAATAAATGACTTTCTAAACTCCCCTTCTGCAAGTACTCATATACAAGAAGAAGGTCACTCTCTTCACAACAATAGCCAATTAGTCTCACAAGATTAGGGTGTGAGAACTTCCCCAAGAAATTGACCTCCGTCTGCATCAAAAGTGCAAGTCATTTAATCAGAATAACATGAAGAACGACATAAGTATCGAGCCAGAGGTTAGAGAAAACACAAATACTTCGTAGGAGTGCCTTATTAGATTTAGGGTTGTTAGATGAGCCGAGCTACTCGAGCCCATGCCTTTACTAAACAACCGCATGTGAGCTCACTTTCAAGCTCGATTAGCTCGGATAACAACCACAATAATAAATAAACGAGTAAATCTTTAGTATGGTTGTTTTATGAGGCCCAGCCGACTCGAAAACTGTTTGTTCAGGCTCGTTCAAAGCTCGATTAAAATTTAAGAACGAGCCATGAGCATATCAAATCTTGATTCGTTCGGTCAGAATAAAAGCTCTAGTTATATTACAAAACTAGACCTCTATGCATCACAGCCCTAAGAATGTGGAAGAAATAATGAACAAAGAAAGGAAAAAACAGTACCTTCCATTCTTTGATCCCTTGAGTGCTATCAGAACTGCATTTCTTGACAGCAATGGCCATTCCAACTCCATACTTAGAGGGAGCAAGTGTTGTTTGGTCAATCCAACCCTTGAATACCTTTCCGAAACCGCCCTCTCCCAATACCGTATCCGGCTTAAAATTCTTCGTTGCAGTCTTCAAGTCAGCAAGGGTAAATATCTTTAGATTTGGAGTTATGATCTTTCCAACTGAAGAAGACGAGCTAACTGATTGTGTTGGTGGTGGTCTCCTTGAAATACTGTGAGAAGAGCCACCTGAACCTGCAGGGCCACCGCCATTAACACTACAACTCCCTCTCTTCTCTCCTGCTCGATCAAGATTGCTTCCACCGCCATTTTTATCGATCGTCACTCCTTCAATGTAATCATCCAACTTAATTTACCAACAGTATAGCAAAAGAAAGTCAATTCTCAACTCTAGCCTCTCACAAGCTTTTCATCAAACACTTTATCAGCAAATCCACCATCCCAATCCACAAATCATAATCAATGTAAACAAAACACAAATATAAACAGCATACCAGATTGTTTAGTTGGTACAACGGTGGATGAGTGATGATCAACCGGAGAAGATCCCCAGCAGTTTCCCATTCCGATCACTTTGTTTTCCTTTTTTAGGTTATTGAGGAAATTTTACAGGAAATTACCATTTATAGAGTAATTTATGGGTTTCTGAGTCTGGAAAGATTAATGTGGATGCCTGAGATTTGAGGTCTGTCTGTGTTAATGGCGGTTTGATGGTTGAGCAATACTTTGACTCAATCTGCTTCAACTAAACAGGCTAATTGATTAACTTATACTATATTACTCAATTATAATATACAATTTTAATAATATTATGGTTCACATTTTTTGCGAAGACGTGGGACGTGAAATTAGACAACTAATAAAGAAAAAAATATGTCACAACTCACACGGTTTTTACACCTAAACCGGTGTAGGAGTATAGAGACGTCAAACGGGGAGGGTGCAAACGTCGTCGTCCTACCTGGCATCTTATTGTAACCCGGAGTATTAATACAAAAGGGGGAAATTAGCCCTACTTTTGGAAGTAATTGCATAACATACCCTGAATTTCTAAATTTCTGAAAAATGGCTTTAGTAATGGGTACATGAAAATTGTTTGGAGCTGGTTTTTCCATGATATCTTAAATGTTCACTTAGTTTGGAAGTTTGTGTATAAATAATTTAAGAAAGGTTTAGAAGTCTCATTAGTGAAAGTTGTTAAAGAGGGTGACGTGTAAATAGTAAAAAACCAGGGGAGCGAAAATTAATTAAATGTAATTGCTGAGTATATGGTGGGTACGCACGCGCCTACGCGGTGATGAAGACGGATTCATACTCGGTGGTTCTTATTCATTTCTTACGCGGTGACGAAGACGAGCTAAATTGGGACTAAGCAAAAGAGGGGTATGCTTGCTGTTGTGTTTTGGTTTCTTCGTCCCTAACACCAATGACTTGTGCTTAAGAGCTGGTTCCTATGCCACACTGAAGCTCTATAGTACTCGACTTTTGCTTACAAGCATGAATGTTTACCCTTCTCTCAACATTTTTAAAATTTGAAAAACACGATAATTTTTTATCGTAATTGTCGAGAGAAGAAACGCTAATCTTTACTCTCTTTTCATATATGTCTATTTCTTCTTTCAATCACAAATAAGGGGTTTGCTCGCTATCTTATTCTCATATATATTTATATATCTTCCACAAAATTCAATTATATTTCACAATAAATGACGATTTGGATTGGAATCATGCCTAACAAGTATTGTAAACACCAGAAAAATTATTATTTAAAGATAATGCACAATATCAGAAACTGAGCATGTCTCATAACATAAATGAACATACCAGAAACACACCACATAAACAATCTCGGAAACATAACACATGCATACCAGAAAAAATAATACTAGAATTATGATTATACAAAGATAATGTGGAATACCAAAAACATAGCATGTATACATACCATAAATGAGCATACGAGAAACACTCCACATAAACAATACCAGAAACATAACACGAATGCATACTAGAAAAAAAAAAAAACCAGAATTAGAGATAATGCGCAATTCCAGAAAAATATCACGTATGCTTACCAAAAATGAGCATACCAGAAACATGCTGAATCAAATATATTGCTTAATACCACAATCACATCAACATACTAATATTACCATAATAGAAACTCGATATTACAAAAATTACGTCATTGAAGGTGAATATAATGTTACCAGAATTACCAAAAGGTTACTCGAAATTGAAGGCAAAATAGACAGATATTGAGAGAGTATAATTTTTTTTTACCATGAGAGAGTACAAATTAGCGTTTTCAAGATATTTTGTTGTCATCTTTTATCATAACTACATGGGAGAGAAGATATAGACAGATATGGAGATATGGAGATATGGAGAGAGTAGAAAATTTAAAAACATGGTAATTTTGGCACAAAATGGCGCGTGGATTAATTCTTCTCTCACTATTTTAACGGTAAAAAATTTAGGAGTATATTTACTTAATAAGTTTATGTCATGAGTACTCTTAATAGAATAATAGTGATAAAAAACTTAGTTAGTCATTTTGTCCTAAACATATTCAATAAATTTCAATTTACTAAAGGTATCAAAACTGCTAAACAACATGGTTCTTAAGCCGTTTGCTTTCCTTTTCAATCCTTCCTCTGAGGGAATCGTTAATCCCTTAACCCACTCGACTTTGGTACCTTGATCGGTTGATCCTCTGTTTAAAGGAGTGGAGATTTTCATTAGTCACTTATAAGGAGTGTTTGAAGGATAAAGGTTGTGTTTGCTAGGACCCAGAAACAATTGTTTTTAGTGTGTTTAGTGTATTTGTCCAAAAACTATCCGTTTGGTATGCAAAAACACTAGCGTGTTTGTGGTTTTGGGATGTGTTTTTGAAACACCGAAAAATATAACGGTTTCCGTTTTTGAAATTGTGTTTTTGAGATTAAAAAGACAATTATAACCCTTGCTTTTTTATCTTATTACACAATGGCATAGGGTATTTAAACCCTCACTCCTCTTTTTTTTCCACTTGCCGCTGTATTGCCTCTCTCGATAACTTGTTCGACATTTTCACAGAGGAAGACCTTCAAATCTACACAGCCATTGTTACAGGTTAGCATCATTCGAGCTTGTTCGTTATTGATGTTATATTTGGTTCTTTTCTCATCTATAACCTCTTCTTTCAATTTTAGTTTGCTTAAGATCTAAAAAGAGGGGTAATAAAAATTAGGGTTTATAAAAATTAGGGTTTATTTCGATTTGGATTTTATATTATTGACTAGAAAGAATCGCACGAGTCATATAGTGTGTTTAGTGTATTTGTCCAAATCGAAATCGAAATCGAAATAAACCTAGGTGCAATTTGAGATGAAATCTCATCAACAGAGAGTTGTTGCCTAAGAAGGCCATGAATGTACTGAACCATTTCAATTTACAATATTAGCACATCAAGAAAGAATAGAGTGGTTGCCCTCCGAGATTAGTTGTATGCTTTCGCTTTGGATTTCTCTCATCTATAACCTCTTCTTTGGATTTGGATTAGGATTAGTTGTATGATGAGATTAGTTGTATGCTCAGATTATTTGTATGCCCATATTAGTTGTAGCATGATTTCGATTTGGATTTCGATTTGGAGTTGTTCATGCTCAGATTAATAGTTGCATGCTTAGGTCTGTTTTGTGGTCAGATTAGTTGTAGTATGAGTTGTTGTTCTATGCTTGTAGTGTATATAGTGAATTTCAATAGTTTGGGAATCAGCTGGATGTGTAGGCTGAGTTGTTGGTTGTGTTTGCTTTGTTTATGATGTGTATAGCATGGATAACAATGGATCCCAAAGTCTTCCTAGGGTTCCTAATTTCATATGGACTGATGATTTGGTAAGAATCCTGGTTGATGTCATCATTGAGCACAAAAAAAAAATGGATCAAGACAGTCATACAATTGGAAAGAAATCGGTGCTACTTTTGGGAGAGTGAGTGGAAAAACTACTACTGCCAAGGATGTTTGTAGGAACAAGTATGAGTCCATGAAGAAAGAATACAAGGCTTGGCATTTGCTGAGAAATGCAGAAACGGGTCTAGGTTGGGATCCTAACACTCGTAAGATTACAGCATCTGAAGAATGGTGGGACAGAAAGATGAAGATAATGAAAGTCATTCAGATTAACATATGATTTTAAGTTTAGGTTTGGTATATGTTGGAAGTTGAATGATGGTTGATATCCTAATATTGCACAGGAGGATTCAAATTGCAAGAAATTCAAGAATAAAGGAATGGATGCAGAATATGAGGAGTTACTAAATAGGCTATTTGTTGGGAATGTAGCAACTGGACGATTAGCTACGGCTGCCGGTATGGACCCTCCTAAAAGCCCCCAACAAGAAGTCAGGCTTGATGATGATCTGAATTATGAACAAGGGGCGAAGATAACTTTTTTAGGGATTTCATTGGTTCAATTCATGATGATGGCACTTCTGGCAACTCTTATGGTGGTGTTAGGGTAGATTTGACAGATTATCAAGTTGAGGAAGAAGTAGCAGCTGTAACACCAATACCACAAACTGGAGTGACCACTGATAAGGTTCAAAAGAAGAGAAGGAGACGATCAGTGGGGTCTTCAAGATTTGAGGAACACTTGGCTCATACTAAGGCTAACAGTGACAAGATAGTTGCTCTATTCCAAGAAGAGGTGTCATCAAGAGACAAAGAAAGAGATGCTCCGGTTATAAAGAGTTTAGACATTATTGCAAAGATGGTTGAACAAGGGAGTCTGACGGATGGAAGCCCTTTGTGGTGCTTTGCTGTGAGCCTAAACAAGTCGAAGAAGGATATGTCAATATTTATGAACTTGGCTACTAATGCTCAAAGGGCTAATTGGTTGAAGTGGGAGTTCGAGAAAAGTGAAAGGAGCAACAACAGTGTTTAGAGCAGCAACAATGTCTAGGGTCTTGAAGTTGTCTTTGTTGTGACAACTCTTAAGTTGTGTTATTTGTGCTTTGCCAATTTGTATTTTCAGTTTGTGTAATTTAAAGGATTTGAAGTTGTGTTAGTTGTGCTTGTATTGAACAAGGGTGTCCTTTGCCCATTTATATTTGTTGTTATGTTATTTAAGAAGGATTTTAAATTGTGTTACTTGCACTTGTATTGAACTAGGGTGTGCTTTGTCCAATTGTGTTTCAATAATAATTCAACATCTTTGTGCATTTCTGTGAGTAATGTTGTGCTATATATTTTTGTGTTCAGGTTGAGCTGTGTAATATCTCTAGTGATAGTGATGATGATGGGCAATCAGATTGTCATCGTCGTCGTTTACAAAACCTCATTCGTTCACATCAACAATTGGAGGAAGAGGTTGACGAGATGGCAGAACACTACTAAAAACACATGCACAAGGAGGCTTGTCATACGGAATATCATAGAGGCTAGGAGTGGATGGAGAAGCTTATGAGTGGGCACCATATTCGACCAGTGAACTTGTTCAGGATGGACAAGGACGTTCTACTTCGTCTGTGTAGCGAACTAGAACAAAACTACGGTCTTAGCGCATCGACCGAGGTGTCGGTTCTAGAGAAAGTCGGGATATTTCTATATATTCTTGCACAAGGGTGCTCGATGCGTGTTGCTGCAGAGCATTTTCAGAGGTCAACTGAGACTATACATCGATCCTTCCACGAAGTGTTGGACTCCATCATTGGACGCTATATGGGTTTAAATGGTTTAGCACGCGAGATGATTCGGCCTCGAAACAATCAATTCCCTCGGACACCATCCCATATCGCAGCTGATCCGAGGTACAAAGACTTCTTCAAGGATTGCATTGGATGCATTGATGGAACTCATATTAGTGCATGCATACCTGTGAAAGATCAAGGGCCTTATAGAGGACGTAAACAAGACGTCACGTTCAATATCCTTGCGGTATGTGATTTCAATATGCTATTTACATTTGTTTTATCTGGTTGGGAAGGGTCCGCACATGATGTCAATGTTTTGGACAACGCAATATGTACCCCTAGAATGAACTTCCCGCACCCACCTCCTGGGAAGTATTACTTGTGTGACAAAGGTTATGTAGATAGACCAGGTTATCTCGTTCCGTATTCAAGAACTCGATATCACTTGAATCAGTTCGACAATGAACCTCCATCAAACAAAAAAGAAGCGTTCAATCGGGCACACTCGTCACTTCGTAGTTGTATTGAGCGTTGCTTTGGCGTACTAAAGAAGAGATGGAAGTTGCTGGATAAAATGCCATGTTACCCGGACAACATACAAGTTGACATTCACATGGCATGTTTCGCTCTTCATAATTTCATTCGCTTGTATTCCGGATACGATGACTTGTCAGAAGATGAGGAAGAATCACATCATATGCCCCGAGGTGAAGAAGTTCAAGGCGAGGATAATGCACAAGGAGGAATGAGTTCGCTTCGTGATGAAATAGCAACTATGATATGGAACACAAGGAGGAATGTGTAAGCCATGAAAAGTTACATTTGAATGTTATAAACTTTATTTTGATTAGTATCCATTCACTTGTAACGAATTATTTTCTTCAAAATTATTGGCATTTTGATTAGTATCCATTCGATTGTACATTCAGATACTTTTATGTGCTTAAGAATAAGGATTCAACATAACATAAAACATTCAGATACTTAAATATATACAAAATGCATACCATAAGTGTTCAATGAAGTATATAATCCACTAGCAATAGGCATAGATGACATTCATAATTATATAAAACACAACCGAACTGTTCAGTGATGAATAACATATGCAAATAACAAGATCCGTATTATCATTCCAACCATGAAAGCATATAACTTCTCCGATTTCTCTTTTCCCAAGTCCCGTTTGAGTTGAGTTACTTCTTCTGTTAAACTTGCAATATCAGCATCTTTTTGTTCCTTCTCCCCTTTGAGTTGATCGACTTGGAGTTAAGGTTGCCTTACTTCTTTCAGATCCAATTCTGTTGTGTATAGCACAAGAAGCTTTGATTGCATTTCTGCATTCTTCCTGCGTATCGGGTCAATAATGGCTCGCAATTTTGTAGAGCGTGGGCTGTCAGTGAACATGTAATCGAACATCTCCTCATCAATGGTATCATCTTCCGGCATAGATATTCCGTGTCTCCAAATGTAATAGTCCGGATCTCCACTATCACAGCTAGAGTCATCTGACATATCCCTAAACATAATTCCAGAAACAACATTCACGCAAGCTCAGAAACCAACATTCACAAACCAAGCAACATTCACAAACTAGCAACATTAAAAATCCATAAGCAGAATGCTCTAAACCAAGCTCACAAACCATCTTCACAGCTCATGTATACTAGAATCAGACATCAACATTTCATACGAGTGCTACTTCTTTATGTTGGAGATGCACAAGGGTGATCTTACTCTTAAAAAAAAAGAACTGGAACTACACCTGATGAAGAGCAGCAACCTTTGCTCTAAAAAATGCCTCAAGAAATTCAGCCTCCAATTAACCATGACAACCAAATTCTACTAAACCAAAACAAATATAAATTCACAACAAGTAACCATAGAAACCAAATTAACAAACCAAATTCACCCACTATAAATTCACAACTCAGCTCAACTAAATTCAGGATATTAACTTGTAAAAGTTCAGCAACTAAATTCAAGATATTACCTGTTTATTGTCATAAACATTTCGAACTAAACCATAACCCTAATTCATAAGCATTTCGAACTAAACCCTAATTATGGATATGAAAGGCATAAAAAATTTCAATATCATAAGCATTTCGAACTAACCCTGAACCTTAATCGGTCCTATAACAGATTCAAATTGAAATAGTTTATAGAGTTTTTACCTGTTTTCGTTGAAGGAGGATATAGCGAATGACGAGACTTGGATCACTAGTTGGTACTCCTTGCTACTGATGAGAGGAAAGAAGAAGAGAACGAGCGACCAAGCTCATGGAGTAGTGAAGAAGAAGAACGAGACGCAAATGGGTTTACCTGGAGATGCAGCGAGAAGTATCGAACGGACTCTAAAAAAAATCAAATGAAACGCTGCGTATTGGCCAAAAACACTAACACACTATTTTGGTTTTACCAAACACAGTTTTCTGTTTTACAACCACTAAACAACTCAAAACACTAAACACACTTATAAACACTTTAAACTAGTTTTATCTCGGTACCTAGCAAACACAGCCAAAGTTAGATAAAATCAAAATTGTGTAAAGTTGAAGGGCACATTCGCACTAAAAAAAAACATCTTAAGCAAAATCTAAATATTAAGTTTGGGTCTGATCAAATGATAATCCGGATATATGTGAATAATTATCCGGTCTAGCTAAACCATATAGGATATTAATGAGAAGATTAAGCTAGTAGGGTAACTTAATGTTATAGGATACAAATAAGACCCCTAATATTTACTATTATTCAGTAAAAAAAAAATAAATTGGGCTATTTGTTAGGTTGTTATGATGTGGATGAAACTTATTAATATGGTAAATATATTAATTAAGCCCAAAATTAATAGCAAAAAATTCTCGCCTTTTCAACTGCTACCAAACACAAAAAAAACGCTTTCAGAATAAACCTTCTCTCGCCATAACAGAGCATTCGGAGTGTTCGAGTTCAAGTTGCCGGCGGCGAAACTTCTCACAATCGACTCATCCAATCGTCTTGTATTTGTTCGTCTTCCACAGGTAATAGTTACCAATTGATTTGAACGATATTCGAAAACCCGAATCGATATTGAATGTCAATCGAAGAGTGCGTGGTGAACGATGTCAGACTTGGCTACGTCGACTTCCTCATTGCAGTGATCTCAATTTCAGTCGCACTAACACTAGTTGACATTTACGATTTGGATGGATTTAGGGCTTTGCTTACAAACGATGACTCTTCTTTACTCTTCTTCTCCCTCTGCTGCACTGCGACCTCACTGCTCACAGCAATGGCAACTGCTTCACCAAGTATGATATATTCGGATAGGGGTTGATTATGTACATATGTTGTTGTTTATGTACATATGTTGCTGCGAAAATATTACTAACAAACTATATATATGTACCAAATATGTAGTTTGCGTACATTTGGATAGGGGTTTGATGATACATAGACATATTTTGTGTGTGCATATAACATGATGTCGATTAGAATATGTACAATTTTGTGTTTGCATGTACATATATTTGCAGTCTTTGGTGATTATGTACATATTTTGCTGCGTAAATGTTACTGACTAACTATATATGTACATATGTTTGCAGTCTTTACGGTTATGTACATATGTTGCGAAAATCTTATCAGGATTAATTCAATATCGTCGTCATAGATGAACACAAGTTGGAAAGGACGAACATTCTGGAAAATATTTTGATTTCCTTAATAAATGGAGATAGTTTGATTTCCTTATTAAATATTTATTATTTCCTTAATAAATGTTACTGACTATCTATAGATGAACGCAAGTTGGAAAGGGCGAATGTATGTTCCTCTTTTTTTTTTAATAAATCTTTTTTATATAATCTAGAGGGGTCTATTTTGTACCCATTATTAACTCGGGATCCTTTATATGCTCATGGTTACAAACATACCTACCCCATTTTACCCGATATTAATATATAGGGTACAAATAACATGGATATCTACTAATAATTAAATGATCCGGCTAAAATCATATTCGAACCTTAGGTTCAGGGCCAGGATCACGTGATAATCGGATATCCGCAGATACTTATCCAATCAGGCTACAAATTGTTGGATATCCAGCTACAAACAAGCCAGATTTTACTAGAATATAATCGTATTCAGGTCGTCAATGTAGTGCCCACCTATGATGCACGGACACTTCTAGAAGGTGGCGTGTCCCGTGTCCTGCCGTGTCGGACACGGGGACACAATAGGACACGGTCAAATATGACCGGACACGGTCAAGACACGTCTCCGAGGTAGGACACGACGAGGACGCGGATTGTGTCTGTTCAAGATACGGTCAACGAAAGTTTACCATATTTCTTAAGGCTCGAATGTTGAAATGTTGTTCCGTCGGCCGACTAAACCTAGCCCCACATGGCCACGTACGAGATTGTGGTTGCCGGAAGTAAGACACCGATCTTCTTCTTCGGCTCTAATGTTGAAATGTTGTTTCGCCGGCCGACTCTTCTCTCCATTTTTCATATGATTTCATAAATTAATTTTGAAACTTTGATTACTAATTTATTATGTAATCTTTCTTTGTTGAATGTTGAGTGTGTTATTCTAATTTTTTTTGTTTTTTTATAATTTATTGTAACGACCCGAGTTTTAAGTAACCCAAGACGTCACTAGGCTAAGGACCACATAGTGGGTCCCATCAGTTAGCCTGACAACAACTTCACAAATAGGACCTTGCAACAAGAAGCACAAAGAGATAATGAAAACATTCAACCTGTCATTTAGAAAACATTTACATAACAACCGTGCATGTAGTTAGTATGTATATCCCAAAACGACACTTTAAAACATGACACCTGAACAGGTGTCTTAAAACTTCAGCCTGAAATCAACATGTGTACACAGTTGCACACAACCAACAAAAGACTCGCTTGCAAGCGATTAGTTTCAAAAGTAGTTCAACCAACCCTTGGGTTAACACTGCCTCGGCTGTCCACACCTTGCAACTGACATCCCTGAAGCGTTCCTATGATCAGCATTACCTAAAAAGATTCGGTTTAAAACCATTAGCTACCGATCATAATCTATCCACGAGAGATTATATCATCACATCACAATACAACAAATATATTCAAATACCATATACCGTGCTCATGAGATGATATCATGCTTTTATGAATGATGCACGTGAATGCAGTATGAAATTTACAATTTGCGATCCCGGACCAAATCCGGAATCATTGCTTATACGGTTCTGGCTTTGGTGTGAGCTCACCATTGCACAGATTAGGTTAATTCAGACATTTGCTCTTAGGTCGTAGCCAGACTGATCAAGTCTACGGGCCAGGCTTTCTCGTGGTGGGTTATGGTCTTAACCCCTAACCACATGCAACATTTTGCCATTCATGTTAATGCAAACATTTACCATTTTCATTAGGTGTGCGACCCGAGCCTGAAGTCCATCAGACTCGGTGTCATTCTTATACAAACGCAAGTGATCCGGGCTTGACCGAGCTCCGGCATTCACTGCAATAGCTAGCGACCTGGCTAATGGTTAGCTCAGAGTCTTAAACAATTTACATACTATTGACCTTTACAGGTCATCGTCATATCACATGCCTCAAAAGGCTTATCATCTCATACATTATCATGTTTCAACAAGCTTATCATGCCATTCAATAGCACGCCTCAAAAGGCTAACACATGTTCATTTAACAATTTCTCATAACCATGACATGATAATAATCACAACAACATTAAGCATGCTTTACACGTCATAACATCATTTTCATCATAAAACACATCAAGCATGCTTCATACATAACACATCGCAATGCATATCACCATTTACATTCAACACAACAAGACATTTCAAAACAACAACACATATCAACACAGTGAGATATAAATCTCTCAGGCGCGGGTTTCTGCAGATCGAAGCTAAGTAAGTCCGAAGACTTACCTGGATACGCTCACTGAGCAACTAAGTTATAGTTAGTCTACCGTCTTCAACACCACCCGATTGACGATCCGAAAGAAGATTCGGAATCACAACGACGCAGGCTACGCTTGGACATCATCAAATTCACCGGAATCTGAGCGACGGAACCGACCATATAAGGGGGAGGCTCGACATAACCTTAACCTCAACGGAAACGCGGAAACTCGGTACCAAAATGAAGAGGACGAAGAGAGGAATCCGAAAACTCAAACGGAATTGAAATCGGATTACAAACGAAGAGTAGATCTGAATTTGAAGGTTGAGAGAAATCAGAGCTTTTACGAGGAAACGTGAAAGGAAATGAATTAATAAATGAATTTTCGCTATTTATAGCGAAGACGATAATTATCCTTTAGCAAAGTCGATAATTATCCTTTTATCGATCCGAAGGCGGTTTGATCCCTTCTCCAAACTTCTCGAAATTGGAATAATAAATCTGACATATTGTGTGGATATTTATTCCACAACTTTCTCGGAAAACGCGTATTCCTAAGCCGTCTTTCTTAGCCGCTAAGAAACGAAATAGCGACTCTTTTGACCATTTTTCTTTCCATGTTATTTCATATCTAAAATATACCCAACGTCCTGATCATTTCTCTCAACTGCAATTTTATTAATTGAAGCTCCCAAATGCTCCAAATAATACGAGAGGGTAAAAATTATTCCCCGGAGGAAAAAGTAAAATTTCCCCATAAGTCCAAATTTACGTCAGGATCGTGACGGTGGAATTCCTACTCGTCATCTACACACTATTCGCGATTTATGGGCCAGTTGATATCGATGATTAATTTAATCACCCTTAAACATCCTTTATTAGGATTCGAAAATCTTAGCTTTTACATCACACACCCCTTAAGAAAAAGTTTCGTCCCGAAACTTTAGTACACAGCTCATCAGAAGACTGAATCTATCAGTCACATAATTAACTTATCTTTGCATTTCATGCAAGCATAAGTTATTACCAAGTTAGAGGGGGTTATCAAGCTCACACTAGTGAAGTCTATCACTTCCTATGTTAGCAAACACAAAACAATTCACGCACACATAAATCACATCAACATAGAACCATATAAGCACATTAGTTAGTGGAAAAGGTTAGGTACTAATTCATACCTCTATCTCAATCACCGATCAAAGAACTAAACACCTCTGGATAATTTCTCTCCATGTGCTCAATTGTTTCCCATGTAGCCTCTTCCATTCCCCTTCGGGACCACTGGATCTTCACTAATGGAATCTCTTTATTCCTTAACTTCTTTATCTTTCTATCTAACACGGCCATAGGGAACTCGGCATAGGTCTGATCAGGCTCTCTCTCGATAGCATCATAGCTGAGTACATGGCTCGGATCTGGTTGATATTATCTCAGTTGTGATACATGAAACACTGGGTGTACTCCATCCATTGTTGGCGGTAATGCTAAACGATAAGCTACTTTACCAACTTTTTCCAAAATCTCAAACGGTCCAATATACCGAGGACTTAACTTCCCCTTGATACCAAACCGTTTGACTCCACGAGTCGGTGAAACTTTCAGCCAAACATGTGTCCCTGTTTCAAACTCTAGCGGGCATCGGCGCTTATCAGCATACGATTTTTGTCTACTCTGTGCAGCCAACATCCTTTCTCGAATCAAAGCAACTTTTTCAATATCACTTTTAACTTTGTCTGGAGCCGTGTCAATGACATCGGCAGGCTCATCCCAACGCAATGGGGTTCGACATTTCCTTCCGTACAGTGCTTCATATGGTGCCATCCCAATGGATGCATGCCAAATTTTGTTGTAAATGAACTCGGCTCATGGTAAATGATGTGGCCATACTAGCCCTCAATCAAGTACACAAGACCCCAACAAGTCTTTCAAGATTTGAATAATCCTT
This sequence comes from Fagopyrum esculentum, assembly GCA_033239045.1. Classification (NCBI taxonomy): domain Eukaryota; kingdom Viridiplantae; phylum Streptophyta; class Magnoliopsida; order Caryophyllales; family Polygonaceae; genus Fagopyrum; species Fagopyrum esculentum. Next base: position 154,359,460 of record BSUD01000001.1, read on the forward strand.
TTTGACTGACCATCCGACTGTGGATGAAACGCTGTTGTAAAATTCAGCTTAGTTCTCATTACTGTCTGTACCTGACGCCAGAATCGGGAAGTAAATCGTCCATCTCTGTCTGAAACTATGGTCTTAGGAACTCCATGTAATCTGACTATCTGATTCAGGAATTCCTTTGTCAATCTATTCACCGCCGAACTCTCCTTGATAACAATGAACCTTGTAGTCTTTATCAATCAATCAACCACTACCCATATGGTGTCATAACCCTTGCTACTACGTAGACTGATTACTAAATTCATAGTGATATTTTCCAATTTCCGTTATGAAATTTCAAGTGACGTAAGTTCTCTTCTTGTTCTTTGATGTTCAATCTTAACTTGTTGACATGTTTGACAACACGCCACAACCCTATAATTATCCTTCTTCATATCTTTCCACCAAAAGTATGGTTTAATATCCTGATACATCTTATTCGACTATGGTGTTGTATGAGTATCAACAAGAATATTTCTTCTAATCTAATCATCTTGAGGCATACATATTCTTCCTTGGTATCCAATCATATTGTCATCGTTGATAAAGAATCTGAACTTTCATCATTCGTGATCATTGACCTCACCTTGGTCAGATCAAGGAACTTAGTTGTTTATGTTGGATCTCTTTCATCCAACTAGGCACGATCTCCAAGGTACACAAATACCCTTGGTCTTTCTAAACCCATATTTCTCTACCACTATAAATCATATCTTTTTATATCTCAGATTATGCAGTCAAATGAGCAATCACCTTCTTCTTGAACTGACTTCTTGCTCAAAGCATCGGCCACACCTTTAGCCTTGTCAAGATGATATAATATATTCAAATTATAATCCTTTATTATCTCTAACCATCTTCTTTGTCTCATATTCAACTTTTCCTAAGTGAATATGTACTTCAAACTCTTATGATGCGTCATAATCATGCATGTTGTTCCAAGTAAGCAGTGCCACCAAAATTTCAATGAACGAAGTACCGTCGCTAACTCTAAGGTATGTATTGGGTAGTTTTGCTCATACTACCTCAATTGTCTAGATGCATATGATATGACTGTCATTCTGCATCAGAACACATTCCAAGTTCATTTTAGATGCATCACTGTAATCAATGAACTCTAGTGCTCCATTCGGCTGACCTAACACAAGTGCAGTAGTCAATCTCTTCTTTAACTCTTCAAGGCTTGCTTGACACTTGTTAGTCTATACAAACTTTGCCTTCTTCTGAAATAGGTTGGTCATAGGTCTTGCTATGATGGAAAATCCTTTCACAAAACGTTTGTAGTATCCCGCTAATCCTAGGAACTACGTATATCCTTTACGTTTTTGGGTGTTTCCCATTCTAGCATAATTTCAATCCTGGATGTGTCAACTCTAATTCCATCTACAGTGATCACGTGCTCTAAGAACGTTACTCCATTCATCCAGAAGTCACACTTGAACAACTTGGCATAAAGCTTCTCTTTCATCAATACTTGGAGAATTGCTTTTAAATGTTCTATGCTCTTCACTACTTCATGAATAAGCCAATATGTCATCGATAAAGACCACAACAAACCGAGTCCTGAATGTTGTCTTATGGATATCATCTTCTTGAATCTTCAAATGGTGATAGCCTGACCGTAGGTCTATGATGGAGAACACCTTTGATTCTTGCAACTGATCTAACAAATCATCAATTCGTGGCAGTGGATACTTGTTCTTAATCGTCATCTTATTCAGTTCTCTATAGTCGATACATAGCCTCATTGTACCATCTTTTTTTTTCACGAACAATATTGGCGTTCCCCATGGCGATACAATTGGCTGAATAAATCCTTTATCTGTCAATTCTTCCAATTGCTTCTTCAACTCAAGCATTTCCACACGTGCCATTCCGTATGGAGCTTTAGAAATTGGTCTAGCTCCAGGTTCTAGATCAATTTTAAAGTCAATCTTCCTTGTAGGTGTCAATCCAGGTAATTCATCTTGAAAAACATCCTTAAACTCGCGTGCAACTGGAATGTCTTTCAATTAAATCTTTCCTTCTTTCTCTAAAACATAACATAAATATGCTTCACATCCTTTCCTTACCAGCTTACTTGCTTTTATCGTAGAGATTATCACTAGTGGTTCTTGTAGCTCACCTCCTTTGAGCACATGACAAGTATCATCTTTGGCTAACATCGTTATTTTTAGCATTTCCGCATCTATCTTAGCCATATACTTGATCAACCAATCGATGCCTAGAATCACGTCATCATTATCAAATCCGGTAATAAGGATATCAGTTGGCCACTCTACTTGACCTAGCTTCCACGTAAACTTTGGCTTCTTCCTCCTCTCAAATTAGGACAAGATCCTTGAGATAACATTATCCCTTAGTCTCACAAACTTGATCATATCTCTAGGTTAACTACATCTGAAATTTATAGTTGGACTTTCTAACCAATCATTCTTGTAATGATTTAGGTCTTCACAATTGAACATATTCTTCCCTCCAATTTTCCTTATGGTCACGGTTGTGGAGAAGGCCTTGTTTCTTGAGTCACACGTTTCGTACTTGCAGGTTTCAAGAAACTTGGAGTAGAATTTTACCTCTTTCCTTCACTAGCTCAGGAATCCACCTCTTTCCTAAAGCCTTGTCTTACTTCAAGCTTTAGAGTTTTCTCTTAATACTCTATCAACGTCATATGTTCCAAAGGTGACAACACCAAATTGAGATGTCGTTTCAACCTATTGCAAACACGCTTGCCAACTCATCCTTAGGTGGTGCCTTCTCATCCAACAATGCATACTCCTCGTGAAATTCTTGATTATCTTTGTCATCTGAGAATTTTCAATCGTTGTTTCTAGAATAGACTTCAACAGGTTAGTCCAAATCCGACTCTTGAAAGTCTCGTAATCCACAATGATTGCACGATTTCTCATCCACCAAGATGCACCAATGTTCTGCAAGAAGATTGCTGCAAGTTTCATCTTATACTTTTTGAATACTCCAATCTCTCCAAAAGTCATGTCCATGTGGTGCAAATACCAGTCAACTGTCATGCCATAACTTCCTTTGAATTTAAGAACTCTCCTTCCTCGTTCTACCTTCCACCACTACTCCGATTCATGTTCATCGGTTTCTACATGATAACTCACATGTATTGGCGTACAATAGCTGGAGTCTCCCGTGGATCCATCCGTCATTGCAATGTGTTACTCATTGTTGCGACACTTGTCTTCTACACGATACCGGGTATATTTCTTTCCATGGTAGTAGAAATCATCTCTTGCATATGCTCATCACGTGTAACTCGATTGGATAAGGTACTTCACCCCACCTCATACTATCAAAACAGTTCTCCCATGCACTTTTGGCACGTTGTGTTCCCACTAACACACTTACACGTTATGTATCCGCCTACACACTCACAATGAAGCTATACCTTTCTGTCTCTTAATCAAAACGCTCTTGGTTGCCTTTATCACGGTTTCGAGAAACCGGAACATTCAAGATCGTTCTCTCTTCATATATATCCATTACTTATAACAGTAGTGATATCTGTCAGAATACTATAATATTAACAAGTTAGAGAGAGAACTACACTTACAAGGAGTCACGCTGAGGAGTGGAAGGCAGTGTCTTTACCCACAATCCCGACTATGCATATGATTTTAAATCCATTAAAACCATATGTTAGTAATTTTCAAAATCTTTTGAAAACTTAAATGTCCTTTAAAAACCAACCCGGACTAGGTTGTAGTTAGGTTGAATTATCATGTCTCATCTCAAGTCACATGTGCCCTTGTTGTCAACCTAAGCTTTGATACCAATCTGTAACGACCCGAGTTTTAAGTAACCCAAGACGTCACTAGGCTAAGGACCACACAGTGGGTCCCATCAGTTAGCCTGACAACAACTTCACAAATAGGACCTTGCAACAAGAAGCACGAAGAAATAATGAAAACATTCAACCTGTCATTTAGAAAACATTTACATAACAACCGTGCATGTAGTTAGTATGTATATCCCAAAACGACACTTTAAAACATGACACCTGAACAAGTGTCTTAAAACTTCAGCCTGAAATCAACATGTGTACACAGTTGCACACAACCAACAAAAGACTCGCTTGCAAGCGATTAGTTTCAAAAGTAGTTCAACCAACCCTTGGGTTAACACTGCCTCGGCTGTCCACACCTTGCAGCTGACATCCCTGAAGCGTTCCTATGATCAGCATTACCTAAGAAGATTCGGTTTAAAACCATTAGCTACCGATCATAATCTATCCACGAGAGATTATATCATCACATCACAATACAACAAATATATTCAAATACCATATACCGTGCTCATGAGATGATATCATGCTTTTATGAATGATGCACGTGAATGTAGTATGAAATTTACAATTTGCAATCCCGGACCAAATCCGGAATCATTGCTTATACGGTTCTGGCTTTGGTGTGAGCTCACCATTGCACAGATTAGGTTAATTCAGACATTTGCTCTTAGGTCGTAGCCAGACTGATCAAGTCTACGGGCCAGGCTTTCTCGTGGTGGGTTATGGTCTTAACCCCTAACCACATGCAACATTTTGCCATTCATGTTAATGCAAACATTTACCATTTTCATTAGGTGTGCGACCCGAGCCTGAAGTCCATCAGACTCGGTGTCATTCTTATACAAACGCAAGTGATCCAGGCTTGGCCGAGCTCCGGCATTCACTGCAATAGCTAGCGACCTGGCTAATGGTTAGCTCAGAGTCTTAAACAATTTACATACTATTGACCTTTACAGGTCATCGTCATATCACATGCCTCAAAAGGCTTATCATCTCATACATTATCATGTTTCAACAAGCTTATCATGTCATTCAATAGCACGCCTCAAAAGGCTAACACATGTTCATTTAACAATTTCTCATAACCATGACATGATAATAATCACAACAACATTAAGCATGTTTTACACGTCATAACATCATTTTCATCATAAAACACATCAAGCATGCTTCATACATAACACATCGCAATGCATATCACCATTTACATTCAACACAACAAGACATTTCAAAACAACAACACATATCAACACAGTGAGATATAAATCTCTCAGGCACGGGTTTCTGCAGATCGAAGCTAAGTAAGTCCGAAGACTTACCTGGATACGCTCACTGAGCAACTAAGTTATAGTTAGTCTACCGTCTTCAACACCACCCGATTGACGATCCGAAAGAAGATTCGGAATCACAACGACGCAGGCTACGCTTGGACATCATCAGATTCACCGGAATCTGAGCGACGGAACCGACCATATAAGGGGGAGGCTCGACATGACCTTAACCTCAACGGAAACGCGGAAACTCGGTACCAAAATGAAGAGACGAAGAGAGGAATCCGAAAACTCAAACGGAATTGAAATCGGATTACAAACGAAGAGTAGATCTGAATTTGAAGGTTGAGAGAAATCAGAGCTTTTACGAGGAAACGTGAAAGGAAATGAATTAATAAATGAATTTTCGCTATTTATAGCGAAGACGATAATTATCCTTTAGCAAAGTCGATAATTATCCTTTTATCGATCCGAAGGCGGTTTGAGCCCTTCTCCAAACTTCTCGAAATTGGAATAATAAATTTGACATATTGTGTGGATATTTATTCCGCAACTTTCTCGGAAAACGCGTATTCCTAAGCCGTCTTTCTTAGCCGCTAAGAAACGAAATAGCGACTCTTTTGACCATTTTGCCTTTCCATGTTATTTCATATCTAAAACATACCCAATGTCCTGATCATTTCTCTCAACTGCAATTTTATTAATTGAAGCTCCCAAATGCTCCAAATAATACGAGAGGGTAAAAATTATTCCCCGGAGGAAAAAGTAAAATTTCCCCATAAGTCCAAATTTACGTCAGGATCGTGACGGTGAAATTACTACTCGTCATCTACACACTATTCGCGATTTATGGGTCAGTTGATATCGATGATTAATTTAATCACCCTTAAACATCCTTTATTAGGATTCGAAAATCTTAGCTTTTACATTTATAAATATTTATTATTGTTTTACTTGGTTGATCATGTTGTTCGGTTGTTGTTGATTGTAAAATGAATGGTTCATTCTTCTGTTTTCATACTAAGTATGTACATTTCAGATTATAAGACTACGCATGTTTATTTTTATGTTTTGTAAGACTGAAAATGTTTTTTTCTAAACTTTTGTTTCGGTTATTTTGTTACCATATTAATATGTTTATCTACTCATCTATCATTAATTTTTTTCATATATATATTTCATTATGATATAGGAATTCTATATTGCAATATCTATAAAATGATATATTATTTGTTTTACTCGCCCGTGTCCCCGTTTCCTATACTTTTGATGATTGCCGCTTCGCCGTTTCTCGCCGTGTCCGTTTTCGTTTATGTGTCCGTGCATCATAGGTGCCCACCCCTAAATACAATACACCATTTGTTCATTTGTATTTATTATGGTAATATATAGCCATATAAACATTATTCCACGTTATTCTTGAACAATTAACAATCATTTGTACATGAAACAAATAGTTTGCAACTCAATAGCCATCACCAAACAAATCAAAGCAATAACGTAACCAAAAACTCACCAAACCATTTTGGAAAGCAAGACTCATAATCTTAGATAATCAAGTTGGCACTCAAATGCATACAAATACAATTCAATTACAACGGAATAACTGAAGCAGAAGTACTACTTGTTCGTTGCAAGGTAACATTTGTAGTAGTAGAAGAAGATGGAGTTCTTCCACCATTTAAAGATTCAACTGCTAAGTATTCAAGTGCTATCACAATCTCACTTATAGGAGGCCTTGAATTAGGTTCTTCCTTTAGCAACATTGAGATCAAGGCTATCAGATGACGCGCCGTGCGCTCCGGAAACTGTCCTTCCAGCTTTGTATCTACCATCTCTGTGGATCTCTTTCTGTCTCTAATGAAGGGTCGGCTCTGCATCCATTTGTGATCAAGTACCCAAACACAATTTAGGATTTATCACCCGAATGACTCAGGTTGAAAATGAATCCGACATGAAATCTAGACATATCCTTTAAACAGTTGATCTATATACAAAAATGGCACAACAAAAAACCCGAAAAAAACTGAAACTCGCCATCATGGGATTAAACAAGGTTGGAGTTCAAAATAGTTCATGAACTTACCCAAAAGCTAGAGAGAAAAAAAACTGAAACTTGATCAATATACGAAAATGACGCGACCCAAAGTGATTTAAACTGAAAATGACTGATCCAAACCTAACCCAACAAACTACATTACCTCCTCAATTCACCATCCAACTTCAAATAATGCAACAAGTATTAAAACACATATATTATCAAGAAAAATTAGAAGTCAGTGATTACCCAAGCAACTAGACTCTGTTCCCCCTGCTTCCTGGACAGGTCAAATGCCTTTCTGCCAGTCACCAATTCGAGCAACACCACACCAAAGCTAAAGATATCTGACTTTATAGTCAGTTTTCCGCTCATGGCATAATCCGGGGCACAGTATCCGTAGGTTCCCATAACTCTTGTTGAAACATGAGTTTTGTCACCCACTGGTCCCAGCTTAGCAAGTCCAAAGTCTGACAACCTAGGATTGAAATCATTGTCCAACAATATGTTGGCAGATTTCAAGTCCCGGTAAATGACAGGAGGATTTGCCGAGCAATGTAGGTACTCTATGCCCTTTGCTGCTCCAACAGCAATTTTCAATCTCATGTTCCAATCCAAAATCGGTCCTTTAGCATTCTCTACAACACAAATCAGCAAAACAAACTAAACAACAATTCAGGGTATATCATTTAGTTTTCAAAAGAGTATATCATGTATGTGGCTATTTACCATACAGATGATCTGCCAGGCTACCCTTTGGCATATACTCATAAACCAAAAGTCTGTGATTTCCTTCCGCACAATACCCAATCAACTTGACGAGATTGGGGTGATGCAATAGACTTAACATCAGAACTTCTACTATGAATTCTTGGTTTCCCTGAAGACCATCTGAATTCAACCTTTTGGCTGCAACCTCCTGTTGACAAAATAATTACATCGCTTACGAACAAATGCATACATGAAATGATTGTTTACTAGGACATGACTAAAAAACATTGTTTATGAAACTGGCATAAGTAATGGCACCATATAACAAAGTTTTAAAGATAATCTTGCCTGGTTAGTGTCAATGCAACCCCTGTAGACCTTTCCAAATCCCCCTTCACCAATCAAGTTACCCTCCCTAAAATTCCTTGTTGCTGTAGCGAGTTCGAGAAATGTAAAGCTGCGGGCATTATCGCCACCGACACTATCTGGAAACCTATCCAATCCTGCAGAATCATACAAGTATGGATCCATAGTTGGACAAGGGTTAAGAACTTAAGATAGATATAATAATCTTTTAGAAAAAAAGAAAAAAAATCATCCTTCATGCACCAAATTCATTTCATTGAGTTCCATCCCACAACAGTGCTTACCAGAATTATGTGAATTTGATTTTCTCTTCAATAGTCCTGCAAAATAGTCCAAGTAAGGGTCTGAGTACATATACATAAACTGCTATATATCATAACTCCTGTTCCAAACATCCGACGTAGTTAACACGGTTGATTGAAATCATTATCAATAACATAAACAAGGTTAACCTAGAATTACAAATTTCAGAGGCTCAGATCACAACAAGAAGGTATCATCGTATTCTTGCCCAGCCAGAAAATAATATTAAATTAGAGAATAAGTTTAAACTATGAAAATCAAAAATCAAGGGTAAAACAGAAAAGCATTCAAAATGATCTGCATTTCCGAATAAGTAATTGAAACAGGAACAAAAAAGAAAGAGGATAAAAACATGCAAAATACCTGAAGAATCAGAAGGGCGGGGAGGATCAGGCTCCATTAGCAAAGCATCCTCATAAGCATAGCGCTTTCTATGAGGATTCAAACATGAAAAGCACCTCATCTGTTAAAATCAAAAATTATAGGAGCAAACCCAAAAAGAATAAACCCAGAGGAGATTAGAGAGGGGAATCCGGGCCTGTTTCCCCTCTGGGGAAGAAAAGAGGCAGCAATGGAGGTTTTGAGACGAAGAAAGAAGAACACCCTGTAAAAGAGAAATGAAAATGAATCCTTTTTCTGGGTATTTTTCTCAGACTTCCACACAAGAAATAGCAAACCCAAACAAGTTCCCACAGTTTTCGATCTTTGTTGTTTTATTGCCCCTTTTTTGGAGAATGTTGTGCTGGGTTGGAAATTAGAGCGAAAATTGGGTGGGAAAATGTTATGAAGATGAGGTTGATGAGAAGAAGAGAGAAATTAGGGGAAGAAGAAGACTGGATGTTGTGTTGGAATGTTGGAATATATTTCTCGATTGTTTCGATATATATTCACCATTTTCAACGTGACCGCTTCCCGGCTTAATTGGTGTGGTGTGGGAGACTGTGTGAATGTGACTGACTTGCTGCCTTTGTAAGCGTTTTTTGTGCCCCATTGGCTGCTGTGTTAATTCTCAATATCAAGTATCAACCTTCAAATCTTGAAATTACATACTTGCTCGCTAGCGAGATTGCTATTCGTACCCACGTATTCATGCTATTCGTACCCTCACTACACGTACGCTAGCCGTAGCAAGAAGCTCATTTCGTTCAAAAATAAAGAAAAATGGTTACGACTACGCATGGCCGATGCGTAGTCCTACTACGCGTATGCGATGCGTAGTCGTAGCTGTACTACGACTACGCATCGCGTACGCGTAGTAGTCCGTAACATATATTCTCTTCGAAAAATGAAGGGAAATTTACTACGCCTACGCAATGCGTAGGCGTAGTAAGGTATATAAAAAAAAAAAAAAATTTTTTTTTTACTACGCCTACGCATTGCGTAGGCGTAGATGTGGTATGTATAGCATGTATATGGTGGTACGAATAGCAAGAACCGCTTCCTAGCTGATAAGGAGGTAAGCTATTTGGTTCGGTTTGTGTTTGGCTTGTTAAATGTTTGGTTCGGACTCAATTTGTTTATAAGTTCGCTTTCGGCTTGTTAAAAACCTCGGCTCGTTTCTAAGCATGGCAATGCTCGGCTTGTTCGGATAAAGCCCAACTCGTTCGGCTAAAATAACATTTTATCGGCATTATTTTAGATGAGCTACTCGGTCTCGACTCGTCAAAAACTCGGCTCGTTAATACACGAGTCGAGCTTGAACATGTTAAGTCTCGAACTCATTCGGCTTGTATAACACCTCTACCCCGAGACGTTACTTGTGCCCAATTATCATATTCATAAGGTTGAATTGTAAAAGAAAATTAAATTGTCTTATTTTGATTAGATTTATAAGAAAATATAATATTGAAACTTTTGGAAGGGGAAGTTAGTTGTATTTTATTTTATATTGTTCAAATTTATTAAGAATATCTTTATATTATGTAGTTTTTGTTAATAATGAGGGAAAATATTCTGTAACAGAAAATGGACCAATAATATCTTATTAAGAGCCTTTTTTTTTAAATGTGAAAAGGGTAATGATAGATAATTTTTTTAATAGATAGTCGAAGCTATGAAATTGAGAATATAACTCTTAACTTTATATTTTTGGGGTTTTTATTCTTTATTTTAAAAAGTTGGGGGTTTTTTTTTCTGAATTGACTTTTTAAAAAGAATCTAGCAGTATTTTTTTTAGTGAATTGCATTGTCATCAATTGTGTTGTCAACAATGGTCCGCCATCAACTAGGTAGTCATCAACGATACAATAGTATCACCAATTGTATCATCATTAATTGCATTATCATCAACTATATTGTCATCAATCGTATCATCGTTAGTTGTCACAAAAACACTATCAACAATGTATTATCATCAATTGGATTGTCATCAACTGTATTGTCAATAACTATAATGTTATCAATTATATTGCCATCGACTATAATGTCATCAATTGTCATCAATCATATTGTCAACAATGATATTTTCATCAGTTTTCTTGTCATAAATGATAATATCATTAGCTACATTGTCATCAACTCAACGGCATCAATTGTGTTATTATCAAATCATTGCCTTTAATTGCATTGTTACAAAAATAAATTTAAAGAAAAACAATTTTTTTTAATTAAAAAGGTTAGACTTTAAAAAATTAATATAAAATTAATTATTTTTTTTTACAAAGATCAAAAACCAAAAGATAAAATGTTTGCTCAACCGGCTACTTATTTCAAGTATCAATAATCTTCACCTTCAATAAACTCGATGTTTTCAAATGTAGCTTTGTCTTTTCATTTATTTTTAAGGATATCCGGACAGTGCCCTATAATTTGGTATTTCTCGGATTTTATCCGAGAGTTTTTTCCAGTCCGGATGATGGGAAAAAAAGACAACCGCATGTCTCCGCCTTCTCCATCACGAGCCAATAATATCGCTTATCCATCTGCAAAACAACTACAAACCCATCGGTAGAAGATCTTCTTCATCGTAGATCTCCTCCTCCCCACGTTTACCAACTTTAGACAAATTTGGGAGCTTATTCACTAAACATATATTATAGAAAGAATTTGGTGAGGTAGACTCTTTTTTATTGACTTTTGTTTTGTATACCCATCTATTTTTTTAGTACTCGAATTGACTTCCAATATTACTCTATTAGGGTATATTTAACAAATTGTTGAATTTTGAGTTGCTTGTGCATTCATTCCAAGCGTAGACAACCAATTCAAGAAAATTGATCTGTTTGGATCTACTTAATAATTTGCTTTACCAATACAGTTAGCAAATTTGACAAAATGGCTTTTTTATTGAAAAGAAGTGCAGAGAGCGTGAGTTGCTGGAGGAGGAGGAAGAAGTGCAGCAAGTTTAACATGTATGCCAATTGCCAAGCTATCTCCAACTCTCCAACTGAAGAGTCTTCCTCTAGCAGAAAAAGCATATGGTATTCTAGCCAAACAATTATCTTCCTTTTGTAAACTAGACCCAATCAGATTCTACATTTCAAGTTAAACTGGACCCAACCAGATTCTAGACTGGAACAAGTTGAATCGAACAAAATTGAACATGGGGAATAAGATTAGAAGCAAACATGGAGGATGAGATCTACGACTACTGGTCATCGATGGGGGCTGAACGCTGGAGCCTATTTTGCAGATTTAGAAGCGTGATTTTTTCATTTAGATAAAATTGGAAAATTCCCAAATCACATAGACACACTCAGAAAAATCCCAATTTTTAATCTTAAAGAATTTAAGAAAAGGAATCGACAAATGAGGTAATGGTAGGTGTGCATTATTGATCATGTCAGTAGTTGCCTTTTCTTGCTCTCGGCTAGTCGGTTGGTACTTTGTAGTGATTCACTACACACTCGCAGTTTTCTAGTCTTGGCATTCAATATAGCCCGGCCTTCTCTGTCATTAAGGCAAATTGTTTCACTGCACTCAAAATATACACATCTACCTACTTATAAAACAGCAGCATATCACAACAGTAGATATGCATAGCTCTCCTTGGATCGGATTACCTGCTTTTCAGGTCTGGTCCTGGACCAGTTATTAGATTAATCGAGTCATTTAAGTTTGATGGACCGTCTAGACCGGACCTGAACATCCGGTCCAGGTATGTCCTAGAAGAACTTTTCGATCCGGGTCTGAATCAGTTTAAATCTGGCCCTAACCCGGACATTGTGTTCCGAGCTGTCTGAATCAGTTTAAATCCGGCGCTAACACGGACAGTATGTTTCGGGCTGTCATGCACGTACTCCTTTCATAAAAAATAGAAAAATTATGGCAACGTCAATACGTATTGACACTAAATTTGCCTTATCATATGGTCGGACTCTTAAATCATAAACTATTTTTGGGATAAAAAAAACAAAAACAGGACTGCAATAGTAATTGAATGACTGGAAGAGACGGCTGATAACGTATTTAATGACATAGCTTTCACATTGCCACTACAGAAAGAGAGGGTGGGGGACAAACTTGAAGAGAATAATCAAAAGGACAAATAAATTACATTTACAACACCAAGCTTTCACAATGAATGCTAAAAATATCAAAGATTCAACACGGATATTGTTTTAGTCATGCAAGAAGAAGCATCCAGCTCGTTAGCAACTCGATTTTTTGATATATGTCTCCAGCTTATCTCCTTGTCCTTATCAGACACATCACACACAGTAAAGAAGTCCAGCACTTGACCAAATATTTTGAACATCTCCACACCGAACAACAAACCCTTTTCAGCAACAAACACAGCATTCCAGTCCATTGGAGCATCGGGATGAGTCGAAACCTCGGTCCAAGTATGATTACCAAGATCAAGCTCCCACATTTTCCGAATGGCTTTATTTCTCCTGCCTATTTGACCTTCACCTTCACACCAAGAAACTGAAAGCATGAATAGCCTGTCATTACTTGAAACCATTTGCGGGTAATATCCGTGGACACGAGGTGGTGGACGAGAGGTTTGAATTCCAACCCAGTAGCCCCTTTCTATGTCATACCCAGCGAGTCTATCGCTTTCAGAGTAAACGAAGAACATTCCTTTACAAATGACTCCACAGCAAACAATGCCGAAATCAGAAGGCAGTTTCTGGATTTCAATCCATTTGTTTGATGTAGAATCATAGATTTCTCCTGTATCTAGAGGTTCATCCCATGATCCATGTCCGCCCACAGCAATTAGCACAAATCTCCTATGATTAGTACTATAGTCATTCTTTTGTCTCGTAGATCTGCATTGCTTTCTGAATGATGTCAAAACGCCCTCATTTTCTGAAGGATGTCGTCTCACAGAAAGTCTGTGAGGATCCTCATACACTTCTGATGCCCCACCTACACGGGATCTAAGAAAGCGTCTATCTTGCTGACCTTGATGAGAGTGAATTACCGAGAAATCGGCACTAATCTCTGATACGCCAAGAATGGGAGACGATCTAGAATACTTCATTGGCGGTGCTCGGTGCCATGTTTTGCTTCTTGGGCTGAACACCATCACACTTTTGTGTGTTTTAAATGCACTTCTATCCACCTTCCCATAATTAGTCAAGCTGGTGCATCCTCCAACAATGTAAATTTCATCAAAAATACTAGCAACTGAGAAGAGAAACCTCCCTTTCAAAAATTCAGCAGCCAGTCTATGCCATCGGTTAAGAGCTATATCAAATGCATGAATTTCACCAGAGCAATATCCATCTTTGACAGCACCAAATAGAAACAACCATGGAGTCTGATATAAACTTTCCCTTCTCATATGCAAAAACCTAGGGGTTATACTTAAGTGTCTCCACTTCTTGCAGACAAGTCTTGCATTCATAAGACTTGCCAATGGTAGCCTCATCAAACACATTTCTATAATATCGTCTGGAAGTGAAGGATTCACGCTCACGTGTCTCGGAACATTGTCCGGTTCTAGATCCCTTCCATTATTCCTCTTTCTGGATCTGTCCTTCCTTGAGTATGAAAAACAATCCATATTAACTTCTTCAGATCCACACACATACATGTATCCCCGCCCATCTTCAGAGGCACTTGACCTTCGACTGTTTGGATCGCCAGAGTCATCTCCTACTTTGCATCCAAAGCCCCTACCATACAAATTAAGACACCTCAAGGAGAACCCTTTTGCTGTATCTTCATCATTTCCTTCATTCTTATGAATTTTTTTCCTAGATTTTTGACTGACACTTCTAGCAAAGCGCGGTGTTATATCCTGAGCCTCCGTATCCTGAGCTAGGAGATCTACCCCAGAATGTCTACCGGGAAGCATTTGACACAAGTTTTTCAAAACCTTGGAAACAATGTGACACCTACTCTCCCAAGAACACAAAAAATTCCAAAAGCATGACCCAATGCGGAAGAAGATAAATCAATCACCCAGTTAATTACATGATAATGTTACAAATTGCAACATTTGTTAGCAAGCAAATCCCTTTCAATCAAATGATTCAGAAGACCTGATAAGAGAGGAAAAGAAGAGATCGGGAAAAATAAATCAGAGGTGGAACCCAAAATAATTAGGCTCAAGAGAAAAATGAGGCTACATTTATTGACACAAAATACCAAAAAAAGGAGAAGGGTTTTTCAACAGGATGAAGTTTGGACACTATACTAAAATTATAATAAGCCAAAGATTCTGCATCAGATATACAATGTAGTAGACGTGAAAAAGCATGGATAAGAGTTCGGAAAAGAAAAAGAGGCTGCAACATTCTCCATACTACATTGTATAAGAAAACAACAAACAACTCAAAATTCTAGGAGTGTACACTTACGATCCAAAATCAGACGAAGAAAAACCAGAGACCCATAGAAAATGCAAGAATGAAATTTAGCCGATCCATCTCTTACATAAGCAGTTGTGTACAAAAGGTGTTCTCTATCACAAGAAGATTTTTGCACCTCACTACTAGCAATTGAAGAGAGGAAAAAGATCGGGAAACTTAATCAACTAGATAATTAGCTAAGCATTCTAAAATGTAAGCAGTCCAGGAAAATGGATTAAAAAAAAACCATGCCGGCTATGGCATGCATTAAGCAATCCACAATTGGAGTTATTCGTTTCTGCTTATTAGTGCTTAATATTTTGTATAAGATTTTAACAACAACAATCAGACAATGTGCAATTGTTTCTAAAATAAACAAATTCTCAAGAGACCAGAGTCTGGATACGTAATTTTGAACAGTTTTTCTAACCTATGTCCTTGGGTTAAGAAACTTGATTTGAAAATATTATCACATATAAAGGGTTTATCCATCTTATGATAGGGTTTTCTTTCAAAACATTTGCACATGGCCGATTTTTAGATATCTCTAAGCTTCTTATATAACCTGAGGATGCTAGGACATGTAATTTAAAAACAGTTATACCATGTAGATTCCAGTTTTTGAAGATCCTTACTTTAATATAAATTGTTTTGTATACAACTGATCCCAAAGTATCTGGATTCCATTTCCTTGGCCAAACAACCAGACTTACCATAAACAAAGATGTATATTTGACCTGATGTCAACAATCGACACTTCATGGAAATTATAAGAAAAGAGAAAATTAGAGTCCTTAAAACCAACAAAATTTTCAAATTGTCAAGGAACCTAACCAATATCAAATCTGAAGTCACACCATCTCCCGAACAAATCTATAGCTTTTTGCATAACAATGTCATTTTTAGTCTCGCTGCATAAATCAAAAACAGAAAAGGATCAAGACAGCAATGTTTGAATTAACCTCACTAAAATGAAGTCGCAGGATCAATCACCCTAATCAGGTGAATGTTTCAAAATAACCAATTAAGGCTTCCAGAAGTGGATGAGAGAATCAAATAGAGGGGTTACCTGTAAAGGAGGATATAAGCTACCGGCAACAGGCGACCGACGATCGGCCGTCATCAGAGATGAGATGAGGAGGGATAGAGCGAAAGGAGCTAGGGTTTGATTATTTGGTTGTACTGCCCTTTCGCTAGGGGGAGCAGACCGACAGTGTTTAGGGAAGAGGGAGGAGGTCCATTCCCGAAATCCAATTATATATTCCGCCGAAATCTTGTACTGTATGTACCAACAAAATAAACAAAAATAACCACCAATTTGTTGAAATTGTAATTTAGCCATTTCCCAGCAGATAATTACCACGTTGATCAATATTGTTTTTATATATTGTGACCTTCTCTTAGTTTTCTGTAACGCTTTATTTTAATTTTGGAAAAATATCAAGAATAATATGAGGTATGAATAAAAAAAATAATAAAAATTTTAAAAATTATTAGTTGGTATACAAATTATTTCATATTGAACTAATTTTGATACGGGGTAAAATTATGGCCTATTTTATTACAAAATTGCCCATAACTTTTTAAATCGCACAAAACTACCCCTACATTATTATTTCTATCAAACAACACCCATACTATTTTTTTATACCTAAGAAATCATATGATAAAAGTTAGTTATCACTTTATTCTTAAATATTTTAGGCCATTTATTTACAAAATAACTATACTAATGATTGAGAAGTTTTAAAACTTTAAAAATAAAATTTTGGTTAAAAAACCTATACTTGGTGACATTCCCAAAAAAAGTTTTGTATGAAATAAGATTGATTTTTAAGTTTTTAAAAATTAAACATGAAATGTAGATTTTTCCATAAATTTACGCTAAATATATTAATTTTAAATTTTCAAATTACACAAATTTTCAAATAATTAATATATTCTTTCATTAAGTTTTACCTATAAACATGGATTGTTCCCTCAAATTACCCATAATATAATAATAATACCAAACATAATTCTATTAACCAAAATTTTATTTTTAAAACTTATTAATTTTTTTTAATGAATTAACTACCTTAAATATTAGAAAAATAAAGTGATGACTAACTTTTGTTACCTAATTCATTAAGTATACAAAAATAACATGGATAATTTTTGAAAAAAAAAATAAAATATAGGGTTATTTTGTGTGATTTTAAAATATATGGGTGGTTTTTGTAATAAAATTTGGCTAGATTTTCACCCCGTATCAAAACTAGTTTAATGTGAAATAGTTTATGTATCAAATAGTAATTTTTAAAGTTTGTATTATTTTTTTTTCATTCCTCATAGTTGGTATTATTTTTGGTCATTTTTCCATCAATTTTTATTGATACAAACAACTTAGTATATAAGATTATTTCTAATTGGTGTGTTGATTTGGAGATGAATTATAGGGCCCGTTCGGCAGCTTATTTTCAACTGGTTGAAGGGAATGAATCGCGAAACTCAGCGTTCGGTTTGAAATTTATTTCATTCAGACGCCTGGTTGAAAAGGTTGAATGTGGGGTTAAATCGATTGAATCATTCAACTATGGTGGTGAAGTTGAATCGATTGAATGAAAAATCAATGGTCTCTTTACCCTCCGTCTACCCAGTCGATGCTATTAACTCCCATTTGTGTATGGATAGGTTTTTTCTTCACTCATCTCCTCCTTTCCTCCATTCCTCATTTCCTCCGTCGACCTCACAACGGCGTCTTCCGTTTCAGAACCGTCGGTGAGCACGTATTCTTCTTCATTGCTTCGTCTTCATTAGTTTTACTTGATGTCGTGGTCTCAAGGTCTCATTGTTATAACCCTTCATTGTTGTAGGACTTTGGATTCTACATCCCCAATTCAAGGTAAATAATTCGAATTTGACTTCATTTCGTATCCTTGTTGTTGTGGTCTGAACTTTGGTGTTCGGCTTCTTGTTGCTTTGGTCATTGAAAGTAAATAATTCGAAATTGGCATCTTGTTGCAGGACGTTGAATTTTGGCCTTGTTACTTTGTCATTGATATCTCTTCTCCTTTCCTTTCATTGTTGTGTCGAGTTGTTGTTCGCTTTTATGAGTAATGTGGCAGGGAGTAGACATTCAAATATAAACTGAAAGCATATGTTGTTTGTTGTATGAGTTGTTGTTTGCTTGTATGATTTAACTTAGGATGTCAATTCCATCTACACTTATTAAACACAACTAAAAGCTAGGATGAAACTGAAAGCATATGTTGTTTGTTTGTATAAAAACTGAAAGCATATGTTGTTTGCTTGTATAAAAACTGAAAGCATATGTTGTTTGCTTGTATTGTTTTGTTGGATTTTGGCCTTCTTGTATTGTTCATTGATCTAAATTAGGATGTCAATTTCATCTACACTTATTATACACAACTAAAAATTAAGATGAAACTGAAAGCATATGTTGTTTGCTTGTATAAAATTTGAAAGCATATGTTGTTTGCCTCAAACTCATGTAATGAAAAACAAGAGATACAAAGAACTGTAAGATGAATCATAAATTAATAATAGCTCACTGATTTCTTAAGGAATGTGGTAGATTAGTAGCTTATTGAATGAAAGTTGTGAATGAGAAATTGATGTTGAAAAGTTGTGAATCAAAGGAAGAAGAGAATCTCAAACATGCAAATATTCAATTGTCAATTGCTATATGCATTGTTGAAGATTTATTGTTAGTTGTTATCTGCATTGTTGAAGATATATAGCAACACCACTTATTGCCTTATTTTATTGAACTTCGCTAAGTATGTTTGTTGTATTATGTTGTTTGTAGTCATGTCAGATTCATTAGAACATCCTTTCTTACCATTTGATGCATCGTTCCCGTATGAGTTCGATCCAGATGTGTCTGACTCCCCTACAAAGATTGATTTCTACTACGTTGTAAGCAATCTTCTAATCTCTTTTCTTGCTGAAGAAAATTTGTAGAACAAAAAACAATGTTATCTCATGCATTTGTGTTTATTATTTTCAGCTATTTTTTTATGGATTGGAGGAAGAGGTGTATGACAGTCCCATGCAACAATCTAATACGGTCAGCCATATGCGTGAGGTAGCCCGTAGACTAAGGAGTGACAATGAAATACTAAGACAAGAGATCAAAGTCAGAAATCAAAACATGATCAGCGTGGAGTCAGCCAACCAAGAGGTGTATGACCACGTGTCAGATTTAGCTTTATCACACATACAACGATCCCTAAGACTAGAGAAGGTCAATTTAAGAGCAATGGAGAATGCAATAAGAGCATAAATCTTGATGGTTGTTCTACTTGTTGTTGCAGTTTGGTGTATTGCTAAATTATGCCACAAGCTAGGCATGTAATTGTTTTTAGTTGTTTTGTGTGCACTATCATTTTGGATACCTTAAGTGAATATTTTAGGTCATTTATTTAAAATATAATTATAAGAATGATTGAAAAGTTTTAAATCTTAAAAATAAAAATGGGCTAATTTGGTTAATAGGTCTTTTTGAGATTATTGTTTAGTAACTAGGCTTTTTATTTTTCTAGTTATGTAAATGTACCCCAATTCTTCTTTTTACATTGAAAATCTCTCTCTCTCTCTCTCTCTCTCTCAAAAGCCCTAGCCGTCATCTGCGCTCTCCTTTCCTTCCACTCCTCCGAGTTTAGATTCAACCAAAACACCATTTTTGCATACCCCTCATCAACGCCTTTCTCGGAGCTGCATCAATGACGAAACGTCGTAGTTCCTCCCACTGGATCTCACCTCTTTCATCTCTTATTCTCCCTCGCGGCGACGACACTCTCTAGTACGCCCTCGCCCTCCTCTCCATCTCCTTTCTTCTTCTCCACCACCTCGCTTCCTCCGCCACCGCCTCCTCATCTCCTTCCCCCACTTCGAGGGTTTCGACGACGAGCTCGACGATCTCGATGACTTGGGTATGTTGCAATCGTTGATCTTTACTCTTTTCATCTGATTTTGAGATTGTTAATTGCTCTGTGCATGTTATAGTAGACTGTCGATTCTTCACCTTCATTGTTGTTTTCATATAGATCTAGATCTAGATCTAGATGATACTTTTCTCATCCTCTTTCATCATCTCAACAAGGGAGTCAAGAGGCTTGTGCTTGGATTCCAAATGCCCGATCATACCAGCAGATTTAAGACTAAGATTCAAGGTTGATACTTGAATGTTGCCTTTTAGTAGGATTTTTGCTCATACTAGAATTTTGTTGTTTAATCCCAATCTTGCTCTATTGTTATTGTCGGCTAAAGTGTCTGGGAAAGTAATTGTATTGAAGAAAGCTTGACAAATATTCAATAGCAGTTGATCTAGAATTTAAGAATGAGACTAGGAGTTAAAATTGGATTAGTATTTAGTATGTAGAAGCTCGTTACAACACCCAAGCTACCACAATTCTTGTACTTTGTATAGAAGTCTGCTCAACAGATTTTACTTGACTGAATTAAACACAATGAAATGCTGATCAAGTTCTATAATCATATGCCCTTTGTTCTTCTGTTGTATGGCCTGCTAACCAACCGACTTTGGACTTTGATTTACAGCATTTAGCTGCAAATTTTCCTCCTCCTCCCTATTTGCAGGGTTTCGTAGATCCTCAATAGGATGCTTTGAAAACTTATGATTGAACATGCTCAGGTCCCTTCCCATCCAAGCATGAGTCCTAACATGATGACTAGATTGAAATTAGATAGTAACTACCAATAACATTTTTGCGCATGTCTACTAATATTATTTGTTCAGAATAAATTCCTTTCTTGTTGCTTAGTTTGTCTGTTTATTATCAGTTTTGGAAATAATGATTTACCAATTATGATTGGTCTTGTGTATATTTTGAGGAGCTGGTGATTTAGTGTATTCTACCACCTGATCACGTTATGGTGCTAATTCCTTGTGTGTAGGTATGCTTTAGATGACATTGGATCCAGAAGTCATGTTCATGTGTAAGTTCACCACTAATGTTGGGCTTGGTCCTCCACTTGAGATTGACTTGGACGTACGCAGATTCAACTACATTTGTATATTATAAACACATGTATTTTTTAACCTCTGGTATGAGTACTTCCGGTATGTAAAATCCGGTATGTAAATTATAAAAAATAAAAAAAAGACAAAAAGAAAACAAAAAAAATTCTGGTATGAGTTTCTGGTATGAAATTAAAAAAAAAAGACAAAAAAAAAAATTCTGGTATGAAAAAAATTATGGATGAACTTATGGTATGAACTTCTGGTATGAAAAAATTCTAGTGTGAAAAATTCTAGTATGAAAAAAAATCTGGTATAAACTTCTGGTATGTAAACTTTCTGGTATGGTAAAAAAAATAATAATAAAGGAAATAAAAAACGCAGAAAAAATAAAAGAAAATAAAATAACAAATTCAGTAATTAAATATAAAAGTTACACTTATATAACAAATAACAAACATCAATTATCCTTTCTTTTAAAATAGAGGGGTCAATTATTTTTACCTACTATTAAATGAAAGTGGTAAAAATTACATTTACCAAACACAAAATTAAAAAAAGGCCTAGTAGGCCAAATTCTTTCAATAAAAATTTGATTAAAAGACCCATACTTGATGACATTTCCACAAAATTCTGGTATAAAATAAGATTCACTTTTAAAATTTAAAACTTTAAACATGAAATGGAGATGTTTTTCCACAATATACGTTGAACATATTAATTTTAGAAATTTAAATTACATAAATTTTCAAATAAGTGATATATCCTTTCATTAAATTTTATCCCAAACATAAATTTTTCCTCAAACTACGTACCCATAAAATCATAATGACACCAAACATGAGTCTATTAACAATGATAGAAAACTCTCTTTACTTTCAAAAGGTAAAACTAAACAGAAAACGATCTCCCCATAAACTTAATTTTTTTAATTTAAATTTTTTTTAGTGAATAAACTACCTTAAATTTTTTAAGAATAAGGTGACGACTAACCTCTATTACATAATTCGTTAAGTACATCAAGACACGAGTTATCTTTTTTCACAAATTTACGTTTGAACACTTTTTTCCCGTTTTTTTATTCATATTTATTTTAATATTTTGTAAAAAATGAAAATTTGTAGAAAAAAATATTATAATTTTTTTAACATATAATTTGGTTAGTGGGCTATTTTTAGATTTATATTTAGTAAGTGGGCTTTTTTATTTGGGATAATTTGACATACTAGGCCTTTTTGAGTTTTTGTTTAAGAAAGTGTACCCCAAATTTTTTACCACTTTCATTTACTAGTAGGTAAAAAATATTAACCCTTCTATTTAGAAAAAATAATAAATGATATTTGTTATTTGTTATATAAGTATAAGTTTTAATTTTTAATTACTGATTTTGTTTTCTTTTATTATTTTTCTTGCCTTTTTTTTTATTTTTTTTTATTTTTTTTATTTCCTGGACTGAATTTCTCATACTGAATTTTCGTACCAGAATTTTCATACCTGAATTTTCATACCAGAATTTTATCATACCATAAATTTTCTCATACCAGAATTTGTCATACCAGAATTTGTCATACCAGAATTTGTCATACCAGAATTTTCCACATGTTCTACATACCAGAAATTTGCATACTATAAATTTACATACCAGAAATTCATAGCAGATTTTTATACCAGAAAATTTCATACCATAATTTTTATACCAGAAAATGAACATACCAGAATTTTCATACAAAAATATGAACATACCAAAATTTTCATAATAGAATTTTCATACAAATATATGAACATACCATACCCCAAATACAAATCACAGTGACTGAGCAACACAATTTTCTTCTATGTCTTGGAATGATTTTCATAATAGAATTCATGTGGCTTTTTGACTTTGGCTTTAATAGTTCTCAAACCTAATACAACTTCGTCACAATCATCTGGTAAAGGCTCTTTCACTTTCACTTTCACTTTAAATTCTTCATTTTGGTTACTGCGACCACGCTCATGTGGCTTACCTGGTCTTGTTGTAAGGGAATACACCACACTCAAAATTCAGTCATTTTGGAATCATAGCGACGTTCATCATACTGTGATCCTTCTGGAGCTACACCTG
This sequence comes from Fagopyrum esculentum, assembly GCA_033239045.1. NCBI lineage: Eukaryota > Viridiplantae > Streptophyta > Magnoliopsida > Caryophyllales > Polygonaceae > Fagopyrum > Fagopyrum esculentum. Next base: position 154,382,823 of record BSUD01000001.1, read on the forward strand.
CCATGATTGCGCTCCCAAATGACATAGTAGTGAAAGGATTAATATAAGGCTATCAAGCAAAATATGATAAATGTAACAAATTGGCAAAATATGTATTTTTGAGTTTGTATCGATGTTATAATCATCTAAGAAAACAGCTCCAACTTTTGAAGATCACACATAAATGAACAAATGAATAAAAAAACTACAAAATAAATGCATATCTCACTTCCAAGGAATTGCAGAAGAACTTAACCGAAAGTGAAATAGGAGATACCAAATGAGAATTGTGCAAAATTTGAGAGTAAACTACAAAATTTGGATTAGAATAGAATGAGTACTTTACCGACCTTATATACCAGGTCGGTAATATAATGTGAGATTTTTCATACTCCGATTTTCATCTATATATGCAAGCTTAATATGATTTCAGTCATAGAGCAAGATATTATACTATTTGGTCTGAGATTAAAGAACTATACCAGCAAGAGGACCATGGTGGACAAGGTAAGCTGTAATTTGATTCTCATCAATGGGGATGTTGGTGAAGTTTGCAACCTTAACAGTTACCTTATTAGCATCGAACTTGCACTCGCCTTGAGTTCCGGTGTACGGATACGAGCTTTCTTCCTGTAACCCTCCTGCTTCCATTACGTACTTGTATGCGTTCGTCATCAACCCTCCACCACAACCACTGTCACACTCATCTTTCTTACTAAGATCACACTACAACAATTGATTGCAACACAACAAATTGATTACAACCCGAATCACATGGATATCCGATCCGAATGAACAGAACTGACCGTGTGATCGCAATCAACAAGCTGCTGCTCGCTGAGGTTGAGCAGCTTCCCAGTAGCTATGAAATTGGCTCCTTCTATGGCTCCTGTTGTGCTAAATGCCCAACACGATCCACACGCACCCTTGACAAGATTCAATTTCATATTCAATTTCAATTAATTTCAACAAATTAGAGCAAAAATTTGCAAAATACCTGAGTCTTGACGTTAGTGACAGCCTCTTTCTCTCTCCAATCGAAGCTATCAGGCAAACCCTTAACATCCAAGGGCGGCGCCGTCGCCTCCGCTGCGAAGCGGCCACCAGATCCACCAGCGGCATTCAAACCTAAGTAATTCATCTCAAACTCTTCCGGAGACAAGTCCATAAAGGGAGTAACCCCATGGACAGCGGTGGGGCCCATGACCTGATGCTCAGCAGCCCGCACCAAATTCCTAGCGAGGATTGTAGGTTAACACGCCATGGAGACTGTAGGTAGGATCGAGCAGTTGGCCAACGAGGACTGTAGGTTTATTGTTCCGGCGAGGATCGAGCAATTGGCCACCGAGGATTGTAGGTTTATTGTTCCGGCGAGAATCGAGCAGATTGGAAGGAAGATGGAGCATATCGGAAGGAAGATCGTGGGAATCCGGAGGTAGCTCTCATACCAGATCTAAAGATTGAAGGAAGTAGAGGAGAGAGAGAGAAAAGAGGCGATATGTAGCGTTTGTGAGGAAGATACGGGAGAAGCTGAAGAATAAGTGACGACTAGGTTTTCACGGTAAAAATTACAAAAGGGGTACATTTACTTTACCATAAAATACAAAAAGCCTACTTAGTATCTTTGTTTTTTAATAAAGCCTACTTACCAAATTTGCCCTTTTTATTTTATGATTTAGTAAATATACCCCATTTTCATTTTTACCGTGCTTTTAAACCCTACAACCCCCTCCCCATTACTGCTTCCTTCTCTTTGCTCTTCTCCTTCCTTCTCTTTTCCCCGTACTCTTTCTCCGCCGCCGCCGCGCCGCACTAGCCACCTTCCCTCGTCTTCCTCCTCCTCCGACTCCCTGTCTAACCCTCTGTCGATCTAGATCTAGATCGAAACTTCCTCTTCACATCAACGTCTCAGCCATGGCTTAACAACAACCCATTCTTCTTCGCTCTCCCCCCTCCCACTCTCCCTCGCTTAGTCATGCTGTGCTCCTTGGGCTCTCTCTATGTGAGTAACTACTCTCTTAGTTTGCTTCATCTTTTCTTAGTTGTTGTTCGTTGATTGTTGCTCATTGTCTCGATCCTCAATTGATATCATCTATTTCGTTAATTATTTGTCTTTGGTGCATAATTCATACTTAATTTCGGTTGAGATGGTATTTTATTGTTCTATTTGAACTTCTGACTTTGTTCGGCAGCGGTACAATCTCAGGAGTAAGTACTTTCCAAACTTGAGGCTGAATCTATCTTATATGAAAGGTTTCATATGTAATTTGATTATATTGTAACGTTTGGTCTTTAGAGAAAGAGTCTAAGAGGCAGATTGCAAGTTACTTTGTAAAATAAATAACTTCCAAGTTCATACGAGAAGGCTAGAAGAACCTCCTCTTTGAATCGGGTAGAAGAACATTATAAATGTTGCTTGCAAGTTCATACCAGAAGGCTAGAAGAACCTCATTTGTCGGGCTTCCAAGTTCATATCAGAAGGCTAGAAGAACCTCATACGTCGGGCTTCCAAGTTCATTACAGAAATGGCTTCCAAACCCTAAAAGATCAGTAAAGAGTGAAGCACAAGACATTGAAGAACTTGCACAGTTCTCGAGTAGTGAACTCGACTACCCCTAAGCGGTCTTGCACAGTTTTATGGTTTATATTTTTTTTAACTTTTGGTATGTGAATCCGGTATGTAAATTATAAAAAAAAAAGAATAAAAAAAAAAGATCTGGTATGAGTTTCTAGTATTCATACCAGAAAATTATGAAATAATAAAAAAAACAAAAAAACTTATGGTATGATAAAATTTCTGCTATGATAAAATTTTTGGTATGATAAATTTCTGGTATGATAAATGTATTCTAAAAAATAATAAAAAAATAATTAAGAAAATAAAAAGGCAAAAAAAATTAAAAAAATTCAGTAATTAAAAATTAAAACTTACATAACAAACATAAATTATTCTTTATTTTTTAATAGAAGGGTTAATTACTTTTACCTACCATTAAATGAAAGTGGTAAAGAATTATGGGGTACATTTTCTAAACACAAAACTTAAAAGACCTAATAGGCCAAATTCTTTCTTCATCTAACTTATTTGTATAATTTTTTTTCCTTTTTTTTGATACGTTAAAATTTTAATATTAAAAAATAGTTAAAATATATATAAATAATTCCCAAATATATTTTTCAAAAGAACTCATTTTTTAAAATCATTTTTACAAATAATTATTTAATTTTTTGTACAAAAAATACTATTTTATAAATACTAGTTTTTTAAAAAACTTAATTTAGATTTTTTAACAAATTGAATGATATTAATTTGATTCAAATTTTGTTTTTTACATTACACAATTAATCCCATGTTTTGATGACATGTAAGAAATTAATTGTCAGATCATTGAAATCAAGTTTTGTACCAAAAAAATAAGTTGTGTTATTTTTTTATCCCATGTTTTGCCGAAATCAAGTTTTGTGTTATTTTTTATCAAATACGTTGATAATTTGTATTGTTTATAATAATTTATTAAAATTGACCTTATTTTTTGATTTAATGTTGATGATAGATATTATTTTGAGTAATTTTTCTAACAAAATGCAAATGTCATTTTACCTTCATAATTGATATCATTTTGCGTAGACGAATGATAGGACGTGCAAATGTTTTAGATTTGTTGAAATATAATTTACAGCAAGCAGTCTTTAAAATTTAAAATAAAATATTCTAGTTCGAATAGAATAACGAGTTTGTCTACTGGTCTTGTTTAATTTATACCGGACCGTTTCTTTTAAGAAACAATATTAAATAGTTTACATAGGATTCCGATTCAGTCTAAATATGGACCAAATCATAATTTATTTAGTGTTATTGGGTTAATATTAAAATAAAAACAATAAAAATATTATAATACAATTGATCCAGAACGTAATATTATAGTCCTAGATCGGAATTGTAACCCGGAAACTACAATGCTAAACCGTGGGCTGAACCGTGGGCTGAACCGTATCCGGTTTGAACCCAAACCGGGCCGAATTACGGTCCGATCCATTGATGCACCACCGGCTAGATGAATGGGCTACAACTGAAATTGCTGGTAGTATGGGTAGTTGGGCTACTGAGGCCCAAGTTTGACTGGGGATCTAGATTTTGCAGCCCCATAACTTTTCAGTTTGTCTGTCCCAGTAAATACACATTTTGCAGCTTCTTTCCGCCGTGTACGTTGGGGGAATTTGGTCGATCTCTGAGCAGCAGAGTTCCGAGAGAGGGAGATCGGGAAAATGGCAGCCAACAACACTAGGAAGCACGTAGCGATTCTCACTATCTTCGCCTTGTTAACCATTGTTTCCGCCATTGATGATAAATGCGCTGCTTGCAACGCCGTCGCTGTATTCATACTCTTCTCTTTCTCTCTCCTTTTCTTCGTTACTGAATCAATTTCGTTTTTGTGTTTTTCAGTCTAAGCATATAAGATCCGAGCTTAAACGTTCTCATTTTTTTTCTGTTTTCAATTAATTGTATGGTCAATATTTGATGGATTATCTGGCGAATGTTCGATCTTGATTCATCTTTTATATTGTTTTTTCAGGAGGAGCTGGAACACGGCCTTGCCAACGTGAGTTTCTTGAATCCTTATCGCTCTTTATTACTTTCGAAATTGGGCGTATATTTATTCGGTTTATCTCATGAATCCTCCTTATGTATAGGAAAAACCGAGGAATCATTTGGACATGAGACATCGTTTGGACTCTACAGGTCAGCGTAGAGGAAAAGTTATTGATTACAGGTACTACTTAATTTTGCAATTATAGCCGTAAATTTTTGGAGATTTGTCTCGCTGAGTGATTTCCAAGCTCATATCTAGTTTTTCATAAGCAAGTTGAACTTAGCCGACTGGGAATTGATTGAATTATTGATATTTTTCCATCATCATGTATAGTATGCAGACAAGTCCTAGAATTGGTCTTGGGCTAGATCATTATTGATTTAAACCATGTAACCGCCTTTTTTTATTTCCTTGATCATAGATTCATAAATGTACTGAGTCGGTATAAGTTCACATACTATATTTGGCTGACTGTTCTCCGGCTTTCCATTGATTAGAGTCAGTGAACTAAGAGTGGTCGAACTCCTGGACGGACTTTGTGAGAAGATGCTAGATTATACTCTAATCAAGGTGAGTCTTGGGACCGGCAATTGCTACTGGTCATAAGTGCCATTTAGCTATCAAATGCATGCGGAACGTGTTTGCTAGAAGAAAGAGCAAGTGAGAACCTAGTCATGAAATTATGGAGGGAGCACTTATCCCTCCATTATGATTTGGATGCTTAACCAATATTTTTCTGTTGTATACATGCCTTTCTTGCTTCAAAGTGTTTGCAGTGATACATGGATTGAATGTGGAAGTTCCTAATCTCATGATTTTTTAATTTCTGTTTTGTAGGAAGGATCAGCTGGAAAAGAATGGGTCAAAGTCAAGACTTGGGATAATCTTACAATCAGTAAGTGATGTTACTACTTTAAAGTAGTTAGTGATAATTATTAATGAGCCATAATCACATCTTGTGTTGCTTTTTTTTGTTTTGTTTCCTCTTTTCACTTACAATGACTTTGTGCAGTAGTCCTACTGGATAATTCCTTTGGTTATCCATTTTGCCACAGATCTATAGAACAGAACTAAATGAACGTCCTTTAGGTCCTCATCCTTTGCCTGAATTTTAATTTTTGTTCATGTTAAGCATTCCCTTTCCCTTCTGCTTATAATATGGTGTGTACTGTGTAGTATCTTTATGTTAGTATAAATTGCATGCTTCGAGATTTTTAAAATGTGAATAGTAAGTGGAGAGTAATCATTAAGTATGGTAATCATTTTTGGCCTTATTGTGTTAAGAGTTACTTTTTTAGGTGTCAGCTAGGTTCACACAGATTGATTACTCTTCCATGATAAGTATGCAGAAAAAGACCAAATCCAGGTGACTTTCTGTGTACACTCTTTCTTTCCTGTATACAGTGAGAAACAACTGACATAGTCATAGAGGAGCTTGCTAACAGGTTAATGATGAGACATTTTCTCTTTTGAGGAGGTCAGAGTGCAAATGTACAAGTGATTCTATGGTCGGTTTCGAAGTTTCCAGTGAATTGGCACTTAAATTGAATGAAGAACTAATAATTCAAGAATAAGTTATGATGGATCAATACCCCGAGTTAAACATATGTTAATATTGGAAGAATTCAAAATTGCTTCACCTCTTCACTGATATTTTATTTTCCACTGTCACGTTTTCACCCTCATTCATCTATTTTAGCTGTCTTTCTGTTACAGAAACAACCTTCTCTGGGGAGTAACTGATTAGTACTTTTGTGTTTCTTCAGATTAAGATAATATTTTGTAGTTTCACTAACCGCAAGCTGCCAAATTACTTGTATTTGGTTTCAGGCAAACAGGAAGCTAAAGCCTATTCAAAAGACATATCATCCTACTGTGGAAGGTAACTTAATTGAGCACCCTATACAATGTTTCAACTGTTGATGTATATGAATTTTGACAAATAATACTAAATTATACAGGTTGCTCGAGGAAACTGAGGATGAGGCAAGTTGCCAACTCTTATGGATGTCTAGTGTGGCCTAAGCTGAATTATTTAACAATAAATAACAGCTTTCATTCTGATTGACATTGCAGCTTACAGAAATGATCAAAAAAGGGTCCGTCAAGCCTGGAGATGTCAGCAAAGTTTTGTGCCAAGATATCAGCAAGCACTGCAAACAATCAAGGTAAAGATTTGAAAGTTAAATAAATCTCTGAAGCTGCTAGCTAACTCTTTAGCTAGCAAATGAATATTTAAGCTTTGGAAATATCATGTGAAAACTATTTTCTTATTTACTCTCACTTTTTCTGTAAATATCATGTGCAGTGCCAACACAGGTTATGATGATGATGAATCATCCGCAGAGCTCTGAAATCTTACTACGTAAATGATATTATGCTCTGATTATAAGACAATTATCACTTGGAAGAAACGAATCTCGGCATTCCAACGAGGATACTTATTATTGAAGGGCATCTAGAGTTGTCACAGGGCTTGGGGTAATACTCTTTGATGTATACTAGAGTCTAGACAATTGATTACTACTAGAGAGTCCAAAAGTATTTTTTCCGACAGTCTTTCATTTATGGTTGATTACCCCGTCCTATTTGAAAGTCCCCAATTGAAATTAGTTTTAACACAGAAGAGAAGTTTCAACTTTCAACCATGATTTATTAGTCATTTACAACCAATTTTGTTCATAGCTTTTTTTTGTGTGGTGGTTGTGGGCACAAAGCATATCGATTACGTTAGATCAAGTCGTCCGTAGCTTTTTCAATATCGGGTGGTCTAAATATGCCTGTTATAGTAGTCTGACTTAAATTTTAACCAAACTTTAAAATAAGTTATTCTAGCTCAATGAGCTGAAATATTAACCTAAATTTACATTTACATTTAGCTCATTTAGAAAGTGAAACCTAACTTTTTTTCGAGTTTTCGGCTCCCACGACAACCTCCAAGTCCAAAGAAAATTATAATTCAAGAAGACAAATTACATCTGCTTCTGTTTTAGGCCGCTGTTATTTAGCGCATACTTAAATTACTAATAATGCACGTTTGTCCGTCACGGACAAACGTGCATTATTAGTAATTTAATAGAGGTTGTCCGTCACAGACAACCTATGGCTGTCCGTCACGGACAAGCTACGTTTGTCCGTGACGGACAAACGTACTTTGTCCGTGACGGACAAGCTTTATAATATCTTTATTTTATTTTATTTTATTTTTGGATAAATAATATCTTTATTTTATTTTAAATTAAATAAAAAAAATTATCTTTGGATAAATCTTATTTACGGATAGATAATATATTTATTTACATAAATTATATCTTTGGATAAATCTTATTTACGGATAGATAAATCTTATTTAAGGATAGATAATATATTTATTTACATAAATTATATCTTTGGATAAATCTTTATTTTATTTTATTTTTGGATAAATAATATCTTTATTTTAACAAGTATAAATTTTATTTACGGATAGCTAAATAATATATTTATTTACATAAATTAAAAACCATAAATCTTATCTTTGGATAAATAATATCTTTATTTCCATAATTTAACAAACATAAATCTTATTTCCGGTTAAATAAATAATACCTTTATTTTCATAAATCTTAATTTTGGATAAATAATATCTTTTTTTCCATAATTTAACAACCCTAAATCAATATTTTTCATCCTATAAAAACCGTAGTCAATCCCCTCCAACCCTCATTCAGCCATCTATTCATAAAGTCTATTCTTATTAAAAAAGCAACTTAACAATGTCATACGAGGAAGATTATGATATTGATGATGAAGAAAGATCTTTGAGTTTTGAGAACGAAGACGAAGATAATGTTGAGGTAAGTTTTGTTTATTTTGATCATTAAAGTTGAAATCATTAATCGTGTTTGAACTTAGATATTTAACCATTGATCGAGTGGATTGATTTTGATTGTTACGTATATTTTGTCCGTTACGGCTGTTCGATAATTGTCCGTAACGGACAGTCACCATCTGTCCGTTACGGACAATCATCGAACAGATTGACCAAAATTTTTTTTTTAGGGTTTGGAGGAGATAGATGCGGACGTTGATAATCTTAGCATTGATGAAGGATCAACAGATGGCGTAAATGCATCCGCCTCAGAAGCGACGAATAATGATTACTCTAGCATGTTCACAACCGACATAAACTTCAATAGTCGAGAGGAGGTAATAGGATGGGTTCGAAAAGTGGGACAGGAAAATAAAATGGTTTTTTCTGTTTGTCGGGTACAGAAGTCCGTCCTCGGTAGTTTGGGAAAGACATGGCTGTCGTGCGAGAAATATGGAGCATACAACCCAAAAAAAGTTCTGCCAGCTCAGAGAAAGAATTCATCGACGAAGAAAAGCGGATGTGAATTCATGATTAAGGTTTTTGAGACTTACCAAGGTTTATGGAAAGTTCACGTGCAGTGTGGTGTCCACAACCACAAGCTTGAAAGAAATTTAAAGGGTCATGCATTAGCGGGAAGGATGAACGAGGAGGAGAAGAAGTTAGTAAAGAACATGTGGACCAGTAATTGCACCCCTGCTCAAATTGCGAGTGCTTTGAGCATTGATAAAGATAACAACACCAGGATGAGACAAATCTACAACTAGAGGCAAAAATTACGTAAAGAAGGTTTGGATCAAAGGACAGTCGCTCAACAATTCTTTTTCGAATGTCGTAAAGAGGGCTATTTCTGTGAGCATAGGGGAAACAAGAACGGTGAAGTTACTGACATTTTTTTGGCACATCCGGAATCAGTTGCCCTCCTTAAAGCATTCCCTTACGTATTAGTAATGGACTCAACATACAACACCAACATGTAAGCTTTCACAGTTATTTACTTTTTCGTTAGATGTCCTTTTTTTATGTATGTAAAATTAACGCTTTGATATTATTTTTTTACAGATACAAGATGCCATTTTTTGAAATTATTGGGTTTACATCGACATGGCTGAACTTTAACGTTGCCGGTGCTTTTCTATCCACGGAGAAGGAAGAGAATTATGTCTGGGCGATTGAACAACTTGCAAAGCTTTGTAGGCGCGTCGAGAGGACACCAACTACAATTGTGACGGATCGAGAGAAGGCTCTTATGAACGCACTTGATCGTATTTTCCCAGAAACCCAGTTTCTTTTATGTCGCCGTCACATATTCAAAAACATTGAAGGAAGGGCTAGGAATAATCACATGAATAAAAACTCGCTCGAATATTTGCCAATAGTTACTCGGGTTTATTTACATCCAAAACGGAAGAGTCTTACGAGAGACGGTTAAATGAACTTGAAGACAAGTGGAAGAGGAGAGGACATCTTCTGCAATATGTGAGGACGCAATGGCTAGATCCTTACAAAAGACGAATTGTTTCCGCGTGGACGGATCAATATCTGAACTTCAAAAGTAACACGACGAATAGGTACGTATTTCAAAGCAATTTAAAATTTTATTTACCCGATTTGACGTTAACTCTTTTATTTCTCAACAGGGCAGAAACTGCACACTCTGTTATGAAACAATTCATGAAAACAAGTTCTGCGAAGTTGGATACAATTTTCAGGTTCTATCACTCTTTGATAAGGATTCAGTTGGATAAGATCCTCGGTTCGTTCAACGAGAGCATTTCAAAAAAGATCACATGGACTTCTTGTGTTAAACAATTTCAGTCGTTGCACCACAACATCTCCCTCAAAGCTTTTTTACTTATTATCGATGAGTACAATAAAGCTCGTGCTAACAAGCCCGATGGTCCGTGCACATGTTCATTTCCGACGACTCATGGTCTGCCGTGTATGCACTTTATTTGGGGTTATATAAAGAAAGGAATGTCTATCCCTTTTACAGATGTGCATGAATTCTGGAAAAAGTTAGATATCGATGACGTGGTTCCGGACTCAGAAAAAGGACGAGACGTGCGTCGAGTTGCAAGAAATTTAATGACGGAATTCTGCGAGAAAGATTTTCCAAACCTGAGCCCTACTCGACAGTTGGATGTTGTAAATAAAGCTATAGAAACTGCTTTTCCGGAGAGGACCAGTTTGCGGGAACCTGCTAGGGTTGTGACTAAAGGAATACCGAAGGACAGTCCAAACAAAAGATTGTCATCCGATTGGGAGTTAGCAGGTACCTCACCCAAAAAACAAAGAGGTCGACCTCCAAAGAACCCTATTCCAGTATCAAGTCCATCTCCTATTCCAGTATCAAGTCCATCTCCTAATACCGATTTTCCACCCAAAACACCTTTAAAGAGAAGTATATCCAAGCATAACCCTGATATTTTAGTAGAGTGGCCTGGAGCGATTCGCATTTGGATAAAAAAGTATGTAATTAGTTGGAATAATGTTAGAGGGGATGGAAACTGTGGTTTCAGAGCACTACATCATGCAATCTACGACACAGACACAGACGAAGGATGGCGGATGCTTAGGCGACTGATGTTACAAGAGCCCCTTTCTCATCGCGAGTTGCATGAGGGTTTTGTCATAAACGTAACATCGATCAGACGATTAAAGCACTTGGATGGAATGGAGACGGTTTTGCACCACCATAATATTGGTTTAATGTGACGGACATGGGGTGTTTAGCTGCCAATGTATTGCAGTGTATTGTTGTAGCATACGGTGGGTGCGACTACACATATGTTCCACTATATCGTCGAGAAGAAGGAATTACTTCGAACTTAGAGTTTCCAGAGATCCATATATCAATAGTTCCCAACCAGTATCATTACATCAGGGTATGTCCTTTAAGATATTTTCATTTATCATTTTCGGTTTTGTTCTTCACAACATATATGTACTAATGTTTTATTTTTCTATTTGTTTTAGCTAACACTTGAAGAGGATTGTCCTTTACCAGAGATGCTTAAAACTTGGGCGCACTTTCGTAACGACACGGTTGATGGTATTGAAGTCAGATTAGCTCATCGCCTCACTCGTTGGAAGGAGTTACATTTAGAACATGAACGAATAACACGGATAGATTATGGCACAGTTGATTGATCTTGTTTAGTTTAACTTGTTAATTTTAACTTTACGATCAGACATATTTTCTTAAAGTTTGGTCATTTATATTATGTTAAGGTTAAGTTTGCTTATATAGTTATCGTTTATATTTAGTTAAATATAACGCAAAAAGTTAAGTACGAAGTTTAAACATACAACGAAACAAGTTTAATTATACACAAAACTGTAGACATAAGATTCAAAAGTTTAAACACACAATACAAACCCAAAAAAAGTGCATACACAAGTCTACTCGTCATCGTCATGACGAGTACCGCTACCCTGTCCATGATCGTAAGAATAATCTCGGAGATCAGGAAAATAATCTACATAACTGCGTAAGTCCTGATGCAGGGAAGTATGGATAGAAGGATCACCAATATACTCCCTAAATCGTGTAGCGTAATCGTAAGGGTCCAACTGGCCGTCAAAGGTCGAAGGTGGAGGTGGAGGTGGAGGAGGAGGTGGAGGTGGAGGGATCTGCTGAGCACCTAGGCGTATAAACCGGTGCGATCGGTCTGTATACCACGCCATATAATCGTCGGTGGCGGTATATCCAGGGCCGTAACGTGCAGCCATCTCCTCAACCGTGACGTGATGGTGCTCCCATCTATCCCACGCCCAGCTACCTCGAGGATAGCCAACTCTGTAGCTCCTGGGATCCTCGACCCTAATGGCATAATCAGGCTGTATCAGCGGAGGCGGAATAGTCTGAACGTATCCAAAAGCCCTCATGTTCCTGTATGGATCGTAGGGCTCTGATATGTCCATGAAAGTTAACAACCCGTGAAACAACGAACGCTGTAACTCTCTATCAGTGAAGTCCAACTGGCCGTATGACTGCCAGTTCACCTGTTTAAAAAACAGACAACATTGTTAGAAAATAAACACGTTAGTTGACAAAAAGAATACAACTATTCAAATGTAGTGGACTTGCCTGATCAACAGTCATCTCGTCAAGCATCCGTCTATAATCACGGGTGTCCCTCCTGACAGGCCTGATCTCGAATCTCGACGCCCAAGGCATCCCATACTCTCAGCCCTCGACAACCTCCGGTCGAAAGCATGGAAAATAAAGGTAGATCCATGCCTTTAACAAAAAAGAAATAAAAATTAGACAAACAATACAAATTAAGTTACGAGAATAATAATATGAGTATAGAGGATATATTTTACCTGCAGCAGCGTGAGACAACCGCACATCTGGCGACAGTCGACCCTAGTGGCCTCGCCCATACGCCTATAGAGGTAGACGAGTGTCGCCGTACCCCAGGATGTAGTGATCACCTGATCAAGATCCTCCACCAATATCAGTAAATCTGGAGAAATCTTGTGCTGCGATTTGTCGGTAAACAGCGTCGATCCCAGCAGGTACAACAACCATCCGGACGCTGTAGTCGTCGGATACAGATGTGAATATCCGTCACACTGATCCAGTAAAATACAATGTGACAGCCCTCGATGACGTACATCTCCGGCAGTCATCTGCTCCACGGTAAAATCAAAAAACTCCTGCACTCGGATGGCAGAATCAGCTCTGGCGATCACCTGAGTAACCGCCGTCCCGGATATGGGAATGCCTAGGATGAGCTGGACATCATGAAGAGCAATGGTCATCTCACCCCAAGACATGTGCAACTGGTTCACCTCGGGCTGCCATCTCTCGATAAAAGCGTCCAGTAGACGCACATTCAGATGCCTGTACATAAGACCCTGCAGATGGGTCAGTCCACTGGCGTACGCTAAACCCGACCAAGCCTCCTCATCCAGTGGCCAGGCGTCCAGCTGGCTGGCTCTGGTATGATAGTGAAGCGTATCACGATCCTACATAGAAAAAGAAATTTAATATATAACTAAAAATATTATAACATTAAAGATGCATTTATTAAACATATTTATTGTGTACTCACCATGTCATGCCAGACGTGGAGAGCGGTGTGAGCCTGGAAACTCCTGAGTATCTCTGGTATACGAGGTCCCCCTCCACAAGGACCTCGAAGATCGGGCTGAAAGACCTGCCGAGTAGGAGGTACTGGTCTAGGACGATCGCCCAGAGCACGAGGAAGTACCTCCTCAAGTACCTCCTCCACAGGAGCTGGCGAAGGTGGCCTCCTCCCTCGGCGTCTCCTCTCAGCTGCAGGCTGCTGCTGTGAAGAAGATGGAACATACTCCTGCTCCCGCTGGGAAGAAGAAGGAGCATCTTGCTGCTCTTGTCGGGAAGAAGAAGGAGCAAACTACTGCTCCTGCTGGTAAGCACTCAGATCCTCGATCTGAGAATAATATCCGGCACCAAACGAAGCACCACCTCCAGTATAGGAGCTATGTCTGACTCCGCTAAAAGCATGGTGAGGAGGGCTCAGTGGAGCAATGTCACACGCAATACCAGATGTACTACGCCGCGTGACTCCCGACTCCTGTGTCGGGAACTGCTCCTCACCTCCAGAGTAAGGAACTGGCTCTCGTGCCTCGTGTCTAGAGTGGACATCCCGCTGTCCCCTCAGAGAACGCATGCCACTGTGGAATACTTTCCTGAAGTATCCCAATCCACTAAACCTCTTGGAGTCCTTGTTTGGGTTCCTTTCCATCTGCAAACAAAAACAACAAATGTTAATAAAAAGGAAAAGAAAAAAGGGGAAAAATGAAATTTAAAAAAAAAAGGTAAGTTGTCCGTAGCGGACAACTTCTTCTTGTCCGTCACGGACAGAAGACGCTTGTCCGTCAACGGACAAGCGTCTTCTTCGTTCAGCAGATCGCGAACGCCAACAATGGCGTTCGCGATCTGCTCAATCAACCTCTCTAAAACAACTAATTAACTTCAACCCTAACTCATATTCATCGATTTTAGTAACATATAAGCCCCTAAACCTCTCTAAAACAACCCAAATCGAACAAATTAAACCCTAAACCTAAACCTAACTAAAACAAACAAATTTAAACGAAACTAAAACGAGAAAGTTATGTTCTTACCTTATATAGCAGTAGAGAATACGATAAATGTGGAGAGAGATTGAGAGAGATTGCAGCCGAAGATCGAGCGAGATCGTCGTAGGTGTTCGTCGCGGCGAAGAAAGGAAGAGGAAGAGGAAGAAATTGAAAGAAAAGAGTGTGGCTGTCCTTATAGGGCAAATTGGGTTTGTCCGTGACGGACAAACCCAATCCGTCCGTTACGGACAGAACATTCCTTCAACCCTTGGTATTTACAACATATATTTGTATCTTTTAGATCAACCAATAATGTGTACAACTTCATTAAATTAATGAGTTTAATTACCTGTAGTAACATTTTCGTTAAATTTTAATTTAGTAAGATCTTTGAATGAACATAACGAGTTGTAAAGAACATAATGAGATAAAAATATCAACTTAACGCTATTGCCAGGATTATAAATTTCTGTCAACCCAAAATTACGTAACTTCATATCAATAAACGTTTATTTTGTTCAAAATTTATAGATTTCGTGACAAACAAATAAAGTTTCAAAAAATAAACGTAAATTCATATCATACATATCTACGATCCAATGAAGGTAATGTTATTGAAAGGACTTAAACTTCCTTTTACAAAAGAAGATCAAATCAAAGATATTTTATTCAAAGGATTAACATTTTATTTCAATAAAGAAACCAAACTTACTTACAAACATAACAATTACAAAGGAATCAAAGTTTCAAGATCAATGTTACATTTTTAAGAAATTCAAACATAAACACGATCAAATCAAAATGACGTTATTGAAAACATTTAAACTTTCTGTTAACAAAATACAATCAAAAGGATATTAAATTTCTTTCAAACAAACCAAATTTTATAACTTCAATCCAAACACAATTTTCATTTTATTCATGTCACTTGTCCGTGACGGACAACGTCCATTTGTCCGTGACGGACAAATGTCACTTGTCCGTGACGGACAACGTCCATTTGTCCGTGACGGACAAATGGAATGAAATTACTAAATCATGCCCATTTGTCCGTCACGGACAAATGGGTATGATTTAGTAATTTGGCATGCGCCAAATAGCCTGGACGCTGTTTTATTCATCTTCGGCCCATTATATCCTTACTATACTAAAAGTGAGAGTTCTTCAAATGAATAGAGGATTTCCAATTTTACCCTTATGTTAATGAGTCATTCTTTTTAGTTTACGTGTCTTCTTGTCCAATACTTTACGTGTCTGCTTCTCAAATCGCCGCTTCTTTACCCTATGGTTCTTGTGTCGTCTTCTTCCTCAATTTTCTTTTCTTTCGCCCCTCAATCGACTACTGAAACCTCTTCTTTCCCCAAATTCTCTCAATTCAAATCTCTCTCAACTGCTGAAACCTCTTCTCTCCTTCGATCTCTTCGTCCTAATACCAAGCCCTAATTTTGTAATCGGCGCTATTTGGTTGATGCCTAACTTGATCTGCGCTTTGGATGGCGCTTGGAGATCTGAAGCACCGGTTCTCATCGACTGTCATCTGCTTTGACTTCCATGGTAGAGGCAAGCCGCGTTTGAATCTGAAGTCCGCCGTCAATCTCTACAAACCCTGATTTTGTATCGACAATGGCGTTTTCCCCAGCTCACCTGTAGATAAGGTAATCATTCATATCCCTGTACTGATTACACGGTTTAGCATTTAGAGATTAGTCATGAGTTTGTGTTGCAAAGAGCTGGGGTTTGGATTCTAAATTCATTCACCGCTTCTTTCTTCTTTGCCATTTCTACGTCCCAAACTCCTCTCTTCTTCTCGCACCATCCTCATCTGCCTAACATGATGTTGTAGCTCGGTCTATTTCTTCTTCCGTGTCTCCAATCTGTGCATACAGATGGTATCCGCTCAATTTTAGGGTTTCGCTTTCTCCACCTCCGATTTGCCTTCCATGTTCATCTTCTTCACTTTCTTAGTTTTTCTCTCCTCCTCTAATCTCCTTTATTTTATTTTTTTCTGTTAGGTCAAGGTTGGTGGTTGCATTTTCATCATCATCCTCGCTTCCATGGTACATCAACTTCTTCGTCATCGATTGAACAACCAATTTCAGCATCAATAACGGGGTAATTTTAGTTCACCTTTAATTCTTTTCAGTTAAGGATGAATCGATCTTAATTTGTTGTTTTCGTTCATTCTTCCGTGTTTGATAACAGGGGTTGATAGTGATTCTAATTTGGGTTACCCTTGATGACTTAATTCATCACCTCATCTCTGACCTTGCTAACTCGTCAATCAATGATCAGAAGCAAGCTGTGATGGAGCTTCGTTTGCTTAGGTAAGGGTATCTTTCTCTCCCATGAAAATTATTGAATTTCTTCATTTGTTTAGGGCGTTTACTGGCTTGATTTTAGGGTTTCTGTGATGTTGGTTTTGTAGTCTGGTTTAATGGCATATGTAGGTTGTCTAATATGCTTCTGGTGAGCCCAATTGTTTGTTCTTTGATACCCATTTTAGGGATTTGGGCTGTTAGCATTGGAAAGGTGGTGGCTTTCTCTGCAAATATTGAGCCCTATTAGTATTCTTCGTCTTTCTGTATGTATTCGATCGATATGAGTACCTCATCTTAGAACTGAATTTAGAAAAAAAATCTTGCTTCCTTTGCATTTGACTGTTTGATTTTTGGGTCTGCTTGCAATCTCATTGCCCTTTGACGATGGTGAAAATCCAAAAGGGGACAGAAAACAAAAAAGTTTTGAGAAAGTGAGAACGAGATACACGAAAGGCAAATCGGAGGTGGAGAGCAGCCAAGATGAAAGTTTTGTAGCACTAATCAGACTTGATAACCCCAATCAATTATCCATTCAATGATTGAAACCCCGGTTGATTTCATCTTAGCAACATAAGCTATATTTCACAAATCCTACTCTCACAATCTAACCTTTTCGATTGGACATAATTTGCAGGAATTGTTTGTTGTTGCACAATTGGTTTGGCCCGATTGAATATCTTGTTTTGAGATAAATTGGCCTCGTCTTGATCTTTGCAAGTGGGTATTTGTCACTTCCTAATCTTTACCAAATTTTGAGCAGCTTGTGAACATTTGAAATTCCACACATCTTTTCCTTATAATATTATGTGTGAATGTGCATGACATAGGCTCGGTTCATTGACATTTAGAGCTCCTGACAATGTGTGAAGTACCCGTCCATGGATCTAGCTTATGCTGCCGGGCGTTCTGGGGGAACAATGACCGGAATCCTTAGTGCTGCTAATGAGAAAGCAGTTGAGATGTTCCCTGATGAAAATTATGTACATTTGTTTACATTACTTGGATTGCCACTCATGATTGGGATTTAGTGATAATTATTAAGCAAATTGTGTGAATCAGGATTGGTTACCTGGACCTATTCAAGGTTGTGGAGCTGGCTTGTGACAAGCACAACAACGAGTTGGTGGCATCACATTCCCTTGATGAAATTGTGCATTATGATCTTTGGGCTCGCGACTATGCTGCTGGTTTGCAACTTCCAATAGGGTTAAGCGTCATCCTGCTTAGCATCGATTGCCTCACTAACATGGTAGTAAATTATCATTATTGATGTTTATGGTTTATGTTTGATGATTTCCGTTCTTTCTTGTCGGCTTCACGTTTTCATTTCACTATTGTTATTTCAAACACAGTCTGCATGCATACTCGTTTTCATGTTTCTTAGTGGTTGTTCACTTTTATTCCCTCTGGTTGATGCTTATATTCTCCACATTTGTTGTTGTTTGTCTGTTTATCATCTTCTGATCTGATTTTACTTTTAGTTTCCCGTTTCAGGGCTTCACCAAATATTCTCTAGGAAGACAACGGTGAGTTTTGCTCATTATGTTTTTCCAATTTCTTATCCATTTAGCACTTAGCATGGTATTTCCCGTTTTGAAACTTTTCACATTTTAGAAACTTAGAATGGATTTATGTGGGCTAATTGTTCTTTGACCATATATATTTTGTTTTATTTTCTTTGATCATTCTCATATCTCTGTTGATTCTAGGATAAAGAAATTATGTGAAATGGAGGCCCTTGGACTAGATCGTAGCGGTATACACTTCTTCTGCTCACTTTCTTCAGTTTGGAAAAACATATGTGTAGCACAATTTAGTGTTCATTGCAAATGATTGGCACACAACATTATTGCCTGTGTATCTAAATGCATATTACCAGCACAATGGTTAAATGAGCTATGTAAGATCAATCCTTGTCATCCATAACATTGCTCATCAGGTTTTTACTCTATTCGATTTGCCTGCACCGCCCTGATTTGTGTAAAAATTCACCTTGTTCTAACTTACTGTTGTTTGAGTAGCTTGCGGAAGACTGACAAGGATTCTATTATAATGATCATGTTCATGTTTGGTTCTAACCTATGCTTAACCTTGATCTATATGGACATTAGATGGCTTGCAAGTCACCTCTAGCATAGCTCGTGTTTGTCCATAAGAATGGACAAGAGTTTAAATGAAGGCTAAGTATTTAAAGTTCTTATCAACTTTGTTGGGCATAATCAAAATTTTAAGCTTTATACTCTATCGCTCAAATGTTATATTTGGTTCATCAAAAAACTTATGGAAGCTTGAACTTGCTTCTTATCTTGTTGGAATTAAACATTAGAAGATTTCTGAATTTTCATGTATTTTACCTTATGTATAGGATCCGCAACCTCATTTACTAGGATGTGCGTGAAGCTTCTAAGTTCTAACTCATAAGTATGATTTCTCTTTACTAGGCCTTCATTTTTTATTAGTTTTCATCTGGGATTGTTTTCTTTTACTCTTTCACTAGCTGATTATGTCAATTATGAGCTCACTTTATATGATGTTATGATTTCTACTTTTGGATATCTTAAAAGGATGCCTTTATTTCATATTTGCATTTATTTCAGTGGCTTGTCATGTGATTAACATTTCAGGATTTCCCCATACTTAAGCCATCACACAAGTACCTAACAATGTGCTTTATTTGCTTACTTCTTGGTTTTGATAGTATATATTGGGAAGATGCATCCTACATCGTTCTCATCCGAAGCATGGTCTTTGTGATAGCAAGTTACAATGAAGGGTTTCAATTAAAATAATTATTTCATTGATAAAGGTAAAAGATATTCTATATGGATTTTTTTATATAATTAAATTTTCACCTGAGACTAAATGAGTACTCTTCTACGAATTGAAAAACTTGAAAAAACTTGACAGGAAAATTTTAGATTTTGTGGGATAAGTAATCAAATGAAGAACAACAGGTGACATTTCTCAAGTTATAGAAGTTAAAGAACAATCATCCTCTGATTCGATTCGGAAGGACGTAGGAGAAGGAAGAAGAATAGAAAGCATAAGACACCAAGACATTAAGGAGTTGTAAATATATCTTCAGTGATCGGTTGTAATGACATCCATGAGTTCTTATCATATGTCTTCTTGTACAAGCTTTAGATCCTTTTTATCCAGAAAATCATGCTCAAGTTCTATTAATGATTCTATTGTCCTTGTATTACTGCAAACCGCGCGCGAAACATAAAGCAATACGTCTCTGTAAAGGTTAATGATGTTTTCTTGTTTTTAATCCCTTGATTTATGTTCACCGCATGTATCAACCAAGAAAAAAAATTCCGACGCGCGCGCAAGGCGCGCGCGGCTCCACTAGTAACCCTAAATTCACCAGCCTTTCATCTTCATGTGGTTCAGGGTTTCCTGATAAGACACTTTTAGCCGATAAGATTTGATAATTGATAATCGACAACGTATATTATTGCCGATGGTAATGGTACAGTGCAACGTTATACTGGTATGGGTACCTTATCTTCAACTGTAGTAAGATTTGTTTATGATAATTCAACAACCGGGCCCATGATTATAAAAATGATTGTCTGAATTATATCCATCTTCAATTATTGGCTTGGCGTTTTACAAAACACAAGCAATACATAGACTTTGTACTCCTCATCAGCTGGGTTTCGCATTAAAACAAAACATGGAATGTAAAAGAATTAATTTTGAGAAAACAAAGCGTTACACTTCTTAGTTCTCGTAAACTTTGCACTCCTCATCAGCTGGGTTTGTCTTGCAGAAGTCCTCCAACGGGTCACCGCTTCCTGGTGTCGCTGACAACCCGGGCCATTTGCTAGCCACCAAGTCCGTCAAATCCACCACCCGTTGACTGCATACGAAAAACAAAAGAAGAGGAACAAGTTAAGTTCACCTTACAAGCAACAAGTCACAACTGAATCCGATTGAAAAACTTAGAATGATTCTCTCAGGCTTACCTGTATCCCCATTCGTTGTCGTACCAAGCGACAACCTTAACCATGTCGTCTCCCATAACCATAGTTAAGGAAGAGTCGACGGTGGAGGAGACGTCACTGCACCTAAAGTCAACAGAAACCAGCGGAATATCACATACTTCGAGTACTCCCTTGAGTGGCCCTGCAGCTGCCTTTCTGAAGGCATTGTTGACATCTTCGGCTGTGAGTCCTTTCTTTGCGACATTGACAACAAGGTCCACCACTGATACGTTTGGAGTTGGCACACGAAGAGCAATCCCGTTCAGCTTTCCCTTTAGCTGAGGAAGAACCAATGATACTGCCTTTGCAGCTCCTGTGCTTGTTGGTACTATGTTCAATGCTGCTGCTCTTGCTCTCCTCAAGTCCCTGTGTGATGCGTCCAATAGCCTCTGCAGTTAATGAAATTGTGTACAAATGATATCAATACATGAATCAGAGTTAGAACTCTTATATGAGCCAAGTTGCTCGGCTCGAACTTGTTCACTTACTAAACTAACTAAACATAAGCACATTTTTAAGCTTAATTAAATAGGCTTAACTCGATTTTAATCGAGTTGAATATGTACATACCAAATAGGGGTGTTATACGAGCCGAACGAGCGGAGCCTTAGTATGCTCAAGCTCTAAACGAGCCGAACCCGAGCAGGTCGTCTAAAATAATGCTCATATAGTGTTATTTTAGCCGAACGAGCCGAACCCGAATCGAGCTTTTAACGAGCCGAGCTCGAGTAGCTTGTCTCATGTATCAGCTCTAATACCAAAGGTCGGCTGGAATAACCGCCCTAATGATATGTAGATGAACCAAAATTTTAAGTACAATTGTTACATGAGACAAGTTACTAGGCTCAAACTAGTTTACTTTACTAAACAAACCGAACATGAACACATTTTTAAACTCGAGTAGAACAAACCGAACATGAACACATTTTTAAACTCGAGTAGAAGTTAGGCAAGGTTCGGTGAGTTCAACATAACATACCAAAGCTTGACTCGTTTGACTCGGATAAAACATTTGGATATTGAATTGAATTACCTGGTCACCGGTGTAGGAGTGGGTGGTGGTCATTGTGCCCTTGACAACTCCTGCAATAAAGCATAGAAAATGCGAGGGTGATTCTTTGAAGATTTACTCAAGCTCAAATGTGTTGTTCTAGTTTCAGATTGATTATACTTACCAAACTCTTCGTCAATCACCTTAACGAAAGGAGCTAGACAGTTTGTCGTGCAAGAAGCGTTGCTACAAGTAATCGAAAATGAATTCAGTTCAAGATATGGCTGTTATATGAAGCAAAAATCTCCAACAATTATTAGTCTCAAATGTGCTAACCTTATGATGTTGGCAACATCATGGTAGTAGTCTTGCTCATTCACACCAACAACATAAGTCGGAATGTCTGCACCCTTTGCCGGAGCAGTGATCACAACCTTCTTTGCACCGGCTTGGATGTGTTTGCCGGCACCTGGTCCATCCACAAAGACTCCGGTTCCCTATTAACCATGTTTCACAATTAATCATGCTCTGAAAAGAGAATCAATGTGATAAAAAAAAAAATCAAGTAAGCTTAGTTTACCTCAATGACAATGTCAATGCCTAGCTCAGCCCATGGGAGCTTCAAAGGGTCTCTGCTAGAGACAACCTTAATGTGTTTCCCGTCAACACTGATGGTACTATCATCGACAATCTTCACGTCTGCCTTGAAGGTACCGAGAATGGAGTCGTATTTAAGCAAGTGTGAGGCCTAATATTCACATAGTAACAAGTTTGTATGAGTCATTTTTTTTTTGTCAATATGAAAATTAACCAATTACAATATAATTTGAACAACTACTCACATTCCTAACACCTCCACTGTCATTGACAACAACTACATCTAGAGGCGAGTTCTTACGACCATGCCAGCAACGGAGGAAGTTCCTACCAATGCGTCCGAATCCGTTGATTGCAACCTTCAATTTGGCCGTTGGCACTGCCCTAACAGGAGTTGACACTGCAGTCTGATTTTTAAGCAACCAAATATATTAAGATAATTTGCAAAAAAGACTTATTTATGTGTCATATAATGAAATAGAAATATATTCAGTAATTACAAGCAACATAATAATTGATGGTAGAGTTACAAGCCAACCTTCTGTGTAAGCTGAGAGGAAACTACGGCTTGAAATGAAGCATCACGAGCATTGCTTGCGTAAACTACGCAATCACCGGATCTTAATCCGGAGAAGCTCATATCAAGCTTCTGCATTGACATAAGAGAAAAGAGATTAAGATCAGAACTCTTAGATATTATATATTGAACAAAGATGAAATCAAGTGATTAAGAAATGGAACCTTGGAGAAGCATGGAGTAGTGGCCTTGTAGGGAAGTTTTGTGTTGGTTGGAAGTCTTGAAGAAGCCAAAGCTGCACTTGTTGCCATGGCTAACTCTTCCCTTGAGTTTTTTCAATGGGAAGAAATGAGTGATCTGCTATTGTTAGCCTATTTACAGGCAGAAGCTAATATACTTGGAAATTGCAGTAGCAAGTGGTTGCATGAAAAGGGACCCTTTAGTCCATAAGATGAATCCTCTAATGAAACTTATGGCTACTAGAGAGAGAGGGAATGTGTGGCCAAGATGATATGGAAGAGGATGTGATAAGATGATTTCACTCAAGGCTAACTTTGAGCCACATATGATTTGCCTTGCTCAATGCTCCCCAGCTCAAAGTAACTTACGAGAATGCCCCTTGATCAGTAGATCCACCTTTAACATGTAAGATCAACTATTACTCCTAATATTGTTAATCGAGTTTAAGATCAAAATCTTGCCGATTTTAGGATGAAATCTCACTGGTCCGTTAATAGACACGATCCCGCTCTATAGTCCTGTAGCAAACATCTCTAAATTATCACATGTTTTACGAATTTCCTTATTAACAATCAATAGCATTACCAAGTAGCTTACCTATTAGCTACGGTTTTTCTAGCCTATGCTCTTTTTATATTGCTTAAAAAAGAGCATAAGTTAAAAACACCATATTAGCAAAAACATTATATAAAATACCACCTAATACTCTATAACTTATAGTAATGTAAATTAGTCTACAAGTACGATGTACAACCCAGCTAGAAGGCGACTGAAGTGTCATTCAGTGATGAGGAGAACTGACAAGTGGATAATAATCCCTACAACCTCATCATTGTCAGTACTATAAGGTAAAGTTTTATCTGCTTTGCTTCCTGACTACCACAAAATTGCTTTGCCAGCTGAAGTACATATAGTGGGAAGTTAGCCGGCAACGCTCTGCTGAATATTCACAACCATACAGTATACTTTCAACTCAAAGAATAACCAAAATCACCTGGGGGTGAATCCCAGTAAAACAGTCCAACAGTAAATGCTCACCATTTCAATGTTTGACTTGCAGAAGAAAATCGGTATTGCTATCAACCACAACTGATGACTCCTACATAAGCATCTCATGCAGTTCTGCACTTTTGTGCATTCGAGGGGTTAACAATAAGCTCAAATTGTCATCAGATATTGAGCAAATACAAACATATTTAGGTGGGGTTTCAAGTACAACTGAAGTGTATAATCCTTTTTTAGCCAAAGAAAATTCCAACAATTTGGTATGTACCTATTACACGGCCGCAAATCACTATCCACATATAACCATAGAATGCAAATTGTTGAGGAGAACAGGAAAGAGTCTAAGATACTAGGATTATTTCCCAGGAATGCATGATTATCAGTTTATGGGAACCCCTCAAAACATCTGATCCACTTGTCAGCTTCTTAGATTGTGGCTTCAATTTCATCAGAGTTTACTGCTACTCCATTGGGGGCATTGTCTGAGCGGAGCTGAGATGAAACATCATCAATAGCAGAGTTCAACTGTGCAATCTTTTCAGTTAGTATCTTTCTGGTCCTCTGTCAAGCATAATCATCAAATACCTCATTAGTAGATAAAAGGAATTTTATATCACAAAAGTGTGTGAAACATCTGTATCTGTATAATCAATTATGCATATTGTGTTGCTTTTCTTACATGCACTGATTGCAGTCGTGAAAAGTTTTTCATAGCTACTCTATGCCAACAATGCGTCCAACTTAATTTTCAAACCAGACTTGGTGCGAAAAATGTCCACTGACTAACGATAGATGTACTAATATACCAAAGCACCATTAAACCCGTTATTAATAAAGGATTAAGACAAAGCAGTTTTTCACATATTACAATGAATGGTGGTGGAACATTGAGGGTATAAATAAATCTTTAAAAATTTGAGCTGAAGCAAATAATACATTAGTGTCTATTTGGATGTCAAGCTTGTAAGTTATCGGGTACTTTTTTACTTGCAAGGTAAAAACATGTTGATACATGACTTATAAGTACTTCGTCTTGTTATCCAAACAGTAGGAACAGGAAAAATAGATCAGTTACAAAACAGGTAATATGAACCTTCTTTTGCTTGAAATTCAAAACGACCTGTCAGCATATTTTAAATCACTTACAAAATTGACGATGTTAATGTTGTGCCACATTATGAGAAAGAACAAAATTCAACAAACAAGAACGAAAAACTACACACAGAGTTATAGTGGTTCACTCAAGAATGACTATGTCCACTTTAGAGAGATTTTATTGAAGAGTTTCGGAATACAGATGATCAGATGATTGGAGGCAGAGGAAACACTACAATATATAAAGTAACGAAATCCTAGTATGAAGAGAAAATGAGAAGTCAGGTAAATATTCGGTGAGGTAAAAACTTTCTGACTAGTCAATCGGTCATTCAAGCTATCTAAGATTTTGCAAGCCTGAGAAACAACCAGTGAAAAGTTAAAGCCAATTTTACGCACGATGAATAAGTTGTGTGGCATCATCAACGGTAATCACGGGAACTTACAGTAACAACCTTTGTGTCAGCCTATTTGAACAGTAGAGTATTTCATCAAAATACAAGGGAATATGTTGAAACATAAGATACAAAAGGTGAAAGGAAGGGTTAAGAAAAATGGATCATCTTAAACCATATTGCAAGTAGAATCTATTTGATGTACAAGACTACATCACTTGGTACAAAAGGTAGAAAATGGAGATACCCAGAGGATGAAACATTCTAACCTGGATTTTTGTTCCTATATAACAGGGTTTTTGCCCAAAACGACCCAACTAATGAATATTTGTGTTATTAATCCTTACAATGTAACTGAACCTGAGCTTTGGTGACTTTGATTATGATTTGTTTCAGGCAACTTTGATTAAAATTTGTCTTGGGAAATCAAAGTTCATAACAGTGGCACACTTGGAAGGGCAGAAAAGATGGGGGTGTTGCAAATTATGCAAAGACTATGAAACATGCAGCTATCAAGTTATCAGAAACAACATGTACAAGATTAGGTACTTGTTCCAGACAGACAAGTGCTTACCTCCAACGCTTTCTCTTCATCATAAATGAATTTGGGTAACTTCCTCATCAAATCTTTTCTATCAGTTCCAGCCAAAGCCTTGCTTATCTAATATAACAGAAAATTGAACAGTAGAAGGCTCACAACCAACAAAGTGATTATAGCTAAAAAAAATTGCGATTAAAGACATGGCACAATGTTATCAAGCTGTAGCTTAATCATAATTCCTGAGCACTGGTTCAAAAGATGAAATTTCCAACAGAAACAAGGTAAGTAACATCAGTACCTGAGGTGCATATACGCACCCTAGGGTGCCAACTACTAATCCTCCCAGGATAAAGCCCCCAATAAAGACGCCAGAACTGCTAACCCTACTGTCATCACTGTCACCTCCATATAATATAAACATTAGCATTGAATTATAAGTTGCCAATTTACACAAGCTCAAAATGAAGCTAAAGTGACCTGTATGCAGCACGAACAACGAGCGGCTTGCAACCGGATTTCTTACTGGACGGAGCAATAGACAAGGTTGGGGAACACAGAGTCCTCATACTTTGATCTGAATAGTTGAACAAAGAACATGATCCAGTAAGTGATACAAGTAACCAAAATCTGAACAAAAGATGGAAACCAAAGTAGACGGACTGACATCAAACGTGCCTTCAGATGTGTAAAGGCTAAAACAACAAGACATTGATTACTAGATACGAGATTTTAGGAATTAGCGTGCAAAAACTACGACAGTAATTATCTCTTTCAGTCCCATGGTAGATTCAGCAGATCCGTGAATTCCAAAATCCCCTAAATCTTGTGTATACCTAAGTCAACAATCGAATTATCCGAACGATCATAATCAGCCAGCTAAAATCTAATAAAAGGCTGAGAAATCGTTAATAGATGGTTGACCTTCAATCTAAGATTGGTAGGGATAGCACAAAGAAGGCACAATCAGAAACATTGTAGTCAATGGTGAACAGAAAGGACGAACAAACAAGAAAAAAGTAGAACAAAACAAAAAAGGCACCAAGGATTTCGAGTAATAGCTGAAAGAGTAGAGAGAAGTGAGAAACATGAAATTACTAACCAGAAGAGAGCTGGATCGAGGAGCTACTAGCGAGAAGCAGAGTATTTGGAAGGGCAGACATGGTTAAGAATTGAACCGCAACGAGAGATCGACAGATTGAAAAGAATTTTGATCACGGTTCGATATGAATAATGAAGAAGTGGAGAGAGCGAGCAGAGAGAGTAGCGAGCAGATGTGAATGAAATGGAGGATCGATAATGTCTATGCTCAGCGGTAGAAACGAGGTGAGGTGTCAAGTACTCAAGTGACTCAGTGAGTGACCCGAAGCCAAGTTGTTTTGTTGTATCCACTGTTTTTCCGATTATACCAATTTGGGCCGACATGGGCTGGTCTGTGGGTATCTTAGGCCCAAAAGTGAATCATGGAATCAGTAACTCATTTAAATTTTGAAAGTGATTTTTCTTGAATTTTTTTTTTCTAGATTAATTAATTTTTTGTACAACTTATTAAAATTATTTATACTAATAGTTCATATATTATACAGTTTTTTTCATAAGTTCTAAAACAAGCATAAATATTTGAACTAATAAAATATCGATAAGTTCAAAAACAAACATACACTAATAATATGAAATGTTTGAACTAATAAAACATCGAGAGAAAGAAAGTTTAAATTCTGAAAGAGATTTTTTTTAAAAAGTATTTCTTAGTTTTCATTGAAAAGTACTACAAGATGAAAGTTGTGGCAATGAGAATGGAAGTTTGACCTTGTTTGGTATACCATAATTATTGGAATGAAGATTAAGGGCCCGTTCAGTTCCAACTTCGGAAACGGAATGTAAACGAATTTAGTCCATATGTATATCCTTATTCATGAAATTTGATGGATTCATTCTTTGTTGTTTCATGCAAAATGCACTTGTCTCCCCAAATTTTATTACCCTATAGGGTATAAAAAGTAATCAAATTCAAATCCAATTACTACAAACTATAAGGAATGATTCCAAAAAATTTCATGAACAAGAGTATACATATGGACTAGATTCATTTTCATTCCGTTTCCGATTCTGGAGTTCAAACCAAACGGGCCCTAAATTGAGGATGATGGAGTGAGATTATGAAAATAACATGTTTTGTTGAGAATAAAAGGGATGAAACTGGGAATTGAAGGGGATGAAATTATGATGAATATGTAATCTGAATTTTGATAGATTACACGGATGAATGAAATTAATCTCATATTTATCCCTTTTCCCTTTCCCATCTTTCTTCTCTCTTCTATACACCTCTTCTGAACCAGTGCATTCATCTTCATTCTCTCGTACTTCTTCTAAAGTGAATTTATGGTATACACGTTAAACAAATCCTAATGTCTTTGACTTATCAAACACAAGCCTAATCTCCAACCCAAAACTCGAGCGAATAAGAAAATATTTAGAGAAGAAGTGTTTTGAACTTAGGCGAATCTTCAACCCAAATTTACAACATAAAGAGAAGCAAAGACAATATTAAAAATCTAGGAACAACCAAATAAGGGAAGCCCTAGAGTGAAAGTGTTAACACGACAAATAAGGCGATCCGAAAACAATAAGGCTCGATTCATGAGATCCGAGAACAAATATGACAAAATTGGGGATCAATTTGATTAAGAACTTTGAAGAGATTTGTGAATCGAAAGCCGTTTATTTCATTGACCATGTAATGTTTATATAGGAAAACATAAAGAGATAAGATAATAAACTAATAGCAAAAGATAAGACCAATAATAAGAGATAAGCCCAATACTCTAAGAGATAAGCTCAATACTCTAACACTCCCCTCAAGCGGGAGGTGTGGAAGAAACAACTTCAAGCTTGCGAATTAAGAAGTTGAAACGAGTAGGTCCAAGAGCTTTAGTCATAATTAGAGCTGATACTATCCGAGTTCGGGCCGGATCCGGACCGAGCTTTTTCTAATTTTTTGTCCGGATGTCCGGGCCAAATCCGGACTAAGCCCGGGATCCGGGTTTCTAGTCATGTCCGTATCCGTCCGGGTGTCCGGGCCGGGCTGCCCGCCGGGTACCCGGATTCAATTTTTTTAATTCTAAAAAACTGTAATTTTGACTTATCTTAAAATTTGCATTCTGTATCTTAGTATGTAGACAAACAATACACGTTTGAGAACAGGGGTTGATTTCAAGCAACCCACGTAGCGTCAAAACAACCCTCCTTAACTCCATCATCCCAATCGGTAATCGCCATCGAACAATCGAACACCAATCGCCAAACACCGAAATCATCCTGAAATTGAAGTCGAAGCCAGCCTCAAATTGAAGTCGAAGCCAGCCTCAAATTGAAGTCGAAGCCAGCCTAAAATCGAAGTCGAAGCCAACCTCCAAACTCGCTAGCCTTCAAACTCCTCCAATGTCAAAGCAAATGTGCTTCCAAAACTCGAAGTTGTGGTCGCAGTCAAAGATGCGTCGTTGTAGATCTTCAACAAACTCCAAAGCCAAAATAGTCGCCAAATCGGAGAAGAAAACAACCTCCAAATTCAAAGCTAAACCAACTTGAAATCAAGAAGGAAATCAAGAACGAAATATCTCGTCGTCCAAATCAAGAACGAAACCAACCTGAAATCGATGATGGATGAAGACTTCATTTGCGAGGGTTGAAGGATTCGATTGAGAGGGTAGAAGTTTGGATTTGAGAGGGTAGAAGTCTGGATCTGAGCGAGGAAGGCTTCATTTGAGAGAGAACCCGGCCGTTTTGAGAGAACGTTGACATCGAGAGAGAATCGGCGACGACAATCGTTTTGTTTGAGAGAGACCTAGAGAAATTGGCCAGAAGATGAAGTTTTAATACTTTTGTGAGTTAGGGTTAGGGTTATGGGACATATGGACTATTTATATATATTTTACTTTTTTTTTAAATCCGGGCCGGACAAGCAGCCCGGCCGGGCATTTACTCATGTCCATATCCGCCCGTTTTTGCGGGCGGACGGGCCGGGCCGGTCGGGATAACCCGGAGTGTATCAGCTCGAGTCATAATGTCAACTAGCTGAAGTGTGCCAGGAACATGTTGTGTCTGAATAATGCCTCGCTGAATTTGTTTCCTGATGGTATGACAGTCAATCTCAATGTTTGGCCATGAAATTTCATAAAATATACTTTATGAAAATTTAAAAAAATTAATTTATTTACTTTATGAAATAAATTTAATTAAGTCATTTCATTTATCCTCCAAATATAAAAGTAGGCTATATTATTCAAATTAAAGTCATCAATATAAACAAATGATGGACTTTTTTTTATTTTCACAAGTGTACAATATAAATATGAGTCACATATTAATTATGAAGGTGTGAAATAAAAAAGAATTGAGCAAATTAAAAAAAAAAGGGATAAAAGGGTAAGTAAATTGTAGTTGAAATTTTAGCAGTTAAGCTGATTTTGGCAGTTAAAAAAAAACTGTAAAGAAAATTAGTATAAATATATTTAGAAGGAGATATTGGGGGGATTGACAGGCAAAAAAAAAATCATCAGAAGTTTTGAACAATACAAACAAAGAAAGAAACGAAGGAAAGCAAACGGGTGAAGATACTGGAGAAGAGAACGACGGTGATATTGGCAGTCGCTTTTCTTTCTTCCCGAAATTTGATTAAAGTATCGAGTAAGAGTGATTTTGTTAGATCGTTTCCTTACGTGCCTCTTATATGATTTGGTTGAAAACTCATTCTTCAAATTTGATTTTCAATCAAACTCAGACAATTTTATAGTATGCATTCATGGATAGTTTATTCTCATGATTTGGTTTCTCTGTATATAGCAAAGCAGACACAAGTTAATATTCACAAAACCATTTGGATATGGATATGGGGATATTGAATGTTTCTGAATAAAAGAGAGATTGAATTGAAACAGACAAGTACTACGAGGGATAATATCATATACATTTTTTTCATCTTTCATTTGTACTGTGATTGTTACTCACTGTTACACCATCCCGCCTAGGACTTGAGAAGTGCAGGGAGCAAGTCATTTAAACTTTGCTGTTATGAATCAAACATTCACCATTATGTGCAGGGTATACTGAATTTGAGGATGAAAGCACAAATGCATGCAAAGCAAGTCTACAATAAACCATTCGGCGCAAGCGACTCGTAGTTGGTCGGAATTGATGGATTCCGCCACTACAAACCCGTAGTCGGACGGAATCGATGGATTCCGCCACTACAAACCCGTAGTCGGTCGGAATCGATGGATTCCGCCACTACAACCCGTAGGCGGTCGGAATCGATGGATTCCGCCACTACAAACCCGTAGTCGGTTGGAAATGCGATCGAATGTGCTTTCATTGCTCTGTGAATACATGCTAACTTGGGACAACCTTTTTGCCTTACTATGATCCGTTTAGACGTTGGCGTAAAATCGAATAATTCAAATTCGCTTGCGTTGAAAGAGACTTATTCACCATCTTCATCGTTGAAAGAGAAGTAATAAGACCCGTACTGAAAGATAGCATTTATGAAGTAAAGAAATAAGGAGGAAGACATATACAAAAAAAAAAAAGAAAGATTTATAAATGAAGGAAGAGAGGCCAATTAGACGTTACATATCCTAGCATTAAGGAGATAATTAGTTATTTCCTATTAAATAGGAATTAATTAGAGGATTTCCAATTAGTATCATATTTGGGTATGTAAAACGGCTGGAATTGGAAATAATTAAAGCGAAAGGAAAAAAAGTTAATGTCAAGATTTGTTTATGAAGATCCTAAAAAAAAGGACATTGGTAAATCATAAAAGATTTATTTATAAAGAGAAAAAACGGCATAATGCAATTTGGGGAAGAAAATATTTATTGGAGAATTATTAGGCCTCCTATTTTAATGGGGAGTAAATTAATTTTGATTACCAATTTGTTTTAATTAAAAAAGAAGCAATTTTGCATGCATGCATGCAAGGTGTTCATGTTTATTACATAAACCTAACTTTAACTTTGTTAAAGTAATGGGTAGAACTACGTTATGACTTGATGCTCGTTCCGAGCTACGTAGGAAATCCGATATGAAATTAAATTGGATTCAGTCGCCCCGTCCAAGTAAAGTATAATTAAATTCAAACTTTGGACTTAAAATTAAATTTATCAAAAAGAACTACGTATGATTTGATGTCCATAAAACGGACTACGTAGGAAACTTAACTCGAAATTGGTTGAGTTCAATCACATTAAAAAATAACTTTCAAATATATATAAAAGGTCAAAAATCTCTTAAATTAATGTGGTATAAAAAAAATCATTATTAATTTTGAGAACTACGTTCAGCTTAATTCCTAACATAGGATACATAGAAAAATTTAGCGTAAACAAATAACGCGCTAAATTCAGTCACATAAAATAAACACAAAATAAAATAAAATAAACATAATCTAATTATGCACATGATATTAGGAGAATTAAGCAACCCTTCATAGAAGGTGGGTTTAATTTTATCCCTTTGATGCATGATTAAAATTAAATATTACGCAAATGATAGTTGAATTATGTCTAGGCAACCCTTCCTAGAAGGTGGGTTTAGGCTCGATTCTCTGATGCGTGAAAACACCTCTGAACTACGTAAGACTTGATTCTCTTTAAAGAGATACGTAGGCAACCCTTGAAATTCGGGTGCAGTCCAATTAATAAAAACCCTTAATATTTTGTATTAATATTATTTCGAATCAAGAGGGTAAAAAATAGGGTCAAACTAAAAATATCATGAAAAATAAATGAAATAATGTTTTGGGAATTTAAACACATTTTTCCTCAACACTCAATATGTTTGGTACGCTCATGGAATACCGGATTGTTGGCTATATGAATGGCAGACTGATTATCACAAAAGAGGCGCATAAGAGCCTTGTGTGAAACCCCGAGTGTATCAAGTAGAACGAAGCCAAAGGAGCTCACAAGTAGTAGCTGCCGTTGCTCTATATTCGGCCTCAGCAGAAGATCAAGAAACAATAGCTTGTTTCTTGGTTCTTTAAGAAATGGGTGAATTACCGAGGAGAATGAAGTAGCCTGTAGTAGAGCGTCTAGTGATAGGGCAAGCTGCATAATTCGAATCACAAAAAACACGAATACACAAATCACTAGAACGAGATAAGAAAATACCCTGATCAGGTACTGACTTTAGGTAACGAAGAACCTTTAAGGCAGCATCCCATTGGCCACGGCGCGGAGCAGCCATAAGCTGAGAAATTGTATGAACCGAGTATGCAAGTTCAGGGCGAGTGATGGACAAGTAGATAAGACGGCCAACCAAACGGCGATATTTCTCAGGATCATCAAGCAGAGCAGAGGAATCTGATTGAAGACCATGATCAGCAGACATCGGAAACGATACGGGTTTGCATCCAAGAAGACCCGAATCAGCTAGAATATCTAGAGTGTATTTCCGTTGGTTCAACCATAAACCAGACGGTGTACGAACAATTTCAATGCCTAAGAAGAACCGAAGGGGTCCATAGTCCTTCATATGAAAGCAAGCATGAAGATAGTCTTTAAAACGACGAATGGTAGCAGGATTATTTCCAGTAATGACTAGATCATCCACATATATCAAAATGTGAAGGATGATACCTGACCATCTGAAGGTGAAAAGGGAGTAATCAGCCAAAGACTGAGAGAAACCATATTTCAGAAGAGCAGATGTGAACTTGTGGAACCAATTCCGTGGAGCTTGACGAAGACCATATAATGATTTCTTTAAACGACAAACTTGGGACGAGGTTCGAAAACCGGGAGGTGGTAGCATATATACTTCCTCATGCAGATCCCCATGAAGAAAAGCATTGTGAACGTCCATCTGATGAAGTTCCCAGTTATAGATAGAGGCAATTGCGAGAAGTAGTTTAATTGTAACTGATTTAGCAACAAGAGCAAAAGTTTCATTATAATCAATGCCTTCTTGTTGACGGTTTCCGAGTGCAACCAAACGCGCCTTATAGCGCTCAACCTGTCCATTGGAGTTGTATTTAATACGAAAAACCCATTTAGAGCCAATAGGTTTACGATCGAGAGGAAGATCAACATATTCTCAAGTGTTGTTGCGGTGTAAGGCTGTCATTTCATCCTGCATGGCCTTTTTCTATTTTGGGTTAGCAACCGCGTCTCTACAAGAGGTTGGTTCTTGTTCCTGATATACAAAGTTAATAGTAGTAACATAGGCAAGAGAAAAATGTTCATATGATAAAGAATTTTGTATGGAATACTGGGTACCTGATTTTAGTGGAGGAGAAGTTTTACCCGATTTGGAATCAAAATGACTTGCCTTTTGACAAACATAGTCTCGTAAAAGGATAGATGGTTTTGAAGTACGGGAGCTGCGACGGGGTGGGTTTTCAGTCGGAGCAACAGTAACGGGTGGTGGAGTAGGAATGATGGGTTGAGGGATTTCGGTGCCCATGGGAAGAGGGGTAGAAGTAGGTGGATTAGTAGAGGGAGGTGGGGGACATGCTGGAGGGGTGGTTATAGAAATTGGGGAGGGGTTTAGTGGAGAGGGGTAGGGGGCATCAACAACAGGTAGGGGAGAGATGACAGGGGAGCCCGCGGTAGGTGGAGGGACAAGAGGGAGGTGAGAGGGTTCTAGGGGGGGCGTAGTAGGTATAGTTGGGGGATCCGTGTGAAGGGGAATTTGTGGGAGGTTTTCTTGAGTGGGGGTTGTTGTTCGGGGGGTTTCTTGGTAATAGTCGGGGGGAAAATCAGTGGGATCTACTATGGACTCTGTAGGTTCAGGAGTATTTTTCGGTTCGGAGAACGGAAAAATGTTCTCGTAAAAACGTGCATCCCGTGTTGTAAAAATTTCTTTGGTATCAAGATCCAACATTTTCCAAGCCTTTTGTGAAGGTGTGTATCCTATAAAAATGCATTTTCGACCTCTAGGTTGAAATTTATCCGAAGACCGAGGTATAAAGGAACAGTAAGCAAGACAACCAAACACCCGAAGATGGTCAAGATTTGGTGGAGAGCCATGAAGAATCTCATAAGGAGTTTTGTGATGGAGGATGGGAGCAGGGGTGCGATTGATAAGGTAACATGCCGTAAGAACACCTTCTCCCCAAAGTAAGATGGGTAAATTTGCTTGAAACATTATGGAACTAGCAACATTAAGGATATGACGGTGTTTGCGTTCTACCCTCCCATTTTGTTGTGGTGTGTAGGTACAAGAGGTTTCTAAATGAATACCCTTACCTTTAAGAAAAGGTCGAAGGGAAATAAATTCCTTAGCATTGTCACTACGAAAGGTTTTGACACAAGTGTTGAATTGAGTCTCAACCATGACACAAAAGTCTCTCTAATTAAAGTGGCGACTTCGGCTTTTCCCTTTATTAAATAAACCCAGGTGCAATGGGAGTAATTATCTAAAATGGTAAGAAAGTAGGAACAACCGGAAGTAGAAAGGGTGCGATAAGGACCCCAAATATCTATGTGGACTAATTCAAATAACGACAAAGCATGAGAACTGCTAACCGGAAAAGATGATCTAGGTAGTTTGGCCCGGAGACATATGTCACATGGATGAGTGGTTTTGGGATGGAAGGATGACCAAGGCGGTTATGGTGGGTGGTGGTGTCAATAGTGGTAAGGCATGAAGGGAGCAGATAAGCGTTTGTCATCCAGCGAAGACAGTAGATTCCATCACGAGCTTCACCCACTCCAACCACTGTCCTCGAAGTACGGTCCTGTATAACACCAAATTTATTAGTTATCATAAAAACACAATTCAAATCCGTAGTTAACTGATTTAGAGAAAGTAGATGACAATCAAGTCTTGGAACATATAATATTCGGGGCAAGTGAAGGGAGTTATTTAGTCGCAAGGTGCCTGCATGTTCAGTGGATACTAAAGCTCCATTTGGGAGTTTAATTCGGCATGTAGTGACCGGCTTGAGCAATGAAAGTAATGAACGGTCACCTGTCATATGAAAAGAAGCCCTCTGAATCAAGAATCCAAGGGAACGAATTTGAACTCCTATTCCATTGAGTATCATTCATTGCAAGACCAATGTCTTTACGGTCCTCAAAGGTTAAGGGAACAGAGAAGGGGTATGTGGAGTTAGCTTGTCCCGCTGCCCCAATAATTGTGGCGGTCATGATACCAGCCAAAGTTGGGCTTAAGGTTTTGTTTTGTGCGGAAGCGTAGGTTAAGGAAAGTGCTCTGATACCATGGAGATATTTGTGAATCGAAAGCCGTTTATTTCATTGACCATGTAATGTTTATATAGGAAAACATAAAGAGATAAAATAATAAACTAATAGCAAAAGATAAGCCCAATAATAAGAGATAAGCCCAATGCTCTAAGAGATAAGCCCAATACTCTAACAAACTTTGAGTACTAACCGATGAGATTGGATTCCATGGAGGGAAATTATCAAGAAGGGAGAAAATTTCGACGGATCCAGATGGAGGATTTCAATCCATTACGCCGGAGGAAGAGCAACGGTGGTCGTGAGGGGTTGATGTTTAATGGAAAACCTTGAGGGTTTTGGAGTACGTAGAGGGAAGAGGAGAGAGATAGAAGAATCACCATTATTGAGTTTTGGTAAGCAGAACCACCATTACTCAATGAGGTAAAGGGTCATATTGTCATACAACTACGGAGGTTATGAATTTCTTAGGGTTTTACAAAACGTCACATGAGGTTTACAAAAAAAAAATTAACTTAACATGTACCCTTTTTCTTAATTTTACACCAAATCATTCTCATTTTACCAAACCTCATTCCACTTATTTTATATATCTATATCCCTAAACACTTTCATCCTCTTAATTCTTCATCTAGATAATTTCCTTCATCTTAAGTCCAGATAATCTTGTATTACTAAACGAACCCATGTTTGAAGTTTGATGATCAAAGATGAAAGTTGAATGTCGTGAGATCAAATATCACATTTTGTGCGTGTTTAAAGTAGGATTGAAATCTCAATCACAACCGATGGTTACTCGAGGAACCGAATTATACTGACGGTTAAAAATCTGATAAAATGAGTGAGATGATGGTTGACCGGGTGATGGTCTGGTTGCAGTTTCAGGTGAAGATATTAAAAACCTTCAACCGACCCACCACCCAACCCACCAACCGACCCGACGTTCACCCGAGTATCACCCGACACTTTAATTAAAAAACCTGAAAATTATTATTCTCATTCTAAATTAAACCCTAAATTTCTAAACCTTCCTTCACTTTCAACTAAAGTATTCAGTCAGTTTCTAAATATTACAAGCTTGAACATTTTTTCAAGTCATAGGAATTGATGAAAGTCGAATGCCGATCACGTTAGAGACCTATATAAAACAATTTTGAAATTCGAGCATTCCGCCAGGGTCTAGTGAGCTCCGACTCTTGGCTTATGTGCCTAAATTGGATTTTTTCCGGGAAAAAAATCCGTCACCATCGTCTTGATTAAAAGTAAAATAAAATTGAAAGAATTTGGTCAAATAAACCTTTTTCTATTTTCTTTTAGTAAGTATATCCCATAATTTTTTCTCACTTTCATTTATGGTAGGTAAAAGTAATTAACCCCTAACCCCTCTAGTTAAAAAAAAAAGAGAAAGACACATAACAATGGAAAAATGTTTTTACACGTACAAATAAATTTTTGACTGTTTTTTTTTTCTTTTGTTTTTTTTTTTCTGTATGAATTTTCATTTTATTTTATTTTACTTTATTTTCTAGCATCAATTTCATTTCATACCAGAAAACTCAAACTAGAATTTTCTGGTATGAATTTCATACAAGAAAACTCATACAAGAAGCAACAAAAAACTAGCATTCTTAACCAAAATAAGCCCAAATACGCAAAGGTCTATTAATGTTTACAACAACATCAGAAACAACAAAGCGACAAAGCAAGAAGAAGCAACATAAATGGAGCAATCACACGAAGATGTTCGGATTCGGCCGATTCCAGTTTATTCTTCTCCTTCTCCGCCGGAAACCAGTGAAGCCAGAACCTCTTCGTCCGTCGCCACCACATCAAATGCCGGAACCTCTTCGACATACATGTCGAAGCCAAGATTAGGTTTTAGGCAAGTGAAGCTCTTACAAGAAGAGGAGAAGCGTCAGAGGACGTGGGAATCGGGGAGAGAGAGAGAGGGAAGGAGAGGGAGGAGTGCGAGAGAAGCAACGACAAAGAGGGAGAGGGTGGCAGCCGCAGAGGATTAGGGATTCAACGACGAAAGAATCGGAGGGGCAGAGATTGTTGCAGTGAGGTGGTATAGAGAGAGGATGTTGGCGGTCATCATTGCTACCAGGAGGATATACTGTGTCGTGGCTCAAGGGTTTGAAAGACCTTTGAACGGTAAAAACAAAAACGGGGTACATTTACTGAACGATAAAATGCCATGAGCCTACTTAGTAGACCAAAAACTAGAAAAAGGCTTACATACCAATTTGCCCAATAAAATTTAGGCACCGACACATCCACCAACGCTTAAACTACGCGCTGACGTCTTGCGAGTTTTGTTGTTCGTCAAAAAATTATATTATACATATTCGATTGTATTGACATTTGACACGAGTTATTCCTAATGTTTTTCACTGGACAGAAAAGATAAAAGTAGTAAAAAGCGGCGAACACATCGCAATGGAATTTGATGGCCAGACTTTGTCAACCCTTCTTAACTAATCGCCACAACGCAATTAATTCTCCCAAATGTCTTATACTTGTCCTCTTACTTCTTCATCTCCTTCTTTCTTGCTAATCTCAAACTCAAATCTTACAACTATTTTCTACCCTTAGTCATTTGCTTGCTCGTTTCAGACAATGCTAATCGCATTATAATATATCCATAGAGACAAGGAAAATGAAAGGAGGGGAAAATGAAAGACAACTCGATCATACACCCACTTGGGCTGTTGCTTCTATTTGTGCCATCATTATAATCATCTCTATTTGTCTTGAAAAGGGTCTTCACCATATCGAACAGGTAATAACTTGTACAGTTGTATGTGCTCGAAACCCTAATCTTCAAAAGTCATCCCTGAATACTTGAGCTTTGTTATATGATAGCATGATGATTTGTTTCCTTCTTAATGCAGTTTTTCCAACAAAAGCGCAAGAAGGCTATAGTTGAAGCCCTTTATAAAGTCAAGGGCGGTAAGTTTTACTTATATGTTACTTCTGCCATGAATTCATTGTGTTTTTTTAACCTCAAGGTTATATTTTCATGTTTTACAGAGCTAATGGTTCTAGGATTCATCTCTTTGCTACTAACATTTGGGCAAAATTACATTGCAAGAGTTTGTATACCAGAAGAATTTGCAGACACGATGCTGCCATGTGCTAAACCTGACGAGTCATCGACTACAGAACACGAGCCGGCAACCGAGCATAGACGCAGGCTCGTGTTGATCGCCAGAAGGATATTGGCTGCTGATATAGAGCCTACTGGTTGCGAAGAGGTTGGTTCATTTCCCTACTTCCTAGCACTTCTAATGTATTAATTCTTGGGTTTATACTCGAATGTGCTCATACCGGAATTGTTTAGCCAGATGAACGAGTCCAGGTAGCTTGACTAAAATAACAATCCTAATGAAAATTGGTTCATCTAGTCAATTTTAGGATTGTTATTTGTGTCAAACAAGTATAGCTCGATCCGATCCTAAACTATACCAAACTTACAATATGCTAATACTCGGTTTTGTTTAGAAAGTGAATGATCTCGAGCCGAATAACTCGTTTACTAATATAACAACCCTATTGAAATTTAACAGAGTTTAAAATTTTTCTCATCGGTTTGTTTAGGAGGTGAACAAGCATGATGAGTCCGAGCTCGAGTAGCTGAGCTCGGCTCATTGAACCCCCTAATAAACTCCGAGATCATTTGAAAATTTACGAGTAATGTTCTTCAATGACAGGGAAAAGAGCCGTTTATATCAGTAGAAGCACTACATCAGCTGCATATCTTCATCTTCTTCTTGGCAGTCCTACATGTGTTTTTTAGTGGAATTGTAATGACGCTTGGAAGACTCAAGGTTGGATTTCTTAACAGTTCTACATGTGTGTTTTAACTTGCGCTCATTTCGATCATCATTTACGCAGCTTCGTGCATGGAAAGATTGGGAAAACGAGGCTTTACTGAATGCTGACATGTCATCGCGTAAAACTTTCTTCAACTCACGCATTACGTACTATTGATTCTTACCTTTTCTACGTACACTAAAACAAACCGTCGCAAATTTGCAGATGCCTCAAAACTGAGACTGACTCACGAATTATCGTTTGTCAGAGACAATACCAGTTTTTGGAATAAAATACCCATTCTCTTCGTGATTGTAAGATTTGCTTTACCAAATTTACATGTTAACTTCATGCAAATGATTTAACTTATTGTTTCACATTTGATTTGGGTTTGAACAGGCGTGCTTCTTCCGACAGTTTTTCAGGTCTGTTCGTAGATCTGATTACATGGCCATGCGCCATGGTTTCATTAGTGTAAGCTCTTGCTCATGATTAAAAGGCTGGGGCCGTTTGGTTTTTTAACTCTGAAAACGGAAACGGAATGAAAACAATTCTAGTCCATACGTATATTTGTCCATGAAATTTTGGTTTGAAGTAATTGAAGTATAGTTTAATTACATTTCATACCCCTATTCGGAAACAAAATTGAGAAACAAATGCATTTTCTATGAAATTTCAAGCAATGATTCTAAAAAATTTCATTAACAAGGTGCACATAGATATTAGATTCATTTTCGTTTCCGTTTTCGGAGTTACAACTAAACGGGAACTTAGTATATTTTCCATTGTACGACCATGTAAAACTTACATAGTATTGTATGTTTGATAGGTTCACTTATCCCCTGGAAGTAAATTTGATTTCCGCAAGTACATCAAAAGATCACTGGAAGACGATTTTAAGGTAGTCGTCGGGATCAGGTAACTCAAATGACTGCATTACTTCTTTGCTGATAAAATGGCGAATTAACGATTGCTGAACAGTGACTTATCTCTTTTCTTATTCACCATTGTTACAGCCCTCTATTATGGGCTTCAGCAGTCTTCTTTTTGTTTGTTAATGTACATTGTAAGCTTACTTATCCTCTTCTGTATGTTCATTTCATAAGCAATATTGTCAAGCTTGAACTTATTTATTTGATCTTTGTTCTAGCATGGGATGTGCTTACTTGGTTATCCATATGGCCTTTGATCGTAAGATATTTCAACTTTTTGATGATATACTTTTCTTGAACAGAAGGTGAAACCTTGTAAATTGCTTAACAAGATTATGCTTTTAGGTGATTTTAGCAGTTGGAACAAAGCTTCAAGCAATCATAGCACAAATGGCCAGTGAAATCGTCGACAAACATGAATCCGTTCGAGGAATGCCGGTGATTGAGGTCTCAGACAGATACTTTTGGTTTTCTTGGCCTCAATCTTTTCTTTATCTAATTCATTTCGTCTTATTTCAGGTAGAAACTTGTCTTTGATTGATTCTCATTTGAAACACTTCTTGTACAGTTAGTTTTTACCTTAAAAATTTTGCTTTGTTGTTGTTTGCAGAATGCGTTTGAGATCACTTACTTCATTTGGATATCGGTAAGGGGTTGCGTTTGTAGTTATTATCATTCTTGTATACGGTGTTCTAAAAGACGGAATAGACGGTCGTCTAGATACCGTCTAGACGGTGGACGGCCGTCATGGCCACCAGCCGTCCCGACTTGTCATAGACTGTCCTTCCTGGACGGGTTCAGACACTGGACGGTTCAGGACATGTTCAAGACGGAAAAATCCGGCTTAGACGATTTAGATGATTTCAATACGGTTTAGACGGTTCAAAACCTAATTTCTAAAACCAAATCCTAAATAAATTAGTTTTTATTTTTAAAATTCTGAATGCTCACATGTTGTGAGTTGTGACTCTTGTGAGTGTGATAACCTAGCTTATTTTCATGTATTTTAAAATAAGTCAAATATCTTGACGGTCTAGATACCATCTAGACGGTGTCTTTCCGTTCCTTCCTGGTGTAGCGTCTTCTTGGACATTGCTTGTATACAACTATACACTGATGTTAGTGATTTGGAATTGCAGTATGAGTTTGGAGTGAGATCTTGTTTTCACCAAAGATTTAGCCTCACTCTGGTCAGACTTGCTTTAGGGTAACAACTTAATTTACTATATCATACACTTGACTTGTAATTCAAGTATTATATGATATTGATTTGACTTTGAACTGCAGGATAGGTGTACAAGTTTTGTGCAGCTATATTACCCTTCCGTTGTATGCCCTTGTAACTCAGGTATATATGATGCACCCATATATGCACGAAGCATTTACGTTATTTGACCCATTGTAACCAACCGGAAAAAACGGGTGAAAGGCATAACAATGGATCGGGTGATGGGTGAGTGATGGAAGAAGTACATCCACCCATCGCCCGTTTGTTTCGGTTGGTTACAAACCCGTTAGCCGGGCTCGGCCCGGCCCGGGTCCGGCTAAATAGGCTTTTTTTAGCAAATGCCCGGTCTGAGTCCGGCCCGAGTCCGGACTTGAACAGGTCTAATCCTTTATACCTATCAACAAACCCGCGTTGGGGAAATTGAGTGTTTTCTCGACTCATCGAGCTTGCATAACATCTTGTATCTTTATCAGTCACCCAAACGAATACAAAGTACAAACATAACTTTTGAATTTATCGATAATAAATATACATGCATGAGGATTATTCAAATATACGGGTAATTTTGTTGCTCTCACATTCTCTAATTAACCTCACTTTAGATATGGGAAAGCTCTAATCTCTCTTGATGGATTGATCCAAATAGTTGTTAACCTTTCCTATTTATAGCCATGACCACCTCCTCTACGTAAAGATTCTGGACTCGATTCTCCTAGGTCATTTCAAAATCTTCTCAATCACTCAATCTTATCTTATACAAGTCGATCTAGAACCCCCCTAGACTTATAGCGTATAAATCCAGAACTCGATTCTCCTAGGTCATTTCCGGAACTCGATTCTGGCTTAGTCTACGAGGACCTCCGAGTTCTTTCGGGAAAATTCATCTCCTTCCTTCCGGAGTGACCCATTATCTCAAAATTTCGCTCATTTGAAAATATGAATTAGTCCAACAACTTTTAATTATTGGGTGATTCGGTTGGATCGAGTTCTTTTGAGAATCCGTATTATCGTCATTTCACCCTCATATTCTCGGATTTTTGTCCCTTCTTTGTGTTGGGTGGTTGGATACAGATCGCATGTGGATAAGATTCTCCTTTTACCGAGTACTAGCTTAGAATCCGGAAAAATGGCCTAAGTTGTAAATATGAAATGTGAAAATTGAGCAGATGGGGTCGACCATGAAGCGATCAATATTCAACGAGGAAACATCGAAAGCACTGAAGAAGTGGCATATGACTGTGAAGAAGAGAACAAGTGAGAGTTCACATCGTTCATCGACAGTTGGGAGTTCGCATCGTCGAGCAAGTAGCGAGACATCGCT
The DNA here is from genome assembly GCA_033239045.1 of Fagopyrum esculentum. NCBI lineage: Eukaryota > Viridiplantae > Streptophyta > Magnoliopsida > Caryophyllales > Polygonaceae > Fagopyrum > Fagopyrum esculentum. The sequence goes on from BSUD01000001.1 coordinate 154,426,515, forward strand.
ACACCCAATGGACGAAGACTCGCAACATTATGTAGCTGATAGCTCAAAGCATAGCACCAACAAAGATAGGGTTTGATGTTAGTATGGGTTGATAGAAGTTCTGTTAATTAAGTAGTTGGTCGATCTTAAATGTAACATTGTAGTTAGAATTAGATGTTTTGTGTAAGTTGTTCAGCTTTTGGGGTTAAAATTGCACATTTTTAGCTGTTACAGAGTCATTAATCATTATATAGAGTGCACAGATTTCTTTTATATTATTTGTCTGTCTTTATAAGAACACTTCAAGAGTTCAAGATGATTCAAATACAAATTCAAAGCTCTTTCTTCTGCTAAGCAAGGGGAGAGTGCAACCTAGTAGGTGATAGAATTTTTCGCCTACAAAACTTTTTTCGAATTTAGGCTCGGGTGAAATTTTTTTTCCGAAAATGCACGAAGTGTTAGGTATGGAATAAAAGTGTGGTGACTCACCGCGTTTCTTCCATAAAGAAATGTTGTGCATAACCGCCGTCCCTTAAAAATCAAATGGAAAATTAAAAAAAAAAAAAAAAGAGAAACGCGGTGACTCACCGCGTTTCTGCTTCCGTGGCGAAAAACTCAGTGACACACCACGTGTTTCAACATAAAACGTGCGGTGACTAACCGCGCTTATATGTTTTTTTTTTCTTTTTTTTTTAAATACTTACACTAGTGTATTTTTGTTGCCAAAACTTTTATTTTTTTCTGTTTTACTAGTTATTGTTATTTAAATAAAAATAAATGTTCTATCCACTAATTTTTTTTATAGTGAAATAATGAAAATAAAAAACATAATTATTAAAACAAGTGCAATCAACAAATGCATCATTCATCTTCATCTTCTTCATCACTTTCAGCGATAACTGACATGTTTTCGCCTTGATAATCTGTAGACGGACCAATATGCCTGATAGGGTCTGTATATGAAGATCGGCGAGGAAGAGGGGGAGATACAAAAGGATGTGGTATCGTCCCAAACCGCGACATGCTCTCAGATGGATATGAATATGGCATGCTCTCCATAAGGCTAACAAATCTTGAGCCGGTGAAGTACCCGACGGCCCTGGCATAGCACCCGAACCCGAAGTGCCTCCATATATAGGGTGTAGAGGAGGAGTGTTATCGAATAAACTAGTCACGTGACCCTGTGTTGTAAAATCTAGTTGGGTCTGGGGCTGAGCATGGGGAGGTGTCGCATGTGGATAATGTGTCGCTTGTGGAGGTGTCCCCTGTGATGTACCACCACCATGTGAACTTGGATGTTGGTAGTAAGACGGATGAAACGGTAGGTGACTAAGTATATTTACGCCTTGTGAACTCACGTAGTCATAGTACCCTGAAACTCCACTCATCATATCCCCATATTGTTGTTGTGAGTGCAACTGTGAAGCTTTGTCAACAGTTTGTTTCTCTTCCTCTGCTTGTTACGTCAGAAATATATAGACCCTAAAGAAAAAAATAAATAATTATACCAAGAACTAATTGATTAACTATATGTTTATTAGTGAAATACTCACACTGACATAAAGATCAGGAGTGACAGGCTGATAATGGGCAAGTGATGTCTGTCCTAAAGGACTGATCAAAATACGCGTCCTACTCGTGTATCAAGTCATATAGTCTTGTAAGAAGTTTGGCACACTTTCAGATGGGTAAGAATGTGATATAGTTTTTGCGCGCTTTTTCCACTCAACCACTTCTTGTAACAAAATAACAGTTCAAACGGGCAAACGTTGCTTGCACAATGCCAGTGACGGGAAGAGATCTTGTGCTTTTTTCATTACCCCGTTGAAACACTCAGACATGTTTGTGGTCATGCATCCATATCGTAAACCACCGTCATGATGTAGAGACCATTTCTCGAGGCCAATTTCTTGAAGAAACTCACGACATTCACGGTTTTTTTCACCAATTTGGTCAAACCCGGCAAAAAAAGGACGTCGCTCACGGATGTATGCAGTCACACCGACTAGGAATTTTAGTTGCGAATCTTTATAATGAGTTTGAACATTAGACTTAAGATGACGGATTCAAAACCTATGATGTGCATTTGGTGGACTCCATCTCGGATCCGTCATTGCCCTACTTATCCCTGCGTGTCTATCAGAAATTACACACAAGCTGACTCTATCTGTCATATGTTCGCGAATGCAACTCATAAACCATGACCAACTTTCTGTATTCTCCGCTTCTACAAGGGCATATGCAAGAGGGAAAAGTTGTTCATTTGCCTCAACAACCATAGCAATTATTAGGACGTGCTTGTACTTGCCGTATAAGTGGGTTCCATCAATTGAGATCACACGACGACAATGCTTGAAACCAGCAATAGAAGGCCCAAATGTCCAAAAGACGCGTTAAAACATCCTCATTGACCGATCACTTGTTTCTATTGTGACCCAATCAACCACTGTACCCGGGTTTGATTGTTGTAGGGCTTCCATATATCGCGGTAAATCAGCGTACGACTACTTCCAATTAATCTCCATAGATATCAGCAATTTCTTTTTATTTGCCCTCCCACGCTTTCTTGTAACTTGGAATCACTTTGTATTTCATGTTTATAACTTCTATAATGGTTTGCGGTTTGATTGTCAAGTCTTGGCGAACAAGGTTATGAATCTTATTGCTGATGAATCTAGAAGTTTCATTACGGTTATCGAGTTGTCGCGAATGAAAGACACAAGAAGGATATCAGGCCCTTTATGCCGGTGTACATACCACAAATCTAGCGCTTGATCAACCCGATGAGCAGAAACTAGCCATGTGCATCCGGTTTCGCTTTTTCTAGCACAATAGACGGTGTAATAATGTGCATCTGCTCTACCTGTCTTGTAAGGGTATCCACTTCTTAGGGAATAACTTCCAAGCTGCATTTTCAAATCGCTCAATGAGTTGAAACATTGACCTATATAAAATTCATCAATGTCGTGCATTTGAATGGAAGCATAAGGATCCTCCCATGAATTCATCTGTGTTGATACTAGTTCGACGACGTTGTTCCAGTTTGGGTTGATGACTTGAGTTCTTATTATTCCGCTTCTGCTACGACTTGGTTATATTCTGGTGCTGCGGGGCCATCGTCAACGTGACGTTCTTCTTCAGTTTCAAGAATCTCATCATCAGTCTCAACACAATTATGTTCAACGTGTATATCATCGTCATCAACTTCATTTCCATCTCCATGGCTTGAGGACGCATGTGATGTCGATGGTGTCATGGTGGGATGAGTTGTATGCATGAGAATATTTTCATACCCGGCCATCACAGTTTGTGCGTACTCATTATCCGTCAGTAATCTCGTGTACGTTTTCATGTTTTGCCAAAAGAGGTAGTTGTTGTTGTCATCCATCTATTTCACATTACGTTAAATTATTTTACTTAATCTAAATAAAATATTTCCTACTCAATATTCATAGTAAATCTATAAAATTTATATAGTAATCTTAATAAAATATTTCATATTCAATATTTTTCGTTGAACTAATGATTAAATTTTTTTTAGTGATAAACTATTATACTAATGACAAAATCATATTAATACGAATCTATTTGGACATTTCTAAGAAAATATATTTAGACTAACATTTTTTACTTATTCTTAAAAAATATAAACTAATCTATTTAGACATTTCATATTGACATTTCTAAAAAAACATAATAACATTTTCTTACCTATTCTAAACTTATCTATTTTGACTAATTTGTTTATACAATTTCTATTTAATACTAATCTAAGCTAAGTTAATGATATTTTCTTAACATAATATATTGTAAGCCTAACCTAATTTAACTAAACTAATAACATATCTTAACCCTAAATTAACATTTTTATACTAACAAAATCTTTCATATTATTAAATTTTTAACATTATGTTTTTATATCACACAAAATTACATGACTAATTACAATAATCTAATCTAAGTATATACTAACAAAATATGTAAACTTAAACTAATCTAACTAAACTACTAACATATCTTAACCCTAAACTAACAATTTTATACTAACAAAATATGTAAACTTAAATAATTTGTTTAATATTCTGTTTTTTTATATTATACAAAATTAAATAACTAATTATAATCATCTAACTACTAATAAAACCCTAACCCTAAATAGGCTAATACAAAACTAACAAATATTAAGAAGGAAATCACTTACTTGGAGAAAGACTTGTAGGTCCGGCGGTTTCATTGGTGGTCCGGCGGTTTCAGTGGTGGTCCGGTTGTGGTACAAGGGTGGTCCGGCGGCGTTCCAACGGTGGTCGGGTAGCCTCCTATGAGGTAAGTTTTATAATTTTAATGGAGAAAAAACAACAAAGAAAGGAGAAATAATAGAAGGAAGAGAGTTAGATGTGAAAATACAATGAAAGTAGTAGGATTTATAGGCGAAAGAGAAGCTGTTCAATGTCGTGGACAGTCGAGAAGAAGCCGTTCAACGCCCTAATAATGGTGAATAAATGCCGACGTCAGGAGAAAGAAGACACGCGGTGAGTCACAGCGCGTTTATTGGTTAAACACGCGGTGATTCACCGCTTTTTCTGCCACGCGCAGAAAAAGCATAGAAGCGCGGTGACTATAGTATTTTTTTTAGAATTAATTAGGGAAATAGGACCCCTTGAAATTCTCTTTTGCAAACTAAGTCTCTATACAAAAAGAAGAAAAAATAGGTATGGAAACTAAAAAATAGGGGTAATAATTTCTCTAATTGAAATGATGGTGATTAGATGTTTACTTTTGATTTAAGTATCTTTTTTACATGGATTGGTTTTGTAGTATATTTCTTGGGTATGGTTTTGGGTATGATTGTGAAAATAGAGGCAATATATTTCTTGACAAATTTATTTTTGGGTATGATTATGACATTATTTGGGTAAACGGGTTTTTGGGTATGCTTTTATATGTGTATTGACTTTGTAGTATATTTATTATTATTAAGTATATTTTTAAAGTGATATCGTGGGTATGTTTTATGGTTACCCAAACTGTGTTATAATGATCAAATTCAAGCGAATTTTTGGGTAATGATAAAATGTCATTTGATATTGATATTTGTGTATAATATCGAGTTTTGAAAATTTTGGGTATGACAAATTTAAATTGGGTATGGTTTTTGTATTAAGTGATATTTAAATTGGGTATAAATATAAAATATTATCCAATTTATGGATATGATTTTATTTTGATATTTAATTTTTTGGGTATGTTGTTTTCGAGTATGTTTATGTACTTTGACAAATTTATTTTTGGGTATGATTGTGACATTATTTGGGTAAGCGGATTTTTGGGTAATAGGTGATAAAGTAAGAATGTTGGAAATTCCTTTTTCTGATTGATGTGACATGTGAGATAGTACAACATGTCACATCCGATGGGTTGTCAAACTTTGCCCTCTTTTGTACTCTATTTCCTCTATTCTATTTTATAGAGGGTCAAAATACCAATCCCAAATAGTATGAGTCTTCTTTCTCAATTGATTTGATTAAAAGTCTAGTTTGCCAATTTTGCCTTTTTTTTATGGAAGAAGCGAGGTGAGTCACCGCGTTTCTCTTCTTTATTTTTTTTATTTTCCGTTTGATTTTTAAGGGATGGCGGTTATGCACAACGTTTCTTTATTGAAGAACCGCGGTGAGTCACCGCGCTTCTATTCCAGACTTGACACTTCGTGTAAAACTTTCAGCCGAGCCTAAATTCGGAAAAAGTTTGTAACTTCGGTTATAACGGCAAAAAGTTTTAGGTGATATTGGTTTCAAATGTATGAATTACTGTAGGAGGTAATAAGTTATTCCACGTTCCAAAAGTCTACTATATAAGGTTGGTGTACTCTTCCTCCTATTGTTAATACGTGCATGTGCGTTCGTGTGCATACAAGCGCATACACGCGTAATAATTTTATGCACCGAATTGTTGTGCAAATGGTTTGTGGACCGAACCGTATTCTTACAGACCAAATCGTTTCACTACTTGTATGAAACGGTATATGGACCGGATCGGATCCTAACAGTCCGGACCGTATTGACTTTTTGTTTTACATGAGTTAAATATTGTCCGGTCCAAATCCGAAACGGATTGTATCCACATCCTTTTAAAAAAATGCTAAAAGGGTAAATCAACGGGTCGGACCCGACCGGAACATTACAGTTCAGGACCGGACCATGGAACGGACCGGATTTGATAATTGCGGTACTAGAATCAAGGGTGAGGAGCAATCTCACAAATACACACAAATTTATGAGATTTAGGGTCCGTTTGGTTCCAACTCCGGAAACGGAAGTGGAATGGGAAGCGAATTTAGTCCACATGTATATCCTTATTCATGAAATTTTATGAAATCATTCCTTTTTTTTTAATGCAAAATGCACTTAATTCTCCACATTTTGTTTCCCTATAGGATATCAAAAATAATCAAATTCTACTCCAATTACTTCAAACCACAAGAAATGATTCCAAAAATTTTCATGAATAAGGGTATACGTATTGGATTCGTTTCCATTCTGTTTCCGATTCCGGAGTTAAAATCAAACGGACCCTTATAATGAATTACCAAAATGTCAATATTGGATCATTTGCAACTAATCACCCGTTAAATCAATAAATACCGGTAACAAGTCCTCCGTTAGCAAAATACCACTCAACCTCGTATTCCGTCAAAAAAAAAACGTGGACGATTCTCACTTTTCATTATAATATTTTCTTACGCTTAAACCCATTTTTTCAAACTAAATCCACCAAACCGGATAATCAACGTATAATCAACGTATATAATATTGGTGAAAACCTCCCAATTTCATCTCCCTATTAATCCGAAGGTTATCCGATATATACGAAAGGTAGTTAAGGGCTTTTCATAAAAAAAGAAAAAAAAATCCAACTATATGAATTATTCTTGGACAAATATATAAATATTTTTCTCTATTTATCGCTGTATATTTATGGCCCACCACTCTTTTACCCGAAACTGTTTATAAATCGCAAAGTGAAAAGCCAAATCTATCTACATACTGCAAGATAAGAATATTTATTATAAAACTCGCTATAAAAATCAATTAAATTTTACCCTAAATTATAAGTTAAAAAATATAATAAATTATGACCACGGCACATTTGTCCGTAACGGACAAATGTGTGTTATTTAGTATTTTTATTAAAGTTGTCCGTCACGGACAAATGACATATGTCCGTGACGGACGAAGTGAATATTACCACTTACTAGTATGTTATATATTTAGGTATGTCCGTCACGGACAAAGTGCATCTGTCCGTCACGGACACCTTTTCCGTGATGGACAAATCTTCTTTGTCCGTCACGGACAACTCACATACATTAAAACTTGAGATTTACAACATATATTTGTATATTTTAAATCAACCAATAATGTGTAATACCTATTATATACACATTTATTAAATTACTGAGTTTATTTTACTTTAGTAACATTTTCGTCAAATTTTAATTTAATAACATCTTTGAATGAACATAACGAGTTATAACGAACATAATGACATAAAAATATCAATTTAACGTTATTGAGAGGATTATAAATTCCTTTCAAACAAAATTACGTTATTGAAAGCCATATAAAATTTCAAGAAATAAACGTTACTTTTGTTCAAATTTTTACGATTTCATAACGAACATATCTTGTTTCAAGAAATAAACGTTTCTTTCGTTCAAAATTTATAGATTTCGAAACGAACATATAAATGTTCAATAAATAAAACGTTACTATCATTCAAAGTTTTAATATTTGATATCGAACATATAAAGTTTTAAGAAATAAACGTAATTTCCTATCATACATATCTACGATCAAATCAAAATTATGTTATTGAAAGGATTTAAACTTTCTTTTACAAAAGACGATCAAATCAAAGATATTTTATTCAAAGGATTAACACTTTCTTTCAACAAAGAAATCAAACTTACTTACAAACATAACAATTACAAAGGAATCAAAGTTTCAATATCAATGTTACGTTTTTAAACCTGACGTTGAACTTCAAACATAAATACGATCAATTCAAAATAACGTTATTGAAAAGATTTAAATTTTATGTTAACAAAAGACATTCAAATCAAATTTTTGTTATTCAAAGGATTACAAATTTCTTTCAAACAAACCAAATTTTAGTACTTTAATCAACAATATAGTCATATTACAAATATTCACTTTGTCCGTCACGGACAAATGGGCATTACTTAGTAAAAACAAATGCGCTAAATAGCCTGGACGTAAATTATAAATCCAAAAATAATGATTTATTAAAAATCTGAATGAAATGACAAATTATAAACAATTTAATTATCAGTTTTTTTTGTTTTCTTTCCAGTAAACCAATTAGACCAATTGGTAGGAAATAAAAATGACAATTTCAACCACTGGTTATCCAATAAAACAAAATCATACGGATGGTTAAAAACCAAATAAAATGAGTCTGAATTTAGGGTGATGGTCCGGTTGCAGTTTCAGGTGAAGATATTAGAATCCATCACTCGATGATCACCCGACACTTTAACTAAAAAAATCCAAAATGTACTACACTCCTAAATTAAACCCTAAATTCCTATCTGGAAACATACACGATTTTATAGGTCAGGCGATGAAAGTGTTAAAACCACCCATCACCCAACTCATTGACATCCATACCTGAAATTATACGAGATTTTATAGCGTGATCAGAAATATGCCCGCTAAGAATAGTGTACCAAGCTCATCAATGAAGTTTTATCGCTATTTTAAATTTTAAAATATTTCAAATTGGCGAATATTATGAAAAAGTGTATATTTTCATCCCGTCTCAATACATGTCTTTTTATTTGAAGTTCTTATCAGGTATGGACCGAACAATTGTTTCCGATGAGAAGTAATGACGTGTTTTTTTGGATCGTGGATGTGTTTGAGGTTTTTGAAAATCCCTTATCTTGTTGTGGAATTTTGCACGATAAACATTTTTCCTTGAGGTGTGATAATTTTATTTGATTGTGATTGTGTTTGAGGTTTCGGAAAATTCTTCATCTTGTTGTGGATATTTGTATGATGCACATTTTCTTAAGATGTGTGTGTGTCAAAATCCTATATATACGAACCATAGAGTGGGGTAGTGGGCTTACGAGCGCACATGCACGTTAAGCATAATTTCAACAGATAAACTCTACGAGGTTCCATCCTAAAACCAATTGACAATAGGAGGATTAACCCACCGACCTTATATTCTAGGCTCGGAATGTCCCAACTTTAGACGTGAGACTAATTATCACCAACATTCCACGCAGGTGCAATTAGAGTACATAGCGAGTTGACATTTGCCCACAAGTTAGCATCGTAAGCCGAATAGAGGCTAGCCACTCTGACACAATCTCAAAATCCGATATAGACGGACCGTGTAACGGGGTGCATACAAGCGCACATACGTGTTATGCTTACACCCAACACATAAACTCATTGGGGTGATATCCTAAAACCAATTGACAATAGCAAGATTAGCCACCAACCTTATATACTAGGCTCGATATGTCCTACTTTAAATGTGAGAAGTTATTATCTCCAACGATACGATGTTTCCGAAAAGAGAATTTATATTGTCTTGCTCCCAACAACGAGACATATTAATTCATCTACCCCATATTTTCACCATAATGTTGTTAACTCCTTCCTCAAGTGCTTACCGTCTTATTTTTTGGTCTGCTCGTTCTATCTTTAATCGATACGATATTCACCTTTGTTCATTCATTTCCTGATGACTTCCTAAATGTTATTTTTTCTTATTTACATATCTAATAATACATTTGTCAAATCTAGAACTTGGCAGATTTCGAAATTAATATATAAGGTCGATAAACTACTTCTATTGTCAATTGATTTTATGATGAAATTTCACTGTACTTATGTACGTTTACATACCCACGACATATACGCGACTCATGCTTTATGATCCGTCTATGTCGGACTTTAACGATATATGATTAATGTGTTGTATATTCGGTTGCTTTACTTTTCTCAAAAGGCTGAAATAACGTGTGTACATATCGCAAATCTATCTTCTTTAGCCTTTAGGTACCAATAAAGCGAAGATATTGGTGAAAATGAAAGGGGTATAAGTCACTATCCGAGACGGCGGCTAACCCACCAAGGCGGCTGGCCATTGTTTACTTGTTTTTTCCTTTGCATTTACCCTTATTTTTATCCTTTGTGTATATCCATTTAACTAAGAACAAATTAGTTAAATCATCAATCTTATCATATGCCAATAAGTGGAAATTAAGACATCAATTTTGGATGCACAACACCAATATTGCACTATTATTTCATTGCTTGCTTAGTCTTGTCAGCCTAGCTAATGAAAGTTCATAGGAAGAAGGCAAATCAATAATTTCACATAATCAAGTAGTATAATTTTAATACTGATTCTTAAATTTAAGATTTAATTGTTTTTTAGGTAAAACTAATTCAGTGTTTACCCCTTGTACATTTTATTTAAAAAATATACTCCCTCCGATCATAAATAAATGACGTTTTAGTATTATAAATTTGATCAATCACAATTATTTATCTTTTAAAGTTTTTTAGGCCAATAAATGAACAATAATTATAAGAAATATTCTTGAAAATTGGTGTAAATGATTATTTTTAGGTCTAAAATCTTTCTTATTGGTTTAAAAGAAGGTTGAATATTAAATAAGTGATAATATTTAGAAAAACTTTACAAAATCTATGTTATTTAATACTTTCCTTAAAAATTGTGACAAAGGTTAAAACGACAGTTAATCATGATCAGAGGGAGTATTATATTATTATTTTTCTTAACTAAATTGGACTACAAGTTAATTGACTTAAAACATTTATTTTATTTAACATCCTCTAGGATAAAGATTGTGAAAAAATACATTTATTTACGGAAATTTTTAAAAAAATTCAGTATATTAATTGTAGATCATTACTTTGCTTAATACTCTATCCGATCACAAATATAAGGCGTTGGAAGGCTTGGGCACAAGAATTAAGAAGTATTGATTGCATTTTATATTACCTTGATTTTGTGTTAAAGGTGAATTTCTAATTAAATACTAGTAGGCTGGACATTACACCAAGACACTTTCTACGTAACAATACATTACTCCACTCAACTTCTCCTTAAACCAGTAAAAATACTCCTTACTAGTTCAATGCCTAAATTTTGTCCCCATTTTTTTTCCTATTTGGAACCAAAATTTCAATACGTTAGCTAACCAAATTTTTTGCTTTGGAGTCAAAGTTTGGAGTAGTTTTTTAAATTTTTTGAAATTAATATTTAAACTTATGATTCAAGAGCCAAATATTCAATTGATTCTAGTACGAGGAGTTGAAATATGATGTATAGGAGTATTGTACTAGTACGAGGAGTTGGAATATGATGTATAGGAGTATTGTACTAGTACGAGGAGTTGGAATATGATGGATTGTTTTTTTTTTTTTCATGAGTCTGAGTAAATGAGACTAAGTTGGAACTTGAGTTTAATTAAAAAAAAAGAAATTGAAGTCATTAATTATCACCCTCTAATGCCTTATATTGTTGATCTTAACCGCCAAACTCACCTGACATTGAATTTTATTGTTCGATAACGTTTTCAATAAGAAAATAATCTCATATTTTTTTTAAAAACAAAATTTGAAAATATTGTAGTCATAAATATTTGTTATAAGAGATTAAAATTTAAAATTTGAACAACTAATTTAAAGCAAAAAGTTAAGAAAAGTGTTAAATGTACTAGTGTATAGCCCGCACCTTGTGCGGGTATCTTTATAATATTAGTTGTACGAACTTAAGATATATTTATGAAATTTTATAATAATGATTCGGATTTGATTATTCTCAAAACGAAAAAATAGTCACAAATAAAGAACTTCTTATTATTCTTCACTTCATAAATTTAATTCTTAAACAATGCACAATTTTTTTAAAAAAATTACAATGCACAACTCCGTTATAGACTTATAACTAAATTACTTTAATATATTGTAATTATCTAAATGGAACCCAAAATATAAATTTTGTAAAAAAAAAGAATTTGAAATGAAATGTGTGATAAATAATAAAATAAAAATTGAAAGTTTTTTTAAAAAAACACAAAGAAAGTTGAAATAAAGTTTAAAAATACAAACAGAAGTAAAAAGAAAATATTGGATGAACAAATTTAAAATCTGGAACTTTATGCTTGTAACGACCGACGTAATACAAAAAGAATACCCGTATTTTATGATTAAATAACATAATAGGACAACAAAATACTTAGATAAAAAAAGAATACCCGTGGAGCAATATTTTTTATTTAAAAAATTGTTCGCTCCAAACGGTGTGTGCAAGCTTTAAATTTATAACCCTAGATGTAAGCTTAAAACAAGGATGCGAACCCGCAGTGTACGGGTCAATCGTAGTAAAAAGCAAGGAATTCCAGGGGTCGATCACAGGGACTTAGTGAAACAAAGTCCAATCACGGTATGCTTATGTAAATACTAACCACAAGAGCAATTAACACAATCAAAGATGAATAAGAAGTCAATAAAGGAAAAATGCAATTCTAGGGATTAAAGCATCTAGATGTGGTTCCAACTCAAGATCTAAAGATAAGCGGACAAAGCTGAGGTTTTTGCATGGGGAAGGTGTTACTAAAGTGGAATAGATCACCGGGTAAGTCTCACTACTCACTAATCCAAAACCGTAACTCCTATTACCGGGTAAGTCTCAAGGAATTAAGATAAAGAACTATAACCTCAAACTAACACACCATCTAAGGGAATAGAATCAACCTTCACCGGGTAAGTCTCAGGCTAACTCACAAAGATGGGGTGAAAGCACACTCAAACCCCAATAAAGGATAAACCTTTATTACCTACACTTATGATCGTTGGTACACAAACTAAGGAATTACCGGGAAAGTCTCATCCTAAGCTTGCTTTGAACCAGGAAAGGTGTAATAAGAATAGGATTTGGCAAACTCTAACACTTAACTCTCAGTTTCGGATCAGATAAGTCACCTCGGTCAGCCAAATTTCACCCCGGCCGAGATGTTCATCGACTGAACGAGATGCTTAGGGTTAAGGTTAAATACTCGAACTTTCAGGGTCCTACTGGAATCTAATATTATTCTATCATTGTTTTTCCCACAACCTTCAGCCAATCACCCTAGAATCACACAAGAAAATTAGCCACTCATCATCATCATGAAAGTATAAATCAAATATATGGGAAGAAGGTGAATATTTGAACAAGAAGAATTTAATGAAAAGACTTCAATAACTGAATCAAATATCACAACAAAAGTGTTCCTTGGATATAAATCCAACAAGCAAGACAACAAGGAAGAGAATCTAAGGTAATCTTACAAGAAAACCTCCAAAAGCTATAAAAACTACAATCTTCAATCTTCCTTCAACCTTCAAAAAGGTTCTTCAAATCTCCCAACTGGAGTATGGCTGTTGCTCCGTATAAACCCTGATCGATGGTATAGCATGATGTTGGATTTGTGGAAATCCAACCCTTTTTATAGGAAAATAACCCTCCAAAGATAAGATATCTTAGAAAAGATCTCTTTCCATAAAAATAGGTAAAATATATCATCTAGTATATCTTCTTCCTTCCAGGAGCCAAGCCCAAAAATATAAGATCACTTTTCAAATATAAAAGATCTCAGCCAAGAATAAAATATTCTCGCCGCGTCCTAGGCATTCGCCTCGGTCGAGTCGACTTCCCTGGATCACCTCGGTCGAGATGAATCTGTGGTCAACCGAGGTGAGTCACAACTGAATGTGAAATCTCTCAAAACTGGTCCAAAGTGAATCTCAAATCCATGGCTATGCTTCCTGGATGGTTCCTTATGTTCCTCAATGTAGCTCCAATGACTCCATAGCTCCTATTGCTCCTTTTTTATGCAAAAAAAACCATTTTACCTACGATTACAACAAAACTAGGTGTAGACCTCGATTCCCGCAAAGGTAGATGAAATGGTAATATAATCACATAATATACATACAAACATGTAGATTATGAAAGATAAAACGTCCAAACAAACCCCAAAATATAGACTATAATTCATGCTATCAAAATACCCCATACTTAGCCCTTGCTTGTCCCCAAGCAAGTTCCGCATATAAAAGACAAGATAGAATGGATTATAAGTCAATAAAATCAATGAAAAGTCTTTCAAAAACATTTTTATGGTGTGCAACAATCATAGATCACTCTAAGAGAATACTTCATGGAATTTAAAATCAAAATATGATCAAAACATTTTATAAATATAAGAAAGTTGTTCATCTTTGCATAAAATCATAGAATGCATAATAAGTCATAATTATCAAAATTAATCATGTATAATCCAGTTTAAACCACTAAGTCAATC
>BSUD01000001.1:154440919-154485404 GCA_033239045.1 Fagopyrum esculentum
TCTCACTACTCACTAATCCAAAACCGTAACTCCTATTACCGGGTAAGTCTCAAGGAATTAAGATAAAGAACTATAACCTCAAACTAACACACCATCTAAGGGAATAGAATCAACCTTCACCGGGTAAGTCTCAGGCTAACTCACAAAGATGGGGTGAAAGCACACTCAAACCCCAATAAAGGATAAACCTTTATTACCTACACTTATGATCGTTGGTACACAAACTAAGGAATTACCGGGAAAGTCTCATCCTAAGCTTGCTTTGAACCAGGAAAGGTGTAATAAGAATAGGATTTGGCAAACTCTAACACTTAACTCTCAGTTTCGGATCAGATAAGTCACCTCGGTCAGCCAAATTTCACCCCGGCCGAGATGTTCATCGACTGAACGAGATGCTTAGGGTTAAGGTTAAAGACTCGAACTTTCAGGGTCCTACTGGAATCTAAGATTATTCTATCATTGTTTTTCCCACAACCTTCAGCCAATCACCCTAGAATCACACAAGGAAATTAGCCACTCATCATCATCATGAAAGTATTAAATATATGGGAAGAAGGTGAATATTTGAACAAAGAAGAATTTAATGAAAACACTTCAATAACTGAATCAAATATCACACAAAAGCGTTCCTTGGATAGCAATCCAACAAGACAAGACAACAAGGAAAGGAATTGAAGACAATCTTACAAAACCCTCCAAAAAGCTATAAAGCTATAGTCTTCAATCTTCCTTCAACCTTCAAAAAGGTTCTTCAACAACTCCCAACTTGGAGTATACTGCGCTGCTGCGTATGTAGGATGTTAATCGATGTATGCAGCCTCCTCAAATTGTGGAAAATCAACCCTTTTTATAGGAAAATAAACCTCCAAAGATAATAAATCTTAAGAAGATATTATCCCATAAATATAGGTAAAATATATGATTCTGCATATCTTCTTCCTTCCAGGAGCCAAGCCCAAAAATATAAGATCACTTTCCAAATATAAAAGATCTCAGCCAAGAATAAAATATTCTCGCCGCGTCCTAGGTGTTCGCCTCGGTCGAGTCGGCGTCTCTGGATCGCCTCGGTCGAGATGAATCTCTGGTCAACCGAGGTGACTCATAACTGAATGTAGAATCTCTCAAAACTGGTCCAAAGTAAATCTTTAATCCATGGTTGTGCTTCCTGAATGTAGCTCCAAATGACTCTTGACTCCTTTTGCTCCTTTTTGATGCAATACGTACCATATTACCTGCAATTACAACGAAACTAGGTGTAGACCTCGATTCTCGCAAAGGTAGATGAAATGGTAGTAAAATCACATAATGTACATACAAACATTCAGATTATGAAAGATAAAACGTCCAAACAAACCCCCAAATATAGACTATAATTTATGCTATCAGATCACCGGGTAAGTCTCACTACTCACTAATCCAAAACCGTAACTCCTATTACCGGGTAAGTCTCAAGGAATTAAGATAAAGAACTATAACCTCAAACTAACACACCATCTAAGGGAATAGAATCAACCTTCACCGGGTAAGTCTCAGGCTAACTCACAAAGATGGGGTGAAAGCACACTCAAACCCCAATAAAGGATAAACCTTTATTACCTACACTTATGATCGTTGGTACACAAACTAAGGAATTACCGGGAAAGTCTCATCCTAAGCTTGCTTTGAACCAGGAAAGGTGTAATAAGAATAGGATTTGGCAAACTCTAACACTTAACTCTCAGTTTCGGATCAGATAAGTCACCTCGGTCAGCCAAATTTCACCCCGGCCGAGATGTTCATCGACTGAACGAGATGCTTAGGGTTAAGGTTAAATACTCGAACTTTCAGGGTCCTACTGGAATCTAATATTATTCTATCATTGTTTTTTCCACAACCTTCAGTCAATCACCCTAGAATCACACAAGGAAATTAGCCACTCATCATCATCATGAAAGTATAAATCAAATATATGGGAAGAAGGTGAATATTTGAACAAGAAGAATTTAATGAAAAGACTTCAATAACTGAATCAAATATCACAACAAAAGTGTTCCTTGGATATAAATCCAACAAGCAAGACAACAAGGAAGAGAATCTAAGGTAATCTTACAAGAAAACCTCCAAAAGCTATAAAAGCTACAATCTTCAATCTTCCTTCAACCTTCAAAAAGGTTCTTCAAATCTCCCAACTGGAGTATGGCTGTTGCTCCGTATAAACCCTGATCGATGGTATAGCATGATGTTGGATTTGTGGAAATCCAACCCTTTTTATAGGAAAATAACCCTCCAAAGATAAGATATCTTAGAAAAGATCTCTTCCCATAAAAATAGGTAAAATATATCATCTAGTATATCTTCTTCCTTCCAGGAGCCAAGCCCAAGAATAAAATATTCTCGCCGCGTCCTAGGTATTCGCCTCGGTCGAGTCGACTTCCCTGGATCACCTCGGTCGAGATGAATCTGTGGTCAACCGAGGTGAGTCACAACTGAATGTGAAATCTCTCAAAACTGGTCCAAAGTGAATCTCAAATCCATGGCTATGCTTCCTGGATGGTTCCTTATGTTCCTCAATGTAGCTCCAATGACTCCATAGCTCCTATTGCTCCTTTTTTATGCAAAAAAAACCATTTTACCTACGATTACAACAAAACTAGGTGTAGACCTCGATTCCCGCAAAGGTAGATGAAATGGTAATATAATCACATAATATACATACAAACATGTAGATTATGAAAGATAAAACGTCCAAACAAACCCCAAAATATAGACTATAATTCATGCTATCAAAATACCCCATACTTAGCCCTTGCTTGTCCCCAAGCAAGTTCCGCATATAAAAGACAAGATAGAATGGATTATAAGTCAATAAAATCAATGAAAAGTCTTTCAAAAACATTTTTATGGTGTGCAACAATCATAGATCACTCTAAGAGAATACTTCATGGAATTTAAAATCAAAATATGATCAAAACATTTTATAAATATAAGAAAGTTGTTCATCTTTGCATAAAATCATAGAATGCATAATAAGTCATAATTATCAAAATTAATCATGTATAATCCAGTTTAAACCACTAAGTCAATCGACAAGCTCAAGGTCTCAAGGGCTTCCCAAAAGAAAGGTCAAGAAACGTGTAGGGTAGGGATGTATGTAAGGTAATGTGGTGCTAGAATCCGGGAAAAGGATGAACTTCACTTTCACTTTGACTTGCAACATCTTCCACCAATAAGCTTTGCTTATTTCACACTTTTTCTTTTTACTTTACTTTTTTTTGGATGCATGGACAGAGGTGCACAATAACCGAAGCCTAGGAAATCCGCTATCATCAATTTCTTGAGATGCATCAAACCCTTGATGCACATACCATGACCCGTTAGGAATATCGCTCAATCCGACTTTGGCAAGACACAAACACCCGGCTATGTGAATGGTGTCGAGTTACTCATCATCATGATTGACTTCCCCAAACCTATTATTACTTTCTAACACTTTCACTTCCAGCCAACTTCTCAACTTTAACTTCACTTGCTTTCACCACTTCGCTTGCTTCCAAATTCCCGGATAGGTAAAGGGAGGCAAAATGTATATGAGAGGCTAAGCATGATCAAGAAGAAGAAGAGAGAAGAATGAATTGCCTTGGTCTTTCCAGGAAGAAAGTGAGAGAACTCATGACGTGGTGTCAACCTTCAAATTCAACATAATTTGGATAAAAACAAAGTATTAAACATGCCAATAATTTCAAACAAAGCATTTAGCAACTTAAACATATTATAAAACCTTTCAAACACATAAAGATTTCAAAACCAGTCCGTAAACAAGATCTTCACTGAGATCATATCCAGATAAGAAGCACAAAATCGTCTCCGAAAACTTTCAGTTAAACCACCTCGGTCGAGGTGTTCTAAGTCAACCGAGGTGAATCACCTCGTTCGGCCAGAATCATCCCGGTCGAGGTCAAAAAATTTTCTTTAACCTGTTTTTCGACATTTTTCTCAATCAAATAACCTGTATGCATGTATGTAGTCTCACATAAGCACGTAGAGCATAATAATATCCGAAAGAGTCACACAAATCATCCACATACCCCAATACTTGGGACACATTGTCCCAATGGGTCAAAATAAGTCTAAGGACAGGATACTCACCGAACATAGCTCAATTGCATGAAGAAGTAAGAAACAGCTCCCAGATAAGACCATCTCGGTCGGCGAAGCACATCTCGGTCGAAGTGTTCTGATAGTACCCGAGATGTATCTCAGTAAAACTCGTTTCCTCAACTTCTCGAAATTTTGTTCTTCCAGTGTAGTTCCTGAACTGTGATCCTTCCTTTTGGAATACCTGGTTGTTGTCTAGAGGAAAACAAAAACAAAGCAACTATCTAAACTAAACTAGAAAAGGGAGAAGAAAGCAATACCTTGGATTGCCTCCCAAGAAGCGCTTGGTTTAAGGTCGCTAGCTGGACCCTTCTCCATAGAATTACTCAATGTACCTTGAACACCATGGAGTGCTCATCACATCCATCATAAAATTCTTCCAAAAAGGTTCCGGTTCCTAATTTCACCGGCAAATGGTAAGATCTCCCACGTACAAGCTTGTACGGTTTGATTCTCACCGGAATCCTTCTAGCCTTCCTGCACTTCAATGGGACATAATCTAGCCTTGCGTCCCATCTTTTCCTTGATCGAGAAAACAACTTCTCGAGAATCCTAGTAGCTTCCCCATCTTTAGCATGGGGATGGTACAAGGTCCTTAGCATGCGAGGGACCCCATACTTGAACAAGAGACACTTCATCGCCTTAACGGTGTAGTGTTTGCAAACTCCACTCCTTATAATCCAAGGAGTATCTTCTTCTATCGGTTTCAAGAGAGGTTTCATCTTGATTTTAGGAGGTTCTTTCGGAAGAGACCTCCAACTCTCCGGTGCCTTCCTGAAAAATTCAGAAATATTAATAGGGAATTCAAATGAAGTAGGAGAATGTACCTTGCAAAGTTCTCCAAAGCTTGAGACAAGTTTCGTGTTGGGTTGATAATCCACCCACAAAATCTCTCTCAGTTCTGCTGGTCTTTCTTCAACTTTGACCACAATCTCAGTAATTTGGCCAAGGTTCTCTGCATCTTCCACTTCCGGTTTTGCAGATTCTTCCATCTCGGCCGAAATCTCTTCCACCTCGGACGAGGTCTCAATAGTTGGATCGAGACCTTCCATATCTTCCTCTTCCTCCCGACCCTCTTCCTCCAACTCTTCCTCAGAAGTTTCAGGAGAAATTTCTGGTTCGATTGGGGGAATGCTTGAAACGTGCAACACTTCCTTATGCTCCAATTCCTGCTTAGCATAGGATAGGGTGCTTTCATTGAGCTCCTCCACTTTCTTCATCAACCTCTCCCATCTTGATTCAAGAGAATCTTCAAGGTGTTGCTCACGAATCTTTCTAGGGACATTCAGTTCATCCCATATCGCAACTTCACGCTGAATGGCCTCTTCTCTTTCCCATTCATTGTTGAACCAATAGAATGAGTACTTCTCCTCCAAGTATTCATAATGGTCTACCCTAGCACTTTGTCTTGCTATCCAGGCTGGATCAAATGTAGTCATCGGAAATCCTGAAAACTACAAAACTCATAGAAAGAGTAGTTAGTAGCAACAGGGGCAAGTGCCCCGAAAGCAAACCGCAACCGGCTCGGTCTTGACCAAGTCCCCGGCAACGGCGCCAAAAACTTGTTCGCTCCAAACGGTGTGTGCAAGCTTTAAATTTATAACCCTAGATGTAAGCTTAAAACAAGGATGCGAACCCGCAATGTACGGGTCGATCGTAGTAAAAAACAAGGAATTCCAAGGGTCGATCACAGGGACTTAGTGAAACAAAGTCCAATCACGGTATGCTTATGTAAATACTAACCACAAGAGCAATTAACACAATCAAAGATGAATAAAAAGTCAATAAAGGAAAAATGCAATTCTAGGGATTAAAGCATCTAGTTGTGGTTCCAACTCAAGATCTAAAGATAAGCGGACAAAGCTGAGGTTTTTGCATGGGGAAGGTGTTACTAAAGTGGAATAGATCACCGGGTAAGTCTCACTACTCACTAATCCAAAACCGTAACTCCTATTACCGGGTAAGTCTCAAGGAATTAAGATAAAGAACTATAACCTCAAACTAACACACCATCTAAGGGAATAGAATCAACCTTCACCGGGTAAGTCTCAGGCTAACTCACAAAGATGGGGTGAAAGCACACTCAAACCCCAATAAAGGATAAACCTTTATTACCTACACTTATGATCGTTGGTACACAAACTAAGGAATTACCGGGAAAGTCTCATCCTAAGCTTGCTTTGAACCAGGAAAGGTGTAATAAGAATAGGATTTGGCAAACTCTAACACTTAACTCTCAGTTTCGGATCAGATAAGTCACCTCGGTCAGCCAAATTTCACCCCGGCCGAGATGTTCATCGACTGAACGAGATGCTTAGGGTTAAGGTTAAATACTCGAACTTTCAGGGTCCTACTGGAATCTAATATTATTCTATCATTGTTTTTTCCACAACCTTCAGTCAATCACCCTAGAATCACACAAGGAAATTAGCCACTCATCATCATCATGAAAGTATAAATCAAATATATGGGAAGAAGGTGAATATTTGAACAAGAAGAATTTAATGAAAAGACTTCAATAACTGAATCAAATATCACAACAAAAGTGTTCCTTGGATATAAATCCAACAAGCAAGACAACAAGGAAGAGAATCTAAGGTAATCTTACAAGAAAACCTCCAAAAGTTATAAAAGCTACAATCTTCAATCTTCCTTCAACCTTCAAAAAGGTTCTTCAAATCTCCCAACTGGAGTATGGTTGTTGCTCCGTATAAACCCTGATCGATGGTATAGCATGATGTTGGATTTGTGGAAATCCAACCCTTTTTATAGGAAAATAACCCTCCAAAGATAAGATATCTTAGAAAAGATCTCTTCCCATAAAAATAGGTAAAATATATCATCTAGTATATCTTCTTCCTTCCAGGAGCCAAGCCCAAAAATATAAGATCACTTTCCAAATATAAAAGATCTCATCCAAGAATAAAATATTCTCGCCGCGTCCTAGGTATTCGCCTCGGTCGAGTCGACTTCCCTGGATCACCTCGGTCGAGATGAATCTGTGGTCAACCGAGGTGAGTCACAACTGAATGTGAAATCTCTCAAAACTGGTCCAAAGTGAATCTCAAATCCATGGCTATGCTTCCTGGATGGTTCCTTATGTTCCTCAATGTAGCTCCAATGACTCCATAGCTCCTATTGCTCCTTTTTTATGCAAAAAAAACCCATTTTACCTACGATTACAACAAAACTAGGTGTAGACCTCGATTCTCGCGAAGGTAGATGAAATGGTAATATAATCACATAATATACATACAAACATGTAGATTATGAAAGATAAAATGTCCAAACAAACCCCAAAATATAGACTATAATTCATGCTATCAAAAACATACATTTTCAATAAATCATTTATATTTAAAATATCATAATCTGAAAATTTGTAAATTAAAAAACAATTTATAGATGATGATTGAAAATTCTATAATATAAAATGAAACAAAATCTCATACAATAACGAATAAATTAGTATTAATTTAGACAATTATAAACACTTTTCAAGTTCTCAAAGTATCAACCTTACTTGATAATCGACGTGGGATAGCAAATTCACTGAAAACAATAAGTAAACGACCCATAAAAAAAGTAGGTCAAAGACCCATAAAACATATATTAATCCGTTATGAATAAAAATTATAGCTCAATTTAGCTAAAAGGCCAAAAACTATATCATTTGTTTAATCTTCAATATCCGTTATTAACCTCTATTTATACAAGTTCTCAAACCATCACTTTTAGTAGGTCAACGACCCATATAACGGATATCAATTTATGAATAAAAAATTATACTTCAACTTAGCCAAAAATCGCTGAAAATACCTAGCGACCCACAAAATAGTAGGTCAACGACCCACAAAACAGTGACTTAACGACCCACAAAACAGTAGGGCAACGGACCCCCAAAACAGTAGGTCAACGACCCACAAAACAGTAGGCCACAACGACCCACAAAACAGTAGGCCACAACGACCCACAAAACTGTATGCCACAACGACCCACAAAACAGTAGGCCACAACGACCCACAAAACTGTATGCCACAACGACCCACAAAACAGTAGGCCACAACGACCCACATTACAGTAGGCCAACGACTCACAAAACAGATATTAATCCGTTATGAAAAAAATTATACTTAACTTAGCCAAAAGGCCAAAAAATGTGTGATTTGTTTAATCTTCAAACCCTCTATTTACACAAGTTATCAAGTTATGAGACTTACTTATAATCGATGTGGGATAGGCAATTCCGTTAAATTTTTTAACGTAAATAGATTGAGCTTATAATCCTTCAAAAATAAATTATGAAAAAAATAAAAATCTTCCCAATAAATAAATTACTTAAATTTTGGCGGCTTAAAAATAAAAGAAATACGTAAACCAAATTATTTTAAAATATTTAGAAGATCTTGTTAGTTAATTTTACAAAATTTTGTTTTATTTTTGGATTAATAAAAAAGATTTTATGGCTTAATAAGTTAATTAAAAAAAGAATTAACCCTACAAAATTTGTGAGAATGACACGTCAGCTTTAGTGTCTTCTGTTTTAGTATAGTATATAGATATAGATTTGTAAATTATTAAAAAATAATTTATAGATGACGATAAAAAATTCTATAATATAAAATTAAACAAAAGCTCATACAATAACGGATAAATTAATATTAATTTAGACATTTATAAATGCTTTTCAAGTTCTCAAAGCATCAACCCTACTTGATAATCGACGTGGGATAGCAAATTCGCTAAAAACAGTAAGTAAACGACCCATAAAAAAGTAGGTCAAAGACCCATAAAACATATATTAATCCGTTATGAATAAAAATTATAGATCAATTTAGCTAAAAGGCCAAAAAATGTATCATTTGTTTAATCTTCAATATCCATTATTAACCTCTATTTATACAAGTTCTCAAACCATCACTTTTAGTAGGTCAACGACCCATATAACGAATATTAATTTATGAATAGAAACAGTAGGTCAACGACCCCCAAAACAGTGGCTTAATGACCCACAAAGCAGTAAGCCACAACGACCCACAAAACAGTAGGTCAACGACCCACAAAACAGTAGGTCAACGACCCACAAAACAATAAGTCAATGACCACATTATAGTAGGTCAATGACCCACAAAACAGCAGGCCAACGACTCACAAAACAGATATTAATCCGTTATGAATTAAAATTATACTTAACTTGGCCAAAAGACCAAGAAATGTGTGATTTGTTTAATCTTCAAACACTCTATTTATACAAGTTATCAAACTATCAGAGTTACTTATAATCGATGTGGGATAAGGAATTATGTGAAATTTTTTAACGTAAATAGATTGAGCTTACAATCCATCAAAAATAAATTAAGAAAAAAATAAAAATCTTCCCAATAAATAAATTACTTAAATTTCGACGGCTTAAAAATAAAAAATATACGTAAACCAAATTATTTTTAAAATATTTAGGAGATCTTGTTAGTTAATTTTACAAAATTTTGTTTTATTTTTGGATTAATAAAAAAGATTTTATGGTTTAATAAGTTAATTAAAAAAATATTTGACCCTACAAAATTTGTGAGAATGACACGTAAGCTTTAATGTCTTCTGTTTTAGTATAGTATATAGATGATTTGTTTAGTATATGACTTTTCTATTGATGCAGGTTCTCAATTAATATTTTATATGTGAGATACAAAGTTAATTTATTAAAATAATTAGGTAAAATTTGTAAATCAGTATGTATGAAATATTATCATTTAAATTTAACACAAAAAGTATTCTAGTTCCAATAATTTTTTTAATTAAGAAATTCTAAAATGGTGACTTGTTTGATGGTCAACTTCGCTAAGTAGGCCTTTTAGCAATATTGTTCTATTAAGTAGGCTCATTGCATAATAGTGAAAGTCAATTAGAGTGCTAAAAATTAGAGGGGTATCATCAAAGACCAATAAAAAAGAGTTATTTCACCAAATTCTTTCTTGTTTGTTTTGTTAAACATGTGAAATAATCGCTTCATTAATCATGTCGTAGATTGTAAAGGTTGATATTCGCTCGAAGAATAAAAAGCTCTTTAAAATCTAATAAATTATCCTACTTTTATTGCAAACTGATATAATGAATGTTTTTATTTGGTAAAAATTTGTGAATCATTATGTACAACACATTATTAAGTAAATTTAACATGAAAAAATCATATATAAAAATTTCAAATTGTAACATGAATAAGATAATTATATTTTATACAAAAAAAAGAAGGGCAATTTTGGTAACTAGGCCTTTTTGAAAAACTAGAGTAGTAACTAGGCTTTTTAATGTTTCAATTATGTAAATGTACCCCAACCTTTTGTATTTATTTTCAAACTCTACACACTCTTCTCTCAAGGGGTACATTTACTAAATACAAAACTAGAAAAAGACTACTAAATCAAATTGTTTCAAAAAAAAAAAGAATTGGAAGAACCTAAACTGATAGAAATAGGGGAGATCTAGATCGAGGAGAAACTCCAACTACTTCTTCTTGATCGTTCGAGTCGGATCAAACGGTAGAACTTGAGCGGCGGAAGCTTAGGAATGGATGCGGAAGCGTACGGTCGATCCGATCTAGGTAGATCGAATCATCCACGAGGTGGAGTAGTTTATAGTTGATCTTTCAAAATGATCATCGAATATGAAAGACTTGGATCAAAGACTAGATCCAAGATAGAACTTTAAGAGGATGGAAGAAGAAGTGATGCCTAAACCAAGTAAGATGATTTTCTTTCACAATACTTAGACTCAATTTAGACATATTTTACAATGAGCCAAACCATCCTTATATAGTGGATGGAGGTCATACCAAGAGGCAAAACATAAATGACGGAATTAAAAGCCGGAATTAAGTTCCGGAAATGAAAAGCCTAAAATATGAAAGGTCGGAATTTAAGTCACAGAATTAAGTTCCGGAATTAAAGTTCCGAATATAAAAAGCCAATTTTTAAATAGCCAAAATATTTAAATGTCTTCATAATGGTGTTGGGTCCTTCTAGCCAGAAACACATATGACATCGCCATCCGAGGGCGTATCATTCTCCTCCTCTTAAATGTGAAATGTCCTCGTTTGCACTGTCAAAATAAAGAAAGGAATATCTTTGGGAGCGTGACCCTTGAAATTCAACACCAGATGCACATTGTCGGGTGGCTTGGACTTGTACTCTTTCAAGATTGTGGCTTTTGTTGAATATGTAATCCCTCAAGGTGGCAGTGTCGTGGAGTTTGTCTCTCATGCCGTCAAGACCCTTGATGGGGAACGTTGAGGCCATGCTGAAAAGATAGAACGACAAGCTGAGAGGTAAGTTAGTGGGCAACATAAAGGCAAACCTCGAATCGGTCGGCTTAAATTGCTTTTCCATCAACAAAATGGTACCGTTGTCGGGGTTGGATTCTTTTTCCCTCTAAAAAATGGCCTCTTCTTTGTCATCTTCAAAGAACTTACCATGTAATGGATTGCCGGGGAGACCTCTTGAATGGTGATTTTTCCCACGTCTTTGACTTCGTCACACAACGGTTGGACAACCAACTCACTCCTTGCTTGTGACATCGCTTGAAGTTCTTCTTGTTGGGCAACCGTCGTTAGGGCAAGACTGTGCCTTCAAAGCTTTTAACTCACGCTTTAGATCATCATTTGTTGCCTTGAGCACGACATACTCCTCTTGGTGACTAGGACGCCGTCGGGGGCAACATTGACAACTTGCTCATGATTGACACGCCGTCTTGGGGCAACATAGGTATCCTCAAAATATTCTTGTTGGTATGGATACCTTTGGTGCCCATCCATGAAAAAAATCGGTCTTGGTGGGTCCGGAGGAGGCAACCACTCCTCGTCATTATAATGGGAACTTCAACGGTTTTGTTGATATCGTCGGTGCCTCTTTGTGGCCGCTTTGAGATTTAGTTCATGTGGAGAAGACAACCATTCTCCATATAAATCAAATTGATCATCATCACCATAGAACATGATGAACGATGAAGAACACTGAAGAACACAATGAAGATCTTCAAAGAACACCGAATAACACTTGAAGATCTCCGAAGAACACTGAAGAGAAAAATATTTTTTGATGAACAATCAAGAACACAAGTAAAGAACTTGACCTCGATCCCTTGCTTTGATACTAATCGGACTCTCGACGCTCTACTTAGAGCGACCCTTAGGAACAACCCACGCAAGTGGGAGGACTTACTTTCTATCGTGGAGTTTTCTTATAACAGGTCTCGACACTCGGCAACAAAGCTTTCACCTTTTGAAGTTGTCTACGGCCTTAATCCACACACCCCGATGGACTTCACTCCGCGCCCACTCAAAAACAGAGAACACATCACCGAAGCAAGTCGTGCCACTCACATCATTAAGCTTCATGAGTGGACTAGGACACAACTCCAACGGCGTGCCGATCAACTTGCCTCACAATGCAACAAAGGCCGACGTCCAATCTCATTCGAGCCCGGCGATCTTGCTTGGCTCCACTTAAGGAAGGAGTGTTTCCCATCTCGCCGCAAAAGCAAGCTCTCGGACCGGGATGATGGACCATTCCACATCTTATCCTGCCATGACCCGAATGCATACAAGTTGGAGCTTCCGGACGACTATGACGTGCACCCGACTTTTAATCTCAAGGATCTTGCACCATACATTGAGCCCCTATTTGACGAAGGTGAAACGGGGACGTTTCACATCCAAGATGAGGGGGGACTGATGCGCCCTTGACCACTATGTCCCAAGATGAGGAGGACGAGGCATTCCGGGTTTGCCTGGATGGACCGCTCACCCATTCCCGTGCTAAGGTCATCACCCAAGCTACTGGCTCCATCATTGCTCGCACCATTGCTTGTCACGGGCCCATTGGTTGCAAACCGTGTCTCTATGCCACCATGGCATGAATCTTGTCAAGCCGGCACCGTTCCGACGCATTTTTTCGTATTTTAGCATTTTGTAATAAAAACTCTTTTATTTTTGGAATATTAATTTCCGGGAATTTATTTTCCGAATTTAAGATTAGAATTTTGGTTTCAGAATTTAATTCGGAAACTTAATTTCGAACTTAAATTCCCAACGTTTCATATTTTTAGGCTTTTCATTTTCGAAACTTTAATTCCGACTTTATTTCCGTCATTTAAGTTCTGTCTCTTTGTATGACTTTCATCCACTATATAAGGGGATGCTTGACTCATTTATAAAGCATGTTCAATTTGATTAAGTATTGAGAAGTATTTTCCTCCTACTTACTTGAGCATCAATCTCTCTTCCATCCTCTCAAAGTTCTTCTTTTGGATCTTCGATACAAACTCATCCACATTCGAGGATTCTTCAAGAATTAACTCAACTGATCAACTTCAAGGCTTAATCGATCAATTAGATCGACTCAACCATGCAACTTCCGCCTTCATCTCTAAGCTTCCGCAACCCACCTTCAAACGCATCCGCACTTCAACTAAGGAGTTGTTGAGCTTTAGCTTGATCTAGATCCGGAATCTTTTATTGACGTGTCCAAAGACACATCATAAACCAAGTTGTTTTCTTCTAACTATAATGAAATAGTCAAGATTTGATTGGATACAAATTTATTTGTTGATGATGCTTTTTAAAAAAATTTGCTTGATATTTATCATTATCTTTTTTATCTATGTTTTTAAAAATAAATGAGAAAATTGGTGTAGAGAAGCCCTTTTTGTATCAATGATACAATTTAGGCCCCTCCATTTTCTAGCCAAAAATAAAACTAAATGAAATTAAAATTTTCTGAAATAAAAGAAACTATTCAAGGGCTTAAACATAAAATGGTAAATTAACTATCAAAAATTTTAAAGATAAATTAAATTAAAATGGAAACTGAATATTATTGAAGATACGGGAATCGTCTCTTTAACTTCCACTCTCAAGGTTCCACTCCAAGACAAAGGAGAGGTATAGGACGTGTTGGTGGATCTACAGACACCAGAGATGCAGCAGCAATGTCAAAACTGCGGAGTAGCTGGACACATCCGAGCTGATTGCAAGAAGCCAACACTGACTTGCTTTTTTTGTGGCAAGCCCGGACATAGAGCTGCGTTTTGCCGTCAGGGCAAGGCGCTATCTCAGCAGGGTTCTTCACCTGCCAGTGTTGCTGGAGGAGGACAAAGATCACAATATCAATAGTAGTAGCAGCGAGTTTCTGGTTCTACCACTCCTCAAGGTTCCACTCTAGGACAAGGGAGAGGTAGAGGACGTGTTGGTGGATC
Source organism: Fagopyrum esculentum (assembly GCA_033239045.1). Classification (NCBI taxonomy): domain Eukaryota; kingdom Viridiplantae; phylum Streptophyta; class Magnoliopsida; order Caryophyllales; family Polygonaceae; genus Fagopyrum; species Fagopyrum esculentum. Next base: position 154,455,299 of record BSUD01000001.1, read on the forward strand.
TGCAGACACCAGAGATGCATCAGCTAGAGTGTACGAGTTGAGGAGTGCTAGAGCCGATAGCGCCAGCAGCTACAGGTAACATTCATATTAATGGTTTTCCTGTCAGAGTTCTTTTCGATACTAGTGCTACGCATTCTTTTATATTCGATGCTTGCGTAGATAGATTGGCCTTAGTTACTGTAGAAGGTAGACCCTTTTTTATAGGATTACCCGATGGGGGTAAGATTCGAGGTACACGAGAGATTCGTGATTGCCCTATCTGATTGGGAGGTCGCGATTGGCCAGCTAACTTCTTCGTCATGTACTTAGTACATGAAGAAGTTATTCTCGGCATGGATTGGATGGATCGACATCGAGCAATTCTGGACATCGGTAGGAGGATTGTGACAGTAACTACAGAGGAAGGCCATGTTGAGATTTTCCGAGGATGGGATCACGGGAAGACTGGTACAATCATTAGTGCAGTACGAGCTGCAAGACTTATCAATCAGGGTTGCGATGATTTCTAGTGCTATGCAATGAAGGATAGTATGAGTCTGGATTTGGAGGAGATTCCAGTAGCTTGCGAGTTTACTGACGTCTTTGGAGAGCCGTCAGGTTTACCCCCACAAAGGAGTGTAGACTTTGGCATCGAGCTAGAGCCCGGTACGAGACCGATCTCTAAAGCTCCCTATCGCATGACGCCTATCGAGATGCTTGAGTTGAAGAAGCAGCTCGAGGAGTTAGCAGAGAAGGGCTTCATCCGCCCTAGTGTATCTCCTTGGGGCACACCAGTTCTCTCCGTCAGGAAGAGAGACGGGTCAATGAGGTTATGTATCGACTACCGAGAGTTGAACAAGGTGACAATCAAGAGCAAGTACCCATTTCCCCGTATCGACGACCTTTTGGATCAGCTACATGGAGCTTCAGTGTTTTCAAGGATTGATCTGAGATCTGGATATCACCAGCTAAGGGTGAGAGAGCAGGACATAGCTAAGACAACATTTCGGACCAGATATGGACACTACGAGTTTGTAGTGATGCCATTCGGGCTTACAAACGCGCCTGCAGTATTCACGGAGTTGATGAACAACATCTTCATCGACTTCCCGAACCAGTTTGTAGTTGTCTTCATCGATGACATTCTGGTTTACTCTCGCAGTAAAGAGGAGCACACTAGACACTTGAGGATTGTTCTTCAGGCTTTGCAGGATAGAGAGTTGTACGCCAAGCTTTCTAAGTGCGAGTTTTGGATGTCTAAGGTAGCATTCCTTGGCCACATTGTTTCAGCTGAAGGGATCAAGGTAGATCCAAAAAAGATCGAGTCCGTAGCATCTTGGCCGCCACCTAAGAATGTCAAGTAGGTCCGCAGCTTCTTAGGATTGGCGGGCTACTACCGGCGTTTTGTTGAGGGCTTTTTAGTTATCGCCCGACCACTCACTTCCTTGTTGCGGAAGTCTACGAGGTTCGTATGGTCCGAGCCGTGCCTGCAGAGCTTTGAGGAGCTGAAGAAGAGGTTGGCCTCTGCTCCTATGCTAGCTCAGCCAGTGGGCATTGAGGATTTCGTGGTTTACAGCGATGCATCCAAGCTGGGCTTGGGATGTGTTTTAATGTAGAGAGGTAAGGTGATTGCTTACGCGTCTAGTCAACTCAAGACGTACGAGGAGAAATACCCTACCCATGATATGGAGTTGGCTGTCGTGGTTCACGCTCTGAATATTTGGAGGCATTATCTATATGGAGCTACGTGTTAGATTTTCACAGACCATAAGAGTCTGAAGTATATATTCACTCAGCGGGAGTTGAATAACCACCAGCGCAGATGGTTGGAGTTGATCAAGGATTTTGATCTTGAGATCTTATACCACCCGGGGAAAGCTAATGTGGTAGCAGATGCCCTTAGTAGGAAGACTCCCCGAGAAATAGCGTGGCCTGCTTGACGAACGTCAGCGACGGAGACATCGTAAATTGGCCCGCGGGCGCGATTGCTAGGCTGACAGTTCAGCCACAGTTACAACGAGACCTGGCATGGCTAGAGATGGATATCTACTTTCCGGATTCCGACAGCCAGTTGTCCACTTTGGAGATAGTACCTGATCTGTTGGCCGAAATTCGACAGAAGCAGGAAAGTTGCCCAGCTTTGACACAGATCCGAGATCAAATGTCTCGAGGAGAGGCACCGCAGTTTGCAGTTAGTGCTGATGGAGTTCTGAGACGCCAGGAGCGTGTTTGTGTGCCTTCAGATCGAGAGTTGAGACGGAGGATCCTTCAAGAGGCTCATTCTTCACTTTATTTTGTACACCATGGTGTGAGTAAGATGTATCAGGATATCAGACGCTCTTTCTGGTGGGGAGGTTTGAAGCCAGACGTCACGAGATATGTAGCTCAGTGTGCGACCTGTCAGCAGGTCAAAATCGAGCATCATAGACTAGGAGGCGAGTTACACCCACTTCCCGTACCTCAGTGGAAGTGGGAGGATATCTCTATGGATTTCGTTACCGGTTTGAGACCTAGTCGAGGCTTTGATGCTATCTGGGTGATAGTTAATCGATTGACGAAGACCGCACATTTCATACCGATCAAGGAAACGTGGCCGGTGAGTCGATTGACAGAGGAGTTCACGAGACATATAGTGAGACTTCATAGAGTACCTAGGACTATAGTCTCTGACAGAGACGGACGGTTCACATTGAGGTTCTGGCAGCAGGTTCATGCCGCCTTTGGTAGGAGTCTACAGTTCACAACTACTTATCATCCTCAGACTGATGGTCAGTCTGAACGGACCTTTCAGACTCTAGAGGATATGTTGAGAGCCTGCGTATTAGATTGGGGACAGGTGTGGCCAGATCACCTTTCCTTAGTGGAGTTTTCGTACAACAACAGTTGGCACGCAACGATCATGATGGCTCCTTATGAGGCTTTATACGGGCAGAGATGTCATACACCGTTGTGTTGGGATGAGTCGAGTAGTGCTAGCGGAGTATCACCTAAGTAGATACAAGATGACATGGCTCGTGTAGCAGTGATCCGGGAGCGGATGTTAGCAGCACAGATTCGAAAGAAGTCTTATGTAGATAAGAGGCGCAGACTTGTGGAGTTCAGAGTTGGAGCTCAGGGTTGGTTGAGAGTATCCCCGACACGAGGCGTCAGACGTTTCGGTGTCAAGGGGAAGTTGAGCCTCAGATATGTTCGACCGTTCGAGATTCTAGAGCGTGTGGGAGAGGCAGCATATACCCACTTGCCTTGCCACCGAGACTCGAGGGTGTTCACCCAGTCTTCCATGTGTCTCAGCTACGGGAGTACATACCGGACCCGAGGCACATCGTCAGTCATGAGGATCTAGTGATCGAGCCAGACCACACATTTGTTGAGCACCCGGTGGTTGTCTTAGAGCGTAATACGCGACGCTTACGTTCGAAGGACATACCGATGATAAAGATTCAGTGGTCGATGCGAGGAGCTGATGAGGCGACTTGGGAGACAGAGGATAATATCCAGAGGAACTATCCGGAGTTTTACGCTGAGCTTGTTGCACCTCTAGCTTAGGTTGTTGTTTGGCTTTTCTTTTGTTGCGTGGCGTACGCTTTTGTGTGACGTTTTGTGTTACGTGCCCCGAGTGGGAATATATGAGTTCAGTTCTGTTTTTGTGTGTTGTTGTGATCGTTAAGCTTTTGCAAGTTTCGGGAAGAAACTTCGTCCGTTCGATCGTGTCCGATGCTTTTGTTGCATGGCGTACGCCCCTGTGGCTGAGATGATCCGCCCCTGCGGATGACGACAGATCGTGTCCGATGCTTCGTCCATTCTTTTTATCTTCCTTCCATAGATAGAATGCCCGATATTCTATCTTATGGGCCGGTTTGCTTATCTTCTTTCTGAACCCTAGACGCCTTTCCGTCTATCTTCTCCAGCCCGTCCCTATATATTCTCTTCTTTCTCTCCTTTTTCCCGATCCTTGCTATCGTCTTCTTCAACCCTATAGTGCTACAGTCTTGCCCTTGTCCTCGCTGAACGTGTAAGTTCATCTATTCTGCTTCTTCCTCACGTTCTTATGATGCTGCATACCTTCTCCTTCCGTTTTGCTTTCTTCTTCGTTTTTCTCTTTTCCTTCTTCTCCAAGGATCAAGCACGAGCCTTGATTCTTGTGGAGTGTTCTGTTGTTGACCCTTTGTTGTTATCAGGCTCTCTGGAGTTGAGTCTTGACGTGTTGGAACCAAAGGTTCGAGCTTTGGTTGCCCTTGCTGCGAGTTCTATCGAAGAGAAAGCCGGCATCGCTTTCGGTCACACCGCCGCCCCTGCGCCTGCACATAGCCGCCCCTGCGCCTCTGTCCAACTGCCCCTGCGGTTTCTCTGCTGTGACTCCCGTCTTTGGTGAGTTGCTTCCTTCCTTCCTTTCCTCGTTCCTTCCTTGGTCCCTTGTGGTTGTTCCTTATCCGCTGAGTTGTTGTAAGACTAAGGTTGAGCCCTTAGCTTGTGAAGATCTCTTTGTGATCGTTGAGACTAGAAGTTAGAGACTTTTAGCAGCCGTTTCGTTCCTGGTCCGTGTTGCTTGTTCGTACAGGCTTTACTTGCTCCTTTCCTGAGGGAAACTGAGCTTTCTATTGAGTTGTTCCTGAGTTGTGTTGAGCTTTTGTGTTACCTTCGTGAGAGGTAAGTCCCTTGGACTTACTTAGCTTCATTCCGCGTATTAGTTGGATTGTATTGGCTTGTTTGTGTTGTTTATTATGTTTATAACGGATAACCGGAATATGATTCACCCTTTATTACCCTTAGCTGGCTCAAGTGTATTATCGGGCGGTGACCACTTTACTCTAGTTCTACAGGAGACTAGAATGTGCTCTTGCAACCCAGGCCCGTAGGTAACGGATAGTACTAATCTATTCCTATTGTTAGCGGAAGCGGAGGCGAGTTTCGGGAGATTCTCGTGTGACAAAAGAAGTTGAATTAGTAATGGATAACCTTAATGAAAGATAATAACCGGTTGTGTGCAAGCATGCTATATGTTTACTTTACCTTATGTGTGTTTGTGCCTTTACGCTCTTGCCTATACCTAGAATGTTAGCTAGCAGTTTATACCATCGTTGTAGATGTTTTGCAGGTTCAGGATGTTGCTGAGTGATCCGGATGGTGTGGTCAGCCGGGGTTCTCGTACATTATAGGACGGGATCGGGTTTATGTTTCTTTTGTTGTTTCCCTTTTGTTTTGAACTCGGCTGCGAGTCTTTTGCGCTTTGCTTTGTTTAAACCTTTGGTCTTATATTGAGTTTTGGTTTTCATTTGTTTGTGTCTTGTTGTAAAATCCGTTTGTTGTTGCTACTCTAAAGATCGGGACCCATTGTGCGGTCCTAGCCCGTAGCGCTTCGAGTTCCCAGAACTTGGGGTGTTACAGATCTATCAAAATATAGTGCACTAACCACCGATATTGTTCAGACTACCGTGACGAATCGCAGAGAAGATCAAACGCCAACAAACAAATAATCTCGCGAACAATATTCTTAGATCAATGATGATTGTTGATGACACAATGATACAATAATCGCTCAATTCAATCGGAAGCGATAAATTAGGAACGTGATTGCAGAGATATATATCGTATAACTGTTTCCTTGTTAATCGGTAAAGATTTGATACTTTCCTAATTAAACTAAAAATATAATATTAATTAGGAGAGAGTGTGGATAAACATGGAAGGTATTTGATTTATTAATTAATTTATCTTTTTTTTAAAAAAATGAAGGGCCTAGTTTATCTACATAAATACATTGTGACTATTTTATCTACAATAATACCTAAAATGCCTACTTACCCCTTCTACTCAAAATAAATCAAAATGAATCTTCGTTACGGAAGTCTATGTCAAACATGTGTTCAGAAGAATCAACTGTGTTGCTGACCGAATTAACCAATTTGAAAATTTCGAACCCCAACACACCGTTTTCTAACGACCCCGGGTTTCGTGTTCTCGTCCACAAAAATACTTTATGATGAACTACCACCAGAAAATAGTTCATTTCTAACCGCTTTCCGTTTTCAAAAAAGTTTTTATAAAAATTAAAAAAACAAATCAAAGCAAATCCCTACGTTCAAAACAAAATTACTATTATGTTATTTAATATATTGTAAATCTCATCTAGCTCTGTCCAATATATTCGATTTTACTGTTAGATTCTATTTGTTATAGGTAGTGATTTTTATTGACATACTCCTTCATTTTGCAACTAATTAATATTGAGTGATGTTATTCGGAGCCGGCATAAATTTGAAATAAGACGGAGCACCCGCAATACGCGTACGTTCGAATGGGACGCACCCATGGCCTGCTGGCGCGCCAGACTTGGGGCGCAAGCACGGCCCGTCTGTTCTGGGGCATGGCCACAGTCCGTGGGCGTGCCACCGAAGCCCCGTCGTTTTCCTTTTTCACAACTCTAGGAGCAATAACAACAACGATTTCCACATCCTCACTAGTAGCCACCGGAATATCGCCTGAATAACAAAAAAAGAACCACAAATAACGCAATGCCGTATTCAAGTAAACCCTAATTTTACAGTCAAATAAAATCAGACGAGTTTAAAATCAGAAAGAAACAAGAATAACCTATAATCTCCTCAGTAGCACGATTGATAACGGGAATTCGATTCTTCTTGATTCCATTCGGCGTCGATGAAGGAGCTGACGAGTAGGCATGCGGATCACCATTTTTGGATCATCAATTTTTGTAGTTCATCCATGGCATACTGTATAACCTTTTTGAGAAGATTAGCATATAGACACTTGTGTTTGATTAGCAACTAGAAAATGGAATTGACTTTCTCAAGAAGCTTACTGCACTCAGTATCATCAGATGAAGGCCACTTATCCTCAACACAATACGTATCAGTCCAATAATGGCAGCTGAACGTTCAAGCTCAGGTTTGTGCCTCACAAATTTTAAGACGGGTGCGTAGTCCGAGTCCACCCCACCTTGAGGTGCATCCGGACTGGGCCTCCGTGGGCGCTGGGGCGGGTCGCGAGTGCGCTTACCTCGGCACGGGAGCAGACTCCGCCTGTGTGAAGGCGTCTGTCCGCCCCAATAGTAAGCCTGTTAATATTTGAAATAAATCACTAATATTGTGAGAAAATAAATAAATTCCCTTCAGGGTTTCCATTGGATTAGAGGAATTAATATAAATAGGAAATATATGGTTTGCATGATTACAAAACGAGACCAAGTATTTACATAAACATACCCCGCAGTCGAAACTGCAAGAGGTTGAATAGTGAGACTGGAACAAAAATCCAAAAATAGTTGTCGTGGTAGTCCCTTCATGAAGATGTCGGCGTATTGAAATGTCAAAGGAAGATGAAGCACCTTAACGTGACCAAGTGCAACCTTTTCACGGACGAAATGAATGTCGAGCTCAATATGCTTGGTTCGTTGATGCTGGACGGGGTTACTAGCGAGGTATGCAGCATAAATGTTGTCAGTGTACACTAGAGAAGCTCTAGAGAGTGGAAAATGGAGATCCAAGAGAAGATTACGTAACCAGGAACACTCAGAGAACATTAGCAACAGCTCGATATTCGATCTCTACGCTAGACCGAGACAAAACTAACAACCGTTTGGCAAACCATGAAATGAGTGTGTCATTGAAATGACACGTTAACCAGAAGTAGAACGACGAGTATCCGGACAAGCTCCCCAATCGACATCTGTATAAACAGTTAATTTAGATTTAGGCGAGGGAGAGAAAGTAATACCAAGAGTCAAAGTGCCGGCAATGTAGTGAATGATACGTTTGAGAGCGGCAAAATATGATTCTTGGGGATCATGCATGAATAAACATATTTGGTGAACTGCAAAACTGATATCGGGTCGGGTAAAAGTAAGATACTGAAGAGCCCCAACAAGACTCCGGTATAGAGTCGGGTCATTGACTGCCAGACTAGAGGAAGCACTAAGCCTAGTTGACGTCTTTGCGGGCGTGACAACGGGCTTGCAATTTGTCATCTGTTCTCATTCAACAATTTCCCGAACATATTTATCTTGAGATAAGAGTAAACCAAATGGAGTTTGACGAACTGAGATCCCCAAGTGGTAGGACAACACACCCAATTTTCTATGAGCAAACTCCTTACTATGGAGCTGAATCAAGTGGGTGCGCAACATATCAGAAGACGCAGTGAGCACAATATAATCAACATACATTAGTAAATAAGCTACGTCCGCTCCACGACGATAAGTAAAGAGTGACGAATCACTCTTACTACCGGTGAAACCAATGTGATGTAAGAAGCCTGCAAAGCGCTGAAACAGGCCAGCAGAGCCTATTTAAGAAAATAAAGTGACTTCTGCAAAATTAATACATGATTAGGCCGAGATGAATCACGAAAGCCATGAGGTTGATACATATATACCGTCTCACTCAAATGCCCATGCAGAAAAGCGTTCTGAACATCAAGTTGATGGATGGACCATGAACGAGATACATCAATGCTAAGAACGGCCTTGATTGTTGTCAGTTCGACCACCGGACTAAAAGTCTTATCACTGTCAATGTCAAGCTGTTGAGAGCACCCCGTTTGCACAAAAGCTATTAGCATAATAATGTTAAAGTTGAAAAACCGCACAAATGATGGAGAAGAGTCACACATATAAATAAGTTTATTAATCTATATTTATATTTATAGTGATTACAAAAATATATTCTTCGGAATAATAATATTACGTAAAATCAAATCATATCCGATAGTCTAATATATTTAATGATATTAATATCCTAATATATTTGGCATAATAATATTAGAGATTTTAAAATATTTATTTATTTGATGGTTAAGATAGAGTTTGTTGTGAGACTTGAGAGTGGAATGTAGGATTGGCATTGAGGCTAATTAGTTAGCTATGAATCGGTTTTTGCTATTCGTACCACCATATACATGCTATACATACCACATCTACGCCTACGCATGGCGTAGGCGTAGTAAAAAAAAAAAAAAAAAAAAAAAATTTATACCTTACTACGCCTACGCATTGCGTAGGCGTAGTAAGTTTCCCTTCATCTTTCGAAGGGAATATATGTTACGGACTACTACGCGTACGCGATGCGTAGTCGTAGTACAGCTACGACTACGCATCGCGTACGCGTAGTAGGACTACGCATCGGCCATGCGTAGTTGTAACCATTTTCCTTTATTTTTTGAACGAAATGAACTTCTTGCTACGACTACGCATTGGGTACGCGTAGTGAGGGTACGAATAGCATGAATACGTAGGTACGAATAGCAATTTGCCTATGAATCTATTATCGTGGGATTGAATTTGAACCTAGGAATAAGTGAAATATCTTCCTAGATCACACTTTATATATATTATACAAGAGAAGATAATAAAATATTGTTTTCCCTGTCTTTTGACATGATACACAACTCCCTGTTGCTCTACCATATCCTCCATAGCTTTTTTCTGTCTATTTCATTCACATCACATTACATTACATATAGGCTTTACATGACTCACCAATAACTCAACCTTCTCTCTTTCCATCTATATGCTTTCTAGTTTCTTCGTTCTTTCTATTTCATCTATATGCTTTCTACTTTCTACTCTCAATCTCCTCCTTCACTCTAACCCGGAGATTTCCTCGCATTCGAACTCATATCCGCCTTACATCTCTATTTAACGCATTAGTCCAATGAGATTTTATCCCAAAATCAATCAATTAATCAATCAATCATTCACCAATCAATCAATCATCAATATAAATATAGTAAAGTAGAGTTCCCTGGAACTGATATGGCGCTCCCTCATGCGAGTATTGTAAAATCGAACTCTCTCAATTAAAGCCATAAATCTTTTTTTTAAATTATCAATATAAATTTTTTATAACTAACAAATCAATAACAACCAACATTTGTTAAGAAGATCCACCATACAAAATTTAAATTAAAACTTTTTTAACTTAAAATTTTCAATAATAAATATGTTAAGATCGATCTTATCATTCCCATGTTATATAACTTAACCCTCCTTTCTCTTCCACGTTATATATAAACCATTCCCAGATTATAGGAATTTAACCCTCTTTTTTCTTCTATATGTCAACCTCATACTCTTATACATGTTATTTGACTACAATATTCAACGCATCAAGAAATCTATTTTACAAATACTCGTGCAAGGCACGAGCCCTAAACTAGTTGACAATAAAAGAAGTCGTAACCATACTTATATATCCACATAGTCTTAAATATCTCTCATATTTTCATATGATGCTATAAACAATATCATCCACATCATACTTAGATCATAATCTAGTGAAAATGAACATTCCGATCCATGTTAAGTCGGGGATCTTTTTTATATTTAGCATAATGATTACAATAGTGAATATAAGTATTGATGAAAACAATTTTTATGTTGTGATCGACGTGAAACAAATTTTTATTTACACGGCAACCACATAACCTTAAATATCTCTCTTATTTTTTCTTGAAATTATCAACATTATCGTTGCAATGTTCGTAAAATCATAATTTAGTAAAAGATTCTCTATCCTTGATCATTATCTCAAATTTGAGTTTATAAAAATAAAATCCCGACAAAATATGTAAGGAAATAATTTATGTTAGGATTCAACAGATATCAATGAGACTTAACGAAATTGAAAATTCTCACGTTCGTTTATATTAGTCTCATTAGAATTTTGATCTTCTTATCAATACCGTATATTTAAATTAAGAAATTTATAAGAAGATCAAAATTCTAATGAGCCTAAAGTTCATATGAGTGGGAGATAAATGGTTTAGCCTAAGTAGATATTGTTTCCGATCAAGTAGTGTAGTAGAATCAACTGTGTTGCTGACCGATTGACCCATTTGGGAATTTCGAACCCCAACACACCATTTTCTGACGACCCCGAACTTAGTGTTCCCATCCGCAAGGATGCTTTAGGATGGACTACCTCTAGAAGGTAGTTTCTCCTAACTGCTTTCCGTTTTCGACCAAAAAAAAAAAAGTAGTGTAGTAGAATCTTATACCGTTGTATGAAGTACGTAATAGAACATAACTTTTGCACATTTTTTGCTTTGTTGAAGATTTATTACATGGCTAGACAAAACGGAAGGTGTAAAGTGTAAACACGCCGGATCTTTGACTGAGCTCATCATTTAGGCCTCTTCTTCAAGGCCCCTAGATTTGGAATTGAATCATTTAGGCCTCTTCTTTAAGGCCCCTAGATTTGGAATTAAATTAGAATATATGAAATCAAACTAACTATTTACTTTACATAGTGACAAAATTTACTAATGTTGTATTTAATAGGTTTTAAAAAAATTATGTTAAATAAAATATGGCATGTTAATGAAGTAATTTTAGCCCCAGTTTGGTAGTAACTCCGGAAACGGAAAAGGAATGAAAATGAATCTAGTCCACATGTGTACTTTGTTCATGAATTTGTTGGAAATATTCATTGCCATTTCATCCAAAATGCACTTGATTCCTCCAATTTTGTTACCCTATATGGTATCAAAAGTAATCAAGTTATACTCAAATTATTTCAAACGACAAGGAATGATTCCAAAAACTTTCATAAACAGTGGTATACGTATGGACTAGATTCATTTCCATTCTATTTCCGATTCCGAAGTTAAAACCAAACGGGCCCTTAATATAGTCAAATTGATTAAATAAGACTTTTTGAGATTTTTCTATAGTAACTGGGGCTATAATATAAATATGTTTAGTAAATATACCCGTAATCAAATCCCTTACCTTCCAACTTCAATTTAATGAAAGTAGTAAAAATTAAAGGGTAAACAAACCTGGTGAAAATAAAAAACAACCTATTTTAATCAAATTCTTTCTTTCTCAATATTATCCTTATTAACTCACACACTCATGTCTTTACCCATGTAAATATTTTCTTACTTAAATTAACATAATTTAAATATATTATATTGATATATTTACACAAGTAAATATTTTTTTACCTCAATTAACGTAGTTTATATATATATTAAACAAATATATTGAAAAATAGTTCATATCTTCTCCGTTGATTTTGAATAATTAAACAATATCTTCTCTATTATGTCACAATATCTTCCGGATATTTTATTAACTATAATTTTAATACATTAAACAAATGTCTCTATACAACTGAATATTTACACAACATATTAAGTTACATAATCTACACAAATTTTATTTTAACTACACAAAATATTTCTAATATAAACATATTAATATATTTACACGAAATTAAACTTAACTACACAAGATATATGTAATTATCAAACAATGGATAGTACAATTATTGAATCTACGTAAAGATTGCACGAACTATGAAGTATTATAATACAATTATCGAGTCTTTTTATAAGAATATTATATTAATATTTGGTTAATTTTTTTATTTACACAGAAGATCTTAAAATACATACACAAAAAAAGACAATTATATCTTTATATATGGATAAAAAGTGTAGAACTTACTTACCTAAACCAAACATATAAAGAACACATTTATTCTAAGTTCCTTTTACGAATTTGACTAGTTAGAATACTTTAGTTTTTAATCTAAAAGTAAAACAAAATGATGAATTTCACTTTGTTTGTGTAACGGCGGCCTTGCTTTTTATATTATAGCGAACGCTATCATGTAACTAACGAGCGTTAGTACTAGTTAATGATCGTTAATATTTTTTTCCCCGGTACAATAGTTAACATAGGTTAACGCTATTACAAAAAAATTAAAAAATTTATAGGTTAATGATCGTAAGAATATTATTATTATTATTATTATTATTATTATTATTATAAAACCGAAGGTAAAACACATTACAAGCCGTTGGATGAGATTAACGATTGTTAACCTATTTTACTGATCGTTAATTTGTTATTTAAAAAAGATCGTTCAATTTTTGTTCATATAAAATCATATTACACCCATAAATAAAATATATTATTACCTAAATTATATTGCATTTGTTAATAGTGTATATTTTAAGTCCATTCTTATGAAATTATCCTATAAGCACTTATCATAATCTTTTACTCATATTCGTTCAATTTTTTATGTAAGGAATGTTAGTGGTGAAATTAGTCAAACTTTTTTAAATAGAACATAACTAGATGATAAATTGTTAATCATTTGTCTATTTGCAATCGCTATCGTCGTCCAGAAGAGAACAATCTGGACAAAGCTATGTTCATAATAAACAATATTAGGATAAATGATATTTTATAACTATAACATAAAATGAGTATACAAATTTACCGGGAAAATATACAAGACCAGCCACCAATTAAGGCATTTTCATCCTATCCCATAAAATAAATTATACAAATTTACCGGGAAAATAAGATATTTAAGTTTAACTAAAATATGTACTCGATCATTAAAATATTTTCCTAGCAAAGCGTTCGTAAAATTAAACTATTTATTATGATATTGATAAGACTAATCTATTTTTCATCCTGGTGGTGGCTTTATAAAAACGGTTTTACATGGCTCGTTTGGAAGCGTTAGTAAAATTAAACTATTTATTATTATATTGATAAGACTAATCTATTTATTACATGGCTCGCTTGGATTCCTTGGAAGCACCGGGAATCATTCCCGCTAACGGAATAATTCTGAATCAATAAAAAATTACGTTTGGTTAGATCTCTTTTAACACATAAAATAATTTCATCAATTCCATTTTCTTTCTCTGCCCTTATTCGATCCCATTTCGTTTCCATTCCACCGCTCCAACCAAACGGGCACTTAATATGATTTTTATTATTATAAAATATTCTTAGACTATATTATTTTCTAAGAATCTAAAATCAATTTTTTTGAAACTCCAACTAGACCTAAAATATATCATTTTTTTTAATATATTGCGATAATTTATTTATGACTTCTTCCAACTCAACAACACAAAAGAAATTGGATCCACCTAACGATAAAATAAATAGATCGCCGATAAATTGGGTAAATAAATTTGTAGGTTAGATAGTAAAAGATATATTTACCCATCACAGGACCATCAGCATCCTAAGACCAACAATTTTTCTTACATTTATTATGAATACACTGTAAATATTTAAATTTAGTAAATGTTTTAAAAAGGGATTTGAATTTTATTCAATATTAAAAATAAATTTATAAATAGATTATTAAATATTATATCATTAACCCTTACTTATAAACACCCACTATAAAATTTGATAGACTAGGGAGATAGACTCACATTTGGCATATCACTTGTAGTCTTGTAGATAGACCATTAAACTCATAATAGAAGAATAATTAAAGGCTGAATTTGCAATGTATGCCTTTTACAATATAGAGTTTGGATTTAGGGTCTTCCAATTATTCATTTAGAAAATGGACTCCTATATACTAGATGAAATCAGAAAAAGTACAAAAAAGTGATAGTCATTTATTTGATTGATGACAATTTGATGGACATTTTACATGGAATTTGTGCCAAATAAATGCAACCCTTTTTCTTCCCTATTTATAAACTCATGTCCCTTCTTCTTCCCTTCAAATGCAGTTCCTTTCTTCTTCCATAACTCAAATTCTTCCAAACGCAGGTCCTTTCTTCTTCCCTTCACTGAAATCTAGAAGCAATCCCCTGTTCTATTTTTGGGTAAGTAATATCCAAAACTGCATACCCAAACTGCACACGCATATACTCAATAAGCAATACAAAAAATGCATACTCAAACTGCACACACATATACTCAATGATCAATACCCAAAAAAATGCATATCAATCACTCAATAAACAATACCAAAAAATGCATACCCAAAAAAATGCATATCAATCACTCAATAAGCAATACTCAAAACTGCACACACATATATTCAAAAATACTTACCCAAACTGCACACACATATACTCAATAAACATTACCCAAAAATACTTACCCAAACTGCACACACATATACTCAATAAACAATACCCAAAAAATGCATATCAATCACTCAATAAGCAATACCAAAAATGCATACCCAAAAATGCATACCCAAAAATGCGACCCCTAGCAGCGTCTTGTAGTGAGGGAAGGCTCGTCGACTACTTCTTCTTGTGCATCGAAGGCACCGACTGCGGCACTCTAAACCCCTAGCGGCCAATCGGTAGCGATGGAAGGCGACGACTGTGCTTTCTTTGGTCCGGTGGTGCAGAGAAGGGTAGGGGAAGAGGCGGAGAGAGACAGAGAACGAGAGAGGAAGAAGGGGAAGACTTGTCAGAAGCCTCGACGGGCTGGGGAAGAAAATTGAAGGCATGTAGTGCCGGTCCTCGACGGGCTGAAATAGGAGATGACCAACAGAGCATGTTTCGGTTTTCATCTGAGACGGAAAGTGGATGAGAGACTGAGAAGGTAGGGAAGTGAAGGTCCGGCGGCTGAGCAAGAGAAGAAAGAAGAAGGATGCGGCTAGGTTAAAAAAAAGAGGTTGGCATTTGCTATTAATTTTTTTGCATGCCTAAATTTTTTTGACACCCCATTCATTCATCCATCTTTTTTTGGGAGGCCCACAAATATAGCTATTAATTTTTTTTACAGGCCTAAATTATATTAGGAGTCCACTTTGATAAAGTAAAATTTTAGGAGTCCTATTTCCCTCATTTATTCATAATTAAATAATAATAATAATAATTGATTTTTTTTTTATTATTGTATAGTACATACGTGCCACATCTCTTCTTTAAGATATCTCTATATCCTATCAAAGTGTGAACTTCAATCCTAAAAGTACCAAACTCATCCTCCTCCCTTCCTTTCTCCATGACTTATCCTGCCAGATTCCTCAAATCTGCGTCCTCTCCGGCGACAGATGCCACCACGTCCACCGAGACAGTCGACTCTGACTTCGTTGTCATCCTCGCCGCTCTTCTATGTGCTCTAATTTGCGTCCTCGGTCTCGTCGCCGTCGCTCGCTGCGCCTGGATCCGCCGAATCTCCGGCACTTCCGCTACTCAATCCACTGCAAACAAAGGCCTCAAGAAGAAGGTGCTTCGTTCCCTACCGAAACTCACTTTCTCCGACGATCTATCCTCTAAGCTCGTGGATTGCCCAATCTGTTTGTCGGAATTCGTCACCGGAGATGAAATTCGCATTCTCCCGCAGTGCGGACATGGATTCCATGTCCTCTGTGTCGATACCTGGCTTGGATCTCACTCTTCCTGTCCTTCTTGTCGTCAGATCTTGGCCGTTGGTAGGTGTGATAAGTGCGGCGGTCCGGCGGACAATTCAGCTGCTACCGGAGCTCCAGTGATCGAGAGGATTATCGAAGAAGGAATTGGCATCAATACCTTCTTGCCTTAAGAATTTGAACTAGCTAGGGTTTGTCAGTTAGGTACTGTTAATTCCTACCTTTTCCTAATATTTGGTAGATTAGCAGCACTGGTAAATACATGTTACTAGTTAGTACTACCACCAATTATATGGATAAATTCTTAGTTTCTTAGCTGTTGATTAGTAATTTGTGAGGTTCATGTTTTCATTAACACGAACGCATTAAAATTTGTAAAATATTTCAACATCTATATAGATCAGGAACTCCTCTGTTTTATGTAATATATGAAACAAGCTTGATTCCTTCTATTTCTGCCATCGATCTTGAAGACTTGAACTGTTATAAATGAAAAACAATCACCTAAACTCTTCATGAATCTTGTAAGTTTTATGGTTGTTGAATTGAAGATATCAAAATCAGGGATTGTATAATGCATATAAATATACAGCAGGTAGCTCAAAATCTTTGGATGATTTGTTTTGGTCAGATAATCAGGCTTGTCGTTTTGTTTGGATTCTTTCTACTAGGGGAGACTGACACCTTATGAATGATAGCATTATTTTGTCAATTTTTTTTCTCCCGAAAGTTGGTTAGGAAAACGGTAAATAAGTTTTTACTGTTGAGCTGGAAACAAAAACTTGATGTAACAGAAACGTAGTTGGATTGGATAGGTAAAATTCATTGCCTAATTCATGTGACATTGCGTAGTGAACTATCTCCATAAAAATAGCAAAGGACAGTTAGTACGTAGACAGTTTCGGGTTTGTACGTGTTAAAATTTCCTCATTTTGGGCATATGTATACACGTATGTATATAGAATGCGTACGCATTATATATAGTAACATGGATGGTATACATTTGTATGTTGTGATGTTTTGATAGTACATTAAATGACCTTTTTGTATGTTAACGTTATCCTTTTTTATTTTAGGTATGTTTTCTGATTTGTGACCATTAATTAGGATGTAAACTGAGTATGTAAACACTGACATCACCGATCCATTAATCTTGAGTGGCCGGTGATGGTTTGGATTAATCATGAATATTGTCACTTATAATGCATTTTAATGTATTTTTACATATATTACAAAATTAGTATATTCAAAATCAATAAAATATGTAACTAAAATAAAATTTATTTTGAATATGAAATTATAACGTAAATTACAATAATTTTTAAAAAATATTTTTATGATTTTAATATTAAATATACAATATTCAAGATATTTTTATATCGGGGTGAGTGATGATTGAAAAACTTTCACCCGTCATCCACCCCTAATCCAATTTTTTTGGATTTTTATCCGTTTTTACGAATCGAATAATTTAAATACGGATGTGAATGCCGGTGAAATTATCTCATGCTGTTTTATATATATATATATATATATATATATATATATATATATATATATATATATATATATATATATATATATATATATATATATATATATATATATATATATATATATATATGAGAACAGACTTATTGTGTAATCATGAGAACAGATTCGTAATTATCATATGAGAACATCCGTTTTTACGGATCGAATATTTTTAAGGGTTGAGATTTAGAGTAGATATCATAATTATTAGTAACTACGAATAATAATAATAATAATTAGGAATCCAACAATAACTACTAATAATACATTAAACGATATGACACATTCGTAACAAAACTAATAATAACTACGAATTTGTTCTCATGATTACACGATAAGCCTATTCTCATATGGTCTACTATATATATATATATTGAGTCCAAATGGTTTGACTTAATTTGAGGAATTCATGCTTAAATCATGGTGGAAGGAACGTGTTGCTCACTAAAAGCAAGACATCGAATCGAGTGTTCAAAATAAATTGATGCACTGGTTTTCGAAAGAAATAATACGGAGTAATGATTAATGTTAATAAAATATCAAAACTAATTTTACTGTGATGTATTATAAAAAGTTTACAATAAATAATTAAGTTTAAGAAAAAATAAGTAACTAAATGATTGTATTTGGACTTTGAATTATGTGTCGTTTTCGTTTGCTACGCTTGCTTGTTTTTGTACTAGATTAAAAAAGCTAATAATATGAAGTGATAATTTAAAAAAAAAGAAAAGAAAAGAAAAAGTATTTTTATGACTTACGATGACCTAATTAAATAAGGAATTGGTTCGCCTAACAAGTCATCACTTGCAATTTTCAACGACCTATTTTGGTCTTTTATGGACATAGGTTATTATACTTTGGTCTTTGTATGGTCTAGTTTTGTATAGGATATCAAATTGTATTTTGTATAAATATTTAATAAATTTATCAAAGTCAAATAAAGAATTACAAACAAAGAAAAACTAAACGTATAGTCTAAAGGCGTGTCTGACAGGTCAATTGGATTAATGGTATTGATAGGCATGTGATAGCGAAGGAATTGTTGCAACTAGTTCAAATCTAAATGCTCCTCTTTGGCGTTGTTACCACTCATTTGCCTTTTAAATTGTGGCAAATACTCAACACTAACTCTCACTTTTGGGTTTTGAATTTTTAAATCTTTATAAGGGATATATATATTAAAAGGCTAGGGCCGTGTAGCTGAACGTAGAGTTAACACGTGCCCAAAAAAAATAATTTTTTTTTGGTTGAAACAAATGAAAATGATAGTTTAAAAGTTATTAAGGGATAGTTCATAACTTATAGTTCATGAATTATAATAAATAATTCATAGTAGAGGTGGGTCGCAAACCTAAACCGCCGGTTTAGGTTTGCGAACCGCCGGTTTAGGTTTGGCCTAAACCTAAACCGGCAAATCCTGAACCGCTGGTTTGGCGGTTTGGCACATGAATTTAAAAAAAAAAAAAATAATATATATAAGTATAATATATATTAATTAAAAACTTATTCATTTGTTATTTTATATTTTATACATAGAATTTTTTTTATAATTTATATTTTATACATAGAATTTTTTACATAACTATGTTTTTATAATTTATATTTTATACATAGAATTTTTTTCTTTTTACAATAGCATTTAAATAGAATTAGTAAGTAAATAAAAGAAAGCAACTAAAATAAAATAACTAACAAAAAAACAACAAATCAAACTCAAATTTTTTATACATTGAATTTTTTTCAATTACATTAGCTTTTGAATAAAATAATTACATAGTAAAAGAAATTACTAACTACAATAAAAGAAAGAAGCAACTAAAATAAAATTACTAACTAACATACAACAAAGCAAACCAAATTTTTTTATACATTGAATAAAATAATTACATAGTAAAAAAAATTACTAACTACAAGTCTACAATAAAATAAAGCAAGCTAAATTTTTTATACATTCAATTTTTTTATTACATATTTACATTAGTATTTGAAATTTTGAATAGAACTAAATGAAAAAAAAAAAAAAAGGAAAGGGCTTGAACCGGTTTCCCGGTTGCCTACGTATCCTCTTGGGGTTTAAGAGGAATCAAAGCCTACGTAGTTCTCTTACCTTTACTTACCTTTTTTCGGATTTCCGAGTTGTTTTCGTAACCCCCTTACCTTTGCACCTCGGATTCGGAAGTAGTGGCCGGATCATCGGAGTTGGAATCCGATGATCTATCATAAGCGGGTGCATTCCGTTGTTGCCTCCTCTCCGCCCTTATCCAATATTGAACACATACTTGAGCCTCCAATTTATCGGGCTTCAATTGACTCCTCTTGTAGCTTAGCATGTTTCCTCCTTGACTAAAAGCTTGCTCCACGGCCACCGTTGATGCGGGAACGGCCATAATTTGTTGCACAATCTTGGCTAATGTTGGATACTTTGGGGTCATCTTCTTCCAATATTGTAAAACTTCAAAACTATCAATATCACCATCAAAACCAAAAGGAGTAGTTAGAAAATCTTCAAATTCCGCACTTGCGGATGAATGTCTAGGTGTTTTTGTTCTTTTAGATAAAATTTGTCTAGCTTTAGAAAGAATAGAAGGAGAAGAAGAAGAGGGTGGAGGATTTGTTTGTGTAGAAGCACTAGCACTAGTTTCAAATAAAGTAAGTAATTTAGCAATTTCAACACGAACATTACTAATAATATTATGAACGTTCTTAATAGAAGATAAACCTAAACATTCATAATAAGCATTTAAAAATTCCGTAACACCATCAATTTTAAGTCTAGGATCGAAAACGGCGGCAATAAGATAAACTACGGGAACATCATCATAATATTTTAGCCATTTTGTTTTCATTTCGGCCGTAGCATATTTAAGTGATTCTAAACCTAAACCGGTTTGTAAGGCCTCGGCAACATTTACGGCTATTTCTAAAAAACAACAAGAAGTAGGAATGTAAACATAACTTAACGTATTAGTAGCATCACTAAAAACTTTTAAAACACTACAAATATCAAAACAAGTTTGTCAAATACTTTCATCATCTAAAATAGACCAAGAAATAAATTGTGAAGAAAATTCTTGTAAAACATCTTTATAACGAATAGCTTGAGTAAGTAGTTTATAGGTTGAGTTCCACCGAGTTCCAATATCTTTCGAAAAAGCAATCGGAGGAAAAAAAATTTCAATACAAGTTGATCTCCATTTTCTTCTTAATTCGGTTGAATGTCAAATATGTTCAATTACATCGGTTATAGGTTCTAACATTTCATGTAAAACTTTTAGGCCATCTTGAACACTTAAATTTAAAATATGACATGCACATCTTTGGTGAGTAAAAAAAGTTTTTATAAGTTGACCCGCATTTCCCACTAAATGGTTAACGGCGCGGGTGTTAGCGGAAGCATTATCAAATGAGTATGAAAAAACACGATTTTGTAAATTAAATTCTTGTAAAACCGTTTTTATTAAATTAGCAATGTTGGCGGCACTATGTCTTTCATTAAAATGTCGATATGCAATAACAAATTTATGCAAGTACATATCATTATCGATAAAATGTAAAGTGATGCCCATGTAAAAATGTTTTTGTGATAAAGTACTCCAAATATCACTACAAATTGAAACTTGATGCAAAAAAGATTGTAAAACCGTAAGAATTTTTTGTTTTTTTTGTTCATAAGAATGAGAAACTAATTTCGAAACTTGTTTACGAGAAGTTGGTTTATAAGCCGGTTGAAGATAAGTAGTGTTATATTCTCTTACATTAATACATTCCGCATAAGAAAATGGAAAAGCTTCGGATGCAATTAAGTTGGCTAATCCTAAAGATTCATCAACATGATTATAATTAAATAAAGAAGATTGAGAGGAAGAGGATGCAAACCCGTGGGACAATTGAGTTTGTCCCCGTGATATTCCGAGCTTCTCCGGATGAGTCTTTTGCATGTGGGTTTGCAAAGTCCCGTATCCGCCCTTCGCCTTCCACTTGTACACCTTCGGACAATAATTGCACGTAACTTGGCAATGATCGTCCATCACCGGACCCTTCTTGTAATGTTTGGTGAATATGTCGGAGGTGAGCATTTTCGGTGGAGGGGCTTGTCGGAATGACCCTTCACCTTGTGGAACTTGTGGCATTTCCGAATCCGGCGGTTGAGTATCGCTTTCTTGTGTGCTAGGAAAGAAAGCGGGAGTCGGAGTGAAGTCGTAATCGCTTGGGTAATCCGGGTTTGCCATTTCGAAAGATCGAGAATACGAGAAAGAGAATACGAGATGGAGATTGAGAGTAGTAGTAGATAGATGAGAATGTTGGTGTGAGTTAAATGGAAGAATTGTATGGTATTTATATGAATTGTGGGTATTAATTTTTTTTTTAATTAAACTAATAATACAAAATAAAAAAAATTTTTTAACATCCAACGGCTCTAATAGCCGTTGGAAAGTGGGGCCCACCGGCTAATAGCCGTTGTGGGCCAAAGAGCCGTTGGCAAAGCCAACGGCTCTTTTTTTGCCAAACCGCCGGTTAACCGCCGGTTTGGCCAAAAAAAAATTAAAAAAAAATAAAAAAATGGCTCAAACCAGCGGTTTAACCGGCGGTTAACCACCGGTTTGAACCGCCGGTTTAGGTTTGGTCTAGAACCAAACCTAAACCTAAACCGCAAACCGCCGGTTCAACCAAACCGGCAAACCTAAACCGCCGGTTTGGTCAAACCGGCGGTTTGGTTTGAACCGGCCACACCTCTACAATCGGGTATACTCTTTGAACAATCTTAAGAGTGAGGATATGTGGATCATATAAGATACTTTTCCCTAGCCATTCTCGATTAATTGAATATACTCCTTTAACAAATCTCGAATAATCATTTATTTCTTTAAACAATCTTGAGCGGATTATGCACATATGAACAATCTTTAGTGTAGTGCTCTAATGTCTAACTATGCGAGCTTTACTTACCTTCATAGTGCATTCCCGACTATTTTTTGGATTATTTGAGGATTTGAGGTGATACAAACCTTGTTCAGATGTCCCTCTTCGTCTTGATCCACTTGTGAACAATACCCTTTCAACAAACCTTCCGCTCTAGATTTGAGATCTATCGATCCTACTGTTCGAGTTGAAAATTTGACTTTTTCATGGAATTGAAATTGAAATTTTCAATCTTTTTGTTGAGAAAAGTTGTTTGAGCTTTTGAACAAAATATGAAGCTTTATACAAATATGTCTTGACTTATGAACAACGATTACGGTCAATCTATGGAATCTGTTTTTTTGACCAAGAACCACAAATTCCTGAATATTTTGGCTATGGAATGTGATTGGAATAAAACTTTTATCCGATTAACTTGAAAACAGAGAAGTTTTTCCTTTTTGAACTAATATTTGAAGTTATGAGCTAATTTGAGCGAACATTTATGTATGAATAAGTATCGTGACTTCTTTGAGGTGGATATTGGCCTGTTCTTATTTTCAAGCTCTGCTACAGATTCCGGTGTATGTATAGAGTCGTGTCTGGATTGCGGTTGTGGTGGTGTGCTCTAATGACGGTTTCTTTTGATGGGAGGCTATTCTCGAATTCTCGTCATTCACCTCCCCAGGAGTTTGTGTTTATGTTGTACATGCATCTAGCGGTGCTATTCTGATAGTGCTTGGCTCGTCCATTCCAGCTACATCTGTTCGCCACTTAGCGTGCGTGCAAATAAGCTTTAAATTTATAAAACTAGAATAAAAGCAAGCGAACCCGCAGTGTACGAATCGGCGTAGATTAGCAAGTATTCCAAAGTATCGAACACAGGGATTTGGGGGGAACAAATTCAGTTTGTAAATTGTTAAGCAATAAATGTATGAGCTTTGCAAATATTAGGGAAAACAGCAACCCTAAAGATCTAGGTGTCTAATTGTGGCAATCGATTCAAGATATACTAGAGAACTAAGGACAGAGTTGAGAGTTGCAAAGGTACGCTAAGGTAAAGCAATGTACGGTGAAGTTCCAAGGCTTTATATGACTTATCTAAAGACACTCTCTATAAAGGTTGTTGAAGCTTCAGTATAGAAAGGATCTATGAATAAGGATCAATCTCAAATACCCAAACTTGTAACCCAAGGATCAAGACTAACTAAACCGATTAAGGTTGTGACACTCGAAATCAAAGTAGAGGTTGTTGAGGCTTCACTACTACCTAGAAAAGACAAGTCAAGACTAGATTAAAGCAAATCTTTAACTTTGGATTAAAGTAAAAGCAAAGTTCGTAAACCGATGTAAATTACGGGTGAATC
This sequence comes from Fagopyrum esculentum, assembly GCA_033239045.1. Taxonomy (NCBI): domain Eukaryota; kingdom Viridiplantae; phylum Streptophyta; class Magnoliopsida; order Caryophyllales; family Polygonaceae; genus Fagopyrum; species Fagopyrum esculentum. Next base: position 154,479,204 of record BSUD01000001.1, read on the forward strand.
TTGAGTTCCACGGCCGTGGAACCTCAAGAACAGGCCGTGATTTTGGTTCGTCGGCGAATCTCTCTAACTCTCAGGGTCCAATCTGTTTACGATCGATCTATCATCATCTAAGCCACAACTATCAACCCTTCACCTTAGAATTGCTAAAGGGTTTTAGCCAACAACAGTCATTATGATATCAAATTCAAGATTAAGAAGAATGAAAGATGAAAACCTTCGAAAACCTTCAATAAACTTCAAATCAATCTCAAATCCACAACAAGGGTAATAATGTAACAGATTTGGAATAACACAAACCAATAACAATCCTTGATAAGAACGAAGAGCGGGATGTCAATCCGTCTTCTAGTCAAACCTAGGAATAAAAGGCGCAACTTCCGCCAAACACAACTTCCAAATCTTCAAGCCTTCGTAAATCTCCGTTGCAAAAGTGCAATTCTCCGCACGTCCAATGAAACCCTAGGAACGTGTAAGTAAGCGTAAGCGAAGGTGCCGAATTCTCCCTCCTTCAGTCCTTTTATAAGGAAGGATAAAATAACCGTCCGGCCCATATGCGTAAACAATGTGTCCATATTTTATTCGTCAAAAGATTGCCTAAATCACGGTTCCATGGAGTTCCACGGCCGTGGTTTAGAGCGTGGAAGTGGATTACGGTTCTTCACAACTTCCACGACCGTACTTTATACGTGTAACTCTCTGGAATGCTCCACGTTCATATTGCCAAGATCCACGGCCGTGGTTTTGGGCGTGGACTTCTCTACGGCCGTATTTTAGAGCGTGGGAGCGTAGATTGCTCGTAGTTTCCTTTGTTTCGTGTCATTCCTCATCCTAGCATCTTCCTTGGCTTCTTTGTGGTGTCCTCAATCCTTGGATATGCTCAATTCATCTCCATCCTCTCTCAATTGGTTCGGTTTTAGCTCTTATTCACCTATAATCAACACAAAGCTTATGTAGACCTCTATATCGACAATATAGACCAACTAGCTAACAATTGCTTCAATGCCTTATCAATGAACACTATAATGGATGAAAAACATCTAGAAAATGTGCCTAGAATATCACCATATTTCATGCTAACAACATCTTTGTGAGATGCTTTTCGTTTTTGTGCTGATAGTCCTCCTCCGGCTTCACCCTTCTTCTTTTTGACTCTGTTTTGATCTTCTCGGACGTCTCCTCCTGGATCTCCGGTTTTGATCAGCTTTGTGTTCATCACTTTTTTTGGGATTTCAACACCGTAGCAGATTACTTGCATTGCATGACTTTGCGTCAGCGGCTGGTTACGAGGTGCTACCAGAAGATGTTGAAGACCTCATCCGTTTGGATGCCTTGGGGCGACAAGTCTCTAGAGGATGTTCCCCCATTTGCTTACCCTTGTATCAAAAAAAAACATTCATAGAAAGAACACATTGGTGTAATCAGCTACCGAAACGCTGTGAAAAAGCTTTCCTTGACCTAATAGCGAAAAGATTAGGCCGACGATGTTGATAAGCTTTTTTGGGTGCCCATGGCGGAGACAACCCCTCCGGTGGTGAGTCCTGAAGTTGGTGAACCAGTAAGGGTTGACCATGCTGATTTTGAGATAGGAGAAGCTACCCCCGATACACAACATACGACTACCCAGATGGATGAAGGGATTCCTGCAAGCATTGTGAGTACTAGTCCTAGCCCAACGACAAAAGGTTTACAAAATGGACAAGGTGATACGACGACTCAAAGCCCGGTTACTGTAACACAAACTAACTCGACCGCTCGGTCTTGGAGCGAAGTGTTAGGAGGGAATCAATCGGTCCCTATAGGCTCTCTCAAGAAGCCCTCCAGGAGAAGATCTCAGTCAGTTATCCCTATGGGCAAGACGGTGATCCTGTTATTGTTATTGATAAAGAGACTACTTAAGATTTGGAAGATAGATTGTGGCAACATACGACTACCCAGATGGATGAAGGGATTCCTGCAAGCACTGTGAGTACTAGTCCTAGCCCAACGACAAAAGGTTTACAAAATGGACAAGGTGATACGACGACTCAAAGCCTGGTTACTGTAACACCAACTAACTCGGCCGCTCGATCTTGGAGCGAAGTGTTAGGAGGGAATCAATCGGTCCCTATAGGCTCTCTCAAGAAGCCCTCCAGGAGAAGATCTCAGTCAGTTATCCCTATGGGCAAGACGGTGATCCTGTTATTGTTATTGATAAAGAGACTACTTAAGATTTGGAAGATAGATGGTGGCAATCTATTGTCTTCAAAGTCTTAGGTTTTCCGATAGCTTTCCCAGTTATGGAGAGAAAGATCATAGAGCTTTGGAAATATGGAGAGAACACGAATGACGATGTCATTCGTGTTTCCGGCTAGAAGTACACACCATTACGAAGACATTTAAATATTTTGGCTATTTAATAATTGATTTTTTATATTCGGAACTTTAATTCCGGAGCTTAATTCCGTGACTTAAATTCCGACCTTTCATATTTTAGGTTTTTCATTTCCGGAACTTAATTCCGGCTTTTAATTCCGTCATTCATGTTTTGACTCTTGGTATGGCCTCCATCCACTATATAAGGATGGCTTGACTCATTTGTAAGATATGTCTAAGTTGAATCTAAGTGTTGAGAAAGAAAATCCTCTTACTTGGTTTAGGCATCACTTCTTCTTCAATCCTCTTAAAGTTCTTTCTTGGATCTAGTTTTTGATCCAAACCTTTCATATTCGAGGATCCTTTTGAAGGATCAACTATAATATACTCCACCTCGTGGATGATTCGACCAACCTAGATCGGATCGACCGTACGCTTTCGCATCCATTTCTAAGCTTCCGCCGCTCAAGTTCTATGTTTGATCTAACTCGAACGATCAAGAAGAAGTAGTTGAGGTTTCTCCTCGATCTAGATCCCCCGTATTCTATCATTGGTATCAGAGCAAGGGATCGAGGTCAATCTCAACTATTTCTTCTTGATCGTTCGAGTTAGATCAAACATAGAACTTGAGCAGCGGAAGCTTAGAAATGGATGTGGAAGTGTTCGGTCGATCCGATCTAGTTAGATCGAATCACCCACGAAGTGGAGTAGGATAGAGTTGATCCTTCAAAAGGATTCTCGAGTATGAAGGCTCAGATCAAATACTAGATCCAAGATAGAACTTTAAGAGTCTGGAAGAAGAAATAATGCCTAAACCAAGTAAGAAGGATGTAAATCGAAAAAGGAACGAATTCAAAAAGAACGAGAAAAAAAAAAGATTTATAATTATTACCTATGTAAATCTCTTTTTTGAAAAATAGTTGTCACTCGAGTCTTGTTAAACATGTCCTATGGGTATGTTTAATACATATAGATCACATAGGATAAAAATAAATTTGTGGATAAAAGAGGTGAAATTTGGCAAATATTTCATCATTCTCTTGGATTATTAATTATTGTTGGTTAGGGATCATAATTTTTGTAACTCCACCAATCTTCCATTTCCTCTTCTTTTTGGTCCTTATATTATTTAGAGATAATTGACGTGATAAGATTTTTTTTATCGTGGATATAAATTAGACCCCTAGCTTAATTTTTTAATTCTAAAAATAATTAATCAAAGGGGTATAAGAGAAATTGGAAAATTAAAACCCTATAATATCACTCTCAATCGCCACAATCCACATCCAAAAGGGTTTGCTCGCAGCCGCTGAGTAGTTAGGGTTTCCGAGCAGTTAGAGTTTCCTCGTCTCTTGCGTTTGTCCCTGCCGCTGGACTCGTCTTCTTCAACCACTTCGTTGGCCACCAGTAGCCGACCCCAACGAAGCACTTGGGATCTTGACGAAGTGGAGCCCAGATCCCGACAAAGTAGTTGCGGACGTTTGTCCGTGCCGGTAGACTTGTCTTCTTCAACCACTTTGCTGGCCACCAGTATCCGATCCCGATGAAGTAGTGCGGATCCCGATGAAGTGGAGCCCAAATCCCAACAATGAAGTTGCGGGTGTGGAGCATCCATCGTCGCTTGCCACAGTAGCCGCTGGAGGACAAACGCCACTACCTTGCCATTCTCCTAGAATCCCCTATTGCGTTTAGTGAACTTGTGTAAATAACGAACCTTGGGCTTGTGTAACTCGATTGGGCTTGAGCTTGTATAACTCGACCTTGTGCAATTGAGAAATGACCGATTTTGTTAATTATAGAATTTAACATTGTGTATTAAGTGTGTATTAATATTGTATAAGTGAAATTTTGTATTAGCATTGTGTATAAAAATTGTGCATTAACATTACGTTTTAAGTATAACTTTACAAAAAGTAACAATAAAATACACAAGTTCAATTAGTCCAACCGGTGAAAGGGTGAGTGTGTCCTCCAAAGTTCGAAACTAGCTACTTAACCAACTCACCATTTTTTTTTTGAAAATGGAAAGCGGTTAGGGAATACAATCTTCTAGAGGTAGTCCATCCTAAAGCATCCTTACGGATGAGAACACAAAGTTCGGGATCTTCAGAAATGGTTGTGTTGGGGTTCAAAATTTCCAAATGGGTCGATTGGTCATCAACATATTTGATTTCTCTAAAAACATGCATGACTTGAACTTCTTCAAAGAAGCGAGGATCCAGTCTGTAATCGGATACTATTATCTCGATCTCCCACGAACAACTTCATATTCCTTGGAGTGTCTTGATAACACATAAGTTATTACCCTCAATTTCGATTTTTGTTAATATTTAGTCTAATTGCTTATTTTAATTCTGCTTTCAACTCAAAGGCTTTTGCTTTAATTACCGAGTTAAAGTTATTTTTCATAGTGTCCAAGCTAATAACTTCCCGTTATGATTTCGTATAATGAAAGCAATTGATGGTATACCCGAATCGAGTTTTGATCCATTAAAGTTGAGTTTGTTAGACCTTGGTTTTGGTTTTTCCCATTTGATGCGGGCTTGTTTGGTAAGGGTGATTATGGAGATGAGATGAAGATTGTGGGAATTATGGGAATTAAATTAAGAAATTTTTTTAATCTTCATAGAGATAGATTATGGGAATTATGAGGATGAAATAAATATTTCATCCTCATCTAGGAATCACCAAACGGAGCCAATTGTGATGGGTATGTTTTTCTTTTGAATATGTTTAAATTTGTAAACGTCTTCCTCAGTAATGTGATTTTTCCAGTTATAAAATTGGGTTTTAATGAAATTTAAGATGTTGTGATCTGATCCGGTTGCATTAAATATGCATTTATTCCTAAAGAACTAAATATTCCACCATATTGTTACAAGACATGTTAAATTCGTAAGCCCAATCTTGTTTTTGTTTTCCGTATTAAGGGTAATAAGATTTTTTTATGATAGTTCTATCGATTTTTGTGATGATATTTTTATTTTAGGAGCAATCAATAAGTAGGTGCACCAGGTCTTCAAGTTGGTGGTTACAGAATTCACAGTGATTTGTAACCGCAATCCTTCTTTCGCCGACTTTTGCTTTTGTAGGGAGATTGTTTCTTGAGATTTTTCATATGAAGTTTTTAATTTTTAGTTGTGCATCAATTTTCCATATCCATTCGCATGAGTAGTTAGAGAGACAACAAGACTCATTCTCGAGCATTTTTAAAGCTGATTCTGTAGAAAACCAACCATTCTTACTACTTCTCTATTATAATATGTCTTGAATTTCATATTTTGGGATAATGGTTTCGATAATTATTTTTCTAATTGTTAGGATGATGATATTTTGTAGTTCATTTTCAATTTTATTGACATCTCACTCGTTAAATTTAATGAAATGGTTATCTTTAATAAGAGTGTTGATTAAATTTTTATTTTGGACTATTTTAATGAGAGGAGTTGCTGTGACTCAATTATTATGTCAGAAATTAATGGTTTTTCAATCACCCACTTGCCAAATAATTTCAGTTTTAAACTCGAATTTAAAATTTATAAGATTTTTTTATTATCAAGACGTTGAACCTTTTAAATAATAATGAATTATGATGATATTTTTAAAGTATTTCTCCTTATTCTTTTAACTCTAATGTCGTTTGATTCATAAAAAAAATTCCAAATAAGTTTCATTTTAAGGGACTTTATTGTTGATAAAGAATTAGCCAACTCACCATATTATTATTATTATTATTATTATTATTATTATTATTATTATTATTTTTTAAAAAACGGAAAGCGGTTAGGTTGAACTATCTAACTCACCATATTATTTAGGGGTCTATATTACTCTCGATTTTATTTTATT
>BSUD01000001.1:154485576-154520282 GCA_033239045.1 Fagopyrum esculentum
TTTTTTTTTTTTTTTATTTTTTTATTTTTTTTTTTTGGCAGTGGTGGTGATAAAAAGTCCCATAAAGAGTAAAGATGTTGCTCATGATCTGAAGGTGACCAACAGTAACTAGCGGTCAAAAATCCTCTGACATGAAAAAGCAAATTATTTCATTCTTTCCATAGACAAAATACATCCTTCTCCAACTATCCACGACTCACCACCGACGCCCCTTTCTCTCTCATAACTACTCCGATCCGCCATGGAATTCGCTCGTAGCAACCGCTTTTTCTCGCCTTTCACTTCATCTTCATCCACCACCGTTACTTACGCTGAATCTACACCCACAAAACAAATCCCCATCACAATCCAGCCGAATTCCTCGCCACAACCCTCATCTTCCGCCGCCGCTAAGATACAAGCAGCTTATCGCGCTCACGTGGTCCGTCGCCTAGTCAAGAAGATCTCATCAATCCGATCGGAGACCGAACGGCTCCAACGGTTGATCCAACGGCAAGAAACAGTCGATTCTCTCCTTCGCGACCAGCGAGTGAGATTAACGATTAACGAGGAGTTGATGAGGCAGCTTCTGGCGCTGGATTCGATCTCAGGGAAAGATCCAGCCGTCAGAGAGGCTAGAAGGAATCTAAGCCGTCGGATCGTCGGATTGCAGGAGATTGTGGACGGAATTTGCAACGAGAAGGCGTCGCAATTAGGGAGGAATGGAGGATGGTGGGATTGGGATGAGGTGTTGGAGGAAATGGAGGTGGAAATGTGCAGAGAAAGAGGTGGTGATGAATTGGAGAGGTTCTGTGCTGAACAGTTAGGGTTTCGGTGCTTCCAGAGATTTCTTCGCCATTAGCAAATCTCTGCTCTGCTCTGCTCTGTTGTATGTCGATTTGTACATGTTTTCGTATACCTTCTGCTGTATATTTGGATGAAATCTCACAGGCATTATATTTTATATTCGTATCAACCTCAGTTCGGTTCGCCAGCAGTAAAACTAACAATAGCATTGGGTAAGATGCGTTAAATTCGGTTCTCTTCAGCTATAGCTACTATTGTTATTGATCCAGTTTAGTATGTTTATTTCAGTGCGTTTCCACTCGATTTTAAGTCACTTCTGAATCTTATCGTATTTTAAAGTTGTGTTCAAACTTGGTTTATTTAGTTGAGATAATGAGTTCGAGTCCGAATAGCTCAGTCATATACACCGATTTCAGTCATATACACCGATTTTTGTCTCAAACTAAGCCGAAATGAATTCGGATAACTCGGTTTGTATACATCTCTTAGGAGTTGTCCAACTCGGTTCGTATATATCTCTTACGAGTTGTCCCTTCTTGGAGTAGCCTCCCTTTTTCAATCCTCGTTTTCCTAATAGTTTAAGGGCTCGTTTGGAAGCACCAGGAATCATTCCCGATAACGGAATGATTCCGAAACAATCAAAAACTACGTTTGGTTAGAGGTCTTTTAACACATAACAGTAATCTCCATTTCCTTTCTCTACCCTTATTCGATTCCATTCCGATTCCATTCCACCACACTAACCAAACGGGCACTAAAAATGGTCCGGATCATTTCAAATCATATGTAAACTCATATTCGGTCCGTGTAAGTCTAATAACTCAGCTCATATAACATCCCGAGAAAGCCACTAGAGTTGTCCGGAAGAGACTCAGCTCATATAACATCCCAAGAAAGTCACTAGGTGCTTCAAAGTTCTTTCCTCTATAAAAGAAACTCGGCTCATATAACATCCCAAGAAAGCCATTAGGGTTGCCGGTGCTTCAAAGTCCTTTCCTCTATAAAAGAAAATTTCATGTAAATTTATATTCAACTCGTATCAAGTCCAACCAATACATGTCAAAGACCCACCTGGTTAATTTGTGCAAGTGGGTCAAGCTTGGACGAATTAAGCTATGGCTTTTATGTTTTTTTTTTTTTTTTTTTTTTTTTTTTTTTTTTTTTTTTTTTTTTTACGTTTTTTAGGTAGTTATTTGACTAGTTCGTTGAAAAGGTTTCTGAAATTCAAAAATCTAGTAAAAAAATTTAATTGAAGTTTGGTAGAAGAAGATAGGAAATATATTTATATAGTGAATTTAGCAAAAAGAACAAATACCAAATTATTTCAATAATATTAATTGGGTAAAGTTGAAAGAAGAAATCCAAAACTTTTCAATAATCTCTTCAAAACTAAGGTCATGTTTGACGTAGGTTTTTCGTAGTGTTTTTTAGTAGTTTTTCAAAAATTTCAAACCTTCTGCTTGTTTGGTAGTATAGATTATTTAGTAAGGAAGTGTTCGGTTGAAAAGATTATTTGGTAGCATAAGCTTTTTGGATAATTTAAGCTTTCTTGGTAGAGTAAAGTAGTTTTGAAAAATATGAAAATATAATGAAAAAGCTAAAAAGTGTTTAGTATGTGGATATTTATGGGTAGATTTGTATCGTGAAATTCCAAAAGGGACAAGTGTAAATTTTTTTTTAATAAAAACATGCAAATGGATTTGAGGATAAATTGGAACAAAATTATGAAAAACTATCCAAAAAATCTAATTGAAAGAGATTAAAAAAAACTCCTTAAAAAATTTCCCAATAATCTGCCAAAGCACTAATCTCTTGTATAATCAAAATTACCAAACACTAGATATCTTTCAATTTTCAAAACTACGCAAAAAGTCCTACCAAAACACCTTAGAAGGATAGCTTTTTGGTTGGATTATCAAAATTATTTATGACTGTTCCAAAAGACATTTTTAATTATTTGTATATTTTTGTCTTTAATTATTTTTTTGATAAATTCCAAAAAAAAATGTGCCAACAAATTTACTTTTACCAAATACCGACTAATTTTCTTTTTCTTTTTTGTTAGATTTTGATATTTTTTAAAACCTTAGAAAATAACTACACAATCAACTATAAAAAAAACTTCAATTACATAAAACTAATCTTTCCAATAAACCTACTTTGCCAAACATCATCAAGCTTTCTAAAATTTTAAAATTCCATAATAATCTCTACATTAATCTATATCCCACTTTCCACTCTGAATAGGAAGAATCTTTTTGGACACCAAATCCATCTCTACTATAATCTACACCAAAGATGCCCTAATTTAGATTCTCACCAAATCCATCTCTACAATAATCAACACCAAAGATGCCCTACTTTAGGTCAAGTATGGGTTGAGTCATTTTGAAATACATGTCTCAGACCATTGGTCATGATTTGTAAGACTCTACTCTCTAGCAAGCAATTGACAATATAGCAGAGTTAAAAAGGCATTAAGCAAGAAACGCCTGGAATTTTAATGGGCATCAACAGCTGCAATGCTAGCATAATAGCAAAACCCTACACCAAAATTACACAACTGTTCCACAAAGTTCTACCAATGCAGATCCTTAACAGCTTGTTCACAACTTAACCTGCCTTTCTCAAAATAACCAGTCTTTACTTGCCATGACTAGATCTTGTAGAATTCACACAGCTACAGTCTCATTAGCTGCAGCAGGCGCAGCTGGTGGAGCATATTTCATTACAACTCCTTCCAGGATGCCGTCTGACCTAAAAGACGCACTGAATAGCCTTGGATCCACACCCCCTGGTAGTTTGAATGACAGACTAAATGGTCCTGGTGGGCTCAGTTGCATAGTGTTCATCTCATACTTGCTCCCTGGATTCTTTTTTGCCAAGTCTCCGGCTGTTAGGGCTCCCTGAATAGTAATCTTTCCGTCACGTTCGACCTCACAGGTCAATTCACCTGCAAATTCCATGTCATAGTTCTTACATTGCTACACTTGTCATGAGGTTTTATGTCATGAAATTATATTCATCTGCTGCCAGCATGTATTTGCGATGTTAGCCACTTAACCAGTGACAAATAATTATGACTAGAATGTTTAGCTTTGCCGGAGTACAAGGACGAACTTACACTTCTCCTTCCGGACACCAGGAAGTGCAACTCTAAACAAATATGCTGATTCACTTATACCAATATCTATATGGCCAATAGGTGGTGCAGGTGTTCCTTGGAGAGCAGTTCCAGTCAAAACCACAGCAGATGTGTAAGTGGATGCATTCGAGTTATTGCCCATTTTGACCTGTATGCCAGAAGGAAGCTTGGTCACTTCACTTCAAAAAGTTGCAAACTATTTGATTAGAAGAAAAACTAATACTTAGAATGCTTTGGAGACATAAGCAACCAATATCTCACGTTATCATTAACAAGTAGTGGTGCTAGAAAGGCTATCTTAGAAATGATCACAAATAGTAACATCCAAGGAAAGAAGCAGTTTTATAAATAAAAAAAAGAACAGATCCTTGTTCTGAAAAGAAAAAAGGAAGGAAGAAAGAATGCAGTAATTAGTCGGACATTTCAACAATGACAACTTTCACCTGGCTGCTCTCTAACGGCTAAAAGTATTAGACCCTTTTACCCTTACATTCCCACTACTTGTACCCCACGCCTCTTTCTAACATAAACATGCAGAGGCCTTTTATTAGTACTAATATTGCCTTCCCTTTCGGAACAAGCCTTGTCCAGAAGAATGCAGAAAGGAAACTGTTTTTTAAATTCATCACAGTTGAACTAAGATGCCTCTTCCTTAGGCTTACCCTCCCATTGTACCAATACTTTGTGGCAAGCTTTTCAGTCTCCTCTAGTAGCCTGCACTTCAAGTATGTCCCGATGAACATACTCTTCCTCTTCAATAACTAACTCAGCTGGAAGGTCAGTGATGGCCCGGTGATCTCCTACCACCTTTTTAAGCAAGCACATGAAAGATTATGTGGATCTTACAATTGCTTGGCAACTCCAGTTTATAGGACACAACACTATATTAATGAAGCACTTTAAATGGTCCGTAGTATCGAGGAGACAGCTTCTGATTGATCCTCCTAAGCAATGTTGATTGCCTATGAGGCCTTAGTTTCAAGAACACTAGCTTTCCCACCTGAAACTGTAACTCTCTTCTCTTTTTTTATCGTCTGCAGACATCATTCTCTTCCTTGCCTTATCGAGGTTGAATTGTAGTTGCCTTAGTATCTCATCCCTATTCCAATAATCATCCGTCACAGCTGCTACTACATATTCACCAGGAAGGTATTGCTTCAGTTATGGGGGTGGTCTTCCATGAACACATTTGAAAGGAGTTTTTCTGGCTGCCCCCCTGGAAATTGGTGTTATACCAATACTCTGCCCAATTAATCCACTTAGCCCACTAATTAGGTTAATCTAAGGTGAAGCACCGGAGATAGGTCTCAAGACATATATTCGGAACTTCAGTTTGGCTTTCTAATTCAAGAATATATGAACTGCTCATGCTCAGCCTAGTTCCCTGTTTGTCTAATGGCTCCTTCCAAAAACTGCTAAAAAAGCAAGGCATCTCTATCACTCACCATTGATCTTGGAAGTCCATGAAGTCTCACCATTTCCTTAATCCGGCTATGGAAAGACAGCAAAAAGCTTCATACTTGTTTTTCTGACAAATCACACCTAGACACATATTTCAGGATAGTTTTAAATATGCCTGGCCAATACACGTTGGATGCCATTCTCTTATAGGCCCTTGGAGCTCCTGAATGTCCCCCAGTTGTAGAGGCATGAAATTCTTCCATTAACTTTGCAAACCAGCTTGAAGAAGCAGGAATGACTATTCCTCCTTTATAAAATAGCTTATTATTGATCAATGTGCATGGTTGCTTCAATTGTTTTCCTTTTTTTCAGCTTTGGTACAATCTCATTCAGCTTTTCATGTTGCATCACCTCCCTCCGAACTTCCTCCCAACATGCTAGATAAGGCACCAAGATGGTTTCTTCTTCCTTTCTAGACAACAAATCTGCAACTTTGTTAGAGTTTCCGGGTTTTTATTCAATCTCAATATATTATATCCAATGAGTTTAGCTACCCAAAAATGTTGGGTTGGGGAGCTAATTGGTTGTGACAATAAGTGGTTCAAGTTTTTATGACCAGTTTTGAGACAGTGTTGAACTGCAAGGACCAAATCCATCATCTCTTTTCCATAAGCTGATTTTGTCAATACTTTGCTGAAATAAGCTATAGGCCTGTCACCTTGCATATGGACAACCCCTAAGCGAAAACTAGACATGTCACTCTATGATAAATCTTTCAGAAAAATCAGGGAGAGACAAGACCGGAGTTGTGGTGATGGCGTGTTGCAACTTTTCAAAAGCATCTTGAGTTGCATCATTCCATTGGAATTTTTGTGTGTGCTCCTTCAACAACTCGGTGAGAGGTCTTGCTATCTTTCCATAGCCGTGAAAGAATTTTCTATAGTACCCGGTTATTCCTAAAAATCTCCCAACTACCTTGGTGAATTTTGGTGTTGGCCAAGTCAATATGCTCACTACCTTAGTGGGACCCATGGAGAACCCTTGTGCAAATACAACATCGCCTAGGTACTCCACTGATTCTCTTCCAAAATCACACTTCTTGTTAGCCACAAATTATTGCATTCTAGGTTATTAAAATACCATTTCTAGTTGAGTCTCATGATCTTGCAGGGCCATGTTGTACTTGTACACCAAGATGTCATCGAAAACACCAAAACAAATTTCCTTAGGAAAGGCCTAAACAACTCGTTCATAGTTGCTTGAAATGTGGCAGGAGCATTTGTGAGTCCAAATGACATTACTAAGTATTCGTAATGTCCCGTGTGACTTCTGAAAACAGTTTTTGGGACGTCCTTTTCTGCCATTCTAATCTGATGTTACCCTGCTCTAAGATCAGTATTAGAGAACACTTAAGCTCCTCCTAAATCTTCTAGCATCTGTTGAATAACCAGGATAGGATATTAGTTCGGAACTGTCTCTTGATTCAGAGCTCGATAACCCACGCATCCTTCTTCTTAACTAAGAGGTCAGGGCTTGAAAAGGGGCTTTGGCTGGATTATCCCTAGTCTCAACATTTCAGCCACCATCTTCGCTATCTCGTCCTTCTGACTATGGTCATACCTATAGGGTCTCACGTTCACTGCATTTAGTAACTCAATTTGATGATCAATTTCTCTTCTCGGGGTAGCCCTTTAGGATCTTCAGATAAGTCCTCGTAAGATTTCAACAATCTTTCAAGGATAACTGGTGCTTGTATCTTACTCTTTGTAAGGATTGGAATGAAATTTCAGAGACAGCAAGAGTTGGATCACCTCGAATCACCACTTGTTGCCCTTCTTTACCAAACTCCCTCGCGAGCCCTTCCCAATCAACCAATGTCTTTCCTAGCGAAATCAGCCATACATATCCCAAAACGAGATCGATACCTCCCGATTCAAAAGGGTAACAATTCATTTCCATGCTGTACGTCCCAAAGTGCAGAGGTAACCCTTTGCAAATTCCTTTGGTTCACAAAGTTGTGACTGCCCCATAATCTACTAGTACAATGACCTTTCTGTTGCCCAATTTTGCCCTCAGGAAGCGATCGAGGGTCAGACTGCCACCCATTGTCCTGAGAGGCAACACCATTCACTGAAATGCTAAGTCGGTTTGTTTACTGTCTGCTCCATCTTCGATATTTGTAATCTGTAACAATTCCATGTCTAGTTTAGCCATTCGCAGATCCTTGTCGATCTCAACCAATTTAAAAACCTTTTCCGAGCACGTATGTGTAGGAGAGTATGGTTGTCGACACTTGTAACACAACCCTTTGGCCTTAAGTTCACTCAATTCTCTGGGATGTATTGACTGGGTGAATCGAGGCTTGAAATTTGATAAGCCTGTTTTGGACATTGGAGACGGAGAAGATGACGTCACCCCCCAACTTAAACCAGCTCTATTTTCATTTGATTGGGAAATTGGGCCTGATGTACCCATGGCTTTATTGGGCAAAGGCTTTTGTCCCAAAATGTGACTCGTGTTGGACTTCTTTCACTGGCTTCTTCCTTGCCCCTTTACGATTTCCAACTTACGCTCAACCCTTCTTGCTCCATACGTGGCAGCCATGATCTCTTCTTCCTCATTCAACTGCACATCGACACGAATCTCCTCTTTTAGGCCAGCTAGGAAGAACCGTAGTAGTGATTGGTCATCGCTCAATCTGGTCGTATGTAGGGCACAAGCTATCAAGTCGTCAGATGAATTCTTCGACCGTTCCCGTTTGTTTCAACGCGGTCAAATGTTCATATCGATTCTTTGACCTAGTTCCCACAAATCGCGTCATCATCTTCGATTTTATATCTTCCCATGACAAATCAGGTTGACGTCGCTCAATCCATGATTATCAATTTAGGGTTGTGCCATCCATGCTCATTTTAGCAATTGTCACTTGATACGTTGGGTTAGTTCGCATGACTGCAAAGAATTGCTCTGCCTTTGAAATCCATGTGAAAAGGTCCTCACTATTGAATGCCGACAATTCGACCTTCCTCGTTGAAAGATGAGATTCCCCATATTCCGACCTGATTCTCTCATAAGTTGACCTGTTTGGAGCCACTTGAAACAAATCCATCATTGGAGCCTTGAAATTTGACCCCCCAATGCCATCCGCCAACGGGAGAGTAGTCTCCTTAATTGGGCCGTTTTTCTGTGCAAGGGCATCACTCAAAGCTATCACCAGTTCAGTTTTGAGTGAGTCCAAATGGTCCTCGATGCCTCCCAGCCTCTCGTTCACGTCCTCGTGACCCTTTTGCATTTTCTGAGCTCGTCAACTATGGAATGCGCCTTTTTCAAGCGCAATCACTCTCGTATCCAACTCACTTGTTGTTGTCATTCTCTCAACGAGAGGACCAATTTGTTGGAGTAAAAAAATGAACCCCAGAAAAGGTAACCCTCATATGATTTTACTAACACACAATGAGATATAATTCTGAAGGGCCACCCAGGAGAGGACACTCTCACAAGGACAATGGCTAACACCTTACAATTCTTCTCACGGAAATGGATACCCCCTACACAAGCAAGATACCCTTATTTATACTAGGTCAGGGCTGCATCTAACAACTTGCACCTGATGATCCATACCTCTACTCTCTAACGGATAAAAGGATTAGCCCCTTTTACCATTACATTCCCACTACTTGTGCCCCACACCTCTTTCTAACATAAACCTGCAGAGGCCTTTTTTAGTCCTAACCCAAGGAGGCTCGAAATCCAACAATCAATTCCCTAGGGTAGTGGATGATCCGGAACCCTCACATAAGTAGGCTTGACAAAGTGTTTGTTATCCTCGGAAGAAAGATAATTGGGATTGGAACTGATTTTTCTTAGATGGCAACACCACTCTTAACTAACATTTCATACCAAACTCGTATAAGAGAGCCAGTTTACGTAAATACGGAAATGCTAAACCTGGTTCGACGCAGGCAGGAAACCCTGAACACTAAAAAGGAATTATAAAGTCTTACAACACATTAAGGGCTGCCCAGGAGAGGACACTCTCACAAGGACAATGGCTAACGCCTTACAATTCTTCTCACGGAAATGGATACCCCCTACACACGCAAGATACCCTTACTTAAACTAGGTCAGAGCTGCATCTAACAACTTGCACCTGATGATCCAGACCTCTACTCTCTAACAGATAAAAGGATTAGCCCCTTTTACCATTACATTTCCACTACTAGTACCCCACACCTCTTTCTAACATAAACATGCAGAGGCCTTTTTTTAGTCCTAACTCAAGGAGGCTCGAAATCCAACAGTCAATTCCCTAGGGTAGTGGATGATCCGGAACCCTCACATAAGTAGGCTTGACAAAGTGTTTGTTATCCTCGGAAGAAAGAGAATTGGGATTGGAACTGATTTTTCTTAGATGGCAACACCACTCTTAACTAACATTTCATACCAAACTCATATAAGAGAGACAATTTACTTAAATACGGAAATGCTAAACCTGATTCGACGCAGGCAGGAAACCCTGACCACTAAAAAGGAATTATAAAGTCTTACAACACATTAAGGCACATTTATTGGGAGGTTTAAACCCTAACCGGGATTGCAAACCCTCAATCCTGTATCATAAACAATCATTCAATAATGGAGCAGATTGTTTTTTTTTTTGAAATGGTACGTTTCCGGTTCGGCTTCGCCTACGTCCGGATAGGGTATTTTACTGTGGACCATTAAGAGATACCCTCCCAATACCAATTTTTCCATACATGTCTCCCGGAGCAGATTGTTCATTTCCGTTACTGCTACAGATGGTTATAATCCGATGAGACAAAAGTTTAACACGCTACTTTGTCGAGTTTATGCAAACCCTAATCTTCGACCCAAACTAGTCTATATCTCACTCTCATTACAATATGAAGTATCTGTGGGCCTCACCGTCATCTACCTCGTGGCTGGAGATCCAACCTAGCCTAGTTCGTCGCAGATAATATCCAATTATATCTGTTCAAAACCCTCGGAAATTCAATCGAGGTCTAGACGGACGAGGAATCATAAATTTGAGAAGAAAAATTGAAACTAACATTCTATCTAACAAAATCAGAACTTGCTAACATCAATAGAAACTAGTCTTCATGAAATTCGAACAGAAAGCAACACAAAGATTAAGGCAAATTTGCGTTGATCAATGACTTAAAAAATGGATCATGCAGAGAGAGAAAGGGTTAGAAACAGAAAATTTGACAGCGAAGTCGCAACGATGGTGACTTGTTTGCAAAATAGAAACTAAGGATGCGCAGAGTAGCTTACCAGTAAACAGGAGTAGACGAAGCCCTCTTCTGGTTTTGGGAGGTGATTCACAACGGCGGAGGTGTCGCCTGGCTTCGCACTTTCATGTTTTTATATTTCAGGTTTTTCAAATATAGAAAGTTTTGGGCCTGTTTGTTGTTTATAAACTTTTCATTTAGTTTATAAACCCGATGTGAGGGTTTAGGGCCTGTTTAGTAAGGGTTTGAGTTTATTCGGGTTTATAAACTAAATGGGTTTATACGGGTTTATGGTTTATTTTCGGGTTTATAAACTCGTTCAGTTTACATATATTATTTATGTAATGATGTTTACATTGAGTTTTTTTGTGGGTTTATTTTCGATAAAATTACGTTTCTATCCCTAAAAAAACTTCACAACTACAATCAAAACCAGGGTTATAAGACCTTTCTGGGTAACAATTTGCCTCAGTGTTGAACGGGTCTGGTGGTGCCCTATCGACAGGAGACGGACGACTGCTTGTCTCCACAATACAGGTTTGTTTTCTTGAGCTTTTCCGTCTTCCATTCTTTTCGTATTGTTTCATCTTCGACAAGTTGGTTTAATTTGTTGTTACTTTGGCGTGTGTTTGTGAAGACCAATTTGGCGTGTAGTTTCATCTTTGACATGTTGTTTTGCTGCTACTTTGGTGCTACTTTTGTTTGCTGTTAATTTAAGTGATTGTTGTTACTTTGTTGCTACAAATCTTTAGTTTAATTTATACTTTGCTGCTACAAATCTTTGGCGTGTACTTTTGATGTTACTTTGCTGCTAATTTTGATTGTTGCGAATTGAAGGCGAGACTGGAATGCTGTAGGAAATTGAGTGATCTATCTGTAGTAATTAGGTGAATTAAGGTGGTACTAAACGAGTGATCTATCTATAGTAATTAGGTGAGTTAAGAAGGTACTGGAATGCAGTAGGAAATTGAAATGAAGGATCCAACTACTGATATTTTAGGGCCTGTTTATAGGAAAAATGATGAAAGGAGACTTGTCTTAGAAAATGGACATAAGAGAGAGTAGCAGGTTCAAAACCATTGTTATGTTGCATCACAGTAAAAATGCATTATGAAGGTCATTTCATTGCGAATGAATTTTTATTTCATTTACCCCTCATTAACCTCTCCACATGTTTAGGAACACAAACTTACTTCAGTAAAGTGTTCTAAAATTTACCATTTTGGACACAATTCAATCATGCCTCATCGAATCTTTGAAAGCAATCAAATCAAGAAATTATTTTACCTAATCCCTCTCGTATCAGAAACTATGCACTCATGTTTACTTGATATTAAACAACCTTATTACATTGGTTAGTTAATGGCCTATTTAATCATTGTTAAGATTAGTTTGTGTGTTATGGAACAAAATTGTTTACATGATATTGAACAACAAATATGTCGGCCAACAACGAGAAAACAACGGGAAACACAAACCACAAATCATTCAATTGGACAGATGAGATTACAAGGACTTTCCTTGAATTGCTATGTGATTATCAAAGACAAAATGGGCAGAAGAATGGGTTCAATTGGATATCTTTGACGAACAGTTTTGAGGAAAAGACTGGACATAAATATAAGAAGGAGACACTGAAGAATAAGTTTAACACTGTAAGAGGGATATGGAAGTTGTGGTTGAAACTGAAGAACGGTGAAACGGGGTTGGGATGGGACTACGAGAGACACTGTATCGCAACGTCTCCCGAGTGGTGGTCAATGAAGCTTAAGGTAAGTTCATCAGATTTAGTTTCAAATTGTAAGGTAAATTAATGTAATTTAATTTACCTAATATTTTACAATCATCGCAGGAGAACAAAGATTACCGCGTTTTCAAGAAGCATGGCCTTCATCCGGAAGTAGAATCAATGATGAAATACCTTTTTGCGGGTACAGTTGCAACCGGGTCTCATTGTGTAGCACCCTCAATGGATCTCCCACCCTCTCCCATATTTGACACACAAGTGCCAACGGACGTTGAAGAACTTGGTGTTGATGATTGGGATGATTTGATCATAGAGAATGATGCACCTGACGTGCAAGATGACCATCAGACATCACCTGATCCCGTTCCCGCGCGTTCTAAAGGAAAGAAACAATACGGTACATCTTCTCAAGGAATCAGTAAGCGTAGTGGAAGGAGGAGTACCGGTTCTTTAAAGTATCATGATCATCTAGCAGCATCGCTGGATGCAACTAGAAGTATGGTAGCATTGTGGGAGGTAGAGGCGAACGCTGTTGCACAAGGTCCTAACAAACTACTAAAGGAAACAGATGACTCGGTGAAGACACTATTAGATTTGGTCTCGGATGGATTAATGGTAAAAGGTTCGCCTTTGTGGTGCTTTTCTGCCACTTTACTTATGACAGATACTACTCGTGCTATGTTGAAGTCGATGCCTAACAATGAGTCCAAATTCCAATGGTTGGATTGGCAGTACAAGAAAGAAGAGAAGAAGGGTGCTTTGCCCTAAGTGACCTACATAGTAGTTATAGTTTCATCATGATTTGCAACTTGAGTACTCTTTTGTTGAACTTGTTTAATTTCGTGTTGATTTTCCTTGTCTCTTGTATGAACTTCAATCAACTTTATGTAGTACTTTTTCGCTTATGAAAAATGTTTGGTTTGATTAATCTTTTGTTATCTTGTCTATGTGTTGGTATTTATTAATTTTGTTTAATTCCATTATCGGAGCAGGAAAATGTTGGGACGTGGCAAACAGCGCAGATTACAACGTCTCAGTTTGCGTCAATTGCAAAACGAGAGTGATTTGCTTGCACGACACTACTACATGCATGTCCATAAAATACGGACTTTCAATTCTTCTTACAATGGTTCTAGTTGGATGCATGATGTCCTAAACTCTAGTACAGATACGAGATGCATGAATGCATTTCGAATGGAGAAACATGTGTTACATGAGCTATGCAACACTCTAGTTAACGAGTATGGCTTGCGTGGTTCTCCACATATGCGTCCCCTTGAGAAGCTGGGGATATTCATATACACAATGGCTCAAGGGGTATCATACCGTACAGTTGCTGAGAGATTCCAACGATCTACACGAACTATTTCAATGGCTATTCATGAGATCCTTGAAGCCATTGTGGGCCGCAATAAAGGGTTTCGTGGTATGACTAGAGATATTATTAAACCTAGAGACCCTTTGTTTGCTGAAGTGCCAAATCACATTCAGAAGGACCAACGATATTCTCAATACTTCAAAGGGGCGATTGGTTGCATAGATGGCACTCATATAAGTGCTTGCATACCTGAGTCCGATCAGATACCTTATAGGGGACGGAAAGGGATATGCACATTCAATGTCATGGCGGTATGTGATTTTGATATGTTGTTCACCTTCGTTTCAGCTAGGTGGGAGGGATCAACACATGATGCAAAGGTCTTCGAACAAGCGGTTAATACCCCGTCTATGGCATTTCCACACCCACCACCTGGTAAGATTTCCGCTTAACTCGACAATGTTTTTCTTCATGTATTCCAACAAGCGGTTAAATCATTAATAATCTCAATTATTCAGGTCGTTATTACTTATGCGACAAGGGTTACCCGGATAAGGAAGGGTATATGGTACCGTACTCGAAGACACGGTACCATCAATCTCAGTTCGAGAATATCCCAACTGGGAATGCGAAAGAGGCTTTCAACAAACGTCACTCTTCTCTACGAAGTTGCATTGAGAGGTCATTTGGACTCTTAAAGGTGTGTTGGAAGATATTGAAAGTCATGCCAAGTTACGGAGTTGACACGCAGGTTGACATTATTCTGGCTTGTTTTACGCTACATAATTTCGTCAGGATTAGACGTGTCACAACAGATTGTGCAGATGATGATTTATTTATGGGAATGGAAGCTGAAACTATCTTGGATCATGATAGTGACGATGAAGACCTTCATCAAGGTGACGATAATGAAGAATCCGATGGAGAAGAATTTGCTCAACATTCTAATGTTGGAGGGACGAAACAAATACGCGATGAGAGTGCTGCCATGCTTTGGGCACAAAACTGAGCATCGTATTTTCACAACCAGATTGTGATTTTTGATCAAACTCGGTTATTTTGTGATGATTAGTGATGTCTTTTTGGTTATACACTAATCATGTAATGATCAAGTAATTTTCATTGATCATTAAATAGGTATTTTTTGTACAACATTCTAACTAGGCATCTTTTGTGAAGGTTAGTGATGTCTTTTCTAACAACAAAATCAATGTAAGGGTTGTTCTTTTTACTTATGTTAATGGCTTTGATGAAGATCATTGTAATTTACACTTAACTGTGAAAAACTAATTATGATGAAGTGGTACTTATGTGGATGATCTCAGAGAATAGCAAGTTATCATAGTCTTTTTACTTATGTTTTAATGGCTTTGATGATGATCAGCTTACTAGGCATCATTGTTATATGCTGATCTCAGAGAATAGCAAGGTATCGTAGTCTCCTGTTATGTGCCTTTCAATCAATCTACTGACAGAACTACCAATATTGAAGAGAGATTGAAGCTTATCTTGTCATGCATGTGCTTAAGGGTTTGTTTGGATAGCAACTATAGTTCTTATACGTGATTATCAGCATATCCATCTTATTAGTAATTTTCAATAAGGAAAAAAAATAAGGAGATCAATAAATTGCATGCTACTTTGTAAAGACACATTCATCCCCAGCTTGAATCCCGTTAGCCTATTTAAACGAATTCCAGGCAGCACTTAGAACCTGCAGACCCATATGCTTCCTCTGATATCATGAGAACCCGCATACCCCTTTGCTAAGACACATTCAATCAACTTACTTCACGGACCAACAATTTCATTTCTGTCAAACTGGAGAGGAACTGTTCAGTAGTAAGAAGCACAAGATTACGATAATTCATACTTAATGACAACAAACATTCAGCAAATCCTTTATTTATTAGTCCTCAAAACATAGAAGCACTCCACATATTGCTATCTGCCAAAGTAGAATATACATGATTCAAATTCTCTCTGTACCAACATCTACAAATGGAGCCAGAGATTACAAGCAATCTATAGATTCATCATCTTCCAGAGATTACAAGTGGAGCCAAAGATTACAAGCAATCTACAGATTCAAATTCTCTCTGTACCAGCATCTACAAATAGAACAATATAAACCTTCCTAAAATAATCACATTCTAAACATAGAGTCATTTTTTCATAACCAGAAAACTACTGTCATTTACAGCAGAAGGAAGACTCATATGAAGGCATTTTTACATATCCAGAGATTACAAGAAATCGAAATTGAAGAGATTCAATTTCAAGGCCTCCCTCAAACCCTTGGCAATATCAGTGATGAATGCTTAATGACAACAAACATTTAGCAAATACTGTAATTTACAGCAGAAGGAAGATAATATATACACCATTCAGAAAACATTCTGTCAGCACAGACTCAATTGAACTCCAATTCCTGCAGCACAATCAATTTGGCAGAACAAACATTCAACAACCTTTTAAAGACAAATTCTGCAAAGAAAATACAATCCAAAAGCTAATATATACAATCTGCAAAGAAACTAGAATCTGCAAACTTTAATTCATAAATAAACACCGTAGTTAGTCATTACAAACAACTACATTCATAATTATAGTACAAAATACATGATGATTTCCCCTACAGTTCCACAAAAGAAAGACGGGTCCATTACACAACACCCCGTCATGGGTAGCCTAAACATTCATCGGCACATGATTAAAACACCTACTACAATGATTAAAACACAGTTAAAAAATACACTAACGTTGACTATCCCCCCCTTCAACCTTACAATTGTCTGTGCAGATTCTAGTTCAGAACGCGATTCATATAACGCCAACTGTAGATTAACATTCTCCACAAAGTCATCCATTTCCTTCTCCCCTGCCCTAAGGATTCTCTCAGTCAGGCTATCTACTTGAGCTTGTAGACACTTGATTTTTGCTGTCAAACGCATTGCTAGGGGACAATCTATGATCCGATGTTTAGAATCATTAGACCCCATTGTGTCCGTTGAGGAGCTTTCATTTTTGGGCGAGTCTTGAATTATCAGACTTCAAGCAACAAATAGAATAGTAGAAAAGTTAGGACTTGTAGAAAATTATCATCAACAATACTTGTACAAAATTGAGGATTGAAAAGAAAAAAAAAATGTTCCAACACAATATGGTAATCTGTATACTTCATCAATTACATTATTCTGCATACATGCAATCATTAAGAGAAATGAAATGAGCTTATCATGAATAAAATGAGCATATAATCAGGAATGAAATGAGCTTTGACAATAGGAATGAAATGAGCTTTGACAATAGGAATGAAATGAGCTTATCATGAATGAAATGAACATGAAATGAGCTTATCAAACCCCATGAGCAAAAAAGTGAAGACATTGGCCATTAATGAAACGAGCTTAGCCATTGTCACTGAAGAATTCATTAAATATATATGACATTATAGCCATTTCGAATCCGCACACAAGTCATCAAATATATCAGACATTATTAATGAGAAAAAACAAGAAATAAATACCATACAATATATTCATCAAATACATTAGGTTCAAGATAAAGAAGCTTTGGCATTACAAATTCAGAGTAGGAAAACAACTGAGTAAAAAAATTTGCGTCCAAATCCAGAGTATGAAAAGATAACAAAGATGAAAAGAACAACATCACAATTAAAAAGAAGAGAAGATTGAAGAACATCATCCTTTGAAGCCATAACAGCAAACACACAACATTCATTCATTCATTGTCATTCATACATGAAAGCTATAACAGGAAGCAAATGCAGGAGGATAAAGGGAGCAGGAGGATAAAGGGAGACATCACACAAGGCAAAAATAACACATCACCCGAAGGAAGAACAACATCACAGTATGAAATCCAAAAGATAGCAATATAAACCAAAAAAATCAAAACCCTAATCGTGTAAAAGAAGAGAAGATTGAAGACCTTTTCGCAGCATCTGACAATGGATTTCGGACCATCCGACGAACACCCTTCCTCGTCACACCAGTTGAAGTGTTGGATGGAGATGTCATTGTCGTCACAACCTCACAGAGGCGGTCACAGCCTCACAATGTCGGAGCTTCGTCATCCTTCTCTCGTCGCCGTCGCCTATCGTTGCCTCTCTATCGTCCCTCTTTTCTCTGTTAGGGCTTGAATGGATGTGAAATATGAGGGCAATTTGGGGTTGTCGAAAATAATAAACCCTTCCCAAAAAATAACCTTGAACTTATGAGCTTATTTTCTACGAGTTTATAAACTCGTAAAAACTCATACATAAATAAACTCGTAATCAACGTAAACACTCACAAGACATAAGCGCGGGTTTATAAACCTTTCATTTAGTTTATAAACCCGCAAGTAAACAGGGACATGTCAATGAGTTTATTTTTGAATAAGTTTATTCGAGTTTATAAACCAATAAAAAATAACCCTAATAATTCAAGGTTATTTTTTTTGTTGGACACCAAATTGCCATGATATTTTACCATTCAACGTAACCCCAATTTGTCATTGTCGTCATCTTTCGAACGATGTCTTCCTTGCTTGCAAATCAATCACCAGGATCGTAAGTCTTCCTTCTCTTCTCTATAACAATTTGACATAACACCAGTTATGCACAATGTAAGGTGAGCAAGTATAAGATCGTTGACGTGAAGGCTATAACTGTTGTTCTTCATATGATGGCTATTTCGGTGGCTTCTTCTAATTGGGGCGGGTTTGTACTCGGTGGAATTCAGACGAGTGGCACACCGCAGGTTCAAAGGCAAAAGAGGCGTTTTGGCAGTGGATGTTTACTTGGAGCAGTTGCATTCAATTGTAGTAGCAGTTTGGAATTTGTAGAGGGTTTTGTAAAAAAAGAGATCCTTATTTTCAATGTTTTGCTTCTGGATGAGGTTGTTCTCAATGTTTTGCTTCTGCATGAGGTTATTTTCAGTGCTTTCCATCTTCAAATCTTCTATCGAACCCAATTTGTCTAATAATAAACATGCCCTAAGGGCCAATTTGAAAACAGAAGCAATAGAGAAGCAACAAATGTTTCCAAATACAACAATATCTCGAACATTAAACAGTGCAACAAAGACACAGCAAGAGAACCCCAATTTGTTGAACAGTGGAAATAGAGAAGAAGAAGTTGTTATTGTCGTTCGTCCATAGGGCAAGTCTTTCGAGCGATGGGTTCGTTCGTAGAGAAGAACATTAAACAGAAGCAACACAGAAGGTGTAGATGGTTCACTTTGTTATTTTAAAAAAAATTTAGGGACAAAAATGTATTTTGAAAAAAATAAACCTAAGAAAAACCCATAAGTAAACACGTTTTCAGAATAATAAAATATAAACTTAACGGATTTATAAACATAAAAATAAACTATAAACCCGTATAAACCCATTTAGTTTATAAGAAAAAAAAACACAAACCATGCTAAACTGAACCTTAGTTTTCTCACAATTAGAATTTTTTGCGTGTGTATTAGAGCCTTGGGATCGATACAAATCATTTAATTTTACTGTTTTGGTTTCTCCGATTCATTTCTTTCGGTTTAATGGTGTTTTGGTAACTATCTAGCGAACCTTTTGTCTCTCTACTTGTTGATTTGTATGGCGAGTATGCAATTCATTTGATTTTACTGTTTTAGCTTTCTCTGTGACTGTGAGTTGTACCTCTGCATCTGTTTGCCTCGTAGCATGCGTGCAATCAAGCTTTAAATTTATAAAACTGAAATTAAGCAAGCGAACCCGCAGTGTACGGATCGGCGTAGTAAAGCAAGAATTCCAGAGTGTCGAACTCAGGGATTTGGGGGGGGAACAAATTCAGTTGTAAATCGTCAAGCAAATAAGAGGTAAAGTTTTGCAAATATTGGGGAAAACATCAATCCTAAAGATCCAGGTATCCAATTGTGACAATCGATTCAAGATATACTAAAGATATAAGGACAGAGTAGAGAATTGCAAAGGTACACGAATGTAAGGTAATGTACGGTGAAGTTCCAAAACCCTATATGACTCACCTAAAGACACTCTCTATAAATGTTGTTGAGGCTTCAGTATAGAAAGGATATAAAGGTAAGAATTGATCTCAAATACCCAAACTTGTAACCCAAAGATCAAGATAGGCTCAAACGGTTAAGGTTGTGATACTCGGAACCGAAATAGAGGATGTTGAGTCTCACTATTACCAAGAAAAGGCAAGCCAAGGCTAGGTTAAAGCTAATCTTTAACTTTGGATTAAAGTAAAAGCAAGGTTCGTAAACTGGGGTAAATCACGGCTGTATCTTGAGTTCCACGGCCGTGGAAGTCCAAGAACATACCGTGATTTTGGTTGTCGACGAAGTTCCTCTAACTCTCAAGGTCCAATCTGTTTACGATCAATCTATCATCATCTAAGCCACAACTATCAACCCTTCACCTTAGAATTGCTAAAGGGTTTTAGCCAACAATCATCATTATGATATCAAATTTCAAGTTTAGAAGAATGAAAGATGAAAACCTTCGAAAACTTCAATAAAACTTAAATCCAATCTCAAATCCACACACAAAGAGAATAATGTATAATAGATTCGGAAATAAACACAAACCAATAACAATCGTTGATAAGAACGAAGAACGGGATGTCAATCCGTCTTCTATATCAAATCTAAGGAAAAAGGGCATAACTTCCGACACAAGCAACTCCGAATCTTCGAACCCTACGTGATCTCAATCTCAATCTCCGCGCCAATAGCGTCGATGCAAGCGATGGTCTAAGCACACGTCCCGAAATCTCTCTTTTTCAGTCTTTTTATAAGGTGAGAAAAAGATATCTTCTAGGCCCAATACGTAGAAAACGTGGCAATTAATGATTCGCCAAAAGATTGCCCAAATCACAGTCTTTAGGGGTTCCACGACCGTGGAAATGGGGTGTGGAAATGATTACGGTGTCTTTGGCCTTCCACGACCGTAATTTATACCGTGTAACTCACTGGATTGCTCAAGGATCAAATCCACGTTCATAATGAAGATTCCACGTCCGTGGAAGTGGGGCGTGGAAGTGCTTCATCCTTTGTATTGCCATTGTTTCGTGCCATTCTTCATCTTTGCTCCTTCCTTAGCTTCTCAATGTGTATCCTCGTCTTCTAATATGATTAATTGCCCTTGATTGCCACTAAACGATCCAATCCCAGCTCTTATTCACCTATAATCAACATAAAGCTAGTGTAGATCTCCATATCGAAAATATAGATGAATAAGCTAACAATTGCTTCTATACCCTATCCATGGACACAATAATGAGTGAAAAACAACTAAGAAACGTGCCTATAATATCGCAATATTTCATGCTAACAAAATACCCCATACTTGTCACTTGCTTGTCCCCAAGCAAGGTTCTCAAAAGCTTAGAACATAGTTAGGATGAAATATGCATGCAAACTCAAAACAAAACATCTTTTTAGGTGAATGTGCTTCTAGTCAATAGATCAACCTCAAACCTTGCTTCATTTATCCTTGAAAACACTCACATACATAAACTAAAGAATGTAGAGTAAAGAAACATCATAAGTTGCTCAAACATCAAGATAAACATCATAACCTTCAAGTATTGTCAAAATCAAGAATAAGAAACTTCAATTTAGATCACTAAGCCAAATAACACTTTTTCGATCTTAAGGACTTTCAAGTAAGGTCTAGAATGCGGAAAGGAGAGAAACTTGTAAGGGATGTGGTGCATGAATCCGGGAAAAGGAATAACCCAACTCTTTTACTTTTTCTTTTGATTTTGCAACAACATCAACTTAGAGTTTTGCTCTTTTCTTTTCCACATTATTTTATGACTTTACTTTCGGAAATATGGACAGCGGTGCACAAAAACCGAAGCCTAGGAGATTGGCGTTTCTCAATTATGAGATGCCTCAAACCCTTGATGCACATACCATAATCCACTAGGAATATCGCTCAATCCGACTTTGGCAAGACACAAACACCCGGCTATGTGAATGGTGCCGAGTTACTCATCATCATGATTGACTTCCTCAAACCTACAAGTTCTTTCTATTCTTTGAATGCAAAATTTTGCTTTCATGTCCCTCCCACATCAAACATGCCAAATATCAACTCCTCCAAATTCCCGGATAGGTAAGGGAGGCTATTATTTCATTGAGGGGCTAAATGATCAAAGAAAGAAGTAAGAAAATCGAATTGCCTTAATCATTTCACAAAGAAGTATAAGAACTCATCATGTGATTTCAACCTCAATTTCTCAATATGATTTAGATAAAACCCTCACATTATGAAATTTGCGAGAAAGGATAAACAACTCATTCAATTTCTTTACAATTCATAATTCCGTTTAAGCATGCAATTGTCATCAAAAACTCATTCCGTAAGTAAGATTTATCATAGGAATCATCTCAAGTCTTAGAAGCACAAAAATTTTCAAAATTTTTATGGGCTTTTCAAAACCTTTTTCATTCAATGCTATAATGAAACGTGTGACTATGGAGTGAAACATGCAATAATGTCATGGATAGAAGCAAGCAAAGTAGTAGAGTTATTACAACACATAGTCACACCCCACCCCATACTTAGGACAAACATTGTCCTCAATGTTCAAAAAGAAATAAAAAAAGAAAGAAAAGAAAAATGAACTCACTAGACGTCGGTGGGGCGGCTGGAACTGTCGGTGGTAAAACTCATCACTACGGAGGCGGTGGTGGTGGAAACGGGCGGAAGTCATGGCTGTAGTACCGCCCAAACTGCTGGCGGTATATGTCACTCATCATCTCGTCATGCTCCTGTCTCCGCGTCTCCTGCTGGTCCCGGTGGATCTCCAAGTCACCCACTCTCTTGGATAGATCGTTGGCCCACGCCGGTAACTGCTCGTACCATGCCGGCGGCTGGCCATACCAAGTTGGAGCATCCTGTGGAGCTAGTGCTGGTGGCTGTGCGTACCAAGGTGGTGGAGCTCCCATCCACTCCGGCTGCGCTCCATACCAAGCTGGAGGAGTATCCATCCAAGTCGGCCTCTCGCTCACACTAGCACGGCGAGAGGAAGAAGCACCGGAATGTCTAGAAGGGCGAAAAGACTGTCTAGGTACATCCGGGAAGGTGTCCGGTTGATCCGGAAAGGTGCCAAAATCATGCTCATCACCTCCTCCTCCCTCATAATCCTGTCCTCCTCCCATCTCCTCCTCAACATCTGCAACTGGAGGCTCATCCGGAACATACGGAGGTGGTGCTAGTCTATTCGCATGCATAGCTGCGAATGTATCCTTCCAATTATGGCGCCCGGCCATAATGGAATACTCTGAAATCCAAGCAATGCCCCTACCTCCTCTATTCTCCCATGACATAGCAGTTGTAGGTGGGGCTCGGTATCTAGGAAAGATGATACCCCTAGTCATAAGGCTGTTGAGACCCAAAGGTCTCGCTGCTATCCTAGTACATGCGGAGTAGTCAATCCCTAGTTGCGTAGCAATGTGGGTCACCATCCCACCATATCCAATGTTCCCGGCACTCTTGTTTTTCAGCTTACTCATAGTGGAGGCTAAGAGGGTCGCACAGTCAACTGGTCTACCGTGGAGCATGCAATAAAGAAGAAATAGCTCATCGGTCTTTATTTTCTGTGGGGTCTCGGTCCTAAGGAATAGGCATTCGGAAAGGACCCTATGAGCTATTTTCAAGGCTAGATGGTAGATAAGCTTAGCCTTGGTGTCGGCCGGTTGCCAACGATCCTCACTTGCATTGACCATAGCAATCTCTTTTCAGAAATCCTTAGCGTATACACCGCTAGGGAAGCGACCATTAAAGGTCTCATGGAACCCAAAGAATGCTCCAAATTGCTGGATAGAGAACTCATAATCTGTCTCCATCAATCTTAATGATACCGTCCTATCGACGGTGCTGTGCTCGAAGGAAATGACAAACTCCCTCGTAATCTCCTCATATGCATCCGCTCGAATAGCGGAAAAGACAATCAAACCAACCCTATCTAAGAGTCATGTCAAGTCACTCACCACATTGAGTGACTCTAGATCCTCAAGCAAAAGGTATCTTGGTCCTATGACCGCTCTCTTCTCGATCTTTCCCAAAGGCTCGAGGTAGTTTGGGGGAATGGTTGGGATTCTAGGGTGTGGAGGTGATGATGGGGCTTGGGAAGAGGAGGAACTATCACCCTTTCTCTTCTTTTTCTTTCCTGCACCTCTCGTAAACATTTTCTCAAAACCAGTAGAAACCACGGCATGTTCTTCCTATTCCACGGCCGTGGAAATTCCAGAGGCCTTGATTCTCCTCTGTTATGCTCAAATCTCAACAGAATCAACAACAAACTCAGCAGAACCTGTCCTAGACTAATTCCAATCTCAATCCTATGCAATTTCTCTAAGTTCTTGCGGAAATTGAACCCGAATTGACAAAGAAGAGAAATAGAAGAAAAACCTAGGGTTTTGGATCTTTGAATCCAAATTCTGCCTTCCGGAGGGATTGTTCACTCGTTTTGTTGATTGGATCTTGTAGATGATTGAAAATGCTCCACTTTAGCACCAAGAATCGCTCGATTTGAAATCAAAACGAAGATTTGAGAGGGTAAGGGGATTTCGGCGCTTTGGGGTCGTGGAAGAGGAACTAGGGGTGTTTTTGTGAAGGAAGGTGGTTTATATAGTGACCGTAAAAAAATTTGAAAATCACGGTCTGTCGGGGTGTTCCACGGCCGTGGAAATGTACGGGCCCGTGGTTTTTGTGATTTTTCTCAGCTTTTAGAGAATCATGGTCACTGTAGCTTCCACGACCGTGGAAATGGCCGTGGAACTCTCTGCATTGTGCTAAAGCTCAAGTTTCGTCAATTCTTTTAATTTTTCCTTCTTCTAATCCCTATTCCTTGCTCTTA
This sequence comes from Fagopyrum esculentum, assembly GCA_033239045.1. NCBI lineage: Eukaryota > Viridiplantae > Streptophyta > Magnoliopsida > Caryophyllales > Polygonaceae > Fagopyrum > Fagopyrum esculentum. The sequence goes on from BSUD01000001.1 coordinate 154,510,096, forward strand.
CATCCAAAAACACAACATACCGGAAGATATCGAGGGCAAAACAAAACAAAAACGTCTAAACTACTCTAAACTAAGAATGAAAAACAAAAATGCAATAGCTTGGGTTACCTCCCAAGTAGCGCTTGTTTAAGGTCCGTAGCTAGACCGTACCTGCATCTATTCGAGTGCGGTAGGCTCGAACTCCTCAGCTTGGAGCTCCGGTGAGTATTTCTTCAGTCGTTGACCGTTCACCTTAAAACTTCCGCCCTTTTCACCCCATACTTCAACTGCACCACGGGGAAAGATATGTTTGATTAGATAAGATCCGATCCAACGAGATTTAAGCTTACCTGGGAAGAGCCGAAGTCTCGAGTTGAAGAGAAGAACTTGATCTCCTTCCTTGAGGTCCTTTGGGATGATATGCTTATCATGCCAACGCTTCGCTCTCTCCTTGTATATTTTGGCGTTCTCATAGGCGTTTAAGCGAAGTTCTTCAAGCTCGTTAAGATCCAAGAGGCGCTTCTCGCCCGCTTCTTTCATGCTGAAGTTCAACCACTTAATTGCCCAATACGCCTTGTGTTCTAGCTCTACCGGTAAGTGACAAGACTTCCCATACACTAGGTTGTATGGTGTTGTTCCTATGGGAGTCTTGTACGCAGTCCGGTATGCCCATAACACATCGTCTAGCTTCAAAGACCAATCCTTCCTTGTCTTTGAAACGGTTTTCTCTAGGATGCCTTTGATCTCTCTATTTGCAATCTCCACTTGTCCACTCGTTTGTGGATGATAGTGAGTGGCGATCTTGTGAGTCACCCTTAGCTAAGAGAGCTTCGAATCGTCGGGCAATGAAGTGTGAACCTCTCCTTCACTAATAAAAGTCTGCGGCGTCCCAAAACTTGGGAAAATGGTTCTATTAAAGAACTTTATGACAACCGCGGTATCATTAGTAGGAGAGGCTATAGCTTCTACCCATCTCAAAACATAATCCACAGCTAGGAGTATGTATTAATTCCCGCAAGATGATGAGAAAGGTCCCATAAAGTCGACTCCCCAAATGTCGAAGATCTCTACCTCTTGAATGTTGTTAAGAGGCATCTCGTTTATCCTAGATATGTTTTCTGTTCTTTGACAAGCATCGCAGCAGGAAACAAAGGTTTGCACATCCTTAAACAAAGTAGGCCAAAAGAAACCGGATTGCAATACCTTAACGCTAGTTTTGTTGGAACTAGCGTGTCCTCCACAAGGTAGTGAATGACAATGGCAGATGACGCTTTGCATCTCCTCTTCCGGAACACATCTTCGAATGATGCCGTCTGGACCTCTCTTGAAGAGTGGAGGTTCGTTCCAAAAGTATTGCCGGACATCCTTAAAGAACTTCTTTCTTTGTGCGTAGGACAATCCGGGAGGTAATTCCTGACAAACCAAATAGTTAACAAAATCAGCAAACCATGGTTCGTTACCTCTAGTTATCTTGTCGATGCACTCCTCTATGATGTGTAAGTGTTCGTCTGGGAAGGAGTCATCTATAGGTAGGTCGTCGTCCTCTAGATGTGGTAGACGACTCAAATGATCCGCAACAGAATTTTCTGAACCTTTCTTGTCGCGGATCTCAAGATCGAATTCTTGTAGGAGAAGAATCCATCTAATCAGTATCGGTTTTGCATCCTTCTTAGCAAGCAAATACCGAATCGCCGAGTGGTCCGTGTATACAATCACCTTCGATCCTACAAGATAAGAACGAAAATTTTCAAATGCATATACAACGCTAAAAATTCTTTTTCCGTAGTGGCGTAGTTGAGCTGCGCTTCATCTAGCGTCTTGCTAGCGTAATAGATGGCGTGCATGCGGCCATCCTTCTTTTGTCCTAGCACAGCTCCAACGGCTACGTCACTTGCATCACACATAACCTGGAACGGAAGACTCCAGTCCGGAGGTTGTATGATTGGGGCTGAGATTAGAGCTTCCCGGATCCTGTTAAATGCATCTAAACATTCCTGCGAAAAATCAAAAACTGCATCCTTCATCAATAGATTAGTGAGCGGTTTTGATATCTTAGAAAAGTCTTTGATAAAGTGTCTATAGAATCCTGCATGTCCTAGAAAGCTTCTTATCCCTTTCACCGAAGATGGAGGAGGGAGCTTCTCTATGGCCTCTATCTTAGCCTTATCTACCTCAATCCCTCTACTAGAAATCAAGTGTCCTAAGAAAATGCCTTCTTTTACCATAAATTAACACTTCTTCCAATTGAGAACTAGGTTAGTGTCTTCATACCTTTGAATTACAAGAGAAAGGTTAGAAAGGCAATGATCAAAAGAGAAACCATAAACAGAGAAATCGTCCATGAAAACCTCCATAATCTCTTCTATGTATTCCGAGAAGATAGCCATCATGCACCTTTGGAAGGTGGTTAGGGCGTTGCAAAGCCTGAACGACATTCTCCTATAAGCAAACGTACCCCATGGGCACGTAAATGTGGTCTTCTCTTGATCGTCCAGATGTATCGGAATCTGGAAGAAACCACTATGACCGTCAAGATAACAGAAGTATGAGTGTTGTGCTAACCTTTCAAGCATTTGATCGATGAATGGCAAAGGAAAGTGATCCTTCCTTGTTGCATTGTTCAGCTTGCGGTAATCCATGCACATCCTCCACCCCGTCACGGTTCTTGTAGGAATGAGCTCGTTGTTTTTGTTTTTGATTACCGTCATTCCTCCTTTCTTTGGAACAACTTGTACCGGGCTTACCCACTTACTATCGGAGATAGGGTAGATAATACCTGCATCAAGTAGCTTAAGAATCTCCTTCTTGACAACCTCTTTCATTGTCGGATTTAACCGCCGTTGAGGTTGTCGTGAAGACTTAAAATCTTCCTCCATTAGAATCTTGTGCATGCATAATGATGGTTTAATTCCTACAAGATCCTCTATTGTATAGCCTAAAGCCTTTTTATGTTTCTTTAGAATGACTAGGAGCTTATTATGTTCATCTTCACTTAAATCGGAACTAACAATTACCGGATAAGTAGAATTAGTTCCTAAGAATGCTTACCGAAGATGTATGGGAAGTGGCTTCAATTCCATTGTCATCGGAGTCTCAAATTGCTCTTGAGGAGTGTCCAATGGCTACTTAGAAGTCTCTAAGGGTGTGAGAGTTGTTGAAGAAGGCTCAAGAGAATTGGTAGAAAGAACGTAATTGTTCTCAGAATTCTCTAAAATCACGGCACCTCTGTTACTTCCACGGTCGTAGAAGTCAATTACGGAACCTCTAGGAGTTCCACGGCCGTGGTTTTGGCCGTGTAACTTACTGGAGTGCTCCAAGTAGCTAATTACGGTCATCATGGAGGTTTCCACGGCCGTGGAATAGCACGACTGGCCATGGTTCCTCACGTTTTCTGACACATCATAGAGTTTTTCAAACTCTTCTTCATGCACTTCTTGTAGCTCCTCTAAGGCTTCAATCTCTTTGTTACAATCCTCATCTTCTCCTTTCTCCGTAATGCTCATGGTAATCACCTTTTGCAACGGATCTTTGGTTAGAATTGAGCTAACTTCCTCTCTAGATGCCTCCTCGTCATGGATGTTGAACATGTCCTCTCCAAGAGCTAGCTCTTTCACCAATGTTGAGAGAACGAATTCAACCTTCTCTTCTCCTATGTTGAAGGCGAGTCTAGCATTCTTGCAATCCACCATGCAGCCGGAAGTTGCAAGAAATGGTCTTCCGAGTATGATCGGGACTGGACAATCTGCAGGAATGTCAAGCACAACAAAATCTATGGGAACATAGAACTTACCAAGCTTGACTAGAATGTCTTCGATGATACCGACGGGACGAGTTATGGATCGATCCGCCATGTACAACGTCATCTTCACCGGTTTAGGCTCACCTAAACCAATCTTCCTACATAAGGCAAGCGGAATGATGCTAACGCTTGCTCCTAAATCACATAATGCATCATATGTGACATCTCCTATTCCGATTGGAATGCAAAAAGACCCCGGATCCTTCAGCTTTGGGGGCATCTTCTCTTTCATCGTTTTGATGAGATTCGATGATTCCGAACTCATCTTGACTTCTCTAAAGTCTTCTAGTTTCCTCTTGTTAGAGAGGATTTCTTTTAAGAACTTCCCGTAAACGGGCATACCTACAATTGCATCAATGAAAGGTATGTTAATGTACAGTTTGCTCATGAGTTCAATGAACTTACCGAACTGCTTGTCTAGACGCGCTCTCGCTCTAGATTGCGGGAATGGTAGAGGCGGTTTGTAAGCTGGGGGAGGAATGTAGATGTCTTCCTTCTCCTTCCCCTTTTCCTTCTCTTTTTCGGCTGGAACCTCTACAAACTTAGGCTGTGGATCAGTTGTGGTTACTCCGCTCTTAGTAGTAATAGCCATCACCCTTCCTTTAGGGTTGTCTTCCGTCTTTCCGGAAAGTTTTCCTTAATCTCTATGAACTTCCCCGGCCTTGCTGAATAGTTGGGTTTCTAAAGTCTTTTGAGCTTTATCGACCTTAGTGATGTGATCATCAACCTTCATAATGTGGCTCTCCAATTCTTGAAGCTTTCCTAAGATTGTCTCCAAAATGGGGTCGGGTTTCTCCTTTCCCGAACTGCTCGTGTTATTAGATCCTTGCCCTTGGCTTTTCAAAGGAATGGAAGAAGAAGAAGAAGGTGGTGTTAGTGATTTTCCTGAATTGGAATAAGAATTACCGGAGCTTTGCGGTTGGTTGGAACGCCAATTGCCGTTTGAATTCCTGTTATTGTTGTTGTTGTTCCAATTGTTGTTATTCCGGTTATTGTTCCAATTGTTCCGGTTGTTGTTGTTCCGGTTATTGTTGCGGTTGGTTCCTTCATTTCCTTGATAGTTGTTGTTTCCTAGGTAACCAACGTCTTGATCCTTTGGCTTTTGAAGGCCAGCTCTAATCACCTCTTTCAATTCCTTGATTTCGGTGTTGAGGGAGAAAATTTGAGTTTGCGCAGCTTGAGTTAGCTTTGCTCCCGAATCTCCTCGGTTGGATTCCATCTTTCAATGAGAATATCTCTCTATGACTTGGGCTTGCTTCTCAATGAAGTCCCAAGCGTCATCTTCCCTCATGTCCATAAATGTGCCACATGAAAGGGAGTGGAGCTTGAATTGTGTTTCCACATCCAGCCCCTCATAGTATATCTCTAGCAATCCGAGTCTTGGAATGCCATGGTGTGGGAAATCCAAGAGTAATTCCTGAAATCTTTCCCAAGATTGAAACAAACTTTCGTTAGGTTTCATAGGGAAAGCATTAATCTTACCTCTCAATTCCGCAGTTTTGGATGGCGGAAAGAATTTAGTTAGAAATTCCGAAGATAGATCCTCCCACGTATTAAGCTTTGCATTTGGGAGAGCTTGATACCATGCTAGAGCCTTCCCCTTCAAAGAGAAGAAGAACGGCTTAATCTTGTAGTTGTTGGTGGTGGTCTTCTTCGGCTTCATTGTTTCCATGAGAATCTCAAAATTCTGCAAGTGTTGGTGTGAAGATTCAGCACTTGTTCCGCCAAATTGACTTTGGCGAACAATGGTGATTACTTGCGGATTAAAGCTGAAACCCTGAATATCTTCAGCTTCAAAGTTCATGCCTAGACGGCGCGGTTGTTGAGTTGGATCCAGCCTTTGACCAAGCGTTCTTGGCTCTTCATCCACACGAGCGGCTCTCGCACCCCCAGATGGAATACGAGGGTTGGCGGCTGGCCTTGGTGTAAAAGATAGAATTTTCGAATCCTAATCAAGGATGATTAAGGGTGATTAAGTTAATCATCGATGTTAATTGACCCATAAATCGCGAATAGTGTGTAGATGACGAGTATAAATTCCACCATTATGATTTTGGTGTAAATTTGGACTTATGGGGAAAATTTCACTTTTTCCTCCGGGGAATAATTTTTACCCTCTGGTATTATTTGGAGCATTTGGGAGCTTCAATTAATAAAATTGCAGTTGAGAGAAATGATCAGGACATCGGATATGTCTAGATATGAAATAACATGGAAAGGCAAAATGGCCAAAAGAGTCGCTATTTCGTTTCTTAGCGGCTAAGAAAGACGGCTTAGGAATACGCGTTTTCCGAGAAAGTTGCGGAATAATTATCCACACAAAATGTCAGATTTATTATTCCAATTTCGAGAAGTTTGGAGAAGGGGCTCAAACCGCCTTCGGATCGATAAACGGATAATTATCGACTTTGCTAAAGGATAATTATCGTCTTCGCTATAAATAGCGGAAATTCATTTATTAATTCATTTCCTTTCACGTTTCCTCGTAAAAGCTCTGATTTCTCTCAACTTCAAATTCAGATCTACTCTTCGTTTGTAATCCGATTTCAATTCCGTTTGAGTTTTCGGATTCCTCTCTTCGTCCTCTTCATTTTGGTACCGAGTTTCTGCGTTTCCGTTGAAGTTATGGCCAGGTCGAGCATCCCCCTTATATGTCCGGTCCCGTCGCTCAGATTCCGGTGAATCTGATGGTGTCAGAGCGTAGCCTGCGTCGTTGTGATTCCGAATCTTCTTTTGGATCGTCAATCGGGTTAGTAACGAATAAGTTATGAATTTATTCGTTTTCAGTATTGCGATTTGGCCTAAATTGACCTTAGGCTTGTCAAAATGGATAATTGGAAATTCCATTATGCTCGTTACAATATTCTGGTGATTATGGGCTATTTGTTTGATGAGATCTGATGACAGTTGGGTTGAGAAACTACATGCGGGCAAAAGGTTATTTTGATGAATTTTAATTAATTAATTAAAGATTAATTAATTAAATTGGGAATCTAGAAAACGCTATAAGCTAATTAAATTCAAAGGAATGAATTTAATTGATGTTTGAAGCAAGAAGTTTAATACGAGGAATATGATATTCTCGACAGGTGTTGTTGAAGACGGTAGACTAACTATAGCTTAGTTGCTCAGTGAGCGTATCCAGGTAAGTCTTCGGACTTACTTAGCTTCGATCTGCAGAAAACGTGCCTGAGAGATTTATATCTCACTATGTTGATATGTGTTGTTGTTTTGAAATGCCTTGTTGTGTTGAAATGTGAATGTTGCTGTGCATTGAGATGTGTTATGTGTGAAGCATGCTTGATGTGTTTATGATGAAAATGACGTTATGATGTGTAAAGCATGCTTAATGTTGTTGTGATTATTATCATGTCATAATTATGAGAAATGATTAAATGAACATGTGTTAGCCTATTGAGGCGTGCTATTGAATGACATGATAAGCTTGCTGAAACATGATAATGTATGAGATGATAAGCCTTTTGAGGCATGTGATATGATGATGACTTGTAAAGGTCAAGAGTATGTGAAGCGAGTATTTTGCAGTGAATACCGGAGCTCGGCCAAGCCCGGATCACTTGCGTTTGTATAAGAATGACACCGAGTCTGATGGACTTCAGGCTCGGGTCGCACACCTAATGAAAATGGTAAATGTTTGCATTAACATGAATGGCAAAATGTTGCATGTGGTTAGGAGTTAAGACCATAACTCACCACGAGAAAGCCTGGCCCATAGACTTGATCAGTCTGGCTACGACCTAAGAGCAAATGTCTGAATTAACCTAATCTGTGCAATGGTGAGCTCACACCAAAGCCAGAACCGTATAAGCAATGGTTCCGGATTAATGGGTCCGGGATCGAAAATTGTAAATTTCATACTGCATTCACGTGCATCATTCATAAAAGCATGATATCACCTCATGAGCACGGTATATGGTATTTGAATATATTTGTTGTATTGTGATGTGATGATATAATCTCTCGTGGATAGATTATGATCAGTAGCTAACGGTTTTAAACCGAATCTTTTTAGGTAATGCTGATCATAGGAACGCTTCAGGGATGTCAGCTGCAGGATGTGGACAGCCGGGGCAGTGTTAACCCAAGGGTTGGTTGAACTTGCTTTTGAAAATAATCGCTTGCAAGCGAGTCTTTTGTTGATTGTGTGCAACTGTGTACACATGTTGATTTCAGGCTGAAGTTTAAGACACATGTTCAGGTGTCATGTTTTAAAGTGTCGTTTTGGGATATACATACTAACTGCATGCACGGTTGTTATGTAAATGTTTTCTAAATGACAGGTTGAATGTTTTCATTATTTTTCGTGCTTCTTGTTGCAAGGTCCTATTTGTGAAGTTGTTGTCAGGCTAACTGATGGGACCCACTGTGTGGTCCTTATCCTAGTGACGTCTTGGGTTACTTAAAACTCGGGTCGTTACAGATTGGTATCAGAGCTTAGGTTGACAACAAGGGCACATGTGACTTGAGATGAGACATGATAGTTCAACCTAACTACAACCCAGTCCGGGTTGGTTTTTAAAGGACATTTAAGTTTTCAAAAGATTTTGGAAATTACTGACATATGGTTTTAATGAATTTAAAATCATATGCATAGTCGGGATTGTGGGTAAAGACACTACCTTCCACTCCTCAGCGTGACTCCTTGTAAGTGTAGTTCTCTCTCTCTAACTTGTTAAGATTATAGTATTCTGATAGATATCACTATTGTTATAAGTAGTGGATATATATGAAGAGAGAACGATCGTGAATGTTCCGGTTTGTTGAAACCGTGATAAAGGCAACCGTAAGCGTTTTGATTAAGAGACAAGGAAGTTGCAGCTTCATTACAAGTATGTCAATGGGAGCACAATGTGCAAGTGTGTTAGTGGAAGTAAGACAAGCTAGAAGTACATGAGAGTATAATATTTAAAGTAAGTGGTCAAGGTCAAGTACTTTTACCCATCGAGCTACATGAGATGTGAAGATGCAAGAATAAAGCAGTAGAAAGGGTTATTGCTACGATAGAAACGCAAGGTCAAGCACGAGTTATTGAACCCCAAACACTAGAAGTTCCATAGGAGGAATAAGAAGGTAGTGAACTTCATTAGAGAAGTGACTAAAGCCATCAAAAGAAGAGATGTGTTAGTGTTTGCAGGAGCTTATGTAATGCAAGTTGATTGGCGGTTGAACCACATAAACATGACTTTTGGGGACATTGGAGAGCTAGAAAAGTATAAGATGAAACTTGCAGCAACCTTCATGCCGAACATTGGTGCATATTGGTGGATGAGAAATTGTGCAATCATTGTGGATTACGAGACTTTCAAGAGTCGGATTTGGACTAACTTGTACGTTAAAGTCCTTCCTGGAAGCAATATTTGGAGTTTCTCCTATGATGGAGATGAATTTCACGAGGAGTATACATCGTTGGATGAGAGTGCACCACTTGATGATCAATTGATAAAATTGTTTACGATAGGATGAAACAACCTCTTAGTTGGTGTTGTCACCTAAGATATGAAGTTATTGGAGTATTAGGAGAGGATGATAAAGCTTGAAGCAAGACAAGGCTTTAAGAAATAGGTGGATTCCTGAACTAGTGAAGAGAGAGGCAGGGTCTACTCCATGTTTCTTGAAACCTGCGAGTACGAGACGTGTGACTCAAGAAACAAGGCCTTCTCCACAACCATGATCATAAGAGAAATTGGAGGGAAGAACATGTTTCAATTGTGGAGACCTAAATCATTACAAGAAGGATTGATCAAAAAGTCCAACTACATGTTTCAAATGTAGTTAACCTAGAGATATGATAAAGTTTGTGAGACTAAGGGATAATGTTAACTCAAGGATCTTGTCCTAATGTGAGAGGAGGAAAAAGCCAAAGTTTACGTGGAAGCTAGGCAAGTAAAGTAGCCAACCGATATCCTTATTACCGGATTGGATAATGATGACGTGATTCTAGGCATCGATTGGATGATCAAGTATATGGATAAGATAGATGATACTTGTCATGTGTTCAAAGGAAGTGAGCTACAAGACCCGCTAGTGATGATCTCTGTGATGAAAGCAAGTAAGCTGGTAAGGAAAGGATGTGAAGCATATTTATGTTATGCTTTGGAGAAAGAAGGAAAGATTCAATTGAAATACATTCCAGTTGCACGCGAGTTTAAGGATGTTTTTAAGATGAATTACCTGGATTGCCACCTACTAGGCAAGTTGACTTTAGAATCGATCTAGAGCCTGGAACTAGACCAATTTCTAAAGCTCCGTACAGAATGGCACATGTGGAAATGCTTGAGTTGAAGAAGCAATCGGAAAAATTGGCAAATAAAGGATTTATTTGGCCAAATGTATCACCTTGGGGAGCACCAATGTTGTTTGTAAGGAAAAAAGGATGGTATATTGGGGA
>BSUD01000001.1:154520292-154563275 GCA_033239045.1 Fagopyrum esculentum
TCTTGGAACAACATGCATGATTATGACACATCATAAGAGTTTGAAGTGCATATTCGCTTAGGAAAAGTTGAATATGAGACAAAGAAGATGGTTAGAGATAATAAAGGTTTATAATTTGAATATATTATATCATCTGGACAAGACCAAAGTCGTGGCCGATGCTCTGAGCAAAAAGTTGGTTCAAGAAGAAGGTGACTGCTCGTTTGACGGCACAATCTGAGATACAAAAAGATATGAATTATAGTGGTAGAGAGAAATATGAGTTTAGAAAGACCAAGGGTATTTGTGTACCTCGGAGATCATGCCTAGTTGGATGGAAGAGATCCAACATAAACAACTAAGTTCATTGATCTAACCAAGGTGAGGTCAATGATCACGAATGATGAAAGTTTAGATTCTTTATCAACGACGACAATATGATTGGATACCAAGGAAGAATATGTATGCCTCAAGATGATGAGATTAGAAAATATATTCTTGTTGATGCTCATACAACATCATAGTCGAATAAGATGTATCAGGATATTATACCATACTTCAGGTGAAAAGATATGAGGAAGGATAATTATAGGGTTGTGGCATGTTGTCAAACATGTCAACAAGTTAAGATTGAACATCAAAGAACAAGAGGAGAATTTACGTCACTTGAAATACTACAATGGAAATGGGAACTAAGCTGAATTTTACAACAGCGTTCCATCCACAGTCAGATGGTCAGTCAGAAAGGACTATTTAGACTTTAGAAGAGTTGTTGGGGTCTTGTGTACTTGATTGGGGGCTAGTATGGCCACATCATTTACCAGGAGCCGAATTCATTTACAACGGAATTTGGCATGCATCCATTGGGATGGCACCATATGAAGCACTGTACGGAAGGAAATGTCAAACCCCATTATGTTGGGATGAGCCTGCCGATATCATTGATACGGCCCCAGACAAAGTTAAAAAGTTGGTTTGATTCGAGAAAGGATGTTGGCTGCACAAAGTAGACAAAATTCGTATGCTGATAAGTGCCAACGTCCGCTAGCATTTGAAACAGGGACACACGTTTAGTTGAAAGTTTTACCGACTCGTGGAGTCAAACGGTTTGGTATCAAGGGAAAGTTAAGTCCTCGGTATATTGGACCGTTTGAGATTTTGGAAAAAGTTGGTAAAGTAGCTTATCGTTTAGCATTACCGCCAACAATGGATGGTGTACATCCAGTGTTTCATGTATCACAACTGAGACAATATCAACCAGATCCGAGTCATGTACTCAACTATGATGCTATCGAGATAGAGCCTGACCAGACCTATGTCAGGTTCCCTATGGCCGTGTTAGATAGAAAGATAAAGAAGTTAAGGAATAAAGAGATTCCATTAGTGAAGATCCAGTGGTCCCGAAGGGGAATGGAAGAGGCTACATGGGAAACAGTTGAACACATGGAGATAAATTATCCAGAGGTGTTTAGTTCTTTGATCAATGATTGGGACTAAAGCAAAGAGTAGTACCTAACTTTTCCACTAACTAACGTGCTTATATGGTTCTATGTTTATGTGATTTATGTGTGTGTGAATTGATTTGTGTTTGCTAACATAGGAAGTGATAGACTTCCCTAGTGTGCGCGTGATGACCCCGCTAACGTGATAATAATCTATGCTTGCACGAAATGCAAAGATAGAATAATTATGTGATTGACGGATTCAGTCTTCTGATGAGTTGTGTACTAAAGTTTCGGGACGAAACTTTTTCTTAAGGGGTGTGTGATGTAAAAGCTAGGATTTTCGAATCCTAATAAAGGATGATTAAGGGTGATTAAGTTAATCATCGATATTAATTGACCCATAAATCGCGAATAGTGTGTAGATGACGAGTATAAATTCCACCATTATGATTTTGGTGTAAATTTGGACTTATGGGGAAATTTTCACTTTTTCCTCCGGGGAATAATTTTTACCCTCTGGTATTATTTGGAGCATTTGGGAGCTTCAATTAATAAAATTGCAGTTGAGAGAAATGATCAGGACATCGGATATGTTCTAGATATGAAATAACATGGAAAGGCAAAATGGCCAAAAGAGTCGCTATTTCGTTTCTTAGCGGCTAAGAAAGACGGCTTAGGAATACGCGTTTTCCGAGAAAGTTGCGGAATAATTATCCACACAAAATGTCAGATTTATTATTCCAATTTCGAGAAGTTTGGAGAAGGGGCTCAAACCGCCTTCGGATCGATAAACGGATAATTATCGACTTTGCTAAAGGATAATTATCGTCTTCGCTATAAATAGCGGAAATTCATTTATTAATTCATTTCCTTTCACGTTTCCTCGTAAAAGCTCTGATTTCTCTCAACTTCAAATTCAGATCTACTCTTCGTTTGTAATCCGATTTCAATTCCGTTTGAGTTTTCGGATTCCTCTCTTCGTCCTCTTCATTTTGGTACCGAGTTTCTGCGTTTCCGTTGAAGTTATGGCCAGGTCGAGCATCCCCCTTATATGTCCGGTCCCGTCGCTCAGATTCCGGTGAATCTGATGGTGTCAGAGCGTAGCCTGCGTCGTTGTGATTCCGAATCTTCTTTTGGATCGTCAATCGGGTTAGTAACGAATAAGTTATGAATTTATTCGTTTTCAGTATTGCGATTTGGCCTAAATTGACCTTAGGCTTGTCAAAATGGATAATTGGAAATTCCATTATGCTCGTTACAATATTCTGGTGATTATGGGCTATTTGTTTGATGAGATCTGATGACAGTTGGGTTGAGAAACTACATGCGGGCAAAAGGTTATTTTGATGAATTTTAATTAATTAATTAAAGATTAATTAATTAAATTGGGAATCTAGAAAACGCTATAAGCTAATTAAATTCAAAGGAATGAATTTAATTGATGTTTGAAGCAAGAAGTTTAATACGAGGAATATGATATTCTCGACAGGTGTTGTTGAAGACGGTAGACTAACTATAGCTTAGTTGCTCAGTGAGCGTATCCAGGTAAGTCTTCGGACTTACTTAGCTTCGATCTGCAGAAAACGTGCCTGAGAGATTTATATCTCACTATGTTGATATGTGTTGTTGTTTTGAAATGCCTTGTTGTGTTGAAATGTGAATGTTGCTGTGCATTGAGATGTGTTATGTGTGAAGCATGCTTGATGTGTTTATGATGAAAATGACGTTATGATGTGTAAAGCATGCTTAATGTTGTTGTGATTATTATCATGTCATAATTATGAGAAATGATTAAATGAACATGTGTTAGCCTATTGAGGCGTGCTATTGAATGACATGATAAGCTTGCTGAAACATGATAATGTATGAGATGATAAGCCTTTTGAGGCATGTGATATGATGATGACTTGTAAAGGTCAAGAGTATGTGAAGCGAGTATTTTGCAGTGAATACCGGAGCTCGGCCAAGCCCGGATCACTTGCGTTTGTATAAGAATGACACCGAGTCTGATGGACTTCAGGCTCGGGTCGCACACCTAATGAAAATGGTAAATGTTTGCATTAACATGAATGGCAAAATGTTGCATGTGGTTAGGAGTTAAGACCATAACTCACCACGAGAAAGCCTGGCCCGTAGACTTGATCAGTCTGGCTACGACCTAAGAGCAAATGTCTGAATTAACCTAATCTGTGCAATGGTGAGCTCACACCAAAGCCAGAACCGTATAAGCAATGGTTCCGGATTAATGGGTCCGGGATCGAAAATTGTAAATTTCATACTGCATTCACGTGCATCATTCATAAAAGCATGATATCATCTCATGAGCACGGTATATGGTATTTGAATATATTTGTTGTATTGTGATGTGATGATATAATCTCTCGTGGATAGATTATGATCAGTAGCTAACGGTTTTAAACCGAATCTTTTTAGGTAATGCTGATCATAGGAACGCTTCAGGGATGTCAGCTGCAGGATGTGGACAGCCGGGGCAGTGTTAACCCAAGGGTTGGTTGAACTTGCTTTTGAAAATAATCGCTTGCAAGCGAGTCTTTTGTTGATTGTGTGCAACTGTGTACACATGTTGATTTCAGGCTGAAGTTTAAGACACATGTTCAGGTGTCATGTTTTAAAGTGTCGTTTTGGGATATACATACTAACTGCATGCACGGTTGTTATGTAAATGTTTTCTAAATGACAGGTTGAATGTTTTCATTATTTTTCGTGCTTCTTGTTGCAAGGTCCTATTTGTGAAGTTGTTGTCAGGCTAACTGATGGGACCCACTGTGTGGTCCTTATCCTAGTGACGTCTTGGGTTACTTAAAACTCGGGTCGTTACAGATTGGTATCAGAGCTTAGGTTGACAACAAGGGCACATGTGACTTGAGATGAGACATGATAGTTCAACCTAACTACAACCCAGTCCGGGTTGGTTTTTAAAGGACATTTAAGTTTTCAAAAGATTTTGGAAATTACTGACATATGGTTTTAATGAATTTAAAATCATATGCATAGTCGGGATTGTGGGTAAAGACACTACCTTCCACTCCTCAGCGTGACTCCTTGTAAGTGTAGTTCTCTCTCTCTAACTTGTTAAGATTATAGTATTCTGATAGATATCACTATTGTTATAAGTAGTGGATATATATGAAGAGAGAACGATCGTGAATGTTCCGGTTTGTTGAAACCGTGATAAAGGCAACCGTAAGCGTTTTGATTAAGAGACAAGGAAGTTGCAGCTTCATTACAAGTATGTCAATGGGAGCACAATGTGCAAGTGTGTTAGTGGAAGTAAGACAAGCTAGAAGTACATGAGAGTATAATATTTAAAGTAAGTGGTCAAGGTCAAGTACTTTTACCCATCGAGCTACATGAGATGTGAAGATGCAAGAATAAAGCAGTAGAAAGGGTTATTGCTACGATAGAAACGCAAGGGCAAGCACGAGTTATTGAACCCCAAACACTAGAAGTTCCATAGGAGGAATAAGAAGGTAGTGAACTTCATTAGAGAAGTGACTAAGGCCATCAAAAGAAGAGATGTGTTAGTGTTTGCAGGAGCTTATGTAATGCAAGTTGATTGGCGGTTGAACCACATAAACATGACTTTTGGGGACATTGGAGAGCTAGAAAAGTATAAGATGAAACTTGCAGCAACCTTCATGCCGAACATTGGTGCATATTGGTGGATGAGAAATTGTGCAATCATTGTGGATTACGAGACTTTCAAGAGTCGGATTTGGACTAACTTGTACGTTAAAGTCCTTCCTGGAAGCAATATTTGGAGTTTCTCCTATGATGGAGATGAATTTCACGAGGAGTATACATCGTTGGATGAGAGTGCACCACTTGATGATCAATTGATAAAATTGTTTACGATAGGATGAAACAACCTCTTAGTTGGTGTTGTCACCTAAGATATGAAGTTATTGGAGTATTAGGAGAGGATGATAAAGCTTGAAGCAAGACAAGGCTTTAAGAAATAGGTGGATTCCTGAACTAGTGAAGAGAGAGGCAGGGTCTACTCCATGTTTCTTGAAACCTGCGAGTACGAGACGTGTGACTCAAGAAACAAGGCCTTCTCCACAACCATGATCATAAGAGAAATTGGAGGGAAGAACATGTTTCAATTGTGGAGACCTAAATCATTACAAGAAGGATTGATCAAAAAGTCCAACTACATGTTTCAAATGTAGTTAACCTAGAGATATGATAAAGTTTGTGAGACTAAGGGATAATGTTAACTCAAGGATCTTGTCCTAATGTGAGAGGAGGAAAAAGCCAAAGTTTACGTGGAAGCTAGGCAAGTAAAGTAGCCAACCGATATCCTTATTACCGGATTGGATAATGATGACGTGATTCTAGGCATCGATTGGATGATCAAGTATATGGATAAGATAGATGATACTTGTCATGTGTTCAAAGGAAGTGAGCTACAAGACCCGCTAGTGATGATCTCTGTGATGAAAGCAAGTAAGCTGGTAAGGAAAGGATGTGAAGCATATTTATGTTATGCTTTGGAGAAAGAAGGAAAGATTCAATTGAAATACATTCCAGTTGCACGCGAGTTTAAGGATGTTTTTAAGATGAATTACCTGGATTGCCACCTACTAGGCAAGTTGACTTTAGAATCGATCTAGAGCCTGGAACTAGACCAATTTCTAAAGCTCCGTACAGAATGGCACATGTGGAAATGCTTGAGTTGAAGAAGCAATCGGAAAAATTGGCAAATAAAGGATTTATTTGGCCAAATGTATCACCTTGGGGAGCACCAATGTTGTTTGTAAGGAAAAAAGGATGGTATATTGGGGATATGTATCGACTATAAAGAACTGAAAAGATGATGATTGGAAACAAGTATCCACTTCCACGAATTGAGATTGGTTAGATTAGTTGCAAGGAGCAAAGGTGTTCTCCATCATAGACCTACGGTCAGGCTATCACCAGTTAAAGATTTAAGAAGATGATATCCAGAAGACAACATTCAGAAATCGGTTTGTTGTGATTTTTATCGATGACATATTGGCTTATTCACGAAGTAGTGAAGAGCATAGAACATTTAAAAGCAATTCTCCAAGTATTGATGAAAGAGAAGCTTTATGCCAAGTTGTTCAAGTGTGACTTGTGGATGAATGGAGTAACATTCTTAGGACACGTGATCACTACAGATGGAATTAGAGTTGACTCATCCAGGATTGAAATTATGCTAGCATGGGAACCACCCAAGAACGTCAAAGAGATACGTAGTTTCCTAGGACTAGCAGGATACTATAGACGTTTTGTAAAAGGGTTTTCCATCATAGCAAGACCTATGACCAACCTACTTTAGAAGAAGGAAAAGTTTGTATGAACTAACAAGTGTCAAGCAAGCCTTGAAGAGTTAAAGAAGAGATTGACTACTACACCTGTGTTAGGTCAGCCGAATGGAGCACTAGAGTTCATTGTTTACAGTGATGCGTCTAAAATGGACTTGGGATGCGTTCTGCTGCAGAATGACAGTCATATCATATGCATCTAGACAATTGAGGTAGTATGAGTAAAACTACCCAATACATACCTTAGAGTTAGCAACGGTACTTCGTTCACTGAAAAATTTGGTGGCACTGCTTGCTTGGAACAACATGCATGATTATGACACATCATAAGAGTTTGAAGTGCATATTCGCTTAGGAAAAGTTGAATATGAGACAAAGAAGATGGTTAGAGATAATAAAGGTTTATAATTTGAATATATTATATCATCTGGACAAGACCAAAGTCGTGGCCGATGCTCTGAGCAAAAAGTTGGTTCAAGAAGAAGGTGACTGCTCGTTTGACGGCACAATCTGAGATACAAAAAGATATGAATTATAGTGGTAGAGAGAAATATGAGTTTAGAAAGACCAAGGGTATTTGTGTACCTCGGAGATCATGCCTAGTTGGATGGAAGAGATCCAACATAAACAACTAAGTTCATTGATCTAACCAAGGTGAGGTCAATGATCACGAATGATGAAAGTTTAGATTCTTTATCAACGACGACAATATGATTGGATACCAAGGAAGAATATGTATGCCTCAAGATGATGAGATTAGAAAATATATTCTTGTTGATGCTCATACAACATCATAGTCGAATAAGATGTATCAGGATATTATACCATACTTCAGGTGAAAAGATATGAGGAAGGATAATTATAGGGTTGTGGCATGTTGTCAAACATGTCAACAAGTTAAGATTGAACATCAAAGAACAAGAGGAGAATTTACGTCACTTGAAATACTACAATGGAAATGGGAACTAAGCTGAATTTTACAACAGCGTTCCATCCACAGTCAGATGGTCAGTCAGAAAGGACTATTTAGACTTTAGAAGAGTTGTTGGGGTCTTGTGTACTTGATTGGGGGCTAGTATGGCCACATCATTTACCAGGAGCCGAATTCATTTACAACGGAATTTGGCATGCATCCATTGGGATGGCACCATATGAAGCACTGTACGGAAGGAAATGTCAAACCCCATTATGTTGGGATGAGCCTGCCGATATCATTGATACGGCCCCAGACAAAGTTAAAAGTGATATTGAAAAAAATGCTTTGATTCGAGAAAGGATGTTGGCTGCACAAAGTAGACAAAATTCGTATGCTGATAAGTGCCAACGTCCGCTAGCATTTGAAACAGGGACACACGTTTAGTTGAAAGTTTTACCGACTCGTGGAGTCAAACGGTTTGGTATCAAGGGAAAGTTAAGTCCTCGGTATATTGGACCGTTTGAGATTTTGGAAAAAGTTGGTAAAGTAGCTTATCGTTTAGCATTACCGCCAACAATGGATGGTGTACATCCAGTGTTTCATGTATCACAACTGAGACAATATCAACCAGATCCGAGTCATGTACTCAACTATGATGCTATCGAGATAGAGCCTGACCAGACCTATGTCAGGTTCCCTATGGCCGTGTTAGACAGAAAAATGAAGAAGTTAATGAGTAATGAAATTCCATTAGTGAGGATCCAGTGGTCCCAAAGGGGAATGGAAGAGGCTACATGGGAAACAGTTGAACACATGGAGATAAATTATCCAGAGGTGTTTAGTTCTTTGATCAATGATTGGGACAAAAGCAAAGAGTAGTACCTAACTTTTCCACTAACTAACGTGCTTATATGGTTCTATGTTTATGTGATTTATGTGTGTGTGAATTGATTTGTGTTTGCTAACATAGGAAGTGATAGACTTCCCTAGTGTGCGCGTGATGACCCCGCTAACGTGATAATAATCTATGCTTGCACGAAATGCAAAGATAGAATAATTATGTGATTGACGGATTCAGTCTTCTGATGAGCTGTGTACTAAAGTTTCGGGACGAAACTTTTTCTTAAGGGGTGTGTGATGTAAAAGATAGAATTTTCGAATCCTAATCAAGGATGATTAAGGGTGATTAAGTTAATCATCGATGTTAATTGACCCATAAATCGCGAATAGTGTGTAGATGACGAGTATAAATTCCACCATTATGATTTTGGTGTAAATTTGGACTTATGGGGAAATTTTCACTTTTTCCTCCGGGGAATAATTTTTACCCTCTGGTATTATTTGGAGCATTTGGGAGCTTCAATTAATAAAATTGCAGTTGAGAGAAATGATCAGGACATCGGATATGTTCTAGATATGAAATAACATGGAAAGGCAAAATGGCCAAAAGAGTCGCTATTTCGTTTCTTAGCGGCTAAGAAAGACGGCTTAGGAATACGCGTTTTCCGAGAAAGTTGCGGAATAATTATCCACACAAAATGTCAGATTTATTATTCCAATTTCGAGAAGTTTGGAGAAGGGGCTCAAACCGCCTTCGGATCGATAAACGGATAATTATCGACTTTGCTAAAGGATAATTATCGTCTTCGCTATAAATAGCGGAAATTCATTTATTAATTCATTTCCTTTCACGTTTCCTCGTAAAAGCTCTGATTTCTCTCAACTTCAAATTCAGATCTACTCTTCGTTTGTAATCCGATTTCAATTCCGTTTGAGTTTTCGGATTCCTCTCTTCGTCCTCTTCATTTTGGTACCGAGTTTCTGCGTTTCCGTTGAAGTTATGGCCAGGTCGAGCATCCCCCTTATATGTCCGGTCCCGTCGCTCAGATTCCGGTGAATCTGATGGTGTCAGAGCGTAGCCTGCGTCGTTGTGATTCCGAATCTTCTTTTGGATCGTCAATCGGGTTAGTAACGAATAAGTTATGAATTTATTCGTTTTCAGTATTGCGATTTGGCCTAAATTGACCTTAGGCTTGTCAAAATGGATAATTGGAAATTCCATTATGCTCGTTACAATATTCTGGTGATTATGGGCTATTTGTTTGATGAGATCTGATGACAGTTGGGTTGAGAAACTGCCTGCGGGCAAAAGGTTATTCTGATGAATTTTAATTAATTAATTAAAGATTAATTAATTAAATTGGGAATCTAGAAAACACTATAAGCTAATTAAATTCAAAGGAATGAATTTAATTGATGTTTGAAGCAAGAAGTTTAATACGAGGAATATGATATTCTCGACAGGTGTTGTTGAAGACGGTAGACTAACTATAGCTTAGTTGCTCAGTGAGCGTATCCAGGTAAGTCTTCGGACTTACTTAGCTTCGATCTGCAGAAAACGTGCCTGAGAGATTTATATCTCACTATGTTGATATGTGTTGTTGTTTTGAAATGCCTTGTTGTGTTGAAATGTGAATGTTGCTGTGCATTGAGATGTGTTATGTGTGAAGCATGCTTGATGTGTTTATGATGAAAATGACGTTATGATGTGTAAAGCATGCTTAATGTTGTTGTGATTATTATCATGTCATAATTATGAGAAATGATTAAATGAACATGTGTTAGCCTATTGAGGCGTGCTATTGAATGACATGATAAGCTTGCTGAAACATGATAATGTATGAGATGATAAGCCTTTTGAGGCATGTGATATGATGATGACTTGTAAAGGTCAAGAGTATGTGAAGCGAGTATTTTGCAGTGAATACCGGAGCTCGGCCAAGCCCGGATCACTTGCGTTTGTATAAGAATGACACCGAGTCTGATGGACTTCAGGCTCGGGTCGCACACCTAATGAAAATGGTAAATGTTTGCATTAACATGAATGGCAAAATGTTGCATGTGGTTAGGAGTTAAGACCATAACTCACCACGAGAAAGCCTGGCCCGTAGACTTGATCAGTCTGGCTACGACCTAAGAGCAAATGTCTGAATTAACCTAATCTGTGCAATGGTGAGCTCACACCAAAGCCAGAACCGTATAAGCAATGGTTCCGGATTAATGGGTCCGGGATCGAAAATTGTAAATTTCATACTGCATTCACGTGCATCATTCATAAAAGCATGATATCATCTCATGAGCACGGTATATGGTATTTGAATATATTTGTTGTATTGTGATGTGATGATATAATCTCTCGTGGATAGATTATGATCAGTAGCTAACGGTTTTAAACCGAATCTTTTTAGGTAATACTGATCATAGGAACGCTTCAGGGATGTCAGCTGCAGGATGTGGACAGCCGGGGCAGTGTTAACCCAAGGGTTGGTTGAACTTGCTTTTGAAAATAATCGCTTGCAAGCGAGTCTTTTGTTGATTGTGTGCAACTGTGTACACATGTTGATTTCAGGCTGAAGTTTAAGACACCTGTTCAGGTGTCATGTTTTAAAGTGTCGTTTTGGGATATACATACTAACTGCATGCACGGTTGTTATGTAAATGTTTTCTAAATGACAGGTTGAATGTTTTCATTATTTTTCGTGCTTCTTGTTGCAAGGTCCTATTTGTGAAGTTGTTGTCAGGCTAACTGATGGGACCCACTGTGTGGTCCTTAGCCTAGTGACGTCTTGGGTTACTTAAAACTCGGGTCGTTACACTTGGATTGTCCCGGACTGGATTGATTGTTGGATCAATGTCCTCTAGTGCCGGCATAGAATCATCACTCTCATCTTCGGAAGATTTGGTCCTAACCGATCTTGTCGGTTTGCTTTTCTTCTTCTTCTTGGAGCTACTCATCTCCACTCTAAGTTGCAAAAACATGTCCTTGAGCTCATCATATTTAGATTGAAAATGATCCGACTCTTCCCTATGAGTCCTCTCGCTCCATTCAAGTTGAGCTTTAGAATCATCCAACTCCGCTTGGATATCTCTATCTTTATTCTCAGTCATCTTTCTTTCTTTGAGCTTCCTTCTCAAAGTATTCTCAAGTTCTTGATCTTGAGGTAGGAGGTCTTTGTTGGGTCTAGACTTGCGCATATACCTAAAGTAACCTGCAAATGTCACTCAAGAAAAAGATATCAAATAACAAGAGCAAAGCTCCCAAGCTTGAAAACCGATAACCGAATTCGGCCTAAACCAAATCCCCGACAACGGCGCCAAAAACTTGTTCGCCTCGTAGCGTGCGTGCAATCAAGCTTCAAATTTATAAAACTGAAATTAAGCAAGCGAACCCGCAGTGTACGGATCGGCGTAGTAAAGCAAGAATTCCAGAGTGTCGAACTCAGGGATTTGGGGGGAACAAATTCAGTTGTAAATTGTCAAGCTAATAAGAGGTAAAGCTTTGCAAATATTGGGGAAAACAGCAACCCTAAAGATCCAGGTATCCAATTGTGGCAATCGATTCAAGATATACTAAAGATATAAGGACAGAGTAGAGAATTGCAAAGGTACACGAATGTAAGGTAATGTACGGTGAAGTTCCAAAACCCTATATGACTCACCTAAAGACACTCTCTATAAAGGTTGTTGAGGCTTCAGTATAGAAAGGATCTAAAGGTAAGAATTGATCTCAAATACCCAAACTTGTAACCCAAGGATCAAGATAGGCTCAAACGGTTAAGGTTGTGACACTCGGAACCGAAATAGAGGATGTTGAGTCTCACTATTACCTAGAAAAGGCAAGCCAAGGCTAGGTTAAAGCTAATCTTTAACTTTGGATTAAAGTAAAAGCAAGGTTCGTAAACTGGGGTAAATCACGGCTGGATCTTGAGTTCCACGGCCGTGGAAGTCCAAGAACATACCGTGATTTTGGTTGTCGACGAAGTTTCTCTAACTCTCAAGGTCCAATCTGTTTACGCTCAATCTATCATCATCTAAGCTACAACTATCAACCCTTCACCTTAGAATTGCTAAAGGGTTTTAGTCAACAATCATCATTATGATATCAAATTTCAAGTTTAGAAGAATGAAAGATGAAAACCTTCGAAAACTTCAATAAAACTTAAATCTAATCTCAAATCCACACACAAAGAGAATAATGTATAATAGATTCGGAAATAAACACAAACCAATAACAATCCTTGATAAGAACGAAGAACGGGATGCCAATCCGTCTTCTGTATCAAATCTAAGGAAAAAGGGCGTAACTTCCGCCACAAGCAACTCCGAATCTTTGAACCCTACGCGATCTCAATCTCAATCTCCGCGCCAATAGCGTCGATGCAAGCGCTGGTCTAAGCACACGTCCCGAAATCTCTCTTTTTCAGCCTTTTTATAAGGTGAGAAAAAGATATCTTCTAGGCCCAATACGTAGAAAACGTGGCAATTAATGATTCGCCAAAAGATTGCCCAAAACACGGTCTCAAGGGGTTCCACGACCGTGGAAATGGGGCGTGGAAAATTACGGTGTCTTTGGCCTTCCACGACCGTAATTTATACCGTGTAACTCACTGGATTGCTCAAGGATCAAATCCACGTTCATAATGAAGATTCCACGGCCGTGGAAGTGGGGCGTGGAAGTGCTTCACCCTTTGTATTGCCATTGTTTCGTGCCATTCTTCATCTTTGCTCCTTCCTTAGCTTCTCAATGTGTATCCTCATCTTCTAATATGATTAATTGCTCCTTGATTGCCACTAAACGATCCAATCCCAACTCTTATTCACCTATAATCAACATAAAGCTAATGTAGATCTCCATATCGAAAATATAGATGAATAAGCTAACAATTGCTTTTATACCCTATCCATGGACACAATAATGAGTGAAAAACAACTAAGAAACGTGCCTATAATATCGCAATATTTCATGCTAACAACATCCTTCACTTGACTTTTACCTTTCTCTGTTGATCTTTTGCAAGTTCGGTTTATTTTTTTTACAAACATCTTCTCTCTGTTGAATATATGAGGATGTGGAGGACATAACTTAGAATGGATAATATCTGATATATTTCACCGTATTGCCAAACATAGATATCATATCTGATATACTAAGATATGGGAAATGAACAGCCTTAAATCCTTTGATCTGGAGAGTTTTCTCACAACCATTTCCATGTTTAGTTAAATGGTTGCGGTTTTCGGTGGTTGTGGTTGCGGTTGTGGTAACTAAGAAACATGTCTATAATATCGCAATATTTCATGCTAATAGCATCCTTCACTTGACTTTTACCTTTCTCTGCTGATCTTTTGCAAGTTCGGTTTATTTTTTTTTACAAACATCTTCTCTCTGTTGAATATATGAGGATGTGGAGGACATCACTTAGAATGGATAATATCTGATATATTTCACCTTATTGTCAAACATAGATATCATATCTGATATACTAAGATATGGGAAATGAACAGCCTTAAATCCATTGTTCTGGAGAGTTTTCTCACAACCATTTCCATGTTTAGTTAAATGGTTGCGGTTTTCGGTGGTTGTGGTTGCGGTTGTGGTAATATACGAGTGTTTTCGATATTTGTGGTTTAGAGAAAAACTATCGAATACGTATTTAGTTAAATAGTTCGGAATTAGTGTTTATTTTTGCTAAAGACCAAATTACCCTTAAATAAATTATGTAAGCAAATAACCAAAACTGAAATAGATGGATCTTCATGTTCTTCCCCACGCTACCTAAAAATGACAATGAACCAGCAAAGGTTGAAGTTCAAAATTAAAATCGATAGCCTCTTTCCCTCTTATATTCGTCTCTCAATTTTTCATTGAAAGCAAAAACGTGCATTATTTTTTGATTTGTCTCTCAATTTTTCATTGAAATCATAAACCTGCATTAGTTTTGATTTTTTTTTTTATTGAAATCAAAAAAAGAGAAACTTCAATCTTCATCTTCGATCTTCCATGATTGCGGAGAGCAAGGAGCAAAGAGCAAATGGATTGCAGAGAAGAAATGGAGCAAATGAATACAGGAGAGGAATAAGAGAAAACAGAGAAGAGAAGGAGCAAATGGATGAAGATCGAAGATGATGGTGTCCAAAATTAGGGTTAAACAATCTTCCATGACCAACAAATCTGGAGATCCTCGAAGGAAGAGGAGCCGAAAAAGAAAAGTAAAAGAGAACAAGTACTTGGCAAAAATGGCAACTCGAGAATCTTTCATGGTTGCGAAGAGCAAGGAAGAAGACGATGAAAGAGAAAGAGGAGGGTAGAAGTTGGGGTAGATTTGGAAACTGAAACAAAAACACAACAACAATCTCCCATAACCTTGGGCCTGTTTAGTTGTAGTTTTATGGGGTTTCTTTTAGTTGTATGGTTGTTGCTGTAAAAAATGAGTGGTGTTTAGTTTGAGTTTTGTAGTTTCTTGGAACCATTGTGGTTGTGGTTTATGGGTTTTGAAACCTCCGTTTTTGGAATCTTCTCATGTAAGGTTTTGAGAGTTTCTCAAATAGTTATACCATTCATGCCCTTCTCACATTCTCTTCTATCCTTTCTTTTCTTTTCTATCAATACACATCTCCCTGGTTAGGGCTTGCGACCAGGTCGACGAATCGCAACCATGATCCCGTCTGCAACCTTCAGCCATGGCCCATGGAACATTTGGATCGGGAATGGCTCGAACCGCATCATGGAGTCCCGTATTTGGTAGTATTTGGTTTGCAAAAATGAGGAATCAGAATAGGTTCAGAGATTCGGAACCTTGGTCCTGTTTGCGTTTACAGAAGAGGAAGAAGAGCTCTATCTATAATGGGTGAAGAAAAACTCCATTTGTACATTGAGAAGAAGATGAGTATTTTGAAATTGATTGTTATAAGTTATATCTGTAATTGGGGATTCCTTTATGCAATTGGAGATTCTTCCTATTTCTACTGTAATTGTAGATTTCTTTTTATATTTGGGGAAGAAAAACTGGATCTGGGCAAGTCATTGATTTGAGAAGATAGGAACATTTCGAAACTGTTTGGAAATAAGAGCTCTATCCTTACAACCATGGAACACTTGCATCGGGAAGAAGATAACCCATATTTTATGGTCTTTTGCTTTTAATTTTGTAGGGGTATTTTGGTATTTAACTAGACTTAAAACTTATTTCGAACCATTTAACTAAACACGTACACGGAGTTTTTCTGCAAACCACAAATCTTAAAAACCACTCGTTTATAACCGCAACCGTAACCACAACCGCTACCACAACCGCAACCGCAACCGCAACCACAATTTTACTAAACACGCCCCTTGCTCCATCAGATTATAAAATAACCTGTTCAACATTGATTCTGAACTACAACAATAATTCCAAAAACTCTAACTAAACAATGCAACTTTATACCACACTCAACCACAGATATAAAATAAACCCTAAACCACACAACTAAACATGGCCGATTCTAGGGATTTTGTTGGGACGGGGTTTAAGGTGGTGCCCGTCGCGGTGCTAGGTGTGGTGGGGACGAGGTTGAGGGCGGTGCCCATTGCGACGGTATGTGTGGTGAAGACGGGGTTTAGGGCGGTGCCCATTGCGACGGTAAGTGTGGTGGGGACGGGGTTTAGGGCGTTTCCCATTGCGACAGTTGGTGTGGTGAAAACGGGGGCGGTGCCCATTGCTACAGTTGGTGTGGTAGGGACGGGGCTTAGGGCGGTGCCCATTGCGACGGTTGGTGTTGTGAGTACGGGGTTTAGGGCTTTGCCTTGTTTGTGTGTATAAAGATGGTGACAAGTCAGAATACAGTAATCAGGTGAGTAAAACATTGGAGATTTGCTTTGCTTTTGCAGTGCTAATCTGATTTAATCTTCAACCAGGTTGATTGGTTCATTTAACTCTATGCGGTCTTGTATTAGTGTTAGTGAGTGTTTTTTTTTGTTTCTTGTTTTGCAATGATTACTAAACGCAGGAATTTTTCCTTAGGAAATGTGGAATTATGGATTTGAAACTGCGGTGAAGAGAGTATGTTAGCTTTAGATTGGGAAGGCTTTCTTGCTTTGGTTTGGTATCCTTCAGACTGTAGAAAATGCTAACAAATTTTGTGTTTAATGGTCCAATTTGTTATTAGAACACTTGATGACTTAATCATTCAGGCATTCATTATGAGGCTAAGTGCTCATTTTTTTCCTGGATGATGAACAAATGTTTAAACTCTGTACGTATTTTCAACAAGGTATCAGTAAAATAATATCACATATGTGCCACTTTAATTTGCTTCCCGCCCTTGCTTGTAGGTTTTATCACATTGGTTAGTCTTGAGCTTTCTGTAAAACAGTCAGGAAACTTGCTTGTATGATCAACGTATCAGAAAGCAATTTGGGACTTTATTTGCTTATGTCCACTGTGTTTTTACGGTTATGAAAAGTATTATCTCCAATTTTTAGATAATCCAAGTTAAAACTGGGCACTGTTCAGCTCCCTCTGCTTTTGTCCTTAATTTCAGATATGTGAAAGGAGAATATAGATTTTTAATAGTGATGCAGTCTGTTGTATATGTCCATGTTTTCAGTTTCTTGGTTAGTTTATGTCTATGCAAGATTGTGTTTTATTACTTTGGTACATTTAGTTGGCTGTTTATACTGGATCGATTTCATGGTCTAGTGGTAGGTGTGAGGTTTTCCTTTTAGGGTGGACTGGTAGGACGTTATACATTTACTCTCTAAAAGAGAGTGTTTTTTCCCCAAAGAAGTTAACATATTTTCTCCATATCTTACTAATGCATCCCCTCTTTACTATCACATGCCCTGATACCCCTCTTTCTAGAATGTGGCAAGTTAATGCATTGCTATTTTATCTTTCTCAAGTTATGTTCTTGCAAAGAAGTTGATTAAGCTACTAGTGGACATTTGCACAACATGAGTTCCCTTCAAATTGCTTCCTTCAGGCCCCAAATGTAGGTAAAAATAAGTCGTGTGGGGTGGCATATGTACCTTGCATTACAACCCCCCGTGTTCAGACCCTTCCAAGAACTTCCCTGAAACTAACATTTAGTAGGCCTAAGTACTACCGATGTACCCCAGTTTGTGTATAAAGACGGTGACAAGTCAGAATATAGTAATCAGGTGAGTAAAACTCTGTAAATTTGCTTTGCTTTTGCAGTGATAGTCTGATTTAATCTTCAACCAGGGTTGATTGGTTCATTTAACTCTATGGTGAAGAACTCATTGTAATGAGGATCCTCCTCAGGAACCTTTGGAGAACTCTATTGGAGATGCTGGGAAAAATTTGTCAATAGAAGAGATACTCCGTTCACAGATTGAATAACAAGAGTATGAACAGGAGAACAGTAGTAAGAATCCTCCATCTGATGGAGGTGATGGACATGGTCATCGTGGCCGAGGTGGACCTGATTCTGGTGGGTCGGAGGAAGAGACTCCCGCCGAGCGGGTTGATGAGCTTTTACAAGTGACTTTGCCCACCATGGGTCTCATCTTAATGGTATCTATTCCACCTTTTGAATAATGGGTCTCATGATGTTGGTTAATATTATGTTTACCCTAGAAGTAGCGGATTGTGTATGTTTTGACCTACATGACAAAATCGCAGTATGCTTACATCCTCCACGGTCCAGAGATCACTCGGTTAGGGAAGGACTACTTAAGGTATCTACTCATTGGCAATACGAGTGTTTACCTGAAGAGAGCTATGTACGTCTATTCAAGGTTCTGCAAGTCCCTGACAACAAAAAGGAAGGTGGTGGCGGCCGAGGACAACATTTCGTTGCTACAGCGCGAAATCCTGAACTCTCCCACATGGTTTGACAGTCCCACCAAGTATGAGCACATTGTCAAAGCTTACTAGTATCAGGTAGTGTCTAGTATATATCTTTTAAATCCATTGTTAATTATTGGCTGGATGCCGGTCCATTGTTCTCTAGAATGTTATTGTTAAAGTATTTGAGTTATAGGAATCTATTCAAAAGAAATTGAAGAAAAGATAAGTGGTGAGCAGCACCGCTATATGTTGAACGAATAACTTAAAGCCATAAAGAAGGTATAAAATATTTTGACATGAAAAAGTTACAAATCTATCTTTCCTAATGTATCTTGTTGTTGGTCAATGAGTTTTTATGTTTATGAATGCAAATTTATCTTTACTAATGTAATATCCTTAAATTTCACTGGTTAGATAGAAAATTACATTACAAAAGAAAAATAAAACATCAGTGGCTCAGGCAAACCTAGGATTCTCACCTCCATCAGACCATCATAAAAATTCTGCATTTCATCTCTCATTACCCCATCTGTGCTAAGATCTAACTTATGCATTTTGTCTAGTGTCAAAACAAATTACAGCTTTAACCCCACTATAATAAGCAAGATTTGATTTTTGTTTTCAAAATTCAGTTTTTTTGATCATGTATAATTACTACCTTTACACATTGATTTTTGAGTTGGTGCAACATAAAAAACCGAAAGCAATATCTCTCCTTGTATCTCTGTGTGTGGAGCCATGTCTGGGAATAGAGATTAAATAGTGATGTTCTAAAGCTTTGATTTTTTAGACAGGATAGTAACAAGTTGAATTGATAGCAACTCAATTTTTCACTATCATGTGTTGACATATACTGTGAATGTGCCTAAAAGAGATTTGAGGAGCTGCTTAGCAATCTCATATTCCTATTTTGTGGCATTGGCCTTCAAAAAGTTTTTTTTTTTTTGACTTGTTTCGATCATTCCATCACTTGACAACAGTTATGTCTTCAAGAGTCGTGTGAACCTACTGAACAATTGAGCTTGTATGCTATATTGTTAAATCACTGTTAACTACACTATTTTGACGGCTACACTCCACTTATGATTGCCGCTGAGACCATATTTCACATATGAGATAGTAATTGTAAATTTTGTTGCAGTATTTGAAAGTCATGTACACAATTAAGGAGTTGCTCACTGCTTCCAACTGGTTTGGATGGCCATTGTTGCAGGCATTTTCTTTCAAGCTTCGAGGAGCTTACAATATGATGGAAAAACTGAATCGGGAGAAGCAACTAGGAGAAAGCGTGGTCTGCTCATCAGTTGGCAACCATGCTCAAGGTGTGGCATTAGCTGCGAAAGAACTTGGTTGCAATGCTGTGATTGTTATGCCTGTCACCACCCCTGAAATCAAGGTTTGTATTTTATTCTTTCAATATTACGCCTTTGATTTTGTATTCAATTTTGAATGTCCTTTTCAGTTAGCTTGAATTCCATCTTCTATTTGCTTTACACATTATTTTCTTCTATATAATTCAGTGGAAAGTAGTCGAGAGGTTGGGTGGGACTGTTGTTCTTCATGGAGATTCATATGATGAAGCACAATCCCACGCTAGGATGTTGGCTGAAAATGATGGGCTGAAATTCATACCCCCGTTTGATCACCGACACGTCATTGCAGGACAGGGTACAACTGGGATGAAAATCGACCACAAATTTAGAGAAAATATACATGCAATCTTTGTTCCTGTTGGTGGTGGCGGGCTAGTTACTGGAATTGCTGCTTATTTTAAAAAAACAAAGGTTTGTACTAATGCTTGTCTTTTGGCTTTGGTAGCAGAGAGTGAATTTTTCTAAACTTTTTTTTGCATGTTGTTTGTTCTTGCCCATTATGGACCTCGGCTATGATTTTCATGTTCCTTTTATTGGCAGGTTAAAATCATTGGTGTGGAGCCTTATGATGTCAATGCAATGGCTCGATCTTCGCATCATGGTCTGACTTGTCTAGCTTAGTTTTCCATATAGTGACGGTTGGTAAAAAGTGTTTGTTATCTTTTGTGAAGATATATAAGCTACTTTCAAAACGAAAAACGATAGAAACATCCCTAAATGCTGCTACATTACATGGATTGCTCTCCACAAGAGGCTCCCGACTCTTTCTCGGATCAAGCAGTGGAACCATGTTGCTATTGACATCTGTAAGCTATGCAATAGTATGGTGGAAGATGATGAACACCTTTGGCATCACTGCAGTTACTCAACCCTTGTTCTGGATATCATCTCTAGATGGACGAGAGTCCCCTACCCAGCTCCCTATAATCACAATGTGTGGTCCTGGCTTAGCTCTAGGCCAAACCCAAAGCACAATCTTCTGGAGAGCACCCGGATTGCCACAATTACTGCCTTCATCTATTTTGTTTGGAAAGGTAGGAACAATCTAATGTTTAACAACACCTTCACTAGAACAATTGATTGCGCTGGGGAAGCGATTAGTGCCACCAAGCAGCATCTCGAACACCACTGGAAGGAAAGGTCCTCACAAACCCAAGCTGATGCAAGAATTCTAGGAATCCACCTCCACTAACCTGTTTTCTCCTTTTCCTAGTCATTGACGTTGTTCATGCTTCTGTAATCTCTTCTGTACATCCTCATCCTTCTCAATACAATTAAAGTTTCAAAAAAAAAAAACGATAGAAACTTGGTTTATTATTTGATGTTACTTTCGGATTATATAATTGGAATATTAATTACATTATTATTTATGAATAATTTCGGTTACGTACAATATATATATTGTCTAATTTAAGCAAGTGCAAATTTACCTATTTTCATATTAAAAATAATAAATTAAAGTTAAAAATTACCATTAAAAATTACCACGGTTTTACGTAGAAACCGGGAAAGACTTTGAAATTTTAAAACCCGGTAGAAAAATACCCCGGTTATTATAAAAACTGAGTTCTGAAATATACCACGATTATTTTATAATAACCGGGGTCCGAAAATTACACCGTTATTAAAAAATCGGGGTAAAAAAAAAAAAAAACCAGTGACGTTTAACCTCGTCCGGACCTCGCTCCGTTAACCACACTTATTTAACCGGGTTCCCATGTATAACCATGGTCTAGGGGTATTTGTACTAGTGTCTTTCTATGCAGATGTTGATTCCGGATCTATACAAACTAATGTTTCCTACGTACGATTTCATATAAAATCATACTGGTATCTGATCTATATTGTTCGGTGCTAAACCATTGTTGAATCCATAGGTTCAACTATTATGTAACATAGTATTATGCATTATATTAGAAAGTGATTACAAATAATAGCAAAAGTTGAATCCGTAAGGGACCAAGGGTGATTATAAATAATGATTTGATTTAAATCAAATAAGAAAATGTACATTGAGGTCGACTTTCATTCCTAAATAATATAAAATAAAAATAATCGTTCCTTTTCTTCCATTTTTCCATTTCCTTTTCACTTCTCAAAGCAAATGAGCCGTACCCCTCACATAGAGTTGGGTCCGGTTCAAAGCAAACCGTCGAACCGGCGGTTTAGGTTCGCCGGTTTGGTCAAACCAGAGGTTTACGGTTTAGGTTTGGCCTTTGGCCAAACATAAACCGACGGTTTTGACTTTTTTTTTATTTTTTTTAAAATTTTTTTGACTAAACTACCGACGGTTGTAACGACGGTTTAAACCGTCGGTCGACGGTTTTACGACGGTTAAACCGTCGGTCGACGGTTTTACGACGGTTAAACCGTCGGTTTGAACCGTCGGTCGACGGTTCAGTCAAAAAACCGTAGCTTTTTTATTTTTTTTTATTTAAAAGTGGGCCAAACCGCCAAACCGGTTTGACAAACCGCCAAACCTAAACCGGCGGTTTGATAATTGTCGGTTTAGGTTTAGGTTTGACCTTTGGCCAAACCTAAACCGGCGGTTTAGGTTTGCGACCCACCACTGGCCTCACATGATCTATATCTTAACTCCGTCGACTTTATTTTATAATAGGTACCATTTTTCATAAAAAAAAGATGAAGGCATAACTACGTAAAAATAGCCTTACCAATAAATATTCAATATTAATCAATATATAATCACAACAGGTGTCGATCACAACACTACATGCATGCGTATGCTTTCTTACAAATTCAAAATAATGGCATACCTATACAGTATATTACAAGTTCCAAATGCATCGCATGCTTCATTACCAGGAAGCTCTTTTAGCGACAAGACACAATGGAATTTTCTTTGTATAATGATACCAGGTAAAACTTGAGTGTCCATAGCTTGCTCGTCCATCCCTACAGGCACCTCCCAATCGAACCAGTAAATCAAATGAGCGAGTACAAGCTCC
Source organism: Fagopyrum esculentum (assembly GCA_033239045.1). Lineage (NCBI taxonomy): Eukaryota > Viridiplantae > Streptophyta > Magnoliopsida > Caryophyllales > Polygonaceae > Fagopyrum > Fagopyrum esculentum. The sequence goes on from BSUD01000001.1 coordinate 154,542,921, forward strand.
ACAACATTCACAGCCATTTGCATACCAGGGTAAATTCTTCTACCAGATCCAAAAGGAATCAACTCGAAATCTTGACCTCGAAACTCAATTCCCTTACTGTTAATATTGTTCATAAATCTTTCCGGGAAAAATTCTTCAGGGTTTTCCCAAGGGTCTCGTCCAATTGCCCATGCATTCAGGTAAACTAGGGTTTTTTCTTCGATCTCGTAGCCTTCTACAGTACATTTTTCGGTGGTTTCTCGTGGGAGTAGTAATGGAGCAATTGGGTGCAGTCTCAAAGTCTCTTTCACAACTGATTTGAGATAAATTAGATTTTCAAGATCTCCCTCCTTTATAATGACACTATTTTTGTTTCCTTTTGAACTTCTTACTTCATGTTGTTCTCGTTTCATGGAATCTGGGTTTTTTTATCAGCTCTGTCACTGCCCAAATTACTGCTGTTGCACTTGTATCTAGTCCCGCTATGAATACGTTCTGAAACAAATGGAAAAATCACAAATTATGTACTGTAGTAATAGCCAATGAATAAGTATGTAGAACATTACCCTAAGTACCAACTCGTTAGGCTCAAGCGCATCACATAAATAAGACCACCCTAAAATCAATTGACAATAGGAGGAGTAACACACCGACCTTATGTATACTAGGCTCGGAATCTCCACGCTAGTCCGATATAGACGGAATGTAGAGCAGGGTTGTGGTCATACAAGAGCACATGCATGCGTTATGAACAAGCCCAATATATAAATTAAGTGAGGTTTCATCCTAAAACTCATTCATCCACCTAATATACTAAGCTCGGAATGTCCCTAGCTACTATTATACATGAAACTTTATCATCTCCAACCGAGTATTCATATTAAAAAGATAAGAACAATATAAACTTGCCATGAGGATTCCTTTGATATATCCGTAGTCATGTTAATAGCCAATGAGTTGTCTCTTTGAAGATCTAGTAAAACATCAACTATATCACCTTCTCCATCTTCATGCCTTGTTGACTTTCTATGCTCATCAATAATTTCCTCATAAAAATCATCCAACTCCATGAATATCTCATGAAAGCGTCTTCGCATGCCTGTAAGGTTATCGAGTAGCCAACCAACACAAGGAAAATAATCCGAATAGAAAATACTTACGAGTATTTCTTGTACATCTTTAAGCATATCTTCAAAACTAGGTCCATATGTGCCACCATTATACTTCCTCCCAAAAGCGGTTTTGCACATTACGGTGCTAAAAAGACTTGTAACTATTTGGCTCAAATTTATAACTCTACCTTCATCAACAAGGCATGAGATATTCCGCGTCATCTCATGAACCTCCTCTTCTCGAATCGAAGAAAAGGATTGTGTCTTCTTATGGCTAAAGAGATGAAGTACGGTTACTTTCTTGAATTGCCTCCATTGCTCGCTATAGGGCGCAAACCCTTATGTCCGAACCATTGTAAGATAGCTTTTGTTGAACCGCGAGTTTTGGCCTATTAGAGAAGATGAGATCTTGGGTTTTGAACACTTGTTTAGCTAATTCTGAGCAAGAAATCACAAGGGTTGGTACAAACCCGAGTTTCAAAGACATAAGAGGGCCGTAGGTCTTGGATAACCCGTGTAAGTAGAGGTGTGGGCAAGAGGAAATATATTGGTGGAGGTTTCCGATGATCGGAAGTCCCGGAGGCCGAGGAAGAGCATGTTTTCTCCCGTTTGATCTTCTCCTTGTTTGAAGGTGAAAGAAAAAAGAAGTGAAAAGTGCTACAAGGAAAGCCTGAAGGAACAAGTGCATCATTGTACGTTTCACTTCGGAAATATGGTGGTATAGCTAATTTGCAAGCTAGGGCTGGGGAAGATATTGTGGGTTATTGTCAAGTGGTAAAACTGAATTCAAATCTCATACATTCAAAGGAGCTTGTTTTTATATATATATATATATATATATATAAACAATTTGGTTTACTAGGCTTTTTCTAATTTTGTGTTTAGTAAATGTATCGCATGAGAGAAGAGTGTGTAGAATTTGAGAATAAATACAAAAGGTTGGAGTATATTTATTTAATTGAAACATTAAAAAGCCTAGTTACACTTCTAGTTTCTCAAAAAGGCCTAGTTACCAAAATTGCCCATATATATATATATATATATATATATAGGGTGTGGTTCCCATGAGAACACCCCTAACGTGAGAACATGAGAACAATCGTACACCGTTGGATGTGAGTATTAAAGATTTAGAGTAGATATAAAAAATAATAATAACTACGAATAATAATAATTAGGAATCCAACAATAACTACGAATAATCCACTCAACCAACAATAACTACGAATAATACATTAAACAATATGGCACGTTCGTAACAAAACTGATAATAATTACGAATTTGTTCTCATGTTCTCACGTTAGGGGGTGTTCTCATAGGATCTATTCTCTCTCTCTCTATATATATATATATATATATGTAGGGAAGTGTTCAAGTAAGACCCATTATTCCGGTACGGCCGACACGTGTCCCGGAATTTTTTTTTTTTAAAAAAAAAAAAAAAACGAGTAAAAGTAATAGTTCAAAACTTATTATGGAATAGTTCATAACTTATAAAAGGATAGTTCATGAATTATAATAGAATAGTTCATAGTGTAAAATTTATAAAGGAATGAAAGTAATAGTTCAAAACTTATTAAGTAATAGTTCATAACTTCTAAAATGATAGTTCATGAATTATAATAGAATAGTTCATAGTGCAAAATTTATAAAGGAGTGAAATTAATAGTTCAAAACTTATTATGAGATAGTTCATGAATTATAATAGAATAGTTCATGAATTATAATAGAATAGTTTAAAGTGCAAAAATTTATAAAGGAGTGAAAGTAATAGTTCAAAACTTATTATGGGATAGTTCATGAATTATAATAGAATAGTTCATAGATTATATTAAAAAGTAATAGTTCATGGATTATATGGGAATAGTTCAAAGTTTATAGGAGAATAGTGCATAAATTATAACATGGTAGTTCAAATAAATTTTCATTAGTTTCCGGAAAAAAAAATCGTTTCAGAAAAGAGAAAAAAAAAAATTTTCGGGACACGTGTCGCCCGTACGGTCGGCCGTACGACCGTACCGCAATATAAGGGCCGTGCCTGAACATTTACCTATATATATATATATATATATATATATATATATATATATATATATATATATATATATATATATATATATATATATATTACCCGCCCCTTTTGCGGGTATTGTTTAAAAAAATTTATATTATAATATATGATTGTACAACCCATGTCAAGATTTTTAACAAATAAAATTGTTATCTAAAATATTATAGCCAAAAAGCCAAAAATTATATTATTTGTTAAATCTTCAAACCATACAATCGATGTGGGATAACAAAGTCGTTGAAAATATTTATGATCCACAAAACAATAAGTCAATGAATCATATAACGAATATTTATCCGTTATGATAAAAATTATAGTTGAACATAGTCAAAAGGCCAAAAAATATATGATTTTTTAATCTCGAAACCCTATTTATACAAGCTCAATCGATGTCGGATAGCAAAATCGTTAGAAAATATTTAACGACTCACATAACAGTAGGTAAACGACAAACAAAACACTACATAATAGTAGGTCAACGACCCATATAACGATTATTAATTCGTTGTTAATAAAAAAAAGGTCAACAAATCATTATTAATCCGTTATGAATAAAAAGTTATACTTGTTTTAAAATAGTTTATTAACCTCCAACTACCCCACAAAACAGTGAGATAACAAAACAGTAGCCCACAAAACAGTGAGATAACAAAACAGTAGGTCAACGACCCATATAAAGGATATTAACCCGTTATCAATAAAAAAATATATTTCAACTTAGCCAAAAAGGCCAAGAAATGTATAATTTGTTTGATTATCAAAACCTCTATTTATACATGTTTTCAACATATCAACCTTACTTATAATCGATGTGGGATAACAACATTCAAGAAAAGTAACGTGAAATCATTCCAAAAAAAATTATGTAATTTAAAGTTAAAAGATTTGATGGCTACAAAAAATTTTAAAAAAATAATCAAATACCGATATAAATTTTTAGATAAAATTTTACGTTATATACAAGCTGATCCGAGATCTTGCCAATCAATGTTTAAGATTTGGTTTATTTTTTTGTTTAGTAAAAATGATATTATTGCTTAATTAGTTATTTATCCTACAGAATTTGTGACGGTACCACGTCAGTTTTAGTGTCGTGGTATATTTGCAAAAAATATATGGTTGTTTAATATTCAAACCCTATTTATACAAGTTCTCAATCGATGTAGGATAGAAAAATCGTTGAAAATATTTAGCAACACACAAAACAGTAGGTCAACGACCTATAAAAAAAGGTCAATTATAATCCTAATGGATTAATAAATAAAAATTATACTTAAGCTTAGCCAAAAGGCAAAAAAAAAAGCTAATTTGGTTAATAGGTTTTTTTGAGTTTTACTTTAGTTTTTTAATTAGATCTATATATACCCCAACCTTTTGTATTTTCTCTCGAACTCTAAACACTCTTCTCTCAAGAGGTACATTTACTAAAACTAAAACTCAAAAAAGCCTAGTAAACCAAATTGTTTCAAAAAAAAAAAAATAGTGGGTTAATAGCAAATTTTTTTTTTTTACATTGATTTTAGAAAAATTTAATTATTCACAAAACAGTAGATCAACATCCCACATGTCAACAACCCATATAAAGAATATTAATTCGTTATTAATAAAAAAAAATTATACTTCAACTTAGCCAAAAAGCCAATAAATATATGATTTGTTTAATTTTCAAACCCTCTATTTATACATATTCTCAAACTATCACCCTTACTTATAATCTATGTGGGATAGCAACATTTAAGAAAAGTAACGTGAAATATCGAAAAAATTAATATCTAAAATTAATATCTAAATATCTTAGATCTACGTGTATTAAGATTGACTTAAACTGTTAAAATAGATTTGTCAATATCTAAAATTAATATCGAAAAAAACTAAATAAAAATCAAATATATAATTCATTTATCGTTATTATAAAAAGATTGTCCCAAAAATTAAATTTATTTGAACTAACGTGAATTGGTTCCTATAAAATTGTTAATTTAATAATAAAAAGATTTTTTTTGGCTTAAAAATAGTTTTAAAAATAAAGATTTATTGACTTTAATTGTGAGAGCTCCATTTCAAAAATATTGCTTCCACAGCGTGTCACGTTTTAGTATCTATGATAGATGTATATAGTTAGTTAGTTAATTTAGTTAGTTAAGCTAAAAGCCTTGTATTACAAAAAGTGCCCTATTATTACATATATTTGCTATATTGTTCCTACAGTTATTAGCACGTGTAACACTAATTTATATCAATTAGCAAAGTTAATCTTATTAATTAGTATTTTGTAATATTAAAATAAACTTTTTAAATTAAATTTAACATTGATCTCTAATCTTTGAGAAAATATGATTTGATCTAAAACAAATAATCATATTTTTTTTTGAAATATAACTAAAACATAGGTTCGAAAGCTATATCTATCCAAATATTCTAAGATCAATGGTATATATAAAAACTTTTTTGGAAATTGCAAACTCCGTAACGCAAGTACCAAGTAGTCAATTAAGTTCGTGTTGTTCGGAGAAACCCTAGGGCGTTCGTAGGCGATTGACAACCGTTCGTTGACGGCTGTTTCATCGTCTTTCTTCCTCTCCGGCGAAGGGTCGTGAGAGCTAGAGTTATCCCCCCGGTCACGTGCGGGTTCACCGATTGAAGGAGGTAAAAAAAGTAGGTTTTTGCAGGTTTTGAGATAGTCTTCAGCGATGGCGAGCGGATCACGAAGTTCAGTGGATCTGGATCTAACGGAGGAAGAGGCGACAGTTGTGCGAGTTGAGGACATAGGCCCATCGGAAACCAGAAAGGAGTCGATAATTGCCTTGGTAAGCACGCTTTTGACAACAAAACCCTTCAACTCGTATGCACTCAGGTCCACTATGAAAGAGGCGTGGAGGCTGAAAAATAGCTTCATCTTCAGGGAATTACGTACGAACTTGTTCATGTTCCAATTCGCAGATGAATCGGACAAGAGGAAAGTTATGGAGGGTGGCCCATGGGCTTTCGATAGGGCATTATTAATCTTGAAAGAACCGGGTGATGAGCAACCCTTACAAATCGTGTTTGATCGATCCCCATTTTGGATTAGGGTTTACGACCTTCCAATAACATCAATGAATATGGCCATAACAAGATCAATAGGAAGGGCGAAAGGAGGGCTGGTGGAGGTTGATGAGGAAGAACTTATGTTTTGCTCCAAGTATCTACGTCTTAGGGTGATGATTGACGTGAACAAACCGTTGAGACGGGGTATATTACTGACTCTGGGGAAGAAGAAGGTATGGACTGATATTAAGTATGAACGCTTACCTAATTTCTGTTATTATTGTGGTCGGTTAGGTCATGTCGAATCTGATTGTGATCGGGAAGTGTGTAGAGAAGAGGGACACCAATATGGTGATAATCTTCGTGCATCACCACTAAAGAGAAACTCTGAGGGCAGCGTGTCTGAATGAGAAAGAGAGAAGGTATGGCTACATGCAATGAAGACGAATAATCATCGCATGAACGGAGAGGTCACTAAACATGCGAACAGTGCCCGACAGAGGAATACTCAGAGAAGCTTGCTTGATGTCCTCATGGAGGATGACGATGAGGTAAGTACAGAGGTTGGTGTTAACGAGGATATCACCGGTCTCACAACACATCTGAGTGTTTTCGATGTGGAAGAGCTTGAACGTCGGAAGTCGACCGAGTTGATAAAAGATTTTGGAGGAAAAAATGGAAGGCTGAATGATGGTGAAATTGGTGGAGGAAAGGGCAACAGAGAAAGGACCGAGGGGAAAAAAGGAGAGGCTAGAGAGGAGGGAAAAAAAGGAGAGGAGAAGAGTAATGAAAATGGAGAAGACGAAGGATAAAGGAAAGGAAACAATAAGGGTGGATACTACAGAGACAATGAAGTCGACAAAGAGCATAAGTAAGGGAGGAGGTGATGTAAAGTCATTCAAATGGAAAGAATTGCAAGGGAATCAAGAGGTGAGAATACAATGCAGATGCATATAAGTAGGAAACGTAAAGGAGTAGAACAGGAGGTAGATATGATGGAAATTGAGAATGAAAGTCAGATGGAGAAAAGACAAAAATCATGCGAGAATGCACAACTATCGGCGAGGGAGGATGGAGTCCTCTCTTGCCGAGAGCAATGAGTTGCCTCAACTACAATTGCCAGGGATTGGGGAAGGCCCGAGCAGTTGTGAGACTCACTAATTTAGTGAGGCGTGAGGACCCCAAGGTGATCTTCTTAAAGGAGACGAAATGCGAGAAAAAACGAATGGAGGAGGTGAGGCTAAAGCTAGGCTTTGCAAATTGCTTCACTGTTGAATGCCGTGGTAAGTTAGGGGGTTTGTGCCTGATGTGGGATGTATCGGTGAGCCTAACTATATAGTCATATACTTTCTATCACGTCGACGCAATGGTGGAGGATAGCGAGGGTATCGGGAGGTGGAGATTCACCGGAATCTATGGCTGTCCTAGAGAGGTAGATAAGTACCATACTATTGATCTTATCGGGAAATTGAGCGAGGATAATCATGGTGCCTGGATTTGTATCGGGGACTTTAACCGGGTTCTTGCGTTCGAGGATAAGAGGGGAGGAAATGACATTAACTATGGTCAGTTGGTTCGCTTTCGGGAAATCCTGGAAAGGTGTGAACTGGGTGAGATAGCTTTTTTAGGACCTCGCTTTACATGGGATACTGGTCGCACAGGAGACAAATTTATTAAGGAGAGACTAGACTATGCAATAGCAAATGAGGCATGGCTAGAACTGTTTCCAGGGGTTGTCGTAACTCACCTAATGCGCGAGGGGTCGATCACATTCCTCTCCTGCTGCAGCCACTACGGGTGGAGGAAGCTGAAGGCTCCACTAGGATGGGAAAACGTCCTCATCGTTTTGAAGCGTTATGGGCGGCTGACGAGGGTTGCGTGATGCGTCCTTGGACACGTCAATGAAGTATTCCGGATCTAGATCAAGCTGAAGCTCAACTACTTCTTAGTTGAAGTGCGAATGCAATTGAAGATGGGTTGCGGAAGCTTAGAGATGGAGGCGGAAGTTGTATGATTGAGTCGATCTAGATTGATCGATCAAACCTTGAAGTGGGTCGGTTGAGTTGGTTCTTGAAGAACCCTCGAATATGGTTGAGTTTGGATCGAAGATCCAAAAGAAGAACTTTGAGAGGATTGAAAGAGGGATTGGTGCTCAAGTAAGTAGGAGGAAAATACTTCTCATTACTTAATCAAATTGAACATGCTTTACAAATGAGCCAAGCATTCCCTTATATAGTGGATGAAGGCCATACAAAGAGTCGGAAATTAAATGACGGAAATAAAGTCGGAATTTAAGTTCCGGAAATGAAACACGTAAAAATATGAAAGGTTGAGAATTTAAGTTCGGAATTAAGTTTCCGAATTAAATTCCAAAACCAAAAGTCTAATCTTAAATTCGGAAAATTAATACCCGGAAATAAAGTCCCGGAAATTAATATTCCGAAAATAAAAAGACTTATTATTACAAAACGCTAAATTACGGAAAATGCGGAAAATGCGCCGGAACGGTGCCGGCTTGACAAGCTTCAAGTCATAGTGGCGTAGAGACACGGTTTGCAACCAATGGGTCCGTGACAAGCAACGGTGCGGCTAATGATGGAGCCGGTAGCTTGAGCGATTGCTTTAGCACGGGAACGGGTGAGCGGTCCATCGGAGCGAACCCGAAGTGCCTCGTCTTCCTCGTCTTGGGACATAGGGGTCAAGGGCGCATCAGTCCCCCCATCTTGGATGTGAAACGTCCCCGTTTCACCTTCGTCAAATAGGGGCTCAATGTATGGTGCAAGGTCCTTGACATTGAACGTCGGGTGCACGTCATAGTCGTCCGGAAGCTCCAACTTGTAAGCATTCGGGCCATGGCGGGATAAGATGCGGAATGGTCCATCACCGCGGTCCGAGAGCTTGCCTTTGCGGCGGGATGGAAAACGCTCCTTCCTTAAGTGGAGCCAAACAAGATCACCGAGCTCGAATGACATTGGACGGCGCCCTTTGTTGCGTTGTGTGGCAAGTTAATCGGCACGCCGTTGGAGTTGTGTCCTAGTCCGCTCATGAAGCTCAATGATGTGAGCGGCACGACTTGCTCCGGTGATGTGTTCTCCGTCTTTGAGTGGACGCGGAGTGAAGTCCATCGGGGTGTGTGGATTAAGGCCGTAGACAACTTCAAAGGGTGAAAGCTTTGTTGCCGAGTGTCGAGACCTGTTATAAGAAAACTCCACAATAGAAAGTAAGTCCTCCCACTTGCGTGGGTTATTTCTAAGGGTCACTCTAAGTAGAGCGCCGAGAGTCCGATTGGTCACCTCCGTTTGACCATCGGTTTGGGGATGATAGCTACTTGAGAACAACAAGTTGGTTCCAAGTTTCCCCCATAAGGTTCTCCAAAAATGGCTCACAAACTTTACGTCCCGATCACTAAGGATGGAACGCGGTATTCCATGTAAGCGCACAACATTGTCAAAGAAAAGGGTAGCTACTTCACTAGCATTTTGTGTGCTCTTACATGCAATAAAATGTGCCATTTTCGAAAAACGATTGACTAACACGAAAATGGAGTCTTTACCTCGTTTTGACATGGGTAGGCCAACCACAAAGTCCATAGAAAGATCCTCCCAAGGTCCCATTGGTATAGGCAAAGGAGAATACAATCCATCCGGACCTTGGCGCGATTTTGCATGGTGACATGTGATGCAACTTGTGCAAAACCGTGTCACATGCTTGCGCATGCGGGGCCAAAAGAAGTGCTCTTGTAGAGCGGCGAGAGTCTTGGTAGCACCGAAGTGACCACGACCCTCATGGGCCTCCTTTATCAACAAATGACAAATACTCGAGCGCAGGATACAAAGTTTGCCCACACGGAATAAGTAGCCATCGTTAATAAAGAAAGACTCATGCTCTCGGAGGTCAAGGCATTGAGCAAATATATCCTTGAAGTCAAGATCCGTGGCATATAACTCTTTGATAAGAGCAAAACCATGGATCTTGGCGTCCATATGCACAAGAAAGGATATATCGACGAGAAAGGGCGTCGGCTACCACATTCTCTTTACCTTTCTTATGTCGAATGACATAAGGAAAGGTCTCAAGAAACTCTACCCAACTCGCATGGCGCCGACTCAAGGTAGTTTGACCCTTGAGATACGAAAGAGCCGCATGATCCGAATGAATCACGAACTCCTTCGGCCATAAGTAGTGTTGCCATGTTTTAAGACAACGAACTAAAGCATATAGTTCCTTGTCATAAGTTGGATAGTTGAGTGAGGGACCGAAAAGTTTTTCGCTAAAATAAGCAATGGGCCGATTCTCTTGTAGGAGAACCCCCCCAATGCCTACATTAGATGCGTCACACTCCACCTCGAAGGTTTTCGAAAAGTTTGGGAGTTGGAGTAGTGGCGCATTACAAAGACGGTCTTTGAGCGACTCAAATGCTCGAGCATGGGTGTCACGCCACTCAAATATGACACCTTTATTAGTAAGCTCATGTAACGGTGCCGCTATCGAGCTAAAGTCCTTGACAAAGCGTCGATAGAAGCCCGCTAAGCCGAGAAAGGCTCGAACCATGGTGGCCGTAGTAGGAGTATCCCGAATGGCGCGAACTTTTGATTCGTCCACTCGTAGTCCGTCCTTAGACACGACATAGCCAAGAAAAATTGTGGTGTCCGAGCAAAAGACACATTTCTCCAAATTGACAAATAATTTCTCTAGTCTAAGGCACTCGAGCACTTGGCGAAGGTGCCCGATGTGTTCATCCAAAGACTTACTAAAGACAAGGATATCATCAAAGTAAACTACTACGAAAATACCCAAAAATTTGCGCAAGACGTGATTCATGAGGCGCATGAAGGTGGATGGTGCGTTGGAGAGGCCAAATGGCATGACAAGCCACTCGTAGAGGCCATGCTTCGTCTTGAAAGCCGTCTTCCATTCATCACCTTCGGCCATGCGGATTTGATGGCATCCGCTCCGGAGATCGATCTTTGAGAAGATAGTGGCGCCATGGAGCTCGTCCAACATATCATCAAGGCGCGGGATTAGATGAAGATACTTGACGGTGATTTGATTGATGGCTCGGCAATCTACACACATCCGCCAAGATCCGTCTTTCTTGGGCACAAGTATGACCGGCATGGCACATGGAGACAAGGACTCACGAACATAGCCCCGGTCTAGGGGCTCTTGGACTTGGCGTTGTAGCTCCCTAGTCTCCTCCGGACTTGCACGGTAAGCGGCACGGTTGGGCAAAGACGCGCCGGGCACCAAATCGATTTGGTGCTCAATTCCTCGGATTGGTGGCAAGCCGGGTGGTAGTTTGTCGGTCAAGATGTCCTGAAATTCGGACAACAACAAGGACACCTCGTGTGGCATATTACTTGGGTCATGGGAAATAGATAAACAAAAAGGGACAAGTAAGAAACAAGGAAACTTACCTTCCATGACCGGTGTCAAGTCATGTCGTCGGGCCAAAAGGATTCGGGGCTCACATCGCCCTTGAATGGTAGGCACCGGAGGTGCATTTGTAGGGACAACACTCTTACTACCTCCTGTTTCGGTACCATAAACCATAGGGCCGGAATTACGGGAACCGGAAGTATGAACATTCACAACATCGGGAGAGAGGCGAGGAGGGTCCGATGTGGCCAGCGGTTTAGTGGTGTCATCAATAACTTGTTGCCTCTTTCGTTTTGCATAGTCAACTAAAATTTCTTGCGGAGTCATAGGCAAAAGTGTGATCCGTTTTCCATTGTATTGGAACATGTAACGGTTGAGATAACCATCATGAAAAGTTTTACGGTCAAATTGCCATGGTCGTCCCAACAATACATGTGTGGCGTCCATTTTGATAACATCACAAAGGACCTTATCAACATAGGCGCCAATAGAAAACGTCACCCACGCTTGTTGGACACCCTGTCGCCGGCGAGGAGATATATTTTATGGCTGAGATTTTTAATTATGGAAAGAAGATATCTTATTTTTGGGCTGGATTTCTGGAAGGAAGAAAAGATATTTAGCTGATTTATTTGGATATATTATATGGGAAAAAGATCTTTTAAGATATTTTATCTTTGGAAGATATTTTTCTTATATAAAGGGTTGGATTTTCCACAAATTCAATTCATGCTCATGCTTGGAGGTTGAATACCTAGTTATTCACACCATCAAAAGTCCTGCAGTTGCAGAAGATTTCCCTTCGGATTGAAGGAAGAAGGAAGGATTCCTTGTTGAAGATAGCCTTGAAGGATTTTTGTGAGATTTTTCTAGGCTATTCTTGGTTACTTTTGGTTGGTTGTTCTTGTTGATTTGTGACTTGGAAACACTTATTTGTCACATATTGGATTCAGTTATTGAAGTCTTTTCATCAAAGTCTTCTTGTTTGATAATCGATTCTTTCTTTATAAAGTTGATTATTGTTATCATGATGATTGTTGGCTAAGTTTCTTTTCTGATTCTAGGGTGATTGACTTAAGGTTGTGGGAAAGACGATGATAGAATGATCTTAATCCCAGCCGGACCCTGAAAGCTCGAGTCTTTTCCTTAACCTTAGATCACCTCGTTGAGTCGACGAACATCTCGGCCGGGGTGGAACTTGACTGACCGAGGTGCACCTTTTTCTGATCCGAAACTGAGAGTTAAGATCCAGTTTGCTAAACCCTATCCTTGTTAATCCTTTCCTGGTTCAATGCAAGCCTAGGATGAGACTTACCCGGTGATTCCTTTGCTTGTTAACCTAAGATCATAAGCGATAGGTAATAAAGGTTTATCCTTTATTGGGGTTTGAATGTGCTTTCATTCAATCTTGAGAGTTCGCCTGAGACTTACCCAGTAAAGGTTGATTCTATCCACTTGGTTGGTGTGTTAGTTTGAGGTTTTAGTTCTTGACCTTAGTTCCTTGCGACTTACCCGGTAATAGGAATTACGGTTGAGTAGTGAGACTTACCCGGTGATCTATTACCATCTTAGAAACACCTTCCCTTGCAAAAATCTCAGCTTTGTCCACTATATCCCTAGATCTTGAGTTTGAACCACAACTGGATGTCTTAATCTCTAGAATCCGCATTTTCCCTTATTTGACTTATATCATCTTTGATTGCTTTGATTGCTTTTGTTGATTGCATTATTTAACAACCGATTATGTGCTTGGTTTTGCCTAAGTCCCTGTGTTTGACCCCTGGAATTTCTTGCTTTTACTGCAATTGACCCGTACACTGCAGGTTCGCATCCTTGTTAAAGCATATTTCCTCGGTTATAAATTTAAAACTTGCACACACCTTTTGGAGCGAACATTCTCCGCCCGTAGCATCCCGAGTCTCGCGGATTCGGGGTGTTACAAAGTGGTATTAGAGCCTTAGGTTGACAACAATGGCACTCGCTGTCATCTTAAGGCCGAATAGAGGAAAACGGAACCCTCAAGGGTTCCGAATTTTAAAATGAATTTTGTTTTCAAAAATCGAGTATAGTCACTTGGGGTAGAAAGTACGGACCACCACTCCTTCTGTGGATCTCGGTAGCATAATTATTGGATTATTAGTGTGTGTGTGTATATATATATGTGGACTTAGGATTTTTTATGGACTATTATATGTTGATTATAGTTATGCGTAATGGATTTATTATAGTGATGGCATGATGATAGCATGTATTATAGTCTATATTTTGGGATTGGTTTGGACGTTTTATCTTCATAAATCTACATGTATAAATGTATATTCTGAGATTATATTGTTGTTTTATCTACCTTTGCGGGAATCGAGGTATACACCTAGTTTCATTGTAATTGTAGGGAAAATGACACATTTTGGACTAAAATGGAGCTAAGGAAGCTAAGGAGACATTGGAGCTACATTTTGGAGCATTTGAGGAAGCTCAGGAAGCATGGAAATTGAATGGAAGATTGATTTTGGACCAGATTAGAGAGATTCAAATTTAGCTGAGACTCACCTCGGTCAGTTACAGTACCACCTCGACCGAGGTGATCTTCAAGAGCAACTCGACTGAGGTGTAGTGCTGACAGGCTACGAGATCTTTATTTTTGGCTGAGATCTTCTATTTTTGGAAAGTGAATATCACATATTTTTCGCTGGATTTTTGGAAGCAAGCATATCTTGTTGGCTGATATATTTTGGAAGAAAGGAAGATTACAAGATATTTTAAAGAAGGAAATTATCTTTGTAAGATATTTTTATCTTTGGAAGATAATTCTCCTATATATAGAGGTTGATTTTGTGGAATTCATCTATCTCGGAAATTCCGGATCAAAGGAGCAGTAGTTCTCCAGAGTTGAAGGAAGTTTTAAAGGATTGAAGATCAAGGAAGGAAGGAATCTAGTTGAAGTTGGCTTTGAAGGAAGTTTGTAAGACTTTCTTAGTTGGCTTGTTTGTTGTCTTTTCTAGTTGTGATTGAGGAACGTTGATTGTTTGTTTGTTCGCTTCAGTTATGTAGACCTTTGTCTTAAGGTTTTCTTGTTTGAATATTGATTCCTTTCTTATATATTTGATTATTGTTATCATGATGATTGTTGGCTAAGTTCTTATTGCGATTCTAGGGTGATTGGCTGAAAGTTGTGGGAAAGACGATGATAGAATAATCTTAATCCCAGCGGACCTTGAAAGCTCGAGCCTTTACCTTAACCGACAAACACCTCGGTCAATTGTTGAGCATCTCGGCCGGGATGGAATATAACTGAACGAGGTGAAGCCTTTCTTGATCCTTATCCGAGTTAAGATTTCAGTTTGCCAAACCCTACCCTTATTAGGTTAGGTTATTTGACAACCTGAATTACCGATCTTTGCTTCATCATAGTCCCTGTGATCGATCCCTGGAATATTTGCTTTTATTACAATTGATCCGTACACTGCGGATTCGCATATTGTTCAAGCATATATCTTGGGTTTTAAATTTAAAACTTGCACACACCTTTTGGAGCGAACACATGACCTTTATATGATATGAGTTGTACATGTGACATGATATTATCTTATTAGTGATGGAGCTTGTTTTATGATTATAGTTTCCTTGGATGTGTTAGGCCGATAGTAATGTGGACATATGACTTATATAGTTATATACGTTTACTAGGATATATAGTGGCATATCGATGCGAGACCTTATAGTTGAGATGATAGAAAGCTATCATCGCCCCGTGGATTACGCCGTGTGGCTTAGGATAGTTTACATAGGAGGATGAGTATACTCAAGTACCGAGTTGTGTATCACGTTTTGACGAACACCTTGTTGTTTCTCGGACTCCTTTAAAAGGATGTCGAAGCGTGTAACATCCAGAATTTTTATTCCGGGTGTTGAGCGGTTTATAGACCAACCCGCAGGCACGACTCAGTTTTCCCGCAGGCCCGAAGTGTTGAACGTCGGGTTTTATTCCGAAATCTCGTTTCGACCTCTCGTTTTCTACCATTGTTTTTGGACCCCTCGGTTCCTAGCATAAATTAGAAGGATGGGTCAACTGACCCTTGAGCTTCCCCTTTTGTGGCAGCCTCCACCTCTTCTCTCTTTCATTTTCCATTGCCCTCTTCACGTGAGATTGCTCCTCTCCTATCTTTGGCTTCACCTTCTTCATTGACCTTCCATGGCTCTTCCACCTTTGATGTGTGAGCTGATCCTATTGGATTCGTGATGGAGACTGAAGATCCTAGCCAAGCTGTTGTCGGTAATCTTCTTCTTCCCCCTTCATCTTCTCTTTCTTCCTCAAGCTTCAATGGTGGAAGCCATGCTTTCAGCTTGTTTTCTTCCTCTTTGGCTTGCATGTGCTTGGATCGAGCTTGGATAGAGTTATATGATGATGTTTATGTGTGTGGATGTTCTGGAGCCAAGCAAGGAAGCTAGGAGGCCATGGCACATCAAGGAATCATCGAAGAAGCCATCGTATATCAACCTCTACTGTTTGACCGCAGGGGCGGCCAGCCCAGGCCGCAGGGGCGGCTACTGGCTTTGTCAGCCCTCCCTTGCGGTCTTCTTCTCCTTTTTGCGGCTATTCTTCCTTCTTCCGCACCCATGTACTTGCTTGGTGAGTTCCCTCCTTTGAGTATGGGTTCATTGATGACCTTAAAGAGTGTTGATAATTAGAAGCATGCTAGGTTTGGAGCTAGGATAGTTGGAATGCCATGTAGTGGCTTGTGGACCTTAAACGAGTTAGGAAAGGTTGTTGGAATGTTCTAAGTGGCAAGGGCTGTATGTTTCTAAGTTGGTTCATGGGATGAGGATATGGCTGCCTTGTGAGGTTTGTGAGAGTTAAGTTTGTGAGTTTGTGTTTGTGGGATTGTGGGCTTGGATGTGCATATCCTAGCATTGTGATGTTACCTTGGAGTGTTGCTGAGACTATGCATGTTATCCTAGTATGGGAATGGGTTATAACCTTGTGAGATCGTATAGGACTTAGATTCTAGCTTATATGAGTGGTTGTTGATTATTGTGCCTTGTCTTGAAAAAGCTTTGGTTATATTCCTACGGGAAATGTGATTGGGTTGATCGTTGGGACGAGGTAAGTCTTCGGACTTATTTAGCCGCTTTTATGCATTATTTGGATACATTAGGGTGGTGTGTGTTTATCACTTTTGAGCATGAAACCGGATTAGGATTACTTGACTAGACATATTGTTTGGCACATTGTTATTATTATTATTATCAAGCGGTGACGTCACTGCCCAACTCCTGGGGGAGACTCGGAGGATCTTTGCGACCAGGCCATACATGGTATACGAGTGGGCTTCTTCATCACTCCCTAAGGGTATACGGGTTGAGCGCCGCATCATTCCTGTTGGTTACACGGGAACAGAGGCGAGAGTTATAAGACTCTCGCGTCACCCTTGAACGAAAGGAATTAGATATGGAATATCCTAAAAAGATAATGAGTAACAGATGTGTATGTATATGAGCATGTTATCTGTTTTGTGTTCCCATGTGTGTTTGTGCCATATTATCTTTATAATTCTAGAACGTGAGCTAACGGTTTTATACCGATTGTTGTAGTTGATGTGCAGGTTAGGTGTGGCCGAGTGATCCGGAGGATTGGGAATTCGGGGTTCCGTACATCATTGGTAAAGTTTGGGGGTTGAGTTCGTGCATTGTGTTGTATATTATGTATTGTTGGCTTTGTTGTAATGTCGGCTGATGTCTGTCATTTCTTGATGTATTCAGGAATCATATCATTGCATTAAAGTTATTTTTGGTTTTGGCCTTTATTAGTGCCTTGTTGGAAAGGTCCGGTGAAATTGTTGTCAGGCTAAGGGTCAGGACCTATTGTGAGGTCTCGCCCGTATCATTCCGATATCCCGCGGATTCGGGGTGTTACAAAGTGGTATCAGAGCCCTAGGTTGACAACAATGACACTCACAACCTTCTAAAGGCCGATTGAGGAATAAACAGAACCCTTTGGGTTCTGAATTTTCGTTTGCAAAATTCATGTGCATGATTATGTTGGATTGTAATTTGTATTTGGACTTGTTGTATATGAGGATTGTAGTTACGCATGATGGACTTGTTGTGTTATAGTGGAGGCCCAACCTTTATATTGATATGAGTTTATACATGTGGCATGATAATGGGCTTCTAGGAGTTGATATGTTAGTAGTAATACGGACACAAGGCTTATATATATATATATATATATATATATATATATATATATATATATATATATATATATATATATATATATATATATATATATATGCTTAATATATATAGAAGCGTATGGAGATATAGGACCTTATAGTTAAGATGATAGTTCGACATCATCATATTGGACAACACCGTTGGGCTTAGAATAGTATGCATGAAAGGACGAGTCGACTCATGTATTGAGTGGAGCATCACGTGTTGGTGAACGCCTTGACGTGTCATCGGATTCCTTTCGAGGATGACAAAGCAACAACGAGAAGGCTATTGAAGGTATTGCCGCAAGGACAGACAAGTAGAAGGAAAACTCGAATTAACCTAAGAGAAATCGAGATGGAATCTATACCAACAAGGAAGTGACATAGAGATGTGGAGCGGTTTTGGAGAAACAATGATGAGCGGAGATGAAAGCAACTAAGGACAACCAACTTATGGTGAAGTCGTAGAGGTGTGGCGATAAACTGAAGAAGTGGATTAAGTGTATAAGATTGCAAGTGGCGATCCCGTTTAAGGCAAGTTTTCCCTAGTCACTCCTAAGCACTGGAGCCGAGATGAGAAGTATGTCCCACAAATGACGGAAGGTTTAAGAGACCCCTAAGATAAACTTACGGGGGCTACCAAAAGATGAAGTAAAGTTCCTAGAATACCGGCGGATTGACTTCTTCGTACTTACGAGAATTACGAGAAGAATAGTGAGGTGAGGATTCACATGGTGGAATTTCCTTGCTGGAGTTGGCCGTTTTTCGAAATTGTGATAATGCCAAGAAACGTGAAGACAAAAGAAAGATGAACTGATGTTGACCCCGAGAGTATGAGAAACACAACACGAAGCTTTCTATTATGAAAGGAGTTAAGTTACGAACCCAAGAGAAACGTGACCGGACGCTATCTAACGAGGGATATTTTTGAAAAGGTGTTCTTGAAGGACATCATAGGAGAGTGGTTAAGCGGATAAAAGTGAGTCATATGACCCAACAAGGTCAAGAAGCATGTAGTTATCTATGAAAGAGGAAGGAGTCTAAGAGTATAGACTGACTTAACGAAGTTAAAGTAAGAGTACCCCAAAGAGGGTAGCCTTTGGGCTAAAGGTAGCATGAAGAGTAGAGAAGAATGTTAAGTCGATGACCTCGAGGAGGCCAGCGATAATCTGAACGGTGGCAATCAAGAATGCACATGTGCGGGGTTGCCTAAATGATGAAGTCTTCTTCCTTGTCTTAGCCCAGCGATAATCTGAACGGTGGCAATCAAGAACGCACATGTGACTCTTCGTAGGTCAAGTTGTGACGTATTTGGGTCAGTTTGTACTGACCGACGGAGATAACACATTTTACATCGTCTTGGGAAACATGACCGATGAGTCGGCTATTTGTGGAATCCACCAAGTAATAGTGAGATTACCTGGGGTATCGAGTACCATCGTTTTGGTTTGAGGTGGACGTTTCATCTTTAGATTTGCAGGGCAGCGGGATAGTACCGTTTAGGGGCCCAATTATCTTTCAGGACAACTTTCGTCCTCGGACGTATGGCCAGTTAGAGAGGGCTTTTCAACCCTTAAATGACGTGTTAGGAACCTCCATGCTAAAATGAGAACAAGTGCCAGCCGGACACTTCCGGGGAATGAGTGCAAATTTTATGATAGTTGAAGTGTGTTTACGATAGCCGTTGTTAGGCATTTTATTAATGGAAATCTAGTACACCGTGGCGTTGGAATTTGGATGGTAGATGTGGCGATAGCTGGGCTGAGTCGCCTGTTGCGTTGTTAGAAGAGAGGCGCAAACCTCTAGAGTTCTGATATGTAATAGATCTAGTTTAGAATACCATGGACGCAAAGCGTCTTATGTGGTGGAAACGTAGAAGGAAAAGTTGAGTTTCCGATTTATCGGACCCTTGAGATATTGATGGGAGTTGGGAACTGGTTCGCAATTTGTATTGCCACCTAGAGTGTAGAGTTTCTTTTGAGGTTTCTTTTATAACAGTCATGGAAGGAGATAGTAAAATACCTTTGATTGAGTGGTTACTGATGACATGATTTATAACGTTAGTTTAGGCAGTCATTTAGATAGTTTTTCCCGTTATTGATGCATGGTTTGGCATTAGTTCGGGACATTTACGCTTAATTCATCCACATTGTCGAAATAGACGTCTACACGAGCTTTTGTCGGGTTTTTAGGTATTTTAGGAAGCTCTTGGACTTAATCGATACATTCGAGGATCATTCTTCGTGATGGCACACTTCCTGACTCTTTAAGAAGCAAGCTAGGAGCAAGGGAGAACACAAAAGACCTTTTTGGTGCATGCCTTGTACCAATTCATGACTTGGTGATCCAAGGAGGGTTTCTGGTGCAGAACCACGGCCTAGAGGCCATTTCCACGCCCGTGGAATCATTGTTTTGCCCGTGGTTTTTGTCTTGACAGCTTTGACACTTGTCACACGATTTCTTTGCCCGACCTTTGCTTTTCTTGGTTGAGTGTTGACTTGGGAAAGCTTGCAGGCTGTCTTTTGGACTTTCTCTCTCATCATCAATTGTTGGGGGGGGGGGGGGGGG